>OY728145.1:318589978-319282478 GCA_963277665.1 Viscum album | reverse complement strand
CCATGGTGGTATGTTGAGTTCAAGGGATGTGGTTAATGATCCATGTTTGGTCAGAGAATGTCGACAAAGGAATGGATAATCTGGAGGCAGTACAAAAAGTGCAGATACAAGGTGGCTCTATTTCCTAGTGTTTGACAAATTTTTTGGCATCAAAATCAGAAAATGAAGACATGGATTGTCTGCAAAAGTAGGTGCACACAAAGAGGATGTGGTGCATGGAAAATAAGAGGCTTGCGCGAAATACTTGAGTTCGTCGCGGGAAACAGCATGATGCGCGAAATAGTGGATCGAGGTTTTTTGCGCAAATAGTGTTTCGAAATCAGATTGGTGAGAAATGGAAAAGGCATGGGCTGCATGGAAAATAAGGGCTTTGCATGAAATATGTGAGCTAGGCGTGAAAAACAGCATGGTGCGTGAAATAAGTGGAGCGAAGTTTTTCACCCAAAAAGTGTTTCAGAATCCGAACGTTGAAAAATGGTAAAGGCCCGGGCTACGCGAAAAACCAAAGTTGGGTGCAGAAAAATGGGAATGTGCGCGAAAATTTTTTTGCGCAAAATAGTCAGGTGAATTTTTCACGCAAGCAATGTAGCGAATCAGAAATACAGAAAATCCGCAAAGTCAAGGGGCGCGCGAAAAATCAGAGATGTTCGCACCATGTGCGCGGAAAATCAAACTGTTGCGCGTAAAGTTGGTTGTGCACAAAATGTGGGTTTGAAGTCTTATGTGCAAGAGAGGATTCATGTTCAGAATGATGAAAAATGTAGAAGTATTAAGAAGCGCGAAAAACCAAGGCGGTGCACGAGAATAAAAGGAAGATGCGCGTAACTCAAAGAACTGAGAGACAGTTTTACGCGCAGGATCAAAAACACCTATAAATATGAGGTGATCCCCTATCATTCAGAGAGGCTCGACACTTAGACAGATCCCGAGCTCTGGCGCACAAAAAAATTGAGTTGTAGAGTGGTGCGCGAAAAGATGAAGGGTTGCGCGAAAAATAAGGTGTTGCGCGAAAAAGGGAAGATTTGCGCGAAAAAGGAGAGTTGCGCGAAAAGTCTTTTGCGCGCCAAAAGTTTTTTTTACACGCAAGGTTTAAATTTTACGTGCAAGGCACTAGGAATGGAGTGCGAAAATTTGGGGGTCCCGCAGGCCTTTGACAGGTGCTTATCACTCTCAAATATTCTTTGCGAAGACGGAAGAATAGTAAACCATTTGGTTTTACGAAGAGAAGTGGTACCGCACACACATGACTAGTTTTTAACATCTTCATTGTGCTTTGTGAAGAGAAGAAGAACAGATCGTGCAACTAAACTTAGATCTGCACAGAAAGAGGGGAATATTTCAATACACTCAAGTGTTAGTATTGAGAATCAAAGGAAGAGAAGAATAAGAACTAGTGCATTCAGTCATTGCACTAAAGAAGAAGGATTGAACTGAGTAGAGCATCAAATCTGAACCCTGATGTAAGAAAAGCCTCATGCTGAACAGGAGACAAAGAACTTCATGTCTATCTATTAAAGATACCTTCACATCTATAAACTGAGTGGGACTTCACCAAGGGCAGTGAGCCAGGGGGAGTCAATGGGAGTGACCCTAGGGAAGTGGTGAGCTATCCCTGAACCTTTGTAAAGGCAGTGTGCCTAGGACAGAGTGACTGTACCCTAACCTTTGTAATCTACAGCTAGTGAAGCATAGTGGATTTTGGTACGACCGACAGCCTATCGGCGTATGTTCCTTGGACATAGCCCTTAGTGGTGAACCAAGTAAAAATAGCTGTGTCATCTCTCTGCATGTGAATGTTTCATTACTGATCATATCCACCATACAGGTTTAACAAGTTCCTACCAACGTGGGAACAAGATCCACATCTTTAAGAAGAAAAAGTTGACACGCTGATTCACCCCTCCCCTCTCAGGGTGTCCCGGGGTCCTACATGTCTTGTTTGTAAGAAACCCATTATATGTTGATGATATTCTCAGTTTCTTGGTGATTGGCTTCCGTTAATAGAGAATCCCACTAAATGTTCTAAACTTCTTGGTCCAGAAATATTTTGATGTCTCCCTCTCATCGGTCATGATTCATTTGATACTTATTCGAGGACAATTCTTGTTGATATTTACACATTTCCTTAACTAGCTATTCACATGTTAGCTTCCTCAGGATAATGAAATTACATGACTCCACTTCAAATGGGTTTCTAGATGGGGTATTTTGTGAATTGTAAATATCCATGCTTCCTAATCCCCAAATATGAACACCATGTTGGGAATCATCAATTAGATGACACAACTTATGCAATTCGTGGAGGATGGTCAGTTGGACATCTTTTCACTAGATATATGGTTGTGGTTGACATGTAGAAAGAATAGAGAGTAAGTATAATTTTTAACAAGGGTCCCCCAATATATAAACATGGTTTGTATACCCATATTAAGGAATGAAAATTAATTTTTAGAGGAGGAAAATTTTCCCAAGACTGAAGCAAATATTGTGTACACATTCTTTTTACAACACCCTTGGTATGTGAAAATGATAAGTGAATGTGGGATAAAACATAATGGGCATATCAACCCTAGGCAAATGTATTTTCATGTGTAATATATGATTTTGTTATTATGTGAGTGAATTCTCTACCAAATCTTCCCAACACAGACTGTTCTTAACTAACCAGTCATGCATGTAGTAGGGCTAGTAGGGGTCACATTAGTATGTGAACTGTCCAACTACGGATTAGAGGGTTAGAATGGTCCCAACCCATCTCTTGTTAGATAAACGATTTTCGTTTTCATTTTTATGTCTCAAACATATTTGTCCCTAACCATCCATGAAAATCAACATATGGAGGCTTTCTCATATTTTACTCAAAAAGGGGAGGACCTTCTTGTCAATATAAAATGTTACTTAGGGGAGGACCTTCATAGTGTATTCTATGATTGTGAGGAATACAATCGTAGCTCAATGTGTGATTGTAGGGATATTTTCTATAGCGAATTCCATGGGGAAGACCATTTGGGTGGAATACAATAATGGGATGACCTTCTTACTATTTGAGGTCACTGTTAGTAGGGACTTTGTAGTGCATTCCATCATGGTGATGACTACCATCATAGCATGATGTATGATTGTAGGGAGGTTTTATAGAGAATATAAAAGGGGGATTACTTTATGGGTGGATTAAATGAAGGGGCTGACCTTATTTATATTTGATCTTCATGACATGAGGAGGGATACCGTGATTCTCATTAGGAGATATTCTCTCATGATTGGATAGTTTGTGTACTCTAATGAATCATTTAAGGCCAATGATCTAGGGATAAACTCCATATTTTTGAATAAAAATGCTATGGGGAGGACCTTCACAACCGCTACTTAAACATTCATAATTTTTATATGGATTAATAGGATCATGATCCACCATTGATAGGTGTTTGATGGAATTAGGAACTCCTAATTCTAGAAGAGCATGGTACTGAATCCACTCTTCATTTCTAAGTATCCCGTATTGTGATTCATTTACGAGAAATCCTTTGAGGGAAATTGGGGCCACTTTTCATATGTGACAACCTTCACATATGGGTTCCTGTTCGAGTGGCTCCTGTTGTGTTGTCGGGATATGACAGAGAGCATACTATGTTTTGGCCGGAATATATGCCTAACCTAGATTGGCAACCCAAATGGACCACTGTACCCTAGTTTGAATAGGTAATAGTGCCCTATCCTATTGTCCCTTTATCATACAATATTACAGATGACCCTCTTGAATGAGAGCATGGATGATTTTTTGCTCTGGAGTTACCCCCACATTGTTTGGACGAGTCATCCCACTTGGGGAGGTGGGGTTGTGGGCCCAACTGTAATCTATTACTACATATGTGATTACATATTTATAATTCTGTAGGATGTGGTCAGGAATTGACGATTGATTCCCCATCTTTGTTAAGATTTATTGAGTAACGTCTTGGACAAGAATGAGAATATATTCCCATTACAATTTCGGATCATAAATATGTGCATGCTCTGGTCCTCCATTTCCTACAAGTGGATACTTTTAGTTATTCTACATGTGGAAAGAGACATGAGTTTTCCCATAATTTTCTACTGATATACAAAAACAGTTTTCTACAATTTCTATCATATTTGACTGTAGATATTCATATTTACAAGAAGGGATTTGCGTTTGATTTTTGGCTGCCATCATATTTGACTGATTAGATTGATATGCATCCACCTGAATTTATCTTTACTTGTATTTGGTTTCCATAAATTTTGACTAATGAAATTCAAATGTGTCATCTGTGATATGTTTCTACATGTTTTTTTGACCATATTTATCTTATGGGCTTCATTTGTATTGGCACGAATTTTTATTTGATCATCACTAGTTACTTCCCTATTTGGATAATAGGCGTCATTGGTGTCGACATGGATATGCACATTCCAATAATTTTTCACCTTATTTAGCTGATGGGTTTGTTGTTAATTAGTAGTAATTTTGATCTAC
Source organism: Viscum album (assembly GCA_963277665.1). Taxonomy (NCBI): domain Eukaryota; kingdom Viridiplantae; phylum Streptophyta; class Magnoliopsida; order Santalales; family Viscaceae; genus Viscum; species Viscum album. Next base: position 319,277,980 of record OY728145.1, on the reverse strand, counting down.
TCATTTTTGGTTGGTGCCCAATTTGGATAACAGGTTTCTTGTACGTCAATAGAGATATGCGCCTATCTCTAGTTTTCCATCCCATTTTCACGATGGGATTGAGGAGCAGTAGAAAGAATTTGTTTATGCTAGTAATTTTACGTAATATTTGAATTATGGGATTCATTAAAGGGTTCAAGAATATACATATTACCATAGTGTGTGGCTACATTTTTAATATTGGGATTCTTTAGTAGGAATAGACGTGATGGCCTATTCTAGAATATATGTTCCTTTCCCTTTACTGGGCTCCCTAGGGACTGAGGTCCATTTGACTTCAATGGATGACCACTGGGTAGTATCCTCATCATATAGAGGATGTGGGGTCAAATGGAATTGGTTGAGAAGATTTACCGAAGGGTTCGATAAGAATTAACCTTGTGTTGCAGGGATGAAGTCATTGGTTGTGACTTCATTATCCTCCCTATGGTAATGGAGGAACTCATTATCCTGTTCTTAGGAAAGGCTCCCAAAATGGTTGGAGGCATTTAGTGGGACCATCTAGTTCTAGACCACCGACCATCACTGGGTAGATATATGGTATGGATTCACGGATTGGAAGGCCTTCTATGCTACATCTACGTTGGGTAGGGTACCCTTATAGTGACACTCTCATACCAGTTCATTTGAAACCCAATGTTGAATACACTAGACTAGAGATGGAATCATACTCTTGATCGAGGACCCGACTGTTATAGTTGATTATTGGAGTATTCACAAAATTTGGTGAGATTATATTAGATTAAAGAGAGATATTAAGTGTTCCTATAATATATGTGACACATACATACAACAACACCTCATAACAGTAGAATCTCATGAAAGAATGTGTGATTGATGGTCTCAATTGACCGTTTTCCATTTTGGATGAAAAAGGGAAATGGAGTGGGGTAACACTACCACCTTGGTTATGGATTCAGGCCAAGCTCACTATTTTGTTTCCCAAGAAGGTGTGTTTAGGTTAGGAATGGAATGCTCTGATGATGACTAGGTAGTATGTCTATTTTATCTAATAAAGGAGGTGTCATAGTTATTTAATTCATGTCAGGTTCACTTATTTTCTGATGGAAACTGTTTTCACCTGGATGATTGATTACAGGGGGTTAAATTATCTGGAATCAATATTTTTGCAAACAATATACTCGAATTGTCTCAAATTAGTTAGCTCATGGAGCTGAAAATTCTCAATGGCCCTCAAACCCACGATTGAAGGATATGATTTACAAAGGCATGTGATCATTTGTTGACATGGATAACAAAACATACGAACTCACATTAGGCAGGATAATGGGAAGTTAGGCTCATCACACCCTTTTAGTTGGAACTATTTTCTATTTAAGGACTATCTTATGGATTTAATAAATGTTCGTAAATCCTTTAATCATTACCATATATGCATACATAAAATACCTCTAGGTAAAAATTGATAAAAAATACGCATGAGTTCAGAATCATATGTATGTATCCAAGGTTATCCATCAATGAAAAGACCTGGATGTATCTGAGGTTTTTTATAAATGGTCTCATTTTATGGATGGATCAGAAATTCTGAGATTTTTTATTATTACGACATTTATTTTAATCTACCTAGAGAAACACTCTAGAGTTTTGCATCATCCAGGGGAACATGAGTAGTTTTGATGTTTGGATTGAACCCATTATTATGGATTCCTATTTATCATCATGACAGGAATAAGAAACCATGTAGTTTGGTTCCACTTAATAGGGAACATCGTGTTTTAAGGTGTTGTGAAAGGGACCAAACCATTCCCTTTAATGTCATGTGACAAGGACTCCTAGGCAGATGGTACCTGGCCAACGATGGTGTAGAACTTATATTAAGGTGGCCCAAGGGATCTGAGAGAGATATGGTCTCCTTGGTAGATATTCCCATATCAGGAATGTGTCATCGAGAAAATTATGATGAATTTGGGTTGTTGGGATTGGACCTTAGAGAGGCTTCCTATATATCCTATTTAGTTGGGAATCAAAGACCAGGTAGTTTGGTATGATTGGGGCTTACACATTAATGTAGACCCATATATAAAGGGGTTTATTGGTGATTAAATTCAATAGGATTCCCACTTGAGGTTATATTATTGGGTCACATACCATATAGGATTCCCATTTGGGGGGATATATTTGGGTCTTACACCATATAGGAGGGCTATTTGGGGGATATGATTGGGGATTTTTCCATATGAGAGGCCCATTAGAGGTTTAGTATTGGGGATTATACCATATTTGATGCCGATTTGAGGTTTTGGATCTTGCAGATTCCTTGATCACTAAAAACTTATAAGAGCACATGATTCATGATAGTTTTGAAAATTAATAAGAAGTAAAAAATCTATATATCACATGATCTAGTCGATAAACTAGTGGATGAGATGCTAAAACCCAAAGGAAGAGGGAGAATGTTTTTAGTGATCTTGTATCCTCTTCAATTTTGATATTTAGGATAGTCACATTTGGTGGTATATCCAACTATCGTCTGGGCGGAGTAAAAGAGGAGAAAAGGTTCTGCCTCTCGCAAGAAAGGATAGGGTATTACCATAGGAGGAGTGTTATTTAATTATCTGATAGTCATCTCATGATCTTTTCATGAGGCATCTTATGATTTATGTATAAGGAAACTCAATATTGTTACATGAGGTTTATATTGTTTTTATTGGGTATACGACAGTTTAAATTCATATAGCTATGATTATGGAATAATAGTTTCATATCATTTTGTAGGGACTATGATAGTAGAGTTTAACATCATTTTGTGAGGACTAGTTTCATACAGTTTAATTCCATGTGTCAATGAAACGTTCCTTATAGTATAATGTCATGTTTTTGGTATTAAAATGTATAATACCTTAATAAATGTATAGTAGGGTATGTACACAAGTTTTTTCCTTTATTCTGCAACCTAACATATGAGTGAGGTGATGGGATTTCCGGAGGCACATGCAGAATGTCTCAACTCATGGTATTGTATGGGGGGATGTTAGGAATGCATAAGGTGGAGCTAGAAATGTCATTAAACCATCATGAGAAGTTCATGACGAGAATATACATTTATAATTGGTTCATTAATGCTAGTGAAGGCACCGAACCAGAGGCTCGGGACCATATGGTGACACTTATCTTGAGCGGGGGTATTGGGGTGCAGCCCCCTTAGAATGGAAAAGAGAGTTCATTGGTTATTCCACACAAGGATGGATGCATAAGATCTAGATGAAAAGGGCTAATTCATGAAGTTCTTCCAAAAATGGATCATCCTAAATAGAGGATCTATAGGAAGGATCATCCAAAAAGGAGATGGTCATATAGGTTCATCATGAAGGAGATAAACCCAATGGATCTTCTATGAAGGGAGTCCAAAAAAGGTTCATCCATGAAGCATCATTAGAAAATAATTTTCCAAAAATGGTGTCATGAAATGGGTTTTCCGTAAATGATTACCCATGAAGTGTTGGATTCAATGGATTTCCCACAAAGGGTTGGTCACAAAGGGTCCAACTGTGAAGAAATTTATTTACTTGTGGGTTCAAAAAATGTTTCATCATTTAAAAAACAACTCCACCGCCATATGTAATTTTATATGGAGGGTATTATATATATAGTTTTTTAGATGGTGTTTGTGAAGGTCCAACCACATATAGTTCGTAGGAAAACATCCACGAAGTGCATCAGACACAGAATGGATTTCTCCCACAACTTATCCCAATCATTCGCATGTATTTTGTTTCCCTTTTTGGTCCCCCAAGGGTTCTTTTTACAGAACAATGGATGGACTAGGTACTTGAATGTCTGGTTGTCTATGATAGGATGTAGGGATTCTTTTAATATAGGCTATAGATAATTCTCTAACCTATGAACAACTTAGTCATTGGAGAGCTGTTGTTTACTGAGGGTGTTGTCATTTTGGGGGGATAAAATCACCACCCAAACCTGAAAATAAATTTTATTAATTTATAGTTTCTGATAACATTGCCACATCTTTTGAACTATTTATTTTGTAGGGGATACTTTTTCTTAGGGGATGAAATCAATAAATGGGTCTGAAAAATGAAAATGGTTTCGTTTGTGGGTGCCAGTGACACCACACCATCCCATGAAATTATTAGTTAAAGAGGTGCCTCATGAAACAATAGAAATACATTAAGAACAACATACCATGGAGTGATTTTTTCATTACAGTATCAACACTTTGAATGTTTTCCTAATCTTATTTCTGGTTTCATTTCTACCACTTACCATGTTTGATGGAAGTATCTTCTAGAAATGTGGAATTTTCCGAACAAAAAAGCACGCCTTATATATTTATTGTGTGTTGTATATAAGTTATTTAATTTAATTATTTCATGTTTTCTTTATATTTTTGATATAATTTTATTATTTTTTGTGTGATATATCAATTCTACGATGGTACTATGATATATATATATATATATACATGAATTAATTATTTTAACCTATGTAAGCTATTATGTTTTTAAATATTTATGACTGTGACACACATTAGGGATTGGGAACCTGGTTAGTATTAGTTAGGATATAACATGGGTTATATGTATAATCATAAGAGAACCTTTGAGTGATCCCGCATACTAATTAGTATTTTCCACAAAGGATTCATACATTTTAAATGATTCATTATGATTTGAAATATTACCACCTCAACATAGTCTTATGGGACTACTTGCAATCTGGGGATGGAATGGTCCCACAAGGGAGGATGTCTCTTCTCTACCACTAGACATGTATAAGTATACAACTTAACATGATCTTGTACCTCCTCTATTGTTTAGAAATCATGGTCACTTCAACCCAAAGTCCCTTTCTTAGTGTCCTTCCTAGGGAAATGATTTTAGAACTATAGTCCAATATTATATGACTATAAACACCAATGTTATTCATAATTATATGATAATATAGGACCTCAGGATATTATGAAATGGGTTGCATTAATGTGGGAATATTTGACATAGAAAAGAGTTTGAAATATTGGATGGTTAAGCTATGTCTTTCATTCTTACAAAGTCTCTCATTCATGTTTATATGTACATGTTTTTGTTAGAATTGTATTAATATTCCTATTTACATGTAAATGAAATTGGCATGTTTATATAGTAAGTGTCCTATAATCATTTATAGTTATTGGAATCTTTGGGACTTCTTGATTTTAGAGATGAAAAAAATTAGATCAGATTCTTAGTTTAGATTGGTTTACAATATTCTAAGCTCACATTGATCTATATTGAAGACATGTATTGTTTATATCACCGGAGGGAGAGAAGTAATGATGCATGGGATGTGGGAACTAGGAGTAGGTAGAGTGGGTATAGAACTAATGCATCTTGGGATGATCACAACACATATTAGGGGCTTTCATATTTTATTCAGAACGATGGTATTCCACCATCCTTTATACTAATTTTAAATCACTATCAGAATGTATGTTTGGTGGACTTGAGAGTAATTCCCACTAATATAGTAGTTGACTTTGAGATTAGGATCACGTTAGATGTGTAACCCATTATGATACACCATTATCATATGGATCCTACTGAATTTAAGGATATCATGATATAGATCTAGGAAATGGAATAGAATGGCTTTATCGGGTCATGTACTTTATCATGGGGTGAACCACTCTTGTTGAACAAGAATGAAACAATTAATCTTGTGATTTGTGTAGATAAATGTAATCTAAATATGGTGATGGTAAAGAATAGATATCATCTTCCTCTGATTGATGATCCTTCCAATTTTTTATTGGGATATTGATAGTTATCTAATATTTACCATTAATAAATATATCCCCAAATATAGGTTATTGATAATGACATCTTGGAGATTGGGTTTTAGAGTAGGTATGGGCTGGACAAGTACATAGTGATTCTTCTTAGATTGATAAATTCAACGATGGTGTTCTTAGATCTTATAAATAATTTCTTCCCGCAATATATAAACTCATTTATCATGGTGACCATTTATTGAATCCTTATGTACTCTACCACCCGAAGAAGCATTCCAAATTTTTTTAGATAGTCCAAAGTACAGTTTCAGCACATTTCCAATATATGAAGCTATTAAAGTGCACCTTTTGGATTTACATGGTGAAATTACTTGATTATGTGTTCTCTAAGATAGTAATATACATAGACCAAGAGAAGGTGGATATAGTGATGTCCTTGACACATCCTTAGTATGTATTTGGGATTAGGATATTTCTTGGTATATTTGGTTACTACTGATGTTTTATCCCAGACTTATCTTCTGTATTATCACTAATGAATACATTGATGAAGAAGGGACCAATGTTCCAGTGGTTATAATAATGAAAAAAGGCATTCATTGAGATTAATAGGAGGTTGTAAACACTCCAATGATTATCCTTTATACGTAATGGATCAGATATATTGTATTATGTGATACCTAATGTGATGTATTTGGAACATCACTAATGTGAGAAGAAAAGGTAGTATCTTATATTTCACATGAGATATGGACCTAAGAGTGAAACTATAATAAAAATTATTTGAGTCCATCATCTATGGTCAAAATATGAAGTATTTGTGACACTATCACATTAGTAACTGGTTTTTTATATACACTAAACACAGTTATAATTTCTATATATTCATAAAACATGACAAGATATTGTGGAAGAGGCACTATGTGGAGTTTCTGTTGAGGTTCTACTTTGAGATGATGTATGGACTAGGGAATGTTAATGGTTTATTAGATTCTCTTATCCATATAATGTTGGTAGCTCATGAGCTTGTTTAAATACCATTAGAGGAATATTAGAACTTGATGACCTTATTGGATGACTGTATGTTGGATGCTTTTGATGATCATGGATCAATGATGTGTGCTCTATTTGTGGCCACAAAGTCCTTATCAGACAAGGTAATAGTTGGATAAGAGTAAAACCCAACGTGTGATGTGTTGTGGGAATAACTAGCTTGAGGTTTCATGATACCCAAGTGTTTTATATAAAATGATGATTTGATCTTTTGGTATGGGAGAGTTTTAGTCCTTACATTCATCAGGGAATAGATGATGAAGGAATTATATACCTCTATGTGGGAGGTGAATAATGTAGTGAAAAACATGTTCCATCACTCCAGGAAGTTGTTCTGTTGGAAAGGGATGAAGAGGGACAATGATTGATTTTTTTTTCCAAATTCCATTCCATCCAGAGGATAATGGTCAGGTAATGAGATCATATTAGTTTAATCCAGTAACTTTTAATAACCATTTGGAAGTGCTAGGACATCATGACAGACATTGTGATGGTGTTACCCAAGAACTTAAGAAGCCATGATGTTTTTTTGGTGTTTTTTGATCATATAATGAAATTTTCCCATTTCATTGTGATCTCTAACACTCACCCAGTAGATGATATGGGGAATATTTAAATCTAGGCGTTATAAAGATTACATGGATCTCCAATAAGAATATTATATGAAGGAGACACACATTTACATCATGATTTTTATTGTATTGCAGAAGGACTGTATGAATCAACTAAGACAGATCAAAATGTACCATCATTAGAGAGATGGACAGTTAAAGCAGAAAATTCACATAAAGGATGATATTTTTCACGTTTTTAACTGAGACATTAGTTAATCGTCGGATGTTCACCTACCCTTGGTTGATTTATCGTAGAAAAAAGGTACATGAAAGAAATTCATATATAACATTATATGGATATCTATGAGAGTCCTTGTTTTTCCCATATATATTTTTGTGAGGATGGTGATTTAGTAGTTATGGGGGCCATTATTGTTTATGATACCTCTATAAGAGTACATCTTATTGAGAAAAGGTTTATCAAAACTCAGAGTAGGGATATATCTCATTCCAATCTCATGAAGAGACATATAAACATTTTTGAATGTGATAATGTTTTTTTATGTGTGGTAACTCAGAAAAAACCTTGACATTTGGGGAAGTAAGGGATGTTATCATCATTCTATGTTAGACCATTTGAGACCATTCAATAGGTATGGAATGTGTGATGGCATCTGGTTCTTCATTCTCACTACAAATATATGAATGACCAATTTCATGTTTATCATCATAAGAGATACATGCTCAACCCTACACATTTCATTGACTGTGAGTATATTAAATTGGATCCTAGAGAATTTTATATGGAGTTACATGACCATATTAAAGAAAGAAGTGGAAAATTACTTTTAGTTCATATGGTACCCCTAGACTAGATACTATGGAATCATGGAAATATCCATGAAGAGATGTGTGTGTGGGGGGGAGGGGGGTTGATGTTCAATCTAAATGGACCATGATGTTCGAGAAATAAAAATAAAACTACTTTTCAGTGATGATAATACATTAATGGGGGGGGGGGGGGTATAGGAATATTTCCAACATTTAAATGTTCTTAGAAAATTATTTTGAATATAATTTATAAGCATTCCAATGTGTTTTTTAATTAATATTACCCATAAACATATATTTTTGGTGTGGCATATATGTAACCCTATATTTATAGTGTATATGTAAGGGTGAGATGAGTTTCAAGACCTAGTGTATCAATATAGTGGTTTTACCTTAGTTGTGTAATGGTAAAATAACCAATATGTATAGATAAGACTAATTCCATGACATGAATAAGGGTAATCTCATGGTTTCATTAGGCGTATAATAGAAATAAGGAAGTTATTATATGTTGAATAATAATTACATTAGAGTTGTGGGAGAGAAACTAGTGGTTTATTTGACCCAGATATGGGTAAAAATTGATTCATGCAAGGTTTATCCAAAAAACCAATTACTAATGTAATGGTAAGCTGGTGTTTCTCTACATTGTATAATGGAGATCCTTTTTTACAAGGGATGCATAAAGGTACTTATACCACAATATAAATGTATGATGGAGTTTATATAAACTTCATAAAGAATGATACTATTTATAAAGACTATGTAAGTTTAACCGAGGTGCGTAATGGTAAACTCCAAGATTTAGAGGGTGTGAAAGGGTAAATCCATGTTACCCTCAATTTGGGAAGAAAATAATTGAAATCCTCATTTTTTTCATTTTATACTTCCTAATCGACAATGAGACATATTTTGATGAATTTAAAAGCCTAATGCATTCTAATTGATTCTATGGACTTTTTAATAGATCTTAAATCCTTTATGGGATATTTTTGAATTCTCTATAGTTAATAAATTATTAAGAAAAATTAAACAATGAATTTAATTTTTGGGTTTTAATGATGTGTAATGGAACATGTTTTTTATCATGAAAATATTTAATCATTTATACCTTTAGTTTTTTGGAGAACAGATTTAGTTTGAGAATCCCATAAATTCTTTTACATTATATCTTCATATCCCAATTCAATCAAACCCAGTTCTTTATCTAGTATCTAGTTAAGGGAAAACCTTCTCTCTATGCTCTTTTCGGGAAAATAGTGTTATCTATTTGATAAATTAATGGTAGTCAATTTCATTTTCATTAAAAAATAAAACAATTCCTAATATATTTGGAGATAAATGATTCAAAATAATTAAATTACAATGAACTATAATTATTAAATAATGAACTGTGCACTTGTCAAAAGTTAGATCCTTAAATTGTGTATTTAATGTGGTTTCACCTCCAATGGATTTTTATTGTTCCCAAAATGGCTATAACTTAGTATTTTTCCATCTCAAAGGTTTTAGATTTTCTCACCATCAATTTTGAAGTTATCTGAAGCCATTAATTGGGGAATTGAATCTCAATTATTATGGTAAACCTTTATTCTTGTATGTTCTAGATGATTTTTCTTAGACCTACTTATCCCTTTCTCTCAATTTCATAGATCTATGCCTTAAGTGGTAGATATTGTGTTTTGGATTCCATATATGCCTAGATTTGGTCTCTTTGTTGATAGGGAAAGATATCTAAGGTGGGTTCATGGAGATTTAACACAATTTCATGCAAGTTATTCATGTCGATCTATATTTTAGTCATAAAACATGTGTTCGGTGGCTTCACTCTCGACTCCTTTATTTACAACATGAAGGATTGATTTCAAATTAGTTAAATTTCAATGATTATTTTAATTCATGTTTGAAAATCATCGTTGAAAACTTCTATAGTGAAGGGAAATTGATTTTCGTGAATTTTTTGGAATTTTCCAAAAATGTATCTTGAAAAATTATTTTAAAATGTTGATTTTAATATAGTTTAATAGTTTTATTGATGGAAAAATTATTTTTAAAAGGGTTTTATAATAAAGATTTTTTATAGAAACTATTTTTTATTTAATGTTTTTTGGTATTTAAATGGTTTTGGCATCGAAATGGTTTTAGTATGATTGCATTGGAATATGTTCTGAGTATAATTGTTGTCTATTTCCATGTGAATTTGGGACATATAAGCATAAGAAGTATCCACCATCCTTTTTGGGATGGATAAGGCTCATGGATTTCCATTATAAAAAATTCATGTTCCTTTGGGACAAATAAGTGTATGAAGTCTCCCCCACAATTTATGGGATAGATAATGGTTATATTTTTCCACCTCTTCCAAGTTTCATGCATGAATGAGTGTGTGGATATGTGTAATGAAATAGTTATTCTAAATGTGGAATTGATTAAATGGATTTAAATCATTTTTTGGATTCTTTATTTGGAACTTGTTCTTTTCCTGAAAAACTTACTTTTTTAGGCCACTTGTAATTATTTTAATAAAAACTATTTTAGAAATTGTCATATATAAACTATTTTATATAAATTTTCTAGCCTATATTATCCTTGTTTTATTAGTAGGGAAGTCATTTGTGGATACCCTAATAAGATTCAATATTATCCCTTGATTTGGATTATTGGTGATTTTACATACATCATTTATCAGGGTATAGAATAAAGTAAAGTATCAAACATTCTGGTGGTATTTCATGATGATTTGGTTATTTCATGGTGTTGGAGCATGGTGTATGATTGGAGTCTTTGAGTCTTATCTTCATCTTTGTAATTTTATATTGGATTCTTTCTACTGTGGTAATTGGTTTTAGATTGATTTTGTTAAATTAAATGTTGAGTTTTCTTTTATTTTTATCATGCATCATATATTGGTTTTTTGTTATGGAATGTTGGTTCGTTTTATTATTCTCAAAGGGGAAATCGTCCCCCATGTGTATTAAATCCCTTCTAAATTTATTTATAGTCTTTTTCATCTTGGGTATATCAGTTAAGGCCATGTAATGTATCACCTCCCCCTCATGCCAATAATAAGGGGTGAAATGTTACAAATGGTATCAGTTTTGTTCGGTCCAAAAGATTGCATGAGATTAGTGGTATAAGCTTGGTCCCTCATTTTTGGAGCAATTGGTCTATGTATTGGTTGGTTTTTGACATGGTATTTTTTTCAATATTTGAGTTTAATTCAATCTGGTCTATTATTTGAGTTGGTGTCATACAAATGAGTAGTATTTTTGGGACATTAAATGTATAGCATGAAAATCCATAGAAAATATTTTTATTCTAAACATCAAGTTACCAAGGAGTTTGGTACATTTGTGATTTGGTGACATTTATAGGAATTGAATCTCAGATTCATGGGTTTATCCAAGGATATGAGTCTGACATTCATTAGATAAATGACTTCCCACTTGGATAGCATATTTCATTTTGAGTAATGATATATGATTTGGTGCAACATTTTGATTTTTCAATAAAATATTGATTTTGTATAGCACTATTGGGATATTGATTTGTGGTAGAAATTTAAATATGATAAGTATTTAGTTGATAGATAGTGAGAGTTATTGAATTTTTGTTGTATAAAAAATGGTCCCCAGTAGAAGTAGTGTGGACGGGTGAGAAGAAGCCATTGAGAATTGGGTTAAATTTGAGCCATAGGTGAACCAACGGTTGTTCTGAAGCATTACCCAGGATTTTCAAACCATTGAGTGAGGAAAACAAAAAAAATACTATTTTCACATTATTAGGTACTACTAAAAATCAATTTGTAGGAAGTACGGTTGGATTCACGATAGGAGGTTATAACTGTATCACTAAGTGCAAGAGGAAGAGTAACACATATTCTAAAGGTGCTGGAACACATCATCATCAGACCATATGGGAATGTAACCTTTATATAAGACCCAATAAAAATCATTGATGTATACAGTGTGGTTTAATAATTCACATAAAGTGAGAGTATAGAACACCATAAAGAGAGTGTCGTAATTGCAACAAGATGGGGAATCTTCAGTGCTGTTGTCATAGTGCTTTGAGGTTTGGTTTTCAAGAAACTTCCCTCGTGTCATAAACATCACATTGTTTAATAGAACAATTAAAGAATAATTAATATTGTCAGTAGTATTGAGTAGGCCATGTTGATTCTAGGAATACCATGAATCCTTCGGCAGTGAAATATCAAAAGGGCATGAAATACAAAATTTTGTGATGAAGCAACTATATGGAGCAGAGTTTGTGATTTTGGATGATTAGTCCCAACCATCTACCATTAAAGGTAAAATTATTTTTAATTATACCCTTATAAAAGCGTTTTTTAAACAGTTGCATCCCATTCTATTATTTCTTCTCATGCTGTTGATTTTATAAGTTTAAAAGATGAGATGATGCATTATATAATAAAAAAACTCTTCTTGGTCAAAGAGAGTGTCGAGACATTATGTGAAAAATATGTTCTATAATTACTGAAGGAGTCATGGAAAATAAAATTTCTCTCATTGAGATAGATTTCATTGATATAATATTGGGCATGGATTGGTTGACAATATTCAAGTCTCACATCAATTATTATACTAGAAAGGTTAGTTTTACTATTAATGTACACGTCGATCATTTATTTTGAGGGGACAATAATTTAAAGAAGGTTGAAATGGGAATTTTTCACAAGTAGTTGTAATGATCCCATACTAACATGATTTTTTTTATTTGTAATCAAATGAAAAGATCGAGAAGAATAGTATTCCAACTGTTATTGATCAATATATATAGGTGTTTACTGATAATTTCTCATGGTTACCAACTAAAAGAGAAGTGGAGTTTTCTATTGATCTATTTATTGGGACCATTCCTTTTTCCATTTTGTCTTATCAAATGGAATGCCAGAATTAAGGGAGCTAAAAGTATATTTGGAAAATCTAGAAAGTAAAGATTTATTTTTGGACTAACACGTCTCCATGGGAATCACCCATTTTCATTAAAAGGAAGATGAAACTATAAGGATGCGTGTTGATTACTGTAAGATTATATAAGTGTTGATAAATTATTGGTATACACTTCTATGAATTGATGATATATTCCATCAATTGATTAGAGATTAATGGTTCTCTAAAATTGACATGCAATCTGGATATCACCAATTACAAGTTCAACAGGAGGATATTATAAGATATATTTTAAAAGATGTTTTGGCCATTATGAATATATGGTAATGCCTTTTAGTCTAAAAAATTATCCAATGGACGTTATGATGTTGATGAATCAGATATTTAAAAAATATCTGGAATCTCTCATGGTGGTGTTGTAGATGACATATTGGTGTATTCAAAGGAAAGGGTTGAGAATGATAAACACTCAAAAACATTGTAGTGAATCTTAAAAGATCACTAGTTGAATACACATGGTAAATAAGATGAATTGAGTGTCTCTGACAATTTTAATTCAAATTGTTGTAAACACCGAGAATGGGACATTAAGTGGTAGATGTATTAAGAAAATGTTTTATGCTCAATTGAAAAAAGAGGCATTTTAATAGTGTAAATTGATGTCAGTGATAGCATACATGAGAATGGAAAATGAAGATCTTGGTAATGCTCTGGTTTTCATTCTATTGTTGTTCATCCCTGGTTTTGTATAGTTAGTAAAAGAAGCATAAACTAAGGATTCGTTATGTGTAGCATTCAGTTCAAAATTGAATGGTGGAAAGACCATTGAGGGATAGAGAATAGATGAGAGTTTAGTGTTGTGATTCTGAAATTTTATGGACATACCTATGGGTTGTTAGGAAAATATTATTCACCCTTAACACCATTTAAGATGGATTATTAATCCAAGAAAACAAAAGATGTATAAGGAGGTGAAAGCATAGTTTTGGTGCATCAGAAGAAAACAGAAGGTAGTTGAGTTTGATTTGAGGTTCTTAACATTTCAGTAGGTTAATCCTTATAATTCATGACAATTAGGTATGTTATAGTTGTTACCCATCCCTATTTGGAAATGGGAGTAGATAACAATGAATTTTTTAACTAGACTCCCAAGAATAGTTTATAACGTGATTCCATATGGGTGATAGTGGATCATATCACAAATTTGGCTCATTTTATCCCTATTCTAGAATCAAATATGGTAGAGAATCTATCCAAAATCAATATCCAATAAATGGTAAAGAGGCAAGGTGTACCAGTTCCGATCAAATCATATAGATTTCTTAGGTTAAGGTATTGTTTCTAGAAATCATAACATAAATCCCTTGGTACTCAGTTGACATTGAGTATGGCATATCATCCTCATACGGTTGGCCAATATGAAAGGATGATACAAACATTGGAATATATGTTGTGGTCTTGTTTAATGGATTTCATTAGATCATGGGAATGTAACATAACATTAGTAGAGTTCTCATATAACAACAATTTATTAGGACTAAATAAAAATGAATCCATTCGAATAATTATATGGGTGTCCTTTTTTCTCTCTACATTGTTGGGTGGCAACAACTGAGAATTTCCAAGTTGGGTTTAGATTTGTCCAAGAAAGAACATAGAAGATTTGGTTTTTAGGAAATGGATAGAGATGGATCAAAGTCATTAGTAATCATATATATATCATCATCATCATCATCCATTTTCATTAATAGTGACTGATCATGTGTTCTTGATGATATCTCCATGGCTTGGGAATCATCGTTTTGGGAATCAAGGAAAGTTATCTCCAAGATACATATTACCTTTTGAGATACTGGAGTAGGTTGGTGAGGTGGTGTGTCGGGTGGCACTACAACCATAGTTTAGTGTATTGGGAAATGTGTTCTATGTATATCAGTTGAAAAAGAATCATCCTAATTCTTACCATGTGATTTTATAGAATCACATTGACTTAGACCTGGATGCTCCATTAGTATACATGCTAGTGGAGATTGTGGATATGCAAGAGAATGTCTTTCATAGAAAAAGCATCGATCTAGTGAATTTTTTTTGGAAACATGGTCATAACCATGAAGAGATTTGGGAATAATGGAATGAAATAAAATATAAATGGGAAAATAAGTTATATTGAATCGATGGTTTTCTACATTCTGTGGATGGAATGGCCCATGGTGGGGAGAATGTAGCACCTTCGAGTTTAGGAAAGTAACTATTTCCTTATTATATTATGATTTTAAAGTATATGGGTTTTATTGGAGATGTTTTGGGGACATTTTTAAATATTTTTTGAGCTTTTATATAGGTTCACAGTTTATGTACGATTTTTGTAATCTTTAAAATTTCAACAAGATACCATGCACAGTGAGATTGAGGAAAAGGGGAAGGTGCACAGGTTGCACATGGTTTATCTTAACCCTACAAAAGCTATGACAAACCATTCTGTGTTGAGAATATGTTGGACAGTGATCTTTGGCATGGTTGGGGCATGATTTTTTAATCGTGCAAGCCAACCATGTGAGGTCTCCCTTAAGGCAGAGGCATTAGAATGGTTAACACATAGTTTTCCTAACTGTGTGACACAACCATGCATGGGTTGATGCAAGATACTTAAATTTTCAATCTAATGTGTTTTCACCCCTAAAGGATTATTTTTTCCCCAAAAGGCCCTAACTCATGAATTCTCTCTCTCAAAGGTTGGATAACTTATCCCCATTTAATTTGAAGCGATCCAGAGTTGTTCATTGACATGTTGAAGCTCACTTCTTGTGCTAAGACTTCATTCTAGTTTGTTCTTGATGAGTTTTCATATATCCAATTTTCCCTTTCTATCTATTTCTTAGAACTACATATATAGTGAGTAGATATAGGGTTTTCGATTCCAAAAATGTTTATATTTGGGATCTTTTTTGAATGGGCAAGAGGTATAATTTGGGTTCCTAGAGATTTAACATGGTTTCAGGGTTGTTCTTCTTTCCATTATTCACTTTCATAATAAATATCTTGGTAGGTAAATTCACTCTCGACTCGTCTATTTACAACATTAATGTTTGATTTGAAATTATTTAAAACTCTTTGATGATTTTTAAAGTGTTGTGAAAATAATTGTATAAACCGTCTTTAGTGATTGATTGAGGATTTGTGTGGAATTATAGAATTTTCAGGAAAAGTGCTTTTATAAATGATTTTAAATGTCAATTTAAAAATAGTTTCTTTGTTTTATTGATGAAAAAATGGATTTGTAAAAAGGGTTTTAAAATAAAATATTTTTTTATTAAAATTGTTTTTTCATTGAAATATTTTAGGTTTTTAAATAGATTTGGTGTAACATACCAAGTAAGTAATGAATAATAATAAATTCTTATCTATGTCTATTAATGAATTAGATAGTGTTTTAGAGGCTTAAAATGAGAATAAATCCAATCTTAAGCATGGAATACACTAATATTTTTAAAAGATTATTTTACCGCCTTTTGATGGAGAAACATTTTTAAATCTATCTTTTGACAATTTTATAAGATCTATTTGTCAAAATAAACTTATTCTTTATGATTGGGACATTGAAATTTACCTTGGGTTAATTTTTGGTATTTTTTTGACAATGTTCATTTTTTAATGAATTGTGAATGAAATACTACATTTTACATCAAAACTGCCTTTTCATAGAATTTAATTATATGGTTATATTATCTTTTTAATTGGTTTTAAATTTTAAATAGAATATATTTTTACCATTTAATCCAATGGTGGTCATTGGGATTAATTTCACTTTTAAATTGGACATAAACAATTGTCAAACTTTTGATAGAAATTGTTTCAAAAAAACCCGCTATTTGTTTTGACAACGCGAATTATTTTTAAATTAATTATTGAAATTTCTGTGTTTGGAATTTGGTAAAATGGATTACATAATTGGAATCAGAAGGACCAAATTATGTAATTAAGGCTCTTTTGTTTTTGGACTTTGTGAATAGTAACAACAGTAATTATCGTTAATTATGTTGATTAATTAGTAATCAGGTAGTTAAGGATAATATAATAATATCATAATAATACAAAATGACACCAAAATGTGTCCTAATACTACTGTTTGTGTCAAGGCCGACCATGGGATGCCTTGTGACAAACTTGGGGACCCCATGGAATCACTTTTATGTAATAATGACTTTTTATCTTTTTATTTTTTAATGAAAGTTAAACATAACAAAGAATGTATCACCTGAGTAAAAAAAAATTAATTTTGTCTACATAAATGATCTATTGGACTATAAATACTCATTGGAAATATAAAATTATTTCCTACATCATAGTATTTTTTTTATAATTTTTAGACATTAAATAAATTAAATTATTTATGACATCATGATGATGCATCGATTACCTCATTAATGAGAGATTTAAATAAAATGAAAATATAATGTAAAATCTAAGACGTACACTTGTCAAAGACCTATTGGATGAGTATATTTAGAACCCTTATCACCTTTTCCTCTATATACAACAATGTGGGACCTTTAAAATCCGAAACTCATTTGAAAATAAAGTAACATTTTATACCTTTCCAAGAGTGCCCCTCCTCTCCTCTTATAAAAGGCCCCCAACTCTACCTCCTTACCCACACTTCTCAAGCCTTTGGTTCAGCCAATATCTGCTCATTTTGTCTCTCCACATCCCTCTACTCATCCTAGAAGCCTTACCTTAGGCAGGAATCTCTTCAAGAAACCCTTTTGGGTTCAAACTAAAGGGAGTTACCCGATTTAAAGGTAAAGTCTTCACTTGTGTTCTTTTGTTTTATTTTGCTTCTCCACCCCCATAAAGTCCATTTTTTCATTTCATTTGTAAAAAAACCATTATGTTAAATATACTATGATGATGTTATAATAAGGATTCGAGCTACACTTACACACACCTACATCTAATTGTTAAAGAACACACTGTTTCTGTGGATGGTGAATTTCTTCCTCACGAAACGATGATTGTTCAATATTATTTTAACACCTTCAAAGGTGGTCATTAAGATGTAACTATATTTATATATGATATATAATATGTTTATGTTTTACTTAAGCTTATGTATCTTTTATTTATGGAATACCGTTATGGTTTCCATTATGGGTAAACGCGATATCTTCATTTTAGGAAGTGCGAACTACCGCCCCCTAAAAGTGATTTGATTCGTAAATGCCATATGTGGGATGTATAAAGGATGAAGTTAATGATATTATATATGATATTATACGGGAATTATAATATACCATTATATCATTATTATTTCACTCCATTAAGTAATAAATAGAAATGAATGTAGCGTTCATGCGTACGTACGGCTTACCGTCTCCATGAACGGTGCATTTCATTTATTACCTCTAAATGTTATGTAATATTGTAAATGCATGTATATAATAGATATATATGACATATATGATATCTAAATCACTAATATAATTCTGGATATAATCAATATTTTACCACATGAACAACTTGTAATTATAAAGTGTTTATTTTTGACTCAAGTACCAATGATCGACAAAACGACCATTATTAACTTAAATAATTACATAGTGTTCATAACATGGTAATAAGTGATATAAAAGAAATAATGAACTTGAAAAAGGTTATTAGTAAATTAGAAATTAACTCAAGTTTATTATTCAGTAAATTAAAGAATGATCGAGTCAAGTCGGACCCGAGGTATGGAACTTCATCTCAATCTCCTTTAATTGAGGCATATTTTGTTTTATACAGAACTTTATTTTATACAGTTTAAAAACACCTTGGACTTTTATATTTATTAAAAAAGAATATTTTTTATATGAATCATTTACTAAATGAGAAAAGGAAATGTTTTTTTGTCGTACGTATGCGGCGACAACGACTTATCCGCCGCCATGACCATTATTTGAGTTTCAGCTTCCTCTACAAGCCATAACTTTTTTTTTAAAAATGAAAAATAAATAACATGTTTTACTTTTCTTTTATTTTGGTATTGAAAATGGTTTTCATAATGTTTTTATTATATCAATGCGTTGTATTTATATCTTGTGATTGAAATGTGGACATGTTATGTTTCCTTTATGCATCTTTTATGTGATACGATTATATTATGGTTCTTGGGTATGGTTATGAAGATGGGTGGTTTCGTGATAAACTAAGGGCGAGTGAGCCCGATATAGCTCTCCAGTGCATTGTGTAATGTGAATGGGTTAAACGTTATGGTTTTTCCGAAGATATTTAAAGAATATATTGTGATGTCTATTCCAAACGTAACCATGAGGGTTACTCCCTATATAAGAATGTTATGAATGCCTCAAGTTACCTTTATGTCTTATGATTTCTATGAGTTAATCATAAATCTTAAAATTTCATGAGGCATGTTAACGTGCTGAAGTTTTATGAGTAAAGTATGATTTCATTGATTCTTATGTATACATGTACTAATGTTTCCTTTTCGTATTTTTATATCACTTACTGAGCTTTTTATGCTCATCCCAAGTTTTTGAAATGTTTTTCACAGGTCAAGGGAAAGGTACATGATGTGATTATAGTGTCAAGGAAGTGTCATGAAAGAATCCATGTTTTGTTTTAAATACGTTTCCGTTGATTGGAAAAAAATGAATACTATCTTTTATGTAACCACTTTGTTTAAATATGGAATGTAATGCATGATTTATGATCTAATTATCTAAAACTCGAAACCTGAAAAAATCCTCAACGTGTATTCTTGAAATAACTCAATATTAAGTAATGTTTAAGCCTGGGGCCTTATAGTTAGTATCATAGGTCGGTTTAGATAACTTTAGGAGTTAGAATTCTATTAAATGAATATCCAAATTTCTTTTTATGGTCAAATTGAAATGATATAGCATTTGAAGATTACCATGTTGCTTCATCTAAGACATGTTTTTTGTGAATTGTCTTCCGCAGAGGAAACAGGGAAGCAGTGCTAGGAAGGCATACAGAAGGAAATAACCTTCCGAATCAGCATCCCGAGATGGTCGTAATTGGAACTGAACAGTTTGTTGCAGTAATGGCATTGTTGACTCAATCGATAAATGGTGGTGGTATCCATGGACGAGATCAGCCAGATCAACCGCAGAGGAACATGTTAGTGGTAGAACATTTCATGAGAAAACATCCCCCATCATTCAGAGGATCATCTTACCCTGTGCTATCTGAAGGGTGTATTAAAGCACTGGAGAAGATTTTCAATGTCATGGGGTGTTCAGAAAATCAAAATTTTAGTATTTATATTTACCGTTTAGAGGGTGAAGCAGATCAATGGTGG
This sequence comes from Viscum album, assembly GCA_963277665.1. Lineage (NCBI taxonomy): Eukaryota > Viridiplantae > Streptophyta > Magnoliopsida > Santalales > Viscaceae > Viscum > Viscum album. The sequence continues at coordinate 319,257,514 of OY728145.1, read as the reverse complement.
TCTATGGATAAAAATATCAAGGACACTGATGAGATTGATGCTCTCGACTGGGATGAATTCAAAGGTATGTTTCTTGAGAAATATTTTCCTAAGGATTTTCAACGTAATATGGAAAAACAATTCTTGGAATTGAGGAAAGAGGATGACTCAGTGGCTGCTTATGAAGAAAGGTTCACTCGATTGGCAAGGTATGCTCCATATTTTATCCGAGACCTTGATAGTAAAATCAATAGTTTTTACTCTAGATTAATGCCAAAATATCGAAGGGCATTAGTTTCTCATGAGTTCAAAAGTTATGAAAAGCTTTTTCGATGTGCTGAGAAGGTGGAAATGGAGTTTTTTGATGATCAAGTGTTCTATAACAACCAACAAAAGAAGAGACCGAGGTGGCAGGAGAAAGGGAATAATTCTTCAAAAAGGTTTGATGGTAAGAAGACTATGTTTCCAGTTTATGAAAAATGTGGTAAAAGTAATGCTGGGGAATGTCTTCTGAATTCTATAAAGTGCTACCAATGTGGTAAGATGGGGCATAAGGCTTGTGATTGCACTAAAAAAGATCAAGGTGATGGTAAGATGAAATTTGATTTAGAGTTAGTGAAATATTTTATGTGCAATGAGATGGGTCACTAGGAAAATGAGTGTCCGACAAAGAGATCCATTGATGGGAAGTAGTTAGACAACAAGAAGAAAGGGGTGGTGAAATCCTTTGCAACTACTTCAGAAGATGTCGGGCCATCAAATGAAGTTGTATCAGGTGCTTTGTTTTTTTTCCAGATTATGCCAGTGTGTTGTTTGATTCGGGGTCTACACATTCTTTCATCTCTGAAAACTTTTCTAGAAAAATGGGAATACCATCTCAAGAAATGACTCCTGAAATTGTGTTAAAAACACCTGGGGGAAATGTTGAGGCAAAAAGAATTTATAAGAATCTTCCTATCATTATCCATGGAAAGAACCTACGGGAAAACCTTATTGTTTTACCTCTAGTAGAGTTTGATGTTATCCTGGGTATGGATTGGATCTCTATTTACCATGCTAAGATTGACTGTAGAGATAAAGAAGTTTATTTTCAGAAAGACTTTCAGTTTGTGTACAAGAAGGAACCCTTACTGTTGATAACATATCAAGAGGCCTAAAAACTTGTAAAAGATGGAAATGAATGTTACCTTGCATATATTGTTGAAAACAAGGGAACTGTTCAGATTAATGATGTGCCAGTGGTAAATGAGTATACTGATGTTTTTCCTGATGAGTTGCCTGGAATAATACCAGATCGGGAAGTTGAGTTTACTATTGACTTAGTTCCTGATGCTAAGCTAATTTCAAAACCCCCTTATCGAATGGCTCAAACTGAACTTTTATAGTTGAAGGAGCAATTGCAAGATTTATTAGAGAAAGGTTTCATTCGACCTGGCACATCACCATGGGGTGCTTCTATTTTATTTGTTAAAAAGAAAGATGGTTCATTGAGACTTTTCATTGATTATAGATACTTGAATAACAACACTATTAAGAACAAATATCCTTTGCCTCATATTGATGATTTGTTTGATCAGCTCCAGGGAGCTCGGTTTTTTTCAAAGATTTACCTGAGATCGGGGTACCATCAGTTAAAGGTAAAGGAAGAAGATATTCTGAAGACCGTGTTTCGTACAAGATATGGCCATTATGAATTTGTAGTAATGCCTTTTGGGCTAACCAATGCACATGCTATATTCATGGACTTAATGAATAGAATTTTCCATGAGTTCTTGGATAAGTTTGTGGTTGTTTTCATTGATGATATTTTAGTGTTTTCTAAAATTAAAGAGGATCACGAAAGACATTTAAGGTTTATTTTGAAAACCTTAAAAGAAAATAAATTTTATGGGAAATTCAGAAAGTGTGAGTTTTGGTTGCAACAAATTTCTTTCCCTGGTCACATTGTTTCTAAAGATGGGATAACTGTTGATCCTATAAAAACAATGGTTGTTGAAGAATGGCCAAGACCCACAAATGTAACTGAGATTCGTAGCTTCCTTGGTTTGGAAGGATATTACCGAAGGTTTGTTATAAATTTTTCACAGTTATCTAGTCCAATTATTAAGCTAACTCGGAAGGGTGTTAAGTTTATCTGGGCAAAATAATGTGATGATTGTTTTGAGGAATTGAAAAGAAGATTGGTGAATGCTCTTGTTTTTGCACTACCTTCTAGGAATGGTGAGTTTGTTATCTACAGTGATGCTTCATTGAAAGGACTTGGTGGCGTCCTAATGTAGAATGATCAGGTAATTGCTTATGCTTCATGACAGCTGAGAACTCATGAGGTAAATTACCCTACACATGATTTGGAATTAGATTCTGTTGTTTTCGCTTTAAAAATTTTGAGGCATCATTTGTATGGAGTAAAGTGTGAAATATATACTGATCACAAAAGTTTAAAGTATATATTCAATCAGAAAGAATTGAACATGAGACAGAGGAGATGGCTAGAATTAATCGAGGATTATGATTGTACAATTCATTACCATCCGGGAAAAGAAAAGAAAGTGGTTGATGCTTTGAGTCGAAAAAGTAATGATTCATTAACAATGTTGCGTTTGGAACGTGATCCTTTGGTTAAGGATTTTATGAACATTGGCATAGAAGTTGTTGGTGCAGGATGTCCTTCTGTTTTGTTTCAAGTATCAGTGAAATATTATCTATCAGACAGAATTAAGCAAGCATAGAAGCAAGAAAGTGAGTTGCAGAAAAGGGTAGATCTGGTTCAGAAGGGTAAGTTGCATGAATTCAACATTGATAATGATTGTGTTTTGAGATTTGGGAAGATATTGTGTGTGCCGTGTGATTCACAGTTGAAGGGCGATTTGTTATGTGAAGCTCATAGTTCTCTATTTTTAGTTCATCCAGGTAGTACTAAGATGTATAGAGATCTTCGGGAGTATTACCGATTGGACGGAATGAAAAGTGACATTGCTGATTTTACTGTGAATTGTTTGACTTGTCAACAGGTTAAAGCAGAGAAGTAGTTTCCAAAAGGGATGCTTCAGCCTTTACCAGTACCAGAGTGGAAATGGGAGAATATATCCATGGATTTCGTTGTGGGATTGCCGAAGACACCTCGAGGTAATAATGAAATCTGGGTTATTGTTGATCGCTTGACTAAATCGGCTCATTTCCTTTCTATACGAGATACTTCTTCCCTAGATCAACTTTTCCATTTTTATATTAAAGAGATAATCAGGTTACATGGATTTTCTCTCACCATTTTATCTGACTGTGATACCAGGTTCACTTCTAACTTTTGGAAAGGCCTTCAGAAGTCGTTGGGTACTGAATTAAATTTTAATACAGCTTTTCATCCACAATCAGATGGGAAGTCAGAATGAATGATTCAGACTGTGGAGGATATGCTACGTTCTTGTCCGTTGGATTATCAGGGAAGCTGGGACCAACATCTTTCTTTGGTTGATTTTTCATATAATAACAGTTTTCATTCCAGTATACATATGGCACCATTTGAGGCATTATATGGGAAGCGGTGTCGAACTACTGCTTTCTGGGATGAAGTGGGTGAAAGGAAGTTGATGGGACCGGAATTGGTAGAAGAGTTGGCAGGAAAAGTTCAGCCGATATAGAGACACATGAGAACAGCTCAGAGCAGGCAGAAGAGTTATGCAGACAACAGGGGGAATGATCTATCTTTTGAGGTAGGTGATCATGTTTTTCTCAACGTATCACCATGGAAAAGCATGATGTGATTTTATAAGAAAGGAAAGTTGAGTCCAAGGTTCATTGGACTATATGAAATTTTGGAGAGAGTTGGATCAGTTGCATACCGAGTGTCTTTACCTCCGAGTTTATCTCAGGTACACAACATTTTTCATGTTTCAATGTTAAGGAAGTACATGCCAGATCCATCTCATGTTTTGATTCTAGAGGTAGTTCAGCTGGAAGAGACTCTATCTTATGAGGAACAACCGGTATAGATTCTTGACCATAGGGAGCAAGTGTTGTGGAATAAGGTGATTCATCATGTAAAGGTTTTGTTGAAGAACCACATGAGTGAAGAGGCAACATGGGAATCTAAAAATGCAATGAGGGATAAATACCCCCACTTATTTGATAAGTAAATAAATTGCAGGGAAACAATTCTCTAAAGGGGGGATAATGTGTCAAATAGTATACCCGAGGGGGTCAATTTGATTAGGGGAGATTCCCTTGGTTTACATTATTTTCATCCGCCTTAGAGGGGCTCTCATCGGTTGTTTGTAGTAGGGTGTTTCTGGAATAAAAATTGTAATGTTGGATGGGTAGTTAAGGATAATAAAATAATATCATAATAATAAAAAATGACACCAACATGTGTCCTAATTCCACTGGTTGTGTCATGGAAAACCATGGGATGCCTTGTTCCAAACTTGGGGACCCCATGGAATCACTTTTGTGTGATAATGACTTTTTATCTTTTTATTTTTTAAAGAAAGTTAAATATAACAAAGAATGTATCACTGGAGTAAATTTTTTTTAATTTTTGCTACATAAATGAAAAATTGGACTATAAATAGTCATTGGAAATATAAAACGATTTCCTACATCATAGTATTTTGTTTATAATTTTTAGACAATAAATAAATTAAATTATTTATGACATCATGATGATGCAGCGATTACCTCATTAATTAACGATTTAAATAAAATGAAAAGATAATGTAAAATCTAAGACTTACACTTGTAAAAGAATTATTGGATGAGTATATTTTGAACCCTTATCACATTATACTATAAATACATCAATGTGGGACCTTAACAATCCGAAAATCATTTGAAAATTAAGTAACATTTTATACCTTTCTAAGAGTGACCCTCCTCTCCTCTTATAAAAGGCCCCCACCTCTACCTCCTTACCCACACTTCTCAAGCCTTTGGATCGGACAATCTCTGCTCCTTTTGTCTCTCCAAATCCCTCTCCTCATACTATAAGGCTTACCTTAGGTAGGAAGCTCTTCAAGATACCCTTTTTGGTTCAAACCAAAGGGAGTTACCCGATTTAAAGGTAATGTCTTCACTTGTGTTCTTTTGTTTAATTTTTCTTCTCCCACCCCCTAAAATATTTCTATTCATTTCTTTTGTAACAACACAAGTATCTTAAATATACTAGTATAATTTTATAAGAAGGATTCGAGCTACACATACACACACCTACATTTAATGGTTAAGGAACATACTGTTTCTGTGGATGGTGAATTTCTCCCCAACGAAACGATGATTGTTCAATATTCTTTTAACACCTTCAAAGGTGGAAATTAAGATGTCAATATATTTATATATGATATATTAAATATTTATCTTTTACTTAAGCTTCTGTATTTTACATTTATGGCATACCTTTATGGTTTCTATTATGGGTAAACGCGATATCTTCATTTTAGGATGTGTGGACTACAGCCCCCCTCAAAGTGATTTGATTCATAAATGCCATATGTGGGACATATAAAGGATGAAGTTAATGATATTATATATGATATTATATTGTAATTATAATGTACCATTATATAATTATTATTTCACTCTATTAAGTAAGAAATAGAAATGAAAGTAACGTTCATGCGTACTTATGGCTTACCATCTCTATGAACGGTGCATTTCATTTCATACCTCTAAATGTTATGTAATATTGTAAATAAATGTATATAATAGATATATATGACATATATGATATCTAAATCATGAATATAATTAAGAATATAATGGATATTTTACCACATGAACAACTTGTAATTATAAAGAGTCTATTTTTGACTCAAGTACCAATGATCGACAAAATGTCCATTATTAACTTAAATAATTACATAGTGTTCATAACATTGTAATAAGTGATATAAAAGGAACGATGAACTTGAAAAATGTTCTTAATCAAGTATAAATTAACTCATGTTTATTATTCAGGACATTAATGAATGATCGAGTCAAGTCGGACCCGAGGTATGGGACTTCGTCTCAATCACCATTCATTGAGGCATATTTTGTTTTATACACAACATTCTTTTATACGGTGTATAAACCCCTTTGAATTTTATGTTTATTGAAAAGGAATCTTATTTATATGAAGCGTTTACTAAACGACAAAAGGGAATGTTTTTTTTATCATATGTATGCGACGACAACGACTGCGCCGTCGTGACCATTATTTGAGTTTCGGCTTCCTCTATAAGCCATAAATTCTTTTTTAAAATGAAAAATAAATACCATGTTTTAATTTTATTTTATTTTGGTATTGAAAATGGTTTTCATAATGTTTTTATTATATCAATTTTTTTTATTGATATTTTGTGATTAAAATGTGAAAATGTTATGTTTCCTTTATGCATGTTTTATATGATATGATTATGTTATGGTTCTTGGGCATTGTTATGAAGACAGGTGGTTCCGTGATAAACTAAGGGCGGGTGAGCCCGATATAGCTCTCCAATGCATTGGGTAACGCGAAGGGGTTAAACATTAAGGTTTCTCTGAAGATATTTAGGGAATATACTGTGATGGGTATTCCAAACGTAACCATGAGGGTTACTCTCTACGTAAGAATGTTAAGAATGCCTCATGTTACCTTTATGTCTTATGATTTCTATGAGTTATTCATAAATCTTCTGATTTCATGAGGTATGTTAACGTGCTCATGTTTTATTAGTAAAGTATTATTTCATTGATTCTTATGTATACATGTACTAATGTTTCCTTTCCGTATTTTTATATCCCTTACTGAGCTTTTTATGCTCATCCCAGGTTTTTGAAATATTTTTCACAGGTCAAGGGAAAGGTACATGATGTGACGATAGTGTCAAGGAAGTGTTATGAAAGAATCCATGTTTTGTTTTAAATATTTGTCCATTTATGGGAAAAAAATGTATACTATCTTTTATGTAACAACTTTGTTTAAATGTGGAATGTAATGCATGATTTATGATCTAATTATCTAAAACACTAAACCTGAAATGATCCTCAACGTGTATTATTGAAATAACTCAAGATTAAGTAATGTTTTAGGCTGAGGACTTATATTTGGAATGGGAATGGGTTTGGAATGATTTCATTGGCATAGGTTTTAGGAATAATGGTTGTGTCTATTCATGTGTATTTGGGATAGATACGGGTAAGAAGTCTTCCCCAAAATTGTTGTGATGGATAAGGGTCAGAGATTTACCCCATTAAACATCTATGCTCATATTGGTGGTATAAGGGTAGGAAGTCTACCCCATAATTTATAGGATAGATAAGGGCCATGCCTTTCCCTCTATTATAGTTTTCATGCATGGTTTATTTTGTGGATATGTGGAATAAAATTGTTATGATAAAAGTGGAATTGATGAAATGGTTTTAAATTATTGTTTTTTTTTGATTTCCATTGAACTTGTTGTTATCTTGAGAAAATTATTTTCCTATGGCGCTTGTTATTATCATGAAACAAACTATTTTCAAAACTGTTTTATATAAATTGTTTTATATTAGTGTACTAACTATTTTTATCCTAGTGGCATGAGTAGGGAAGTCCTTTAGGTAAATTAAATTAAGTTTCATTACTCACCCCTTCTTTTTCACATTGGTTCTCTTGTAGATATCATTTATCAGGACACAAAAAAGGTAATTTATCAGACTTATCTAGTAGTATTTCATGAAACTTGGGTCGTTTAGTTGCATTGAATCATGGACTATGATGGGAGTTTAGTGTTTTTAATTAGATTCCTTGAGTCTTGAATTCTGATTTATACTTAGATATTGTAGTCTTCCACTGTGGTACTTGGTTTTAATTTGATTTTGATAAATGAAATGTTCAATTGTCTTCCATTATTATTATGCATTATATAGTGAATTTTTTGGTAATGGATTGTTTGTTTGTTGTTTTATTCATAAAGTAAAAAATCATCCCTCACATGTATGTAATACCTTCAAAATTTATTTCTTTCCTTTGGCAGATTAGGGATTTTGCTTAAGGCCACATAACATCTCACCGCCCTCTCAAGCCAATGAGAATGGGAGAGATGTTACACACACACATAGATATAGATATGAATATATATATATATATATATATATATAAACCAAATCACAACCCTATAAATAAGAGTAATTAGATTCTCTTTATCATTTGTTTTAATTCATATCTATTCTCATGAATAACTCGGGAAGAGGGCATGGATGTTTCCTAGACTACCTTATGTGTATTGGTAGGATTTTATACCATATGCATGTTGTGGATCAGTTAATGATTTTCAATAAAATTTATTATTAGGGGATTTACTGTTAAGTGGATAGGACTAGGCTCTTGCTTTGAACCGAATCACTTGTTCTTAAAATTCCATTGTTTATATTATCATTTGTTTCTTACTATTTATTAATTGGAATTTTTGAAAATCTTTTCTATTTAGTGAGTTTTCAACTATGATTTTTTAGATCATTATTTATAATGTACCTTTAATGGATAATAATTATCAGTGATATATGTGTGTGTATGTGTGTGTGTGTGTTTGTGTGTGTGTGTTGCTCTGTGTTAAATATTTTAAAAAGTTAAATTAACCTATCTTTTTAACTAAGGTTTTGATCGAGTGCTTGAGAAATTTGTTAAAATAATATATATATATATATATATATATATATATATATATATATATATATCGACCATTTAATTTAACAAGGATTTTTTAATATGGATTTTATGTTTTAAATTATTCATTTCAAAACATAAATTATTATATTTTCAATTCACCCCTGTTGATCACTCCACTGAGACCAATAGGGTAATTTAAATATATTACTACCACCTATGAACAATTTTCTTGTAATATAATCTCTTTATCTCATTATTTCATAGAATTATTATTGCATACTTTGTTTCATCATCCTTAAATAATTTATTTTTTCTATTAAAGACCATTTTGTATGGAGTCACCTTCTTCTACCCTAATCATGGATATAGTAATGGTACTACCATCTTGCTTAACTGTACCCAAGATATCTATTTATTTTGGAAATAAAAAATACTATCCCGATCAGTCAACCAATGTCATACCACTAATAATGCACCCAACACCAGTTATCTTGCAAAAATATAATTTTCACGGTTTTTGTATTGTATCAAGATACACTGTCAAATAGTACACATTGATTATGATCTAAATTTGAGAGACCAAAACATGTTTAAAAAAAGGTACATTGAATGACACTGAAAACAAGTGTTGTTATTATATTTTGGGTTATTCCTCATGATCTCTTCTACTTTAGAAATTGATGTGAAAAGATACGGATGTATCAATGATTATGAGACCCCATCACATGATAGTATGTATTCATTGATGTACTTTTACTATGATGTTTCTTTATTATCATTCATATGTTCTAGGATAACTTCCATAGTATCTCAAGGTTGTAATTATTTCTGGGAAGTGCTATAAAATACTGACATAAAAAATAAAATAATAATATTACTATATAAACAGTTGATGAAAAATAAATAGTACTATCATGGTAAGAATATATTATGAATATATATATATAAACATATATTTATATATATATATTTATATGACATAGTAATAAAAAATTACTATTCAATTTGGGACTTGGGAAACCACTTTCACAACAGTATTTGGGTGTTGAGGTGTTGTAATTCCAACACTATGGATTTCCATTAACTCTCCAACATCGAGAATGAGGAATATGGTGTATCTAAGAGAACTGAGAAGTAAACTTGGTCATACAATATATATATAGAAATATTAATAATGAAATATATTTTGTCAATCAATTAATAGATATAAGACAATAATGTGGCTTTGAAAATCTCATATAGCTAAACCGAGGGCCCTGGAATTTCTTTTCAATATATATTAGTTATGTCTATGTGCATCATATTTTTTTTTCAATTTCACCACACCCAAATAAATCCCATTATTTTATAAATTAATATTATTTAAAATATAAAAACACTAGACATGATTAATAATGTGGATAAATTGGGCATAACATCTAGCTTCAACGGGAGATAAAATTGTTGCCAGCTCATATGTCATACTCACAAGGGATAAAATTTTATTGACATCAAAACCAATCAATAAGGGTTTTCACTGTTATTAGTATGGATAAAACATGATTATTGATTCCATTCTTCTCAAATAAATTTTTTACTTTTATAGTAGTGTAACACCTCAGATTATTCAATATACTAATTTTAATAGATATTTTATTTTCATTTTAATCGCATCTCCATAAATGTTTAATATACAACATTAATTACTTCTTCATATACATAAACATGATGAAACTGATTCTCTTGTAATCATAAAAAATTAATGTAAAATCCCTTTCACTAAAAGTTTGATGTTATTTCACTAGTCCACACACATCAGTAAATATTTTTTCAAACAAATTTAATGCTCTATTTTTAAAATATTAATGATTCCTCACTATTTTACCTCATATAAAAGAATAAAAAGTAATATCCCAATCATGAAATATATTTACAGTATCTGTCATATCATTTCTCTTTGAAAAATTACGTATATTATTTTATTGTATATGAATAATCCTATGATATCTCATTCTTCTCATATCTTACACCATGATGAAATTCTTATATCTCTATTTTATATTTGGTATTTTTATTTTTATTTTTCCTCTATTTGTTCATTAATAAATTTAAAATGTGTTATTGAATAATAAAACCATTTTAGATAATGTCCCAAGTCAAAAAGATAAATTATTATCTGAAGGATTTATCAAATCCCATAAGTATTAATCACTTCAATATTTTTCCCTATAATATTATTCTTATCACTTACCTTTATTTTCATAGCTCTATCATTGAAATATTTAGTAGTTCTATATATAATAAATCATGATTTTTTTAAATTTATTATTAACTATCATGTGGGAATAATACACACTATATAAAATCTATGTGTCTTTATTTCTTCCTACATATAATGAAATTCCAATTTGATTGGTCGTCAACATTTTCTTATATTCGTATCATAATATATCAATCAGATTTTAGAAATAAGGTGGTTATTTTTTGCATCTGTTTTAATATGATCATCATAATATCTTTCAACTTCATCAAAAAGATAAAAAATATTCACAAAATAATTTTTTTTATTTTTATTTCTATTCTCCATAGACCTATTATGTATCAATTTTTTTACCTTTATTTTACTATTACCATCCATGGGGAAACATTTTGAGTAATAAAAACAATATTTATAAAAGGAGTTACTTCATTGTTCTAAATGATACATTATTATTCACCTCAACTAACACTGGTGTCATTTATATTTTATATAGATTATCTCCCCACAATAATAGATCAATATTTTACCTAATTAAATAGAATTTTTTAGCATTTTATTGAAAATAAATTTTCATTTTTGCACCAGATGTTTAGTTATTCAAAATCATATTTTTGTTTCTGAATAAGCCTTGGTAATGAAGAGTTATGTCGAACCAAAATATTTCTGTTATCCTTATAACGTTCTATATTGATCTTCATTGATTATTTATAAAAATGAATTTTATTACTAATAATTTAATTAAATATTTGATAATTTTACACATTTCCAATACCCTTCATACTTATTTTGACACGTTCTTTAAAATATTTATTTTAAAATTTATGAAATTTTAGATTCTTATTACGACCACCTATTTTTATTTTATGTTCTTGAATATTACATAATATGTCTACTTCCTATCAAATGGATTCAATACTCTGGGATAGACCCTTGATAAAAGCATTGATCACCTTAAATTTTCATCAATTTCAACTTAATTTCAACTATGTTATGGAGTGATTCTTGAGAAGCCCATTATTTATCCCCCCTGAAGAATTAATTTATCATAAAAAAATTAATTTGTTGTGAATATTCTTGTCAAAATACTCTGATATTCATTTTTTACTCATGTTGATCATCAAATACCTTCAGTGCACCTTAATCGTACACCTTGAGGTAAACAAATCCCTCCGACTGAATTCCATTCCAAATTCAATTTCAATATTTCTCAAGCATTGTCATCATTTAATTTTTTAATCCAATTTTAATTCAATTTCACCTTATTTTACCAATATCTCATTGCTATATTCTTCCTTTCTAGAAAATATCATCTACTAAAAATTCTTACCATATGTGTTTACGAAATTAAAATTATTTTTTAAGCAAAAAATTATTCATTTTTTAGGAATAATCATATTCAATTTCATTACTTATGAGCCCTCTTTTTTATCCTTTAACAATGTGTCCAAAATTTTTACAGTGAATGTAAGACAAAAATTATTTCTTCACAAATATTCTATTACCTCACTTATATTTTCTTGTTATAAGTAACATAAATTCATCACTAACATAGTACTCCTCTTATCAATATTTTTGTAAATCAATATTCTCCATGGATTGGAAATATAAATCATTTGATGAATATTTAACTATTTTTATAGTATTTAATTTTTTTAATTATAACTATTTTCTATCTGAATTTTTAAAATATAGTTCCATGAGATTTCCTTCTACAAGATTTTATACTTTTGAAATATAAAAATATAAAATTATCCTTATAATTTTAATTATGATGTGAGAATAATTCATATCATAATTATGTATATGAATAGCCTCAATACCTTCATGGTTTTGGTTAGAAAAAATATCAATAATTTCATTGGAACTCATATTCAAATATTCAAAACAAATTATGTATAACTTCTAACTTTTTTTCCGTAAATATGTTATAACCATAGTAAATATTGTGGATTTTCCCAAAATAACTTCTTTGATGTGGAACTCAACACCTTCATGTATACTTGAATAAAAAAGTCTCCAAAATAGTTTTTAATGGATAGTTTTGTTGCGAATTTTATTATAAATATTATTCATGGATAAATATATATTATCACACACATGTATTCCAGGTATGGATGTAGTGAAAACATTAAATTCAAGAGATTATAGAGGAGTTATAATTTGTTTATTTTGAATCTTGAAATTTCATTCAATAAATAAATAGATGATTTTTTAAATGAAAAATTTATCCATATCAAACAATTTTCAATGATAGATAAACCGTGATTGTTACATGTGACAATAATATTACTTTTTAAAACAATAATTCCATAACACACACTGAGAAGGATGAATTAGGGTGTTTGAATCTTTTGATTTTTAAGCATGTCTCATTCTCGTGTTTACAAGATAATTATGAATCAATCTAAAAAACCAAATATTCAAAATATATAAATAAACAATGAAAATATAATGACACAAGTATTTTTAGTTGGTTTAAAACAAAGACCTAATCAAAAGAGTATACACTTAAAATGTGTTGATGTACTGAAAAAAACTACTCTTCGTATTAAATTACAATATTTTGGCAAGGTACACCACCAAAAATGTGTCACTCCCACATTAATCTATATACCCCTTACATAAAGTAGTGAATAAAAACTAATCGACACATAGGTCATGTGCAAGGAATATCATAAATATATTTTAACTATATCAAAAAATGATGTTTCCCTCTTAATATCTGACCACCTTTATCTAATCGCAACAAAAAAAATAAGTTTCTGAACATAATAGCGTCATATAATAAAATCATCAAAATATTTATAATTCTATTTTATATGAGATTCTCTCCAACCATTAATTTTTTTGAATATCTAGAATATTCCGATAATTAATGTAAGTTAAAAAATAATTCTTGAAGTTATTTTTTCATTAATATTGATTTTGATAATCAGGAATCCCGTATAATTATTTTCATTTTAACCTTATATTATATATCCGTCAAATAAAATTCACATATTAATACCTTAAAAATATAAATGAATCCTTTTATTTAATCTACTAAGTAATCTTCAAAATATGTTCATTAAAATCTCCCATGATTTTCATATTGGGAATATCTAGTGAAATCATCATAAAAAAATTTAAAAATATCCAAGATCACCATAAAAATAATCATTCATGAAATCCGAAAAATATTACGTCACTCTAAGGAAACCATATGAGGGATCAGTTTAGTAATACCCATGACCTAATTATTCTCACAAAAGCTTAATAATTTAGGTTTTAATCATACATGATTTCAAAATTAATCAGAACTTTGATCATAACACTTATATTTAATTATATGTCCACTATAATTTATTATAAATGTAATTTGGAACAATAGAGTTACTCATATATAACAATTCAAAAAACATTAAATAAGTTGATGAAATTGTAGTATAGTCTTATAAAGTTCCTTTATAAGTTTTTTTACTTATTAGTTACCTAATTTTTCAAGGTTACAATTGAATAAACATTGATAAATCTAAGTTAATGTTACACAACTCCATAATTTACTTGAATTTTTATACCCCTTTTAGTATTTTGTCAATGTATCATATCTTAGATGAGCCAACTATAACATAGATAACAATTACATAATTTAATAGGAATATTGATAATTACTCACAATAATCACACTCTAGAACCTATAGGTATAGATTAATTGGAGATTAAATAAATAACCAAATTATTATATAAATATTAGTAAATTTCACACACAAATATTCTTCACAAATGTTAACCTTATAGAGGTATCATACAAAATAATCATATTTATTTCCTTTATAATGGAAATATATAAAAAGGGTGAGCTCATGATCTCATAAAGGGTAAACATAAAAGATAAAAATTAAAAATCATAAGTAAGCATATGTTGAATGGGAGGGTTTGAGAATATAATCACGTTGAATGAACATAACATTATAAAATCATACCAAATAAAATATAGATCATAAATCATGAGTTATAACATAATTATTACCTCATAACATAAGACATGAGTCATAAGATTGTAGAAACACATGGTAATAATAATTCTCCATGCAAATATAACATAGGAATATTTTTAAATATAGGGAAGTGTAATTAGAATGTGTTACAAACCAAAGCATAAAAAATAATTTTCTTAGTCAAGTATCCCTGCCAATATTATTGGAAAATATTGGGTAATATTCTATAACATAGTGGATTTTTTTCACTGTCCATCCTATAAACATAGTGGATAGAGTCCCATGGTGGACTGAGTTTACTACTAATTCAGAAATACATAGTGTGAAGTATGACATATTCTATTGTTTTCACTCCCCAGTCTATTAAAATTCATATCAAAAGATATAGTGTTTCAAAAAAAATCATTTTTGGGTGATATAGTTATGGTAACATCTATCACATAATGAAAAACTATACATATACATGACACATGAACATTAAAACATTTACAATTACATCATAGAATAATTAAACGATTAGAATTAAATAGGTTTTATTAGAATACTCATAATGAATAAAGATTAATCATTCGAATAATGAAATTGTATTATTATTTTGAAACATGTCAAAAGTGAAACATAAGAAACATTTCACGATATTGACTTAAAAGAAAAAAACATTTTAACAGAAATAGTTAATTTCATTAAAAAATAAAAAAATTTATTTAATAATTTTAAAAATATTATTTTATAATGTAAATAATTGATATTTTTTATAAATAATGCAGATGTAAATAAAAATATCTTTATTAAAATAAGAAAACATAAAAGGGATGTTTTATTAAGAAATATTTTAAAAATGATGTGAGAGAATGTCTCTAAGGAAAATGATAAAATATATTCCAATTATAATTTTTTAAATAAAGAAAATTTAAATTAAAAACTGATTTAATATATTCTTAAAGTAGGGACACATATTTTGGACGCATGGAAATAAAGGAAAAAGAGTCATGATTAAAAAGAAGATATAATGTCAACACCCCCTATGATAATGATTTCAGTTGAATTAGAAACCAATGTGAGGTGAAATGGTGAGAATACATTTAATCCCAAAAAAAAATTACTATAGTAGAAGAAAATATATTGGATTTTTTGTATGAATAACTTTCAATTTCTCTTGAAGGAAATTCAGTCATAAAAAAACATGATTTCAATTCGAGATTGGAAAAGAGGCATTTGCTTGAAACTTTATCTTGGTCAGACGCACTATCACTCACATAATAATATTTTAATATTTATATTTTTTATATCCTTATTAATAATTATTTCATTTAATTACATTAATTTATAGTTACTATTACCAATATATTAATTATTTTTTGTTTAAATTAATATTATGTTGGTAATTATTCCTCTTTTCTGTTCATACTTCAATTTGAATGTTCTAGTCCTTGATCCTTATTCATGGGTTCATAAACTCCACAATTATCATAAAGATTTAGTATATATTTTTATATAGTTATAAATTCTTATGGTCATTTCATAAAACATATAATGATGATATATTATGAATCCCTCAAACAAATCCTTTTTCGTTGATTACTGAATTATCCAATGAATTTAATTTTCTAGTGAATATTATTTCGAATAATTATTATACAAATGTAATGCTGTTATTTAAATTTTATTAGTAATTAATTATGTAAATCTTATAATATAATTCATATAGTTGATAAAACCAAGAAAAAACAATACATTATAATGATTGAGTGAGTAAGAGCCTGTTATTTTATAGTAATAATATCATGTTTACATAAGATTAATGATTTTACACAATTTCAGTAATTTTATAAATAAAATTTATGAAGAGGAGGATGGGGAATATAAATAAAAATGGCTAAATTGAGGATAAATGTTATATTGAATATATGAATCACATTTTAGGGAGCCTCTTGGAAATGAGGGACTTATGACCCCTTCCTGTGACAAGAGGTTCAAATGCATGACAGAGTATTTTAAAGGAGTGAATCTAGAAATATATTTAATAGTAAATCAATGGAAATGTGTGGGTTGTATTTTGGGAATGAGGGGTCATTTATAGGAGTTCTTGAGGGGTATTTTCACATGTACTCATATTTTAATGTGGATTAACTGTATTTTTACATGGAAAACGGATCCAAAGAAGAAAAATAAAGGAAAATGTGTTAGTTCGGATGATAATTCCTCCATACACTAAAATAGAGATAATTTTTATGATAATTTTGCTGATTGGCTGCATATTTTTCCTTTGTACCACATTTTATGGTTACCATGATAAATCAAATTTTACCTTGGTAACTTATTTTTATGAAAAAATGAAACTAACCATATTTAATAATTTATACATATTTGTTAAAAATTTGAATTATATTTAATATAATTTATTTTAGATACAGGATATATTTATATCTTAAATAGAATCATTTAAAAAATAAGTTTTTATAGAAAAATTTTATTTTTACGATTTAGTGTTGTTAATTTTATTCCTTCTCAATTAGTAAATAAATTAGTGGTAATCTATTTTTTTATACATTAAAACATTAGTGTAAGTAATATTATAATTTTAAAGTGATCAATTTATTTAATTTTAATACATATGTATAACACTTAGGATAAATAATATGTAATATATAATTCTTTAGAAATATATGATTTTAATTGAATCCCATTCTAATTATTTTTCTATCTCAAAACCATTAAATTTTGATAATCGACTAATATTCTAATATTTATTGGAATTTTAGAAATATATCAAATAAGTATTTAGTAATAATAATATTTAACAAGTAAAAATACATATATTTAGAGTAAAAAACATTAATTAATTATATTATTTTTATTTCATTCCAAAATATTTAATTATATTCGAATTATATTCATTTTAATTTGTTACTAATAATTTCAAAATATTAATATATATATATATATATATTGGATACAAAAATATCCTTCAACTATATATCCAATTACTATATAACCAACAACCATATGTCTAATGACTGTACAACGAATTACCATTTATATAACATTTACATTAAAAACATAAATATCATTGAAAAAATTTACGAAATCAGCAATCATATTTTCTAATTTATTTTTAAATATGTTTATATTACTTCTATCATGTTGTATTATTCACATAGTTATCATTGGAGGTACAATTTTCATGGTAGATCATGATAATGAGAATCTATACCTTGTAGTTGTTTAATTTACATGTGGTTTTATTAGTTTAGTAATTTTACTAAATATTTTTCATTTTAGTTTAGTGTTGTGTGTACCATAAGCTTTAAAACACATTTTCAAAAGTGAAATGTTTTATAAAATCGAGGGTTGTTACGTTTTACCCATTAAAATACTTTCTACCAAAAAATCTCATTATTCTAATAAAAAAATGAGGGTAATGTTTTCCCATTATGTCATTGGGATCCCACATGACGTTTTTAAACTTATGTTTCTTCTAAATAAGATTAAATATGTGAGTAATCTATTTTTAATAATTTATCTATCTGATAAAAGATTTATTTTGGTTGTTCCTCATAAGAGAGATCTTGTTCTATGTATAAAACCTATCAGTTCATCATATGTGGAGGATCAGTTATTTTCTTCCATAAAAGTGATACATGTGACACATCATGAAATTGAGATATTTTCAGTGGATGTTCAAGTTAATAAGCTATTTACCCCCATGATAAAGGATTTTTAAGGGGACAATATATAAAGTGCTCAACATTTCAATATTCTAAAAAATCATAAACATTGTCCTGACTTAACCTCCCTAGGACATGAACCTACTCATATAATCCCATGGGTATTCTATAATAACTAGGGTTAATTCTCATGAAATTATACACTATTATCCACAGGATTTACTTATCACAGTAATGATGATCCCTATTGGCCAAAAAAAGTTCATTTACTATGCTTCGTCCTCACCGACACACTCCATGATAAAATTACAATAAGGTCACTGATCCTAATAATACTATAACATAATAATCGATAAATATTTTTTTAAATAGGTAGGATCTTTAAAGGAATGGTTCACCGTGTTTACATGTGTAGTATGATTTGTCCCTTTAGATTTTACTTTTATATGGGTATTAAAATATCTCCCTCTTAAAGAAAAACTCCCTCATTGTGGTCCCCAAACCATAGACCCACACAATTTTTATAAAAACTAGCTAGGTATTAGTTATGATAAAATTTTTAATAGACCAACCACTGTTTTCCATAAACCTAGTCATCTCACCCAAGGGTATCTTATAATACCTTGGTTTCTATTATATCCCACAACATACTATTTACCACTAAGGTCACTTATCAAATAAATTATTATCCCCATTGGAAAACACATTTTCGTTCAATGTGATTAATCTTGACCCACGAACATGCTGGTAAACATCCCAAGTGGTCACCCATCCTAATAATACTCCAGGGAAAGCATGGTTATCTTTATATTTTTTAATCAGAGAGGCTCTGAAAAATAAGGGTTCACCGTATTAACTTGATTAATAATATTTATCCATTTTGTCCCACTTTTCTAGGGGTACTATAACCCTCTTTCATAGTGATATTCAGAGGAATACCTTATATCTGACATGAAGATCTAAATATCACTAATGGTTAAAAACACAACTAATCAATCAACATTTTGATGTTTTAATGTGTTTTTGAATGGTTTTAATCATATCTATAATTTTTTTGAAAAATTTCCAATCCTGCAAGCTAAAAAATATTGACATCATCACTATATATTAGTGTTTTTTACCACTCTTTCTATAGAGAGTCATATACGGTACCATTTGAATTCAAAAATAGAGAACATTATTATAGGAAAACTCTATTAGGGGAAGGCGATTATCTCATCTTAATTAAAAATTTATTAAACAAAATCTTAATATATATTGTAGCATTCGAATAGTCCATTTAGATTGATCATCAGTTAGAGGATGACAATCAAAGCAAAATTCAAACTTCATATTCAATTCTTATTGAATACTTTTCTATAACATCGAGGTAAACCACATATGTTGATCATGTACAATTGAAATTGGTCAGATATTAAATCTTACCACATTCTTAATATATATATTTGAATGTTAATTTAGGGTAAAATATACTTGAATAGAAATGAAAAATATGACTTTATTAGGTGATCAACTACAAACCAATTTGAATTAAAGTCTTCGTATATCTTGGGAAGACCTATGATGAAATCCATGGTGATGATCACTTATATCCACCTAGGGATGGGGAATGGTTTCATAATTCTCTTTACCTTCTAACATTAATAATAAATTTTCTATAAAACTAAACATAATGATATATAATCCATAGTATAACTCTTCAGGATTTCTCACCAGCAACTATCATTTAGATCATTATAGATAATTATGCTTTCAGGATGGATCTAGAATGATGATATGTGTGTATCTCCCAAAAGTTCCTTATTGTATTATATCATGGAATAAAAAAGTATTCATTTACATAATATTATTATTTAATAAAATTCAATGTAAAAAACTTTTATATTCCTTAAAATATTTTGTAGATCCATATAAATATTTTATACCTCATTTATCTTCAGATTGTTGGATGGTTAGATATTCATTTTATAAATGTTGTGTTTCTACCTTTCCCTTATGATTATCAGGTACATTCCATGAAAGTCCATGTATTTGGTGTATTTCCTTCGAAATTATATATGAGTTTTCAAGATCCTTATTAATTAGAGAATTATATATTACACCCCTATCTCTCATACTGCTTTCATGATACAAATCTCTATTATGAGTCTAACTATTTAATTCAGTGGATGATAATAACTTTAATAGGATATCCTATTGATTTATTTATGATCAAACTAATGTAATTTATTGTATTCAATTATGAAATTTTAAATCGTCTATCGTCATGTTTTTATCATGTAAATATTTTAGACGATCAAATAAATAATTTTGAAGAATGTTGAAGGGTTTTCATAAATATTAGAGAAACACATGAGAAATTGGATATTTATTGCAAGGAACCATGTACATGATTCTATATGAAAAAATGGCCATTCTTTAAAAAATTCCATCATCTAATAGATTAACAGCCACTTTCCTACCTATGGAAATCATGTAGAATCCATAGGGCTATAGAAAGGCCACCAAGTAGTTAGTGTTACACATCGACTAAACAATTTAATTTAGATAGAATTATTGAGCTATAGGAGTCTCAACTATTAGCGAGTAAAATCATATGACTAGCTAGTTCAGACAATCTAGAATTTTAATAATGTTGTTTTTGGATGACCCTAAAATAAAATACTATATTTTGATGAATCTCAATTAGTAAAATTAATTTTATAATGTTTTCAATGATATTGGAGCCTAAAATATGAATATTTTATGGATTAGAATATATAAAATTATTACAATTATGAAAAGATGATCAGTAATCAAATCATGTGAAATTTTGATAAACATTTATCATTTATGTCAAAGAGGCCTATCGAGATCCAATTTCAATTAATAATATTTTAAACTATCTTATACTATTACCTTTATATATCTCGTCTCAATATTTATTATCCCCTTGATATATAATAGAGAATCTTTATAATGTATTTTTTCCCATGAAAATCTATATCCTCTCACCATCACTTCAAAAAATTGTTCTTATATAAAAAATGTGAGGTATATGCACTTATTATCACAGAAATATTGGGTGCATGCTTATATCTAGAAAAGTGAAGGAGATGGATTTCTTACCATGACCATGAAAAAATGGAGTAATTTGTTTTTTGATCTCAAATAAAATCATGGGATTAATATAAAACCTATCAACACAATGGGAGGTTACATCGGGGATCAAAATGAGTTATTTATGAACTCCTTTATAAAATATCTCTCTACCATTTATGAATTTCCGCATTTCATTTTCTTATGAAACCTCATAATAAAATAATTTTGATCCACATTTTCTTCTACCATATTCACTTAATGAAAATTAAAATTATCCTTTTCTCATCATATCAAAAATATCCAGATCTCTTAACTTCTGTAATCTCACTAATTGATAATCATTCACACATATTCATCATAACATGAAATTAAATATTGACCATGTTCATCAAATTAACTCAATCATCTCTTTATCATTACTTTATAATTTTTATCCTATATAATTTATCTCTACTTATTTTTGTTTAATTTATTTTAGTATCTCCATCATATTTCTTGATTTCATTTTTATAATTTCATTCACCTTTCTTGACAACCTAATCTTACTACCATTTATTTTCAAATAAGATCTTTTTTTCTCAAAATATCATTATTTTGAATCTTTAGTTTTAAATTTCCAATAACGTTTCCATTTTTAATGTTATATCTTTTACAATGGTATCTTTTTCAATCACACATAGTTCTTTTTAAGGTAAATATCTACATTGTGCCCTTTATTTTGATTATTCCATCAAAAATACTCAGAAAAATAACATTTAAAAAGTTATTATTTTTATTTGTTTTCTTATTTTGAATATTTTTATGTATGGTTATACTCATACAAGTGATAAAGAATATAAATTTAAAATTTTTGACATTTCTACCTCTAAATAAGATTGTAGAGCTATTAATTCCTTGATTTTTTAAATAAATATTAATTAAATAAAATTCATACATTCAAAACATCTCATAAAATATGGAAGCCCTTATATGTAACTCATGGAGGAATAAATAAAGTTAAAAATAGTAGATGTGGTATGTATTTTTTTTCAAAGTTCTAGTATGCATCTGAATGAGTCAATTTATAATATGTTTACATGAATTACTACCATTTTTAATAGTTTAATATCCATTTGTGATTCCTTTTCTATATAAAATTTAGTAAGGAAGATTCTAAAGGTTTTACCACGATAAGAGTCTCTTAATGTAACTATTCTAAAAGAAGAAAAAGACATTAAATACAAGAAACATGAGGATATCATAGAATCCATTATGTTGTATAAAATAAATTTGAGGCATCAAGTTGCAAATGAATATTTCAAATCCAATGAATCCAAAAAGAATATTTCTTTCAAATCCATTAATATTGATGATTGATTCGATAATGAATCTATGTTTTAATGATTAACTGAGAGATTTAATAAATTGAATACAAATAATAAACCATCCCGTGGACAAAAAAGACAAATCAAATTGAATCATTGTATGTGACCTATTAATAATGGAAAAAAAGAAAGAGCATATTTAGTCATATTTCATCATATATGAAAATAATTTGAATGAAAAGAATAAATATAAAAAAAACTTAATGTATCAAACTAGAGTTCTAGTGAATAATCTCTTTCCTATTTCTTTTGTATCTTACTCAAGTGAATGAAGTCCTAAATTCTTTATAGTCCACATAAAGGTAGGTGATGAGGTTAGTTCTCATGTTTCTTTTTCTTATTCTCATTCTTCCTCTTTCTCGAGGTCATCTAGCTATCTCAATAATGAATATATTATTAATGATAAAAATAAGCATGATATTTTTTTTTAAATTAATTTAAAATACAAATAAATCAACATAAGATAAAAATAAGTTCACAATGAGACCGATCAAATTCTTAATTTAAAGGATATTATTTCTAATGAAAAATGAGATTTGGTTTTGAAACTATAAGATCAACCAAACGATGAGAATAGAGAAACTAAAATAAAATATCCTAAAAATAATCTCTCTTAAATCACCCATCATGATTACAATATAGATATTATTTTTTACTACAAATATTTCTTTAAAATTCATTCTGGAGTTTATGTTTTAAATTCAAAAAATCATTCTAAAAAAAGAATTTGTAAAGGGATATGGCTATTTTTTTAAATTTAATATTGAAATTTTGGTCAACTTATTTATAGCTGTAATTGAAAAATCTAAGATATGGGGACCTAAACATATTTAGATTTCATCCTTTATTTCTAATAGAAAATCCTACACTAAAAATGTATTGGTAGCTAAGCCTCTTTTAGATAAAATCTCTAGACCTAATATTTGGGTACGAAATGACACTACCAATTTAAATTTTTTTTAGACTCTGCCATGATACCACATTGAAATATTATTTTCTAGACCATCATAAATTGGATAAATTATCTATAATGTTTTTAGGATACTAAATCAATATTAATTTATTTTCCTATATTTATATGGTTTTATAATTTATATAATATTTCTTACTATTTTATGTCATGGGTGTAATATGTTTTTGATTTTATATATTTCTCCTCATATTTACGTGTTATGTGTTATATTTATAATTGTATTTTTGGTGTTATCAAATAGAATTTGAATTATTATAATATCATTTATGTTATCACTTAGTTATAATAGAATGTTTTTCTGTATGGAATGCTTTTAAAATATTACCTCCTTTTTAAATGATTTTGTGACTTAATAATTATTTTTTTTACTATATGAGATCAAATTTTTCAAAAAAATTGTATCTTCATTATTTTAAGATAGAAATATTATTTCATTAGGGATTTTAATTTCCCTCTTAAATCTTTTTGCGAAAATATATTTTTTAAAAAATATTTAATATTATTTTCTATTCCATGAAATCTATTATTTTTATAAAAGAGAGTTTGGTTTAGTTTTGAGATTATTATTTTAGTTTTTAACTCTTGATGTTATTGAAATATATTTAATTGTTTTCTATTAAAATAATAATAAAAATAATTTATTTCACTCTCTCTTGTAGTGAAGATTCTATTCCCACTATTGTTTCACCTATTGTAGGGGATACTTATCCTATGAATTTTGGATGGATCTACTGACTTCATGGGGGAATAGTTATTCTTAGTTTCAAAGTCACCCCCATTTCTTATTAATCCGTATTTAACATGTGATTTCTCTATATTCATCCCTTGTATAAAAATTGCAATTCTTTCTATTATTTTTGGGTAGATGTAGGGAAAGAAAAATAATTTTTTTTGAAAAGTTATATATTCATTAAAAAAGAAAATTAATTTTTAAGACATTCATATCTGTATTTCTTTATTTTATTTTGTATTTAATTTGAAAATACTTTATTTGTTTCCCATTTGAATTACTTAATTTTTTTATATTTAGTTTTTTTAAATATTTTTTCCTTTCAATTTTATGTTTCAAATTCATTTTTTTTAATTTCTTTTTCAAAAACATATATTTTATGAAATATTGAGATTCACTTGTTTTTTTTCATTAAATCTTATCTTCAATTTCATTATTTTTAGTTTTTAATTATTTGATCTTATTTGAATATCTTCTCATATTTATCATTTTCAGAATATACTTATAATATTACATTATGTGTAATTTAAACTTCAATGTCATATCTATAATACATCTCATATGTTTTAATTATTTATACCTTATGCATTGCGTTTGTTTTACATACCATATTCTATAATTTTTTTTAAACTTATGATAATCATTATTGGGGAAATAGTATGACATGTCTATATTGTTTTATACATTGAAAAATTAACACTTTAATATATGTATTGTTAATTATTTTTGATTTAATTATTTTATTTTTAAAATTACAATTGGAGAGTTGTTTTTTATATTATAAAAGTGGGAAGAATTTATTATAATATGTTTTATTATTTAATTGTTTCACAAAGGGGTGTTAAATGATTAATTTATTAATTCATCATAAATCATAATAGAATGTCTATTTATTTAATTATTTAGCATTCTGAGTATCTTGTTTGAAATATCATGAACTTTAATCACTTTGTTTCAAATTTTACCCTAGATTTATATGTGAAATATCTATTTATACCAAGTCTGTGTCATAAAAAATAGAGGATATTATTATTCTTATATCTCTCCCTTGAAATATTTTCATTATCATAAAAACCCATTTATTTTTATAATTTTTCCATTTAGGTGGATGACAATTACTTTTATTTGATATCTTATAGCAATTTTAATGATGAAAATAATGAAATAAATTGTATGCATTGAAGACCTTTTGAAATATTATGTAAATATTTATTTAATGAATGGATGTTAAAGGATATGAAAAAGATTTTGAATTATCTTAAAGGGGCTTATTTATGGTTTGAAAACAATAG
Source organism: Viscum album (assembly GCA_963277665.1). Classification (NCBI taxonomy): domain Eukaryota; kingdom Viridiplantae; phylum Streptophyta; class Magnoliopsida; order Santalales; family Viscaceae; genus Viscum; species Viscum album. The sequence continues at coordinate 319,231,609 of OY728145.1, read as the reverse complement.
TCTATATCAGAAATCCGGTGTCATATGGAAATTATTCCATTTTAGTAGGAAGTTCACTTTTTGACTATTGGATTTCCACTATCCAGGTAGTGGAAAGTAGATAAAAGATCCTAAGTCATAGGAAGACATATAGGTAGCTATTATTAACCATAGACCAACTGGGGGCATTTGGATAGAGGTAATGAGCTCTAGGGGTCTGATTTTCTAGTTAGTAAGATTGTTTAGCTAGACGATAGTACCAATACAAACTATAAAAAATATTAATTTTAGTGGACCTTGTAAATTTTAATTGGTGTTTGATGGTTATTAATTAATCCTTTTAATTTCATAATGCACACAATAATATTTGGGATGATAAATTGTATTATTTGTTTTATAAAAATATATACAATTCATAAAACAATGTGGAGTAGATCAACGATCAAATTAAGTTTTGCTCTGATTAAAATTTATCATTAATTTTAATGAATTTTGTCAAGGCCCTATATCAATTCTAAATCACTTATTCCCTCTTATTCCACTACATATATATATATATCCTCTCAATTTGTACTATCCTCTTGCATAATAATGGAATTTATTTGTAACAGATTTGAAACTAGAAAATCTATCCATTCTCACTACAACTTCATTAACAGGTTATCAAAACAACAAGGAGATGGAAGAGTTCTTATTACCATCGAAGTAAGGGATGGGTGCTCACAACCATCAATGTGAAGGAGATAGGTTTCTTACCACAACCCATGAAATTCTTTGAAATAATTGGTTACTTAATCTCTATTAAAATAAATGGAGTAATATACAAACCTATCAACATGAGGGGAGGAGATGTTGGGGATCATATCAAGATACTATTGAACACCTTTATCAAATATCCATCTCTATACATTATTTATTTCAACATTTCATTTTAATGTTGAATCAAATTATCACATAATTTTGATAAACATTTACCACTATGATTATTCACCTAGTCGACTTTGAAATTATACTTTTATCATCATATTGAAATTATAATAATTTCTTATTTTTTGTAATTTCATTAATTGCTAATTATACACTGAAATTATTCATAATATTAAACTAATTGTTAAGAAAACTATTTAATTTAATTCAATCATTGATTTATCATAATATAATATTATATTTCAACTCATCTTTATAATTTATTATTTATTATTGTTTACCTTTTTAATTTATATCAAAATAAATATTTTAATTTTTATAAAGTCAACTCAACCTTACTTTCACTTTGACTCATAATAATATTAAACAACTTATTTTCCTTCCCTAGGTTGTAATTTATTGAGTAGTTATATTCGTTGATTAACTCTAACCATCTCAATTTTCACATGTTCAACTCCTTTTATGAGAATATATACTTTAAGATCTTATGATAAGTCTAATTTCGTCACTTATCACCATATATATAATTCCTTCAAAAATGTCTTAAAAATATTAACATTTTTAGATTCAAACTATACAAGTAGTTATAATTTCAAGAACCATTAAATGAAATGAAGAAAAATATACAACCATGTCATTTAGCACATGGAAACATCCAACTCCCTTATTTGATGAATTATTGTATATTAGAAGACCTTGTCTATGATAAGGTAGGATGAATAAAGGTGTAGTTACCAAACATATTTTCATATTCATGAAATTTGTTCACATTCATATGTTGAACGGAACTTGACTCCCTTTCCAGATAAATTGATTTGTGTATATAATTTTCAAGAAAACTTTTTTACAAAGCCTCAATTATTTCCATCTCATCCAGGAAAACATTGGATATCGATTATGTTGATTTTCCTGGGTTTTAATTAATTACCTATATATTTTAAGGATACAAAAATATAATGCCACATCTTAGGATATAACCCATGAAATATAATTTTTTTAATTACAGTTCACAGATTCTAAATTTGTATTAATTTAATCATTTCTCATGGTTTTAAGCACAATACTCAAATAATATTCTTGCCATTTAATTCCCTTGTAATATACAATAATATAATAAATAAATACTAACAAAATTTTTTCAAGTAAATCACTAAATACTATATTAATCAAATCTAAAAGAAAATGGAATAATTTACATCTCTTAAAAGAATCAGTATGAATTCATAGATTCCATATAGCTTCAAAAATATTTCTTGGACTTAACATCATTTTCATCCTTAATTAATGATATATAGATCAAAGGTAAACATTAATAAGTAGTTATACGAACTAATTCGATTGACCAAGTTATCAATTTGAGGTAGAGGATAATTTTTCCTGACATAGATCATTTTAATTTCATGATAAAAAATACATAGACACATTGATACATTTTTCATTTTAAGAAAGATAACTAGTTTACTATATAATAAAGCACTTGGGAATGTAAAACCCTTATTTAGATTTTCTAATTGTTTCTTATTTAATTACTTTAACTAAATCTCAATTTTTATATAAACAATTCGTTATATTTCATTAAAATAGGTAAATGTTCTATTTAAAACTCAACCTCACAATCTTGGGAAAGGCTTTGTTAATATTTTGAAATTAAAAAAACATATTCCAATATAAAAAAAATATATTAAATTTTAAATTCCAAAAAATTCATTTATGTTATATATTCATCATTATTTTTTCATGAGACCGTTACTAGAGAAAGAAACTTCCATGGAAGGTTCATAGAATACATTGCCCTAATAAACAATCATGGGTTTATTTGGGATATAATATTTGATTAACATATATCATCAATAGATATGGGATCTATCTGAAGAGATCACATTTATACCTAAAATCACTAAAAATTAGACTAACGGTGAAATAATAATATTTATGAGAAGCACATTCCCAAAAATTCATATCGGAGAATAGTAATATTCTTGTGACACAATCATATTTCCACTAAAAGTTTTCATTGATAAATTAAATATTTAACTAATGGGTGTTTAATATATGATCTAATAAAAAATTCCAAATATTAATGAGCATGTGTAGATAAAATCAAATAATACATTTGTTATTTTTTAGTGAATGAATAGTTTACCATTCACCAATTCATTATCACAACTTAGTTTAAAAATTATTATTTCATTAGTTTTACATTTTTATATAGTATCTGGTGGTTGATAAAATCAATTGTTTTCATTAAACATTATATTGGTAAACTAGTTTGTTTAATTTTCATTATCCTTACTATTAAATCATTATAGTATAGCTCATCCATTAGGATAATCATTATTTCTATCTAGCTCAGTAGTTTTACTCTTCATATCTCTTCAATATTCATGGGTATAATGGCCTTCTCTTACAAAATTGAAGAACTCACCCATTCATTTGAGTAAAATACCCCTATTATTATTCCAATACTTTATATAATTAAGAATAATAATCTTATTACCATGATGGGTGTTTTTCATTTTAGCTTCCATTAAAATCCATTTTTATATACTTATAAAAAAACTAAGAGAATAATGGGAGATTAAAATTTATATTTTCACATTAAGATCACATATGAAATTTATTCATAGATACCAATGTCTTTTTTAACAATCACTTTTTAGAGACATAGTTTTAATACCCAAAATTATGATCTATGTTTTTTTCAAGGTCAATGATTAAACTATAGGCATACCTTGATAGTCCTGTGATATTTTCTTCATTATTTCCAATGGATTCATCTTAATTTTTCTTCAAACTATGGAATTATCTCCCCATTTTAGTGTGAAGACTGTAATTAAAATATTTTTTGAAAATGATCATCCAAAACTCAACCAATTCCTTGTATTTGATTTCTTTCGATAATCCACATATTTTTAGTGAGAGTCCACCATTAATCGCATTCACCTACCAAATAACAAAAAACTAAAAAACACTTTCCTGATCTAAGAATTAGAGAATAAAAAATATATTTCCTTTTATACTGATCCATTTCTCAGTAATTTGTATATGAGAAGACCAACTAAAGGAGGTGGTATTTTGTTTTGTGAAGTACTTAATATAGAGTTTTTTCTTCCTTTGAACATTTTAGAGACTAATATGGTTTATGTTATTATCTATATTTTAAGAGTTTGGGGTGAGTATATACAATTTATTTTATAGTCTATCTCCTATCTCATTTGGGTTCTCATTGCATTTTCTATTGAAATCATTTTTAAATTGATTCCTCCTAGTTCCGACCATAATAAAAATTAATGTATCAATACATAATAACCCAAACATTCAATCATCAATCCTATGATGTCATAAATTATGACACCATAATTTCATCCTATGATTTTTTTTGTTAATTTAAAATCAATTTCTGTTCAACAATGATTAATTTATGTCAAATCCACTTTTTATTTATAACTTAATCAGTAAAAGTAATTAAACCTTATACTAATACAAACTCAGATGACCCAACTATAACCTAAAGAAATATTACATCATATTACATGAATATTCATTTAATGTAACAATAATAAAACCCCAAAACCTATATGTTTTGTTTATTTTTAGAATATATAAATAACCACTTTTTTTACAAATAGCCTTTAACATCTCTTAGAAATATTATACACACATGTTACGCAACTAAATATATAATACACAATACTCTTATTCGTTTCTAGAAAAATCAAATATAATAATAGAGTGATCTTAGTAACTCATTCATGATAAACAATAGTGATACAAATTAAATATCAAAAATAATAATAGGATGAAAAAGACTGGATGAGAAAATAATTAAGGTTTTGTTTGCATTAGTGTTGGAAAATATTATTTGGCTGCAGGAATTAGTGTACTAGATGAAGAATTTAAAATAATCTAATTTTTAATATTGTTTATAGAGATGGTGGAGTGATAGTGAACTAGTTCCATGATGCCTAGATGATATTTAGAAAATAACAATGAGTTATTGGAAGATAAATCCAAAATAATGTGTACTGATATGGACTAGTTGAACATTATATATTAACATCACAACTGAAATGTTCATTTATAAGTAACTATTTGTCACTCCGTTTAGAGGCATTATGAGAAATTCGATTCCACATTATATTAGATCTATTAGATCTTCAAAACATAGACAATGGATATCTTAGATGATTTCATGAGGTGGAAGTATTTGACTGAACATAGGGTTCATCCATAGTAGTCAAATCATGGGGATTTTATCCCACAAAGATCATATATTAGTTATTGAAGAATAATTTTTTTTACCACTTAAAAATTAATAAATATTCCCTTATTTATATTTATGATGTGAGGATAGATATCAGGTGTCATGGAACCCTGATAATGAGTATGTTAAATAATATAAAAATTTTATCTATTTATGCTTGTTGGTCTTTAAAAATAATATTATATTGTTCTAAAAGAGTCTCAGATGGGGAAACCAAAACCACCATTGGGGAAAAACATAGGCTTCACCCTAGTTATGTGATAAGTTTCATTCACATCATGTATTGAGATAATACATAGTCACAAGTTAATTAAAATTAAATAATAAAATGACTAAATTAATTTCATTTTAGTTCACCCTTGATCCAAAAATTATAAAAATAGGATTCTATTAGAGAATTATCATGTGCATTATATGAAACCCTACAAAATTTAGAAAGTTAGAAGGCAGTAGATAGCTTCCTATAAGAAGAGATGACTATTAGATGAATTTTTTATTGAAGATCAATAATGAATGCAACATGATCAACAATATAATCACCATATTCACATGTTTCACCAATGAATAATCTAATCCCATGGTATAAATTTTCTATTTATATTTTTACCCTGTTCTTAATGATTATTGTGAACATGGATTAACCCCCATTAAATTAAATCCATATTCAGATATCGCGTGTCCCTATCAACTTATAATTCTCCAGAAAATATGTTTGAGACATCCTTTATTGATTTTTTCTAATATATTATTTCTATTTTGATTTTCAATCCCTGATTAATGTTCGAATCATTTTTGACCATCATGGATTATATTATTTTCTGATTTTATGGGTTTTACCCTTCGTTCTTCATTTTTTTCACTTCTATTCGATTTTTTTGAAGGTTCGATGATTCTGTAGTCTAATTCATGGTGTGATATAATATTTGAACCCTATTCATTTTTTTGGAAATCAATGTTAAGGAAGAAAACATATTAATGGAGTCCAAAAATTGCTGAGATTCCATGGGATACCGGGAATAAGTTTTTAATGAGTGGTAAAGATTATTCCAATGATGGGGTCATGATAGAAGAACATGAATGGGTAGACCAGTAGCTAAAAAATATTTTTAATAGTAGAGGATGCATACATAAAACTATTAAAGAATATATTGGTGGAAGTTAAGATTGAAATAATAGGTGTCAAGAAGATTATGGTAGGAGAATAGATTTCTCGAAGACACCAAATTTTATAGTCCTCTCATTAGAAGAACTCACTATATGTATACATGGAGATATATTTATAGGGTTTCATGTTTGAGATAAATAGAACACACTATGTAATATATAACAGACAACATCCATCCCTAGAAACCCATATTGACTTATGAAATAAAGACACACCCAGGAAGCATGAGTGACCTATACAGCATATACACTATCTCACACATCATGTATCAATGTACATCATATTGGTGACTCTACCATAATGATCAAAGATCATATAATGATATATGAATATTTTTGGGGGGAAAAATACTTCTCATAGTGACCTATCCAAGTTATACACTGGTTTCCACTCATCATTCCAAGGTAGGGATGTCGTTTCTCATATTAAGGATGTGATCCTATCGTGGAGTTAATATTTAACTCATGTAATTATGTGGTTGTGATCGTCCACCATCATTATTAGATAGAGTCATTATTCCACCCCCTATTTCTTAGTAGATATCCTCTTTCTATAGTTAGTACTTTTCTTATCTATAGATTTGGGAAGGGATACAGATACTATTTTGGAGTATTTATATCTCACATTGTCACATGTTAGGGATCCTTGATCATCATTAGTTGGAGATACCACATTGGTATTATAAGGATACTAATTTCAGATGCTTAAAATACAGATTATCATATAGAGCTCTTCTGGGTAATCTCTAAGAGGATATATGGGTTATTCATTCTTTACCCTCTTAATTATAGTTATGATATGACTGTTATTTTGATGATTTACATATTTGGTGATTTCATGAGGTCATAATTGGTATTTATATACTCACCAATGTTGGGAATCTTCTCACATGTGTTATGTATTATGTAGAAGACATGAAATTAATGGATGATATTGTCAACCATATGATGGTTGTTCATAGTGGTGCATGGTGATAGTGTTACGTAAACCATATATAAACTATATAGGTTGTGTGTTTTGACAATATTTTCATAATTTTTTTCGGTTGGATCAATATTGTAGTTTTTGGTCCCTTATATTGAACATTTTTTACTTTATTTTCATTCAATTGTACTATTTTATAGTATTATAAATTTTATGCTTGCATTTATTAGACTATTTTCTATTAGTTTTCAATATTATAGAATGTATAGTAATGGGTATGTTTATATAGAAGAATTAGGATAAGTCTCCACATTTGTGTGATTATCCTACTCTTTACTACATACTGGCCTATTTGAGGTGGGAATGGGGTGGCACACTCATATTACTACCAGAATAGGAGGGACCCTTATTAGTTGAATCTTGTCAGAGTGGTATTCGAGCCCAGTTTTATAAGGATGGATTTTGAATATATATAAATTTTTAGGGTCAGATTGGTGAAATTAGGGGAATATAGTGTTGGTGTATCAAGTTTGGATCATTGTCTAGAGAACTGAATGATGAAGAAATGATTGTTGTATCCATACACCAAGTATCTAGTAACTATATTTTCTAAATGATACACAATGATTCTATTTAAAAGAAAAAAATGGTACCTTTATCATATAGAAATGTGTTTTTAATTTATATGTTCCATTTATGTTATCTCCTCATATATGCTCTATTTACCATGAAATATAATTACTATTATAAGATGTTTCCATTATGAATTCCACGGAGGATTCTGTAGTGGGGACATGATGGTGACCAAATATGTTATCAGGCCTCAGTTCAAGGACCTATGTATGTGGTATTTCATCCAGCCATGCAATGAGTGGTGCATCCACTAGTATGTCATAAAACATGACCAAATCAAGCTATTTAAGATGATTCTACATGACATGTTGAGAAACCGGTCATTCTAGAAGTGTAGGATATGAACATTGTGTAGGATGGGTATGCTTCATGAGTTTCAGAAATATAGGATGCCTAGTTTCCACAGTGTGTAAGATCCTAAGGTAATAAGGAAATGGATTGAGTTAATTGGTTCAACATTCTACCTCAATCAATGTCCTCTTTATCAAATGGTGGTACTTTTGGAAATTCACATTCCCTTATCATTAGTGAATTGGTGAATCCTGTTGATCAAGGCACATAATGAGGCGAGGCTTCCAGGGACCGAGTTTGAGAATCAATTTTTGGAAGTGTATTTTCCACAAAACCTACATTTAGTGAATATTAAAAAGCACATTGAGTGATAACTAAAATGAATATATATGTTAGATAATATATCTTATTTTACTAACAAAATGTGTTACTCCCTTTACTTGGTTCATGATAAATTCTTCCTATAATGGATGTTTGTACATTGACTCCATAGAGATGTTTGTGACGGTTTATTACCCCTCAATTTCTTTACCTATCCAAGGGTACTAGACTGGAACCTGGTGGTAGATATATTATAGGAAACGACCATTAGGAGGTATGGGTGGGTGGTGATTCACATAGAGTAATTACATCAACATCAAGTGATCAGTGACATGCTTCAAGATCACATTACTTAAAGCATCTACTACTTCAGACTTTAATGTTTGGATTGGTGTTTTCAATATCCATTCATCCAAGAGATAGGTGTTTCATTACCCATTATGTGTTGGTAAATTTTGAATGATTCTCCCCAACACACCACACATTATATAAAGGATAGGTAGTGGATGGACCACCATGATAGGGATATTGATATGACCAAGGACCGCCCTGGGGTGGCTTGGGATATCCTTAGGGAGATAATAATGGTTGAGGAGTGAGATATCCTATAATAGGTTTATGATGATATGATTTGATACCATCACCACCACCCCTTGGGATTCTATGCTAGTATCAGAGGGATGGAGGTCAAGGCCATGAGTAGATATACGTAATTGAGGATTATATGCCATAAGTTCCTAACAAGATTCAATGTATGACTAATATCTTAACTACCTTGTTATTATTTCTGGTAGACCTAGGTGTGATAAATTTATTCCTTTTTATATCACTTTTTTTACATATCAAGATTCCAATAGATCCTATATCCATGCATTCCAATCTAGTGAATTCTATCAGGAAATATTTATCATTTATTCTCTTATACCAATAGTGTCACATAGCTCTTATATAGAAGAGGGTCATGTGGGATTCTTTAGTTGCGGCCATTATGAAATATGATGACATTCTGGGAATGGAATAGCTATCTGTAACCCATTACAATATAGATTTTCATTGATGATGAGTAAGATCATTTGATGTAGGTGGATTGATATTTTTCTTTATAGGTGAAAAATATTTCTAGAATGGATTATTCAGGATCACTTGTAGGAAATTTTAGATGATTTATCAAAAATTATATATCTTGAAACAAGGTGTGGTAGATTCAGTGGATGTTGAGTTTCCTACAGTGATGGTGTACCCAAATTTATTTTTCTAAGGATATACCATGTCAATCTCCATATTGTGAGGTTTAATTATATATTTAGATACAACTTTGTGCTATTTTAATATCTTCTCTTGTATATAGGATTGACCTTATGGAGATCTAAGAGATAAAGGTGAAATTGGTGGATCTTCAATAGAAGAGAATTTTTAGTCATAGGGTATCTCCTAGGGAATCATTATTATTGTTTTATATGAAGGTGGATGTGAGGATATGTTAGTGTATGGTCTTATCACTATAAAAACCAAATAATGGTTTCAAAAAATTACCCTTATCAATAATCAATAATCTATATTCTTATCATAAATGGATGAAATGGTTGTTGAATATCGACCTCTAGTCAGACTCTCACCTATAATGAGTGCATGAAAAGGATATACCAAGGGTGGAAATTTAATGTCTCTATTATCATTATAATTAATTATTATTTATAGTCAGCATGAAAAAGATTATAGAAGTATTTATTTGACTCATGAACTGGATCATCCATATATTCCTAGACTGGTTCATAGTGATATTCATTGATGACATCAATATTTACTAAGCATTAAAGAATGAAAATTCATATAATAAGAATATGGTTATGGATGTACACTAGGAGAATAATCTATATAGGATTCTTTTGAAGTGATAGTTGTATATTTGAGAGGTCTACTTTCTGGGATATGTTATCCTTGAGGAAGAATAATCCATGAACCCTATGAAGATCGATGTAGTTCTAGCATGGGATATACCCAAGAGAGTGGTTAAAGTATTATGATTATATGATCTAGATAATTATTATCAAAGGATTACAGTGGATGTTTCTAGAATATTATTCCCCTATATATCCTTGACATGGAAGGGGATGACTTTTTTTGAGGAAATTCCAAAATTACTTTAAGGAGTTGCAAAACATGTTGATGAGTTCTCTTATTCTAAGACTAACAGAAAAGAGGATTGATTTTATATTGTTATAAATTTCATTTAGAACTAGGATTAGATGTGTTCTACTGTAGAGGAAGTTATTTCTTCTATTTCTTGATTGTTGATAAGATATGCGAATAATTATTTCTCCCATGATTAAATTTTAGAAGATGCGGTGTTCACTAGAAAAACCTAGGGACATTTTGTTTATGGTGGGTAACTTTTTATCTCATTCAACAATAATATTCTCAAGTATATCTATGATTAGAGGGATATGAACCACAATTAGTGGTGATGAAAATAGATCGTAAATGTATTTGTATTGTATATAGTTTGTACTCCATGGATGGGGAATGTGGTGGCATTTACTCTGAGTATGAAATCACATTCCAAGCTATTATGGGAGAATTCAATGTATTTGGCCTTATTTTCAATACCCTATGTGAATGATGACGTAGAATCCTATATTTGATTTATTTTAGTGAACCCTCCATTAATTCCTCATGTGAGGTAATAAAATCATTGATAACATTGATTGTGCGGTGTTGTAAAACCATATATAAAAATGACATTATCTTGAGGCATTTAATAAAGGCGGGGATAATTATATCACCATATGGGGATGAAATGTTGGGAAAATCATGTTATGAGAGTATCTACTAAGATAGTTACATAAATCCCCATTAATGGTATTTCTAGGATATACAATGATGTACCGGGACCTTTAGCTATAGTTTTGGGGGACAAAGATAAGTTGGAGTGTGTTTGAGTTCGGTGCCTAACCTGTCAGCTGGTAAAGACAAAACAACAAGTAAAATAATTATTATCAAAAGACCTAAAGTTTCTAGATTATAGTTGGTATGGAATATCATTTCATTTTTATACAACTTCTATATGTAGTGTAATTACATTTTGATATCTAGGTTATCATCGATGGAATTACCAAGTCGTCCATCATTCTCACCATCAGGGATTGGGGTTTTGTGGAAATATTGGACAATTGTTTTATAAAATAAGATCATCTATATTCATGTAATAGCCTTAATTGTTTTCTATAAACATGATGATATCTTCGTATATTAATTATGGATAGAGTTTTAATAGGATCTTGGGACTCAATTATGAATAATAATGACTTTACACCCCGAAAAAGATAGCAAGATCAAGGTGAAATTTTAGGTGTCCAAGTACATACTATGTGTTATCTTTTTTGACTTATGGAAACTTTTGGTGGATAAGCTTCACTTGGTTGATTTGTACCATAATAATAGCTATTATTCCATTATTGGAATGATTCCATTGGATTCCTTAATCAAGAAACCTTGTAGGTTATCCTAATGCTGGATGAAGATTGTTTAGTAATCACCCATGGGGTAAAAGATAGTGAAGAAAACAATAGAGAAGGTCTAGGTTATCCGTGAAAATATAAAGAACTCATATTTCCACTAGGCGTCTCATACAAACCATAGATGGATACCCTTGGAGTTCACATAGGGATACCATGTTTCATTTAATGTCTCACTTCAGTGTGTCTTGAAAATATTTTCATAGGGTTGTAAGATATCTTGAAGATATACCAATCTATTCAAGATACAATGATGGGTTAGTGAGATATATGTCACCTAGTATTTAATTTTTGGTAGAACATAGTTTAGTATGTCGTCCATGTGTCACAGTTGAGTAGGCATCTGCATGATCCATCACCCATTATCAAATGGGTTGAGATAGACATTGACGATGAATACACATTCTATAAGTATTTAATGAAAACCAAGGATTAGTAATGGAAGACACTTCATGGGTGAGCTACCCCTGGTGTGTGTTCTTTAGAGAGATCATGGGAATGTGATAATGAAATGATATCTCATTTCCCTCAACATTTTAAGTAGATTTTTTATTTTTGGGGTAAAAATTCATGAAGTATGGAGGGTGTAATGGCTCGATTGTTTATGTGTAAACCCCTTGGAAAATAATGAAGATTCCCTTGTATTTATTTATAATGATGGAACATATATCTAGGGTCTTGGTTACCTGGTAATAAGTATTTCAAATACTAAAATATTTTATTTTCATCAATATTTATGTTTTTAAAGATAACGATGAATCAATTTAATGAATTCTTTGTTGGGGAAACAAGACTATGTTTGGATACCGAACTTGGGTTTTACCTTAGGCATGGATAAATATTCAATCACATAATGTCCTAAGATGATGTGTAGTCTCTATTATATTAAAATTTAATAATTAAATTTCATTTTATTTAATTCTTGACCAAAACACTTTCTATTTAATCTTATATTCATCAATTCAATTTAGTTAGAAACATAATCATAGATATTTGATTTAATGAGAAGGTGGTAAAGGGATTCCCAGTTTAGAGGTGGTTGATGGATAAATATATGATTGAGGATAAATGAAGAAGATAATGGGTTCATCAACATAATAATCACACACATATTCTCCACCAATAATTGATCCAATCCCAAGGTAGTGTCTTTATATTAAAATAATTTACAACATTATTGATGATTTTTGGAAATATGGATCAATTCCTCCTAAATTGAATCCATGTTTGGATATTTGATGATCTTATCCAATTACACTATTCCAAAAATAATATCTAAGACATATTCTATCATCAAATTTGTTAAAAAATTATTTATTCTTTGGTTTTCATTCCCTGATTGTTGGGTGAATATTTTCTAATCATCACATATAATTTTCTATTAGAGTTTCTTGGTTTTACCCCTCTATTTATTATGTTTCTTCTACAAGCCACATATTTATCCATAGGTTACCCTATTATACTATATTATTACCATTACGATTGAATATCAGAACTATATTCATTAGTTTATGATTGATTTTGTGGAAGGTAGCAAGAGAATAGAATCCAGATGATGAAGAAGTGCGATGAGGTAACCAGAAAGGCTTTCTTCATAGGTTGTGGATATGTACGGGACATTGGGCCACATCAAAAAATCATGATTCTTGTAACCAATGGACTAAAACTATTTTAAAAAAAAATGGAGGATCCATGGCTTACATTAGTTTTGGACATATCAATGGGTGTTATGGTGAAAAAAATAGGTGCATCGAAGATTGTGGAAGAAGATGAGGTTTCTGGCAGAAAGATGACTACCCAAAATATGTTTTGGAAGAACACACATAGATTATCTTGAGATATGAATTGATAAAGTTTCTTGTTTATGTATAATATCACACACCAAGTAGTCTATCTAAAAAAATGTGTTCCCCTTTATAACTAACTTGATGTTTATAGGAAGTACACCCCCCAGAAACATGAGTGGCCTACATGCCTCGAACCCTATCTCACATGTCATGTATATAGACTTTGAAAAACCACACATAATGATAGTTCTTGACCAATATCATGACATGTGATGTAATTCTGTGTAACATCTGGTACATTGCATACACTTTTACTCAACTTGGTTTAGGAACACTAATAAGAACTATATTAAAATATTTCTATATATAGCGTGAGGATTAATCTACCAAAGGGATCAGTTAGAAGGTAATGATATATGAAAAATTTCAAGGATATAATCCATTACATTGGTCATATATTGTGGTTAGATATGGGTTTCTTTGAAATATTCTAAGGAAGGTTCAGTATTTCATCTGTTAGGAATATGATCCTTTGATATTTCATAAATGTATGTACTGGGTTGGTATCCACTACTAAATTAATTAGATAATATCTGTATTTCACCCAATAAAATAGTACAATTATCCTCTCTATATAGATTATATATTTTTCTTATCTATAGAGCTCATATGAGACTAGGATCCTCTACTAGAATCGATATTTCACTAGTTTTCATGTGGAAAGGATCCTCCATAACCATTAATGCTATATACCATGTATATTTTTAAGGATACCAAGATCATATTATAGAAATTAATGTTCTTATCTTTGAGTATCTTGGGTAATTTATGGGATTAAATATAGTTTCTTCTTTCATTTCTCTATAATTGTTTTTACAGAAAAAATTTCTTTTGATTCCTTACCTCTATGTTAATTTCATGGTTCCCTTCATGGTTTGTATATACTCAACCCTGCATGGGATCTTCCCAAAATTTTCATGCATTATTCAATGAATAGGTAGTTCAATGGTGATCTAGGTGTACTAGGTGGGGGTGGTTAATTGTGATTCTTATGTGGTAGTGTTAGTTAGACCATGGAAAAAATTGGAGGTTTCTTGTAGGGATACTATTGTTATAATTTTTTAGGTTGGACCAATACAATGGGTTTTGGGACTAAATTTTCCCATTTGTTTACCGAGGATTCATTGTATTATACACTTTCATGTGATTTTATTGTTTATAGATTCATTTATCAGTCAAGATTCTATTATTCTGAATTATTTTGGTATATTTTGTGATGTGGGTGTGTATATAGGTGCATTCAGATAAGGCCACCCATGTGTGTGATATTTTTAATGTTACTAGTAACCATAAATTTTCCTATTAGATGAGGGATTTTGGTGGAACACTTAACTCAATACCATCCTAGATAGGGCCTTGATGGGTTAGGTCAGACCTTGTACTTACTAGATACATGAGATGGATCGTACTACAAATAGTAGGGTGGATCACTTGTGATAAACATATTAAGATCCTTAGTTATTATTATAATAATTCATTTACCTAAATAAAGGATTCATAGTGTTTTACATGTTGTTTTATACAAAATTTTTAACCATATAAACCATATGTTATTTTTCTTCCCTTATTTTCCATATTTTTTTGTCTTTTGATTATTATGGTTTGTTTGTGTTTAGTTGTGGTGTATTATGTTGTGATTATTTCAGTTCATAATCCTCTATGTTCCAATATCTATAGAATGGGCTCATCTCCTAGAAATTTATTTCTATCATCAGAATAATCTAGTGAATGTTTTCTGATTTGTTTATCAAAAAATATCTATGAGTCCAATAAGTGGTATTTGAGCTTTGTTAGACTGTTATAGATGATTAGACACTGATGGAGATATTCTAGATCATGTTTCAATAACATCATTTTTTATTTTCTTTATAGGAGGATGTCAGAAAGAAATTCATGATATCTATTCTTACATCATTGGGAAGTTTATGGGAGTTTAATTTTTTTAGGAATGTATGTGGAAGGGGGAATAGTCTTGGTGGAGAAGTTTCACAATACTTATTTTATGTTTTGGATAATATATAGAGGAATACCTAATACAAAATAACCTTGATCATTTATTGACATGTACTAATTTAGAAGTGATCAAAAGGAAATAATGGTAATGGATGGACACAAAAATATTGCGGTTGAAAATAATATTGGATCCTAATTTACTGGAATTAAAGACCACATCAAAATTTTTACTGACTCTATACAACCACTATGATAATCTGATGATGGAGAATAATGTTTTATTACTAAGTAGGTCATTAGAGAGAAGACTCTAGAAGGGAGGTCTATTTTTCTCATAATAATTACTTTAACATGTTAATAATCTTGTTAGAGTCAGCATTGATGAACATTAGAGAATATAAATTGATACTACTATTACTCTGGTTGCTCTGAGAATCTTGGGTTTATGTTTAATAATTTTATATACATTATCTTAAATAATATGTTTTATAGGAAGGAGTTCCAAGAATCATTCATTAATTTATATAGTGTAGAAGTAATAGGGTGACCCACAACACATAAGGTACATATGTAATGTAAAGCAAGTAGATGCTGGAGTAGGAGAATCTGGGTGGAGTATAGCCCCATGTTCTAGAATTATGGAAAGAACGGTCTCTCTCTGATGGATTTAAATTAGTGTAGAGTCAACTATGGAAGATACACTTCTAAAAAATGGATCCATGAATACTATATCCTAATATTAGAGTGACTTAATCCTATGTGTCGATAGTTCAAATGATAGTTTTGTAATAGAATATAGAGATTCATTTCACTCAACTCGTGAGAGAGGAAGTATGGAGAAATTTATTTATAGACGGTTAGGTATATTATATATTGCAAATGATGAAGGTCCTAAGATAGATGGTATGAGATATTTTTCAACATAGATAATTAGTGAAAGATTTTGGATATTTATAAGTGTGTGGAACTCCACTAGGTTATGGAATAATATAAATTTTATTAGGTAGTTAGAGGATAATATTTGGTGTAACATTTATGGATTCTATATAGATGATTTAGAATTGATCCATGATTTTAGAAAAATATATAATTGGGGTGAATTTGTACTTGACAATAGTATCATATGGTATGATACATTCTATATAAGTAAAATCCATGAACACTCCTTAGGATGTCTTAGTTAAATAGTAATTAATGTTATGGGTACTTAAGGGTTAATAAATGATGGAATCATAGAGCATGCATCATTAGTGAAATTAAGTATAGTGAAGTTGAATATGGTTAATTTCTAAACATTTGTTATGATACCAAATAATTCAAAGCTAGAGTTTGTTCATATGGATTTTTATGGGGAATCTCTAGTTGATTCGAACATAGAGTCACTATACTACGTAAGATTTATCAATGATGAAAAATATAAAATGTGTTTTTATTTCTCATGAATAATTATATTGTATTTATAATCTTCATTCGATAGAGATATATAGATAAAAATAAAACTATATTTAATGTAAAATGATTATGTATGGATAATGGTTGGGAGTATGGATGTATAGACTTCCAGATATTCAACTAGTGCAAGGGAACATTGGTTGAGAAGACCAAATCTGGTACCTAGAAAATAGAAACATAGGGTGGATAAAAAAACTATTGAAAAAATTAAAGATTATCATAACTCATGAAATATTACGAAAGGTGTTATCTATAGAATTTGTGAATTGAATGATATATATAATCAACAACATTACTTCTTCTCTATTGGAGTATTAATTACAAGAAATTTATTCATACAGAAAGAAGGTATAATTCACCCATCTCATTGTATTTGGTGGACTCATATTTATCCTTGTGGATTTCAATAATAAGTATAATCTTGGTACTATGTTCAGAGAATGTTACATTGTGGGATACGTTGACTCGTAGTATTGTTTTTTTACTATAGGACAACATCCATCAAATGGTGGTTAGAATTTGAAACATAATTTTTAAAAAAGATATCATACGGAGTGATCAAAACCTATCATGTAATTTTATTATGAAAAAATATTCATCATATAATAAATTTTAACTGAATAGACATCTAGAAAATATAGATGTTCTAGAGAACATAGAAAGGATGTTAGTACTAGAAACACT
The DNA here is from genome assembly GCA_963277665.1 of Viscum album. Taxonomy (NCBI): domain Eukaryota; kingdom Viridiplantae; phylum Streptophyta; class Magnoliopsida; order Santalales; family Viscaceae; genus Viscum; species Viscum album. The sequence continues at coordinate 319,213,654 of OY728145.1, read as the reverse complement.
AGACTATCTAAAGTATGTTCTAGAAGGTAGTAAAATTTTATGGATTTTAGGGCCTAAATTAGCAGATAGATCATATACCACTAAATCTACAAACAATATTAATCAGATAAACCATTAAAATTTTCAATTTAGATTGAAGATAATTCATAGATAGATTTACATTGATTTACTTGAGTTAGGAATAAAGTTCAATGGTGTTGAAGTGACTTTAACTTATTTCTTATATTGAATTAATGAGATCCTCAGATCACAGAAGAGGCTATATGTTTTAAGGAATAAATTTAGTCGGCGTTATCCATGATAGTTGAAATTGATTCCCTTCGCATTTTTAGAACACATGAGTGAACTAAAAGTCCCACTTTGAAAAAGTACATCACAAAAAGTTGTGTATCTGATTTAGGAAGAATAAAATGGTATTTAGATGTATAAAGATTGATATTTTGTAAATGGGTTGCAAAAAATAGAAGGTGTATATTTCTCAATGATCATTTCAATTATAATAAACCATAAAAACTATTCAGATAATATTATGTTTGGTTACAATGTAAAGACTTCATATAGAGAAATTGGACATTAATAATTAGAATTTCAATGGATTTATGTTAGGGAAAAAGTTGTCTCAAAGCATTGATGATTATTTCATGTATTGAAATGTGTTCAATAATGGGATTTTCATCATATTACATACTGAGGTTGATGATATACATATTATAATTCCATTAAATTAATGAATCAATGTAATATATGTTGAACTATCTAGTAGATTCAAGATGAAGTATCTTGTTCATGTGAAATAATTTTTTTGGATTAAGATTATGAGAGAATTAAGATATAATAGATCATACCATATCTAGTTGGATTAAATATAGAAATTGGTAGTGTGCTTTGGAATGTGAAAGTAAGAATTAATGACCACACCCAAGGCCAATCACATCTAGATAACAAAAGAGAAGTCACTGTAGATATAATATAAGGTTTAGAACATGACTAAGACTCTATATTCATTATTAGTTGAATACTTGATGTATTCCATGGTTTATGATCAAATTGGAATTGTGCAAGTTTTAATAGTTTTTGATATGTATATTTCAAATCATGGAAAAATATTTTAGGGGTTTTAAGTGGATTATCTAGTACTTAATGGGTTTTGGAAGTATTGATCTAGGCTTCAGAATGGACAATCTGTTATATGGTTTTGTAAACTGTGAATTTGGTGGAGATGGGGACAGTCAAAAGAGAATCATCATATACAAGATAACTTTTGGAGGAACAAAATTATGATTCTTTTCTAAACTTGAACATGTTTTTTTCACTATTATATATTTATTAGAGTTAATCAAATTGAAAAAGCTACAAAATATTCTATCTAGTTGAAGGGGATAAAAAATTCCCAAAAATGAGTCATGATTTTTGGGGGGTTGTTTTGTGATTCAAAAAGTGAGATCAACTTAAACAAAAAATTTAATTTTTATTCCATGAAAAAGAAAATTGGGTTAAAATATTACTTCATATAGAGGTTGTTGGAAGATGATCTACTATATCTATGGATGACATAAGGTACTTGAAATTTAATAGATGTATTTATAAAGGATGTAATCTTTGATGTTTTGAACCGATGTTCTTCCTTGTTTAGGATGGGATCACCAAAAATAATGAAGTGAGAACAATGATAAGTAAAACCGAATATTAAAGAGTGGAAGAAGGTCTAAAAAAGGTAATTTATCATCATTATTGTGAATCACTAGAAATGATTTCCAAGAGAGATAGTTATGATGAACTATGAGAAATGTTTTCCTCTCAAATGAAATAGTATATTGAAAAAAGTATATTTTTTTCAACTAATTGTTTTTATGGAAGTGGTAAATTGCTAGTGAATAGGGTAAAATATTCTTGGATACTAGGGAGTCAAAAGTTAGGTCAGGATCAACATTTGTATGATGCAATTTAAAGGAAGTGTGTTGGCAGTTACAGTCATAAGTTACCCCTGATCACCTATCTTGGAGGAATTTTAGGAAATGAAAATTAAGATAGAATACATTTTTTGATATCTTCAAAACATGTGTATCGGAAAGACTAGAATAGTTTCAGAAATATAATTCTTTTTATGAATGGAAGATTACTCCATAGAGATCAAAATAGGTGGAATTCATCCCGCAGTGATTAGATTGTAGAGATAGAAAATGAATTGAATCATACTACAAATAGTATGGTTGATCACACATAGTCAACATATAGATAAATTAAGTTATTGAAATCAATTTAAATATAATTTAATATAAGAGTTGTAATGTTCCCCTCATAAATCAATATTCATCTCTGAACCACATAAAACATGCGTTATTCTTCTTATTTTGGTTTTATTTATGAAATTATTATCTAATAGTTTTTTTCTATATCAATCTATAGGTTTTACAATACAATGTAATGATTTGGTTCTAAAGACATCCATGTTCCAATTTATATAGTGTGGGATCATTTACCAATAATTTTTTTTATATATTTAGTATTTTCAAGTGGATATTATCTAGTGTGTTTTTCAGAAAATAGTTATGAAACCATTATGTTCAAGAACCTAACATAATAAATTCATACCAAACAAAACAATGATCATAAATAATGCATCTTGATATAAGTCTATTGGAATAACATAATACACGAGCCATAATATTGTATAAACATGGGATAATAATCATGAGGCATATAGAAATAACATGGGGATGTTTCATTACATTAAGATATAGAATACGAATTCCGAACACACATAAGTATAGAAAATCATTTCCTTTTTTAGTGATCACTCCCAAGATAATCATCTCATAGTGCATATAATATCGTATAATAGTTTATTGGTTCACTACCCATTTCCATTAAAATAGTTGATAGGGTCCTATAGTGGACTGGGTTCACTCTCCATTCCTATAAATATAGTTAGAAGAGTCCTTGAGTGGATTATGTTTACTAACCAATCCAACACATGTCATATCATGAGATATAAAGTGTTACCCAATGAAATGGTGGGCTATTTAACTTTGGGACCAACCATAACATAATGAAAAATCATACATATACATGCCCAATAAGTATGAAAACATTAATAATTCCATTAGAGAATAAATAACCCATTAGAATAACTTGTATTTAATAAGAATCATATAATGAAATAATGATGATAATTCCATTGAATAATATACCCAAAGAAACAAGACAACCATTAAAGGATATTGGAATAGATGAAACCAAATTTTTTAGATAATGGTAAAATTTATTTGAAAAAAAAGAGAAATAATATTATTTAATTTTAGATAGTTTTTAATTTTTAAAAAATAATATATATAATATTGTTCAGAAGGAAATAATGAAAAACTAAATAAAAATTACTTTAAAGAATATGAAAACAGGAAATAGAAGCTTTATAAGATGAAACCAATAGAAACAATGGATGAAAGTTACAATTAAAAAACATTAAAAATTAACACTTTTATTATTTTGTAATAAAATAAAAATTAAATGGAAAATGAACATAAGAAATTACATAATTATGAATAATGATATTTTGAAAACATGGATATTGTTGAAAAATAACCCTAATAAAAAAGAATATATGAGGTGAGTTCCACTTACAAGAAACCATATAATTTAATTTTAACCAAATAGAGGTGAAATGGTGATAATGCATATAAGCTAAAAAATAACAACCTAAGAAGAAAATATATGGAATTATAGATATATAAACAAATAATTTACCCTAATTGAAATTTAGTTAAAGAAAATATTGATTTTAATGTTATATTAGAAAAGAAACCCTAACATTGGACAACAGATTGGTTGAACATTATCTAACTCAATTTATAATTAATTTGGTTTTATTTATAATATGTTTAAGAACCTTATTAATACTTATTATATGTAATAAAATTAATTTATAATTAATTATTAACTATATATAAATTTATTGTTGTTAAAATTATTATATTGATTGTAATTATTGAATTCCTCCATGCATATTTCTTATTTGTTGTTCCTGTCCTCAATCCTTGATGATGAGTTCACATCCTATAAAATTTTAATTAAAAAGTATTATATTTTATGGGTATAATTTTAGAGTCTAATTTTAATTTCCTTGATATGTTTTGATGATTACCCAGAAATTTATAAAAATATTTTTATTGATGATTTTAGAATAAATAGATGAAATTAATTTGTTAGTGAATATACATTGGAATATACCCATTATAAAATTAAATCAAAATCATAAATTATTCATTATTAAAACATATTACAATTATTTTTGTGTTACTAGTATTTCTCGATATAAATATTAAAACATCATTCAAATAGGTGTTAAACCCAACCAAAAAAGAATATGCTATATTTTTTGAATTTAAAAGAACATCTTATTTTATTGTAATAATATCACTTTTTCAGAAGCCTAATTATTTTAAAAACATATCAGCTATGTGATAATTCGATTTGTGAAGATGTGGATTAAGAATATAAATAAAATTTATTTGGAGAAGATAATACTTTTGTTTAGCACTTGATTATTCAATTATGGAGTCTCTTCGAAATAAGTGATTTGGAACTCTTTCTTACCACTAGAGGATCCCAAAAATTGAAAAATATTGAAAAGGAGGGAATTTGTTTTAGGATTCAACTGTAAACTGAGGGAAAGGTGTGGGTTGAAGTGGAGAGATGAGCGGTAATTTCATTTGTTATCAAGACTGAAAATTTGAAAAATAATGGAAAATGGTTGAGTGGAGGTATTAAATTAACACCTATAATCATTTAGATATATAATTTAATTATATTTTAGGTCTTTATCACTTAGGTTAACCCATTTAACATGTTTTTCCGTTACCGTGATAACTCAATTTTTACCTTCGTAAATTATTTTTAAATCTAAAATTAACATTAAACTGCATACCTATTTTTATTTGCAGATCTAAATTTTTTATTACATTTTTTATTGTTAAATTTCAAAATATTAGAAATTTAAATTTTGAATAAATACCTAAGAATAATTTTTTTTATAAAAATAAATTCATTAAACATTAAGTATTCCTCGATCATATTTTATGTCAATTACTAATTAAATGAGTGTTATTATATTTGTATATAAATATAATCCCTATATTTTATTAGATTGTAAATTAAATTTATCAATATACTATATAATAATACATAGAAGAAACAATTGAATGAAAATGTCCCCTTTTAATATTACATATTTTTTTATCACATCCGTTTAAAAATACTTATTTATCTTCTACGAATTTGTTTTTATCAAACCAATAGAATTAGAATCATTCAATATAATTTATAAATAGGAAAAATCATTATTTTATAATAAAAAATATTCTAATAATTATTAATGAATAAAAATAAATAATTTCGAAATAAATTTTTTAATTATTTATTTTTTATTGCATTATTGAATTATTTATTATATTTTAATTATATTTTATTATATTTTTTCTACCAACTACCAAACATTATTTTTTCTATTATATACATATATATCTAATGACTATATTTCCAATGATTTTATAACCAACAACCATATATATGATGACTATATAACCAACTAATATATATATTTTGATAATATTAAATTCCAATATATAAATATATATACATATATAGATTTTTAAAGTAATTAAAAACAATATATAATTTCCTTAGGAAGAGTATTTTCATATTTCTAATGTGCTATATTCTTCATATAATTATCATTGAGGGTATGATTTTCACGGAATATCATGATAATGAGTATTTCAACATTTTAGTAGTTTTTTGACTTTTGGTTTCATTCCTTTAATAATTTTACTATCTATATTTTCATTAATTTTTCTATAATATCGTTTAGTATGTATTATAATATTATACCATACCAATGTAAATCATTATTCATATTATATTATTTTTTTTTTATACCAAAATTCAGAACACAATACTTATTTAAAGATATACCCATACTAAAATAACAAGGAGACAAGATATACTTCTTAAAAGAAATTTTTTTATGTCGGCTTTTAAACAATCACAACTTAATTACAAAGTTATTATTCTAACAATGAAACTAGTTAAGAATTATATAATTTACCCACCTATATTCTTATATAAACTACCTCGGATCCAATATGGTTCCTAATGTTTTCATGTATCCTCATCCAAGATATTAAAATGTGTTTCCTTACCCAAATTCTATCCTTTTCCATTGGAATGACTTATATTACATGGAGTAGAAGATAATCCCACCATGAAACTATTTATTAGATATATTCATAGAGAATTAAGGAATATAGGATTCTACATTTAAATTTTGATCTAAATATTTTAAATCACTTCATAAATAAATGAAAATAATATTTATTTTATTATTTTATTTCATTATTTTTTTAACTTATAGTGATTTTGGATGCATTTTGTTTATAAGTTTTCAGTATTTCATGTTAATGTATCAATGAAAAAACCATATTTTTAATGATTTTACTTATGTATTTTGACTACAACGATACTCTTAAAAGTGCATGGAATAACTATATTTTACTTGATGAATTTTATAGGTTAAACCCATTGGGACAAACTATGGCTAATAACTATGTCTATTTTCTGATCAAGAAGGAAATTTTAATGTAGTATTGGGTGTGGTTTTTTGATTTTAAAAATTAAAATATAAAAAAATATCAACGTAGTATTATCATATGGTGTGTGTGATATAGAATTATATATATGTATTTGGGAAGAAAATGATAAATCATTGTTGATAATTCAATCGGGTTTTCATTTTTAAAGAGTATTTAAAAAAATTATTTGAATCATAATTAGAATGATAACTTAATTTATAAAGTGATCCATTGATATACTAATCAGTTCATTAGTACAACTACAATCCCCCATAAGGTTTCTTATACAGTATGTACTAAGGGTATTCCTGTTACCCAATCTATATTCTACTTTTTCCTTGAGTCATTAAGTTAATAACATAAATTAGATACTCATGTCTCTCTCACTATTTCATAGGATAAACTTCCAATTTCTCAACATCATCCATCGAAAAGGCCCATTCACTGGGTGACTAAAAAAATGTAGATTGGTCACATATCCCTGATTAATATTTTATTTACCAAAGCATGAAATATTGTGCACACATAGGGTTAAGTTTTGAGGAGGCAGCTCACACTCCACAAGCGTTCTATTGTCACTAATTATATTCTAACTAATAGAAACCTAAATAAAATAATTTTGGTTGTCTTAAAGTGTCATGAAATATTGATATATATATATATATATATAACATAATAATAATATAATAAAGTTATAAATAAAAGTGATTCTTCTGAAAGAACCACCTTTGGGAGACCATTCATTGTAATATTATTAATTTCGAATTTACTTAATTAACACTCTATATCGCATGTGTGTACATCATATCCTACCAAAGGATTGAATATATAGACAAATCAATGATTTTTTAGTAAACCACACACCACATCCTTGATAGAGGTAAAATATTACAGAAGAGAAATATGAGAATTGGGTGGATGGTGGAGATAGAATGTGGGATTTCCCACTAAGATCATCTATAGACCAACTCTAATAAAGTACAAAACATTAATCATGAATATTTGAATACTTTTTTCCAACACTGTATTTCTCCCTTGAAAACATCCTAGGGTCAGCTACTAATTACTATGAGCATAAGAGTTCCTAGTGGAAAATAATTCGATTGAAACCATGCTGTTAAAAATGATAGAATTATAGGAAGAAAAAAACTAACATATATTAAAAATAATATTACTATGAAAAATAAAATAAACAATAAAACAATCAAAATGGATAACTCTAATTTCAATACAATTGAAAAAGAGGGGTGACCATTTTTATAAGAAGAATATTGGAATAATTTATCTCTAAATCCTTTTACAAAAACATTGTAGATCGTATACATATTAAATGGAATAATTGGAAAGCATTATATTTTTGAATGTTATTCCTCGATGGTTTTTTTTACTCCCCCAAAATTTCATCTTCATTTGAAAAGGGTATAAAAAATTATATCCAATTTAATCTGGAAAATATCATATCTAATATGAATCTTCATAATCCCCAAAATTAGTTTCCCATGAATTTATGGGCTTGAATGATGTAGAATCATGCATGGATGCATTTATAGAATTTTATTTTATGGATTTTTAACACATAATGTAAAAAATTCCACTCATTTAGGCATATAATTTGTGTGATATATGCCTATTTTCAATATTTTCTTGATATTGGATTCGATTTAAAGAGATATATTGTGAGCCCATTTTGGGCCTCAAATGTCACGACCCATCCTTGGGGCCCGTGTCGTGACTACCCCAAACCCGCCTTCCATAGGCCAGGGGCTGGCGACTATCACCAAGGCGTAAATCCCAACAAAAAGGGAAGGCATTGCCTTCGAAAAGTAAACAAGCACCATAGAGTAAGCAAGCGGAAAAGAAAACACTAAGTAAAAACTGTACAAGCTATGCTGAAAGTAAAAGGGGCCGGAAATACAAGCCCCACTATAAAGTACAACTGAAAGGAAAAACAGCAACTGAAAGGAAAAGCCGCAATGTCGAGCCGTCCTCTGGAAGTCCCACCTGAAGGGTGGGTACAGATAGCCTCCACAGCACCTCGGTCCAGCCGTCCGCTCCGAGTGCATCCCACCCAGTGGTCCACCTCCAGGTACCGTCCTACTCCGCACACCTCCACCACGATCAGCGCTGTCCGTTGTCTGCAACCAACACAACGAAGTGCGGGCATAGCCCGTGCAGGGGTGAGTGTAAGCTACTCAGTAGGGACCCCGAGACCCCCTAAGGTCTCCCAAAATCCACAAGGGATTATCCACAAAAAAAAGATACAATCATGAAGTAACATCTGACACGGCTTAGGTATATGACGATAAATATACCTAAGTCATCAATTCCCATTCGGCTCCAACATCCGAGCCCAAGAACAACCCAGTCCACACAGGAAAGAAAACGTATACCCACATAGGATATCTCAACACAATACAAAAATGAGGGAAAACAGTAAATCCACACAGGATAGTTCCACACAATCCACAAAGGAGAGTAATAGTAAATCCACACAGGATAGTTCAACATAATCCACAAAGGAGAGTAACACAAGATTCAGCTCACATAGGTATACTTCGTCAAAAAGGTGAAAGGGATGATCAGGCCCGCGTGACACCCCCGCGGCACCCGCGGGGTGTCGGCCAGACAACCGAACGCGGCTGAAGCCACGTCCCGAGTGACGCGGGGGGAGCCGCCGCCCCCGTGTGACACCCCCGCGAAAACCGCAGGGCGTCTCCCTGGTGGCCGGATGCGGCTTCAGCCGCGTCCCGTGAGCACCGCCGCCACGGCCGGTGCCGGGGCGGTCTCGTCCGGTGGTGTGCCGGGCGCCGCCGCCTCTGGGCGCCGGTGCCGCCAGCTTCCGCAGGCCGCCAGAGTCACTCCGGTGGCCCGTTTGTCTTCTCATCTGTGTTGATGCTCCTCCTGGGACTCGTTCTTCACTGCGGGATCATCAAACTTCCGTTGCGGCACGTTCCGTCATCGCCCGTCAAATCCACACAAGCACGAAGAATGGCGTAGGGTTGTCGGGCCGTGTTCGTTTGGCCCGCACCCTCCGCGTTAGATATAAACAACGGGAGAATTTTTATTGCACATAGGAAACAACAATTATAATAAATTTAAAATTGTTCACAAATCCTGTTCTTTAACTTTTTAAAGAAACATTTACGGAAATATAAAAAGGGGGTAATTCCAAAAATAAAATCCCTACCTCGTAGTCGTCGTGCGTGAGCGTTCTTCGTGGAATTGCTCGTTGCGGAAGGTGGAGATCGTCGCGTCGTCGCGGAAGGAAGTCGCGTTGTCACGGAACACGGCGTTGAGTCGGCGAACTCAACAGACCATGAAACAACAGATTTAATTTAAATAATTAAATACTTGTTTTGGTAAAAACCACAAAGGAGATTAAAAAAAGAAAAACCGAGACTCTTACCTCAAGCAGCCGATCGAAGATCCGTCGTGGAGGAAGTGACGTCGTAGATAAATGTTGCAGGAAGGGAACGTCGGCGTCATGGATCACGGCGTCGCGTTGTTGATTTCCGGGTTCGGCGTTCTTCGTCGGAGACCGGCGTTCTTCTCGTTCTTCACGTTCTTCACGTTCTTCGCGAAGATGGATAAAGGCACGAGAACTTTGTCAAACCTCCCAACGAGTAAACTTTCAAAAGACTGGTTGGTCTTATTTTATTATTATGCCAACACATGAAAAAGGGTAAGTAATGACCCATCAATTCGTTGAATTAATTCAACGAAAGAAACAGCTCATTTAATTTACGAAATAAACCGCCCAATTAAATGGTCTATAAAGAATTTAAGAAAACGCGTCAGTTGACTTTCATAATGACGGGTTTTCGCGGGTGCGTTACTTAGCGGAAAGAAACGGCGGGGCTCGTGCGGGCCCTACCTCACAAATATCCTACCGAGAGGGTAGGATATTTCTGGATAGCATCCTATCCGGATCAACTCATCTTAAGACGCCTTTAAGTGGTTTCAAGTGGCTTCCAAGTGGCTTAAGTGAAATAAAATAAAGTTGTCGCAAAAATTATTTTATTTCTTAACATTAAGCCCGAAAATTAAAAACCACACTCGAGCAAACACAACTCCGGAAGAGGCGTTTCTAAGCAAACACCGGCGCTGCGATTTCATCGGTGCCCTCAGAATTAGATTTCCGGCACCAGTTCAAAAGTTAGAAAAACCAGCTCGTCCGTTCACTAAACGTACCCGAGCCAAACTTCGGAAAATGATTCCGGGCACATCGGGCCTCAGAATCAGTTGCCGTCAGAAACTGTGTTCTTGTAATATTCCAAAGAAAATTAAGAAAAAAAATTCCTTGAAATTTACGGGTCTTTACATTACTCCCACCACAGGGTTTTACGTCCCCTTAAATCTTGAACACAAACTAGGGATACAATAGCGGTACTGAGCATGCATCTGAGCCTCCCGCTCCCATGTGAACCCTGGAGGTTCCCGTGCTGCCATCTGATGCGCACAAGAGGAATCGATCGCCCACGTAGGACCCGATCCTGTCGATCCTCTATCTCTACCGGGACTTCCGCAAAAGTCTCACCATCATCCATGTCCAGCTCCCCATGGTCAATGATGTGCATCGGGTCTTGCACGTATCTCCTCAGCTGAGATACGTGGAAGACGTCATGCACCCGGTGCAACCGAGGTGGCAGAGCCAGGCGAAAAGCCACCTCTCCAATCCTGCTGAGGACCTGTAAAGGCCCGATGAAGTGTGGAGACAACTTGCCACCTCGGCCGAATCTCCACAAACCACGTCGAGGTAAGACCCGCAAGAAGACGTGGTCGCCATCCTCAAACTCTTGTGGCCTCCGCCTCCTGTCAGCATAAGACTTCTTATGGCTCTGAGTAGTACTCATCCGCCCCTGGATGACCTGGACCATCTTAGGTCCAACAAGAGTTGCAAGATTTATTCCTTTCCGATAAGAGAAATCTGGTCCCATCCCCTGGATGAACCACATTCTTTGCCTAATACAGTCATTCCCGACATGGGTGATACTAATCCTTGTCAAGGATGACGTCGTAAGGCCTTGACGCTACTACCAAGAGATCCAACCGTTACTCTCGCCTCCAAGGGTTGAGTCACACTGTCGGCATCTGTGTGTGGTAACTGGGTCTCCTCCAGTAGATGTCTCACAAGTGAGGGTCATGTCAACAGTCAAAACTGGAACCTCTTAGTAACAACACAAAAGAGGACAGGAATGAAAACATCACAAAGGTATGCGTCTTTTATTATTGCATCTCATAATACAAAGATGCTACACAACAACAACAAGGAACTAGATGTACAAAGGACGTATCCAATTGTTTCGCTCCTGTCCATTTGCTCCCAGAGCTCCATGATCGAAGGCCTCAACTGCCTGATGATGAGCTCTCTCATGTCCACCAACTCCCTACGGTCGGGGTGGACCTTCTGGCGGTGGTGGTGGCAACACCACGAAGTGTCTCCCACCATCGACTACTCGGCCAGCTCCTCTGCCTCGTCCGCCTGCACCCTACGGACCACCGTGGCCGAACCTCTGTCTAGGAGGTCCCTTTACCACCTACTGATCATCTGCAAGATGAGTCGGCCAATCACGAGCCATGTGACCTCGCCCGCTGCATGCGTAGCAATGCTTGCCCCTCGTGTAGCTGGCTCTCCTTCGGGTGCCCCGCACAACTGAATCTTCATCCTGAGATTGTCCATCTGACGGTCTGGCCTGCTTGGACCTCTGCGTCACCTGTCTAATGACTGCTGCAGAAGACCCTGCTACGGGCCGTCCTGCGAAGGGCCCTATCACTGGAGCCTGCTCGGCGAGAAAACTCTCCACTAGAAGGGCTCTCTCTAACACCTCTGCCTATGTCGGAATGTTGAGGGAGATCATCGAAGCCCTGATCTCGTGCCTCAATCCCTGCTCGAAGGTCCGGGCCCGGAAGAACGGGTCCCGTACCATATCTGTGGAGTATCACGAGAGATCAGTAATTCTCGCCGAGTACTGGGCCACTGTCATACTGCCCTGCCGTAGCTGTAGAAGCTCTTGGATGCGCACCGCACGGAGGGTGGCTGGGATGAACTCGGAGCGGAAGATGCTCTCAAAGTATGTCCAGAGAATAGATGTCTCGTCGTGCACCTGGAGCATCAAGCTCCACCATCTGCCTGTTGCCCCGTGCAGGAGGCTCGCTGCGAGGATCACCATGAGGTCTGCTGGTGTCCTCACTAACCTCAAAACTCGCACGACTACCTCTAGCCAGTCCTCGACTGCCTGGGGGTCTGTCTCCCCATGAAACCTGGGCGGTCGCTGGCACTAGAACTCATGCAGTGCACTAAGGCGACGTGCATCGTCAGCGGCTGAGGCTGGTAGCATCGGTGGCTCGACGGGTAAAGGTACCGCCGGTGCCTCTGCTGATAAGGAGCCCTGCACAGAGACCTCGTCGCTCAGTGGGCTGTCATCACGCTCCACTCTCGGAACCCTAGCTGGCTGCCGTCGTGGGGCCATCCTGAAAAGGAAACAAGTGCGCCACGGTCAGAACAGTATACCTGGTCACCTGACACAAGTAATCAAAAATAAAACTTGAAACACACATGCAATCAATGTTTTCGTGCATTAAGTCGGAAATCAGAAATCAGGGTCCTGGTGTACGGATATGTCAGCCGCCACACCAATACTGGACTCCCTGGACTGATAACCACACCCAATATGCTAAACACTATTGCTTCACATAGAAGAAAGATCAGATTATGTGGTAGAACCGACCACCTCTGATACCAATTTGTCACGACCCGTCCTCGGGGCCCGTTCCGTGACTACCCCAAGCCCGCCTTCCATAGGCCAGGGGCTAGCGACTAGCACCAAGGCATAAATCCCAACAAAAAGGGAAGGCATTTCCTTTGAAAAGTAAACAAGCACCACAGAGTAAGCAAGCGGAAAAGTAAACACTAAGTAAAAACTGTACAAGCTGTGCTGAAAGTAAAAGGGGCCGGAAATACAAGCCCCACTGTAAAGTACAACTAAAAGGAAAAACAGCAACTGAAAGGAAAAGCTGCAGCGTCGAGCCGTCCTCTGGAAGTCCCACCTGAAGGGTGGGTACAGATAGCCTCCACAGCACCTCGGTCCAGTTGTCCACTCCGAGTGTGTCCCGCCCAGTGGTCCACCTCCAGGTACCGTCCTGCTCCGGACGCCTCCACCACGATCAGCGTTGTCCGTCGTCTGCAACCAACACAACAAAGTGCGGGCATAGCCTGTGCAGGGGTGATTATAAGCTACTCAGTACGGACCCCGATACCCCCGAAGGTCTCCCGAAATCCACAAGGGATAATCCACAAAGGAAAGATACAATCACGAAGTAACATCTGACAGGGCTTAGGTATATGCCCACACATATACCTAAGTCATCAATTCCCATTCGACTCCAACATCCGAGCCCAAGCACAAACCAGTCCACACAGGAAAGCAAACGTATACCCACACAGGATAACTCAACACAATCCACAAAGGAGATAAAATAGTAAATCCACACAATGAAGACAGCTGGTCTTGTATCCTATGTGGGTCCCAGCTTAGATGATTCAATACTAGTCTTGTATCCTATGTGGGTCCCAGTATAGATGAATCAATGAAGACAACTGGTCTTGTATACTATGTGGGTCCTAGCTGTGCTGGTCTTGTATCCTATGTGGGTCCCAGCCATTCTGGTCTTGTATCCTATGTGGGTCCAGCTTAGATGATTCAGTATCTATACCTGATCATCCCTTTCACCTTTTCGACGAAGTATACCTGTGTGAGCTGAATCTTGTGTTACTCTCCTTTGTGGATTGTGTTGAACTATCCTGTGTGGATTTACTGTTTACTCTCCTTTGTGGATTGTGTTGAGCTATCCTGTGTGGATTTACTGTTTTGTCTCCTTTGTGGATTGTGTTGAGCTATCCTGTGTGGGTATACGTTTGCTTTCCTGTGTGGACTGGGTTGTTCTTGGGCTCGGATGTTGGAGCCGAACGAGAATTGATGACTTAGGTATATGTATGGGCATATACATAAGTCGTGTCAGATGTTACTTCGTGATTGTATCTTTCATTTGTGGATTATCCCATTTGTATTTCGGGATACCTTTGGGGGTCTCGGGGTCCCTACTGAGTAGCTTATACTCACCCCTACACGGGATATGCCTGCACTTCGTTGTGTTGGTTGCAGACGATGGACAACGCTGATCGTGGTGGAGGCGTGCAAAGCAGGACGGTACCTGGAGGTGGACCACTGGGTGGGACGCACTCAGAGCGGACGATTGGACCGAGGTGCTGTGGAGGCTATCTATACCCACCCTTCAGGTGGGACATCCAGAGGACGTCTCGACGCTGCAGCTTTTCCTTTCAGTTGCTGTTTTTCCTTTCAGTCGTACTTTACAGTGGGGCTTGTATTTTCGGCCCCTTTTACTTTCAGCACAGCTTGTACAGTTTTTAGTTAGTGTTTACTTTTCCGCTTGCTTACTCTGTGGTGCTTGTTTACTTTTCAAAGGCAATGCCTTCCCTTTTTGTTGGGATTTAAGCCTTGGTGATAGTCGCCAGCCCCTGGCCTATGGAAGGAAAGCTTGGGGTAGTCACGGCACGGGCCCCGAGGACGGGTCGTGACAAATTGGTATCAGAGGTGTTTGGTTCTACCACAGACTCTGATCTAACTTCTATGTGAAGCAATAGTGTTTAGCGTATTGGGTGTGGTTATTAGTCCAGGGAGTCCAGTGTTGGTGCGGCGGCTGACGTATCCGTACACCAGGACCCTGACTTCTGATTTCCGACTTAATGCATGAAAACATTGATTGCATGTGTGTTTCATGTTTTCTTTGTGATTACTTGTGTCAGCTCACCAGGTATACTGTTCTGACCGTGGCGCACTTGTTTCCTTTTCAGGATGGCCCCACGACGGCAGCCAGCTAGGGTTCTGAGAGTGGGGCGTGATGACAGCCCACTGAGCGATGAGGCCTCAGTGTAGGGCTCCTTGTCAGCAGAGGCACCAGCGGTACCTTTACCCACCGAGCCATCGATGCTACCAGCCCCAACCGCTGACGATGCACGTCGCCTTAGTGCACTTCATGAGTTCCAGCGCCAGCGACCGCCCAGGATTCGTGGGGAGACGGACCCCCCAGGCAGCCGAGGACTGGCTGGAGGTGGTTGTGAGAGTTTTCAGGTTAGTGAGGACACCATCAGACCTCATGGTGATCCTCACAGCGATCCTCCTGCACGCGGCAGCAGGCAGATGGTGGAGCTTGATTCTCTAGGTGCACGACGAGACATCTCTTATCTGGACGGACTTTGAGAGCATCTTCCGCTCTGAGATCGTCCCAGCCACCCTCCGTGCGGTGCGCATCCAAGAGCTGCTACAGCTACGGCATGGCAGTATGACAGTGGCCCAGTACTCGGCGAGATTTACTGATCTCTCGCGCTACTCCATAGATATGGTACGGGAACCGTTCTTCCAGGCCTGGACCTTCGAGCAGGGACTGAGGCACGAGATCAGGGCTTCGATGATCTCCCTCAACATTCCGACACAGGCAGAGGTGTTGGAGAGATCCCTTCTAGTGGAGAGTTTTCTCGCCGAGCAGGCTCCAGTGACAGGGCCCTTCACAGGACGGCCCGTAGCAGGGTCTTCTGCTGTTGGCAGTAGACAGGTGACGCAGAGGTCCAAGCGGGCCAGACCGTCAGATGGGCAGTCTCAGGATGAAGTTTCGGTTGTGCGGGGCACCCGAAGGAGAGCCAGCTACACGAGGGGAAAGCATTTCTATGCATGCAGCGGACGAGGTCACATGGCTCGAGACTGCCCGACTCGTCTTGAAGATGAGCAGCAGGAGGTAGAGGGACCTCCCAGATAGAGGTTTGGCCGCAGTGGTCCGTAGGGTGCAGGCGGACGAGGCAGAGGAGCTGGCCGAGAAGCCGATGGTGGGAGACACTTCGAGGTGTTGCCACCACCACCACCAGGAGGTCCACCCCGACCGCGGGGAGTTGGTGGACATGGGAGAGCTCAGCTTCAGGCAGCTGAGGCCTTCGATCATGGAGCTCTGGGAGTAAATGGACATGAGCGGAACTAGTGGATACATCCTTTTTTACTTCTAGTTCCTTGTTGCTGTTGTGTAGCATTTTGTATTATGAGCTGCAATAATAAAAGACGCATACCATTGTGATGTTTTCATTCTTATCCTCTTTTGTGTTGTTGCTAAGAAGTTCAAGTTTTGACTGTTGACTTGACCCTCACTTGTGAGACATCTACTGGAGGAGACCCAGTTACCACACACTGATGCCGACAGTGTGACTCAACCCTTGGAGGGGAGAGTAACGGTTGGATCTCTTGGTAGTAGCGTCAAGGCCTTACGACGTCATCCTTGGAAGGGATTAGTATCACCCATGTCGGGAATGACTATATTAGGCAATGAATGTGGTTCATCTAGGGGATGGGACCAGATTTCTCTTATCGGCAAGGAAGAAATCTTGCAGCTCTTGTGGGACCTGAGATGGTCCAGGTCATCCAGGGGCGGATGAGTACAGCTCAGAGATGGCTGAAGTCTTATGCTGACAGGAGGCGGAGGCCACTAGAGTTCGAGGATGGCGACCACGTCTTCCTGCGGGTCTTACCTCGACGTGGTTTGCGGAGATTTGGCCAAGGTGGCAAGTTGTCTCCACTCTTCATCGGGACTTTCCAGGTCCTCAGCAGGATTGGCGAGGTGGCTTGTTGCATGGCTCTGCCACCTCAGTTGCACTGGGTGCATGACGTCTTCCACGTATCTCAGCTGAGGAGATACGTGCATGACCCGACGCACATCATTGACCATGGGGAGCTAGACATGGATGATGGTGTGACTTTTGCGGAGTTCCCGGTGGAGATAGAGGATCGACAGGAGCGGGTCCTACGTGGGCGATCGATTCCTCTTGTGCGCATCAGATGGCAGCACGGGAACCTCTAGGGGGCACATGGGAGCGGGAGGCTCAGATGCGTGCTCAGTACCGCCTTTGTATCCCTAGTTTGTGTTGAAGCTTTTTGGGGACGTAAATCCCTGTGGTGGGAGTAATGTAAAGACCCGTAAATTTCAAGGAAATATTTTTCATAATTTTCTTTGGAATTTTACAAGAACGCAGTTTCTAACGGCACCTGATTCCGAGGCCCGGTGTGCCCGGAATCATTTTCCAAAGTTTGGCTCGGGTACATTCAGTGAACGGACGAGCGGGTTTTTCTAACTTTCGAACCGGTGCCCGAAATCGAATTCTGAGGGCACCGATGAAATCACGGCGTCGGTGTTTGATTAGAAAATCCTCTTCCAGAGTTGCGTTTTCTCGGGTGTGGTTTTTAATTTTCGGGCTTAAAGTTAAGAAATAAAATAATTTTTGCGACAACTTTATTTTATTTCAATTAAGCCACTTGGAAGCCACTTGAAACCACTTAAAGGCGGCTTAAGATGAGTTGATCCGGATAGGATGCTATCCAGAAATATCCTACCCTCTCGGTAGGATATTTGTGAAGTAGGGCCCGCACGAGCCCCACCGTTTCTTTCCGCTAAGTAACGCACCCGCGAAAACCCGTCATTATGAAAGTCAACTGACGCGTTTTCTTAAATTATTAACAGACCATTTAATTGGGCGGTTTATTTCGTAAATTAAATGAGCTATTTCTTTCGTTGAATTAATTCAACGAATTAATGGGTCGTTACTTACTCTTTTTCGTGTGTTGGCATAATAATAAAATAAGGCCAACCAGTCTTTTGAAAGTTTACTCGTTGAGAGGTTTGACAGAGTTCTCGTGCCTTTATCCTTCTTCGCGAAGAACGCGAAGAACACGAAGAACGCCGGTCTCCGACAAAGAACAATGAACCCGGAAATCGATGACGCGACGCCATGATCCGCGACGCCAACGTTCCTTTCCTGCAACATTCTTCTGCGACGTCACTTCCTCCGCGACGAATCTTCGATCAGCTGCTTGAGGTAAGAGTCTCGGTTTTTCTTTTTTTAATCTCCTTTGTGGTTTTTACCAAAACACAGATTTTGATTATTTAAATTAAATCTGTTGTTTCATGGTCCGTTTAGTTCTCCGACTCAACGCCGTGTTCCGTGATGACGCGACTCCCTTCCGCGATGACGCGACGATCTCCACCTTCCGCGACGAGCAATTCCGCGAAGAACGCTCACGCGCGACGACTACGAGGTAGGGATTTTATTTTTGGAATTACCCCTTTTTATATTTCCATAAATGTTTCTTTAAAAAGTTAAAGAACATGATTTGTGAACAATTTTAAATTTATTAAAATTGTTGTTTCCTGTGCGGAATAAAAATTCTCCTGTTGTTTATATCTAACGCGGAGGGTGCAGGCCAAACGAACACGGCTCGACAACCCTCTGTCGTTCTTCGTGATTGTGCGGATTTGACGGGCGACGACGGAACGTGCCGCAATAGATGTTTGATGATCCCGAAGTGAAGAACGTGTCCTAGGAGGATCATCGGCGCAGACGAGAAGAAAAACGGGCCACCGGCCGCGGCGGCGGCGCTCGCGGGACGCAGCTGAAGCCGCGTCCGGCCACCTGGGAGACACCCCGCGGTTGTCGCGGGGGTGTCACGTGGGGGCGGCGGCTCCCCCAGCGTCACTCGGGACGCGACTTCAGCCGCGTCCGGTTGTCTGGCCGACACCCCGCGGGTGCCGTGGGGGTGTCACGTGGGGCGGCGGCTCCCCCCACATCGGCCGCTCGGCCGAGCCAGGGGGGGTCGTGCCGGGTCAGCCCGGGGCCGGACCCCCCGTCTTCGGACAGTTTTCGTTCAAATGGCCGTATCTTGAGATACGGGCCTCCAAACGACCCGACGTCAGCGGCAACACGATCCTTGGATCGAGAACGTCATCTCGGTATATTGCACTCAAGGTTTCGGAATACTTTGAGTTCGGCCTGGTTGGTTCGTACACGAAACCAACCGGGCCCCCGGAGCGGAAATGCTAATATCTTGAGCTGCGGACGACCGATTGAAGTGCCGTCAGCTTTGTTGAATTACTCTAAGTGAGACGGATCTTTTGGCATACTCTGCCCGAGGTTTGGACACAGGTGGAGTACGGTCGGGTTGGTTTTGCCTTAAAAACCAACGGGGCCCCTGAGACGGAAAAGCCAATAACTCTCAGACCGAGCATCCGATTAACGCGCCGTCTGCGACGTTCAGTTCCTGTTGACGATATGGAACTTTTGGATACATCAACTTCAGACTTTGTGACAGTTGATGTATCGACCTCTCGGCTCGTGGAGCGGACCCTCCCGAACGAGCTTGCTGTGTGCGGGAACCCTAGAGCTGGCTGCGACTGCTACTTCGACGACAACGACTGTGCAGAAATCCTCAGTGGACTGCGAGGATGAAGACAACTGGTCTTGTATCCTATGTGGGTCCCAGCTTAGATGATTCAATACTGGTCTTGTATCCTATGTGGGTCCCAGTATAGATGAATCAATGAAGACAGCTGGTCTTGTATCCTATGTGGGTCCTAGCTGTGCTGTTCTTGTATCCTATGTGGGTCCTAGCTGTGCTGGCCTTGTATCCTATGTGGGTCCCAGCTTAGATGATTCAATACTGGTCTTGTATCCTATGTGGGTCCCAGTATAGAGGAATCAATGAAGATAGTTGGTCTTGTATCCTATGTGGGTCCTAGCTGTGCTGGTCTTGTATCCTATGTGGGTCCCAGCCGTGCTGGTCTTGTATCCTATGTAGGTCCTAGCTTAGATGATTCAGTATCTATACCTGATCATCCCTTTCACCTTTTCGACGAAGTATACCGGTGTGAGCTGAATCTTGTGTTACTGTCCTTTGTGGATTGTGTTGAACTATCCTGTGTGGATTAACTGTTTACTCTCCTTTGTGGATTGTGTTGAGCTATCCTGTGTGGATTTACTATTTTCTCTCCTTTGTGGATTGTGTTGAGCTATTCTGTGTTGGTATACGTTGCTTTCCTGTGTGGACTGAGTTGTGCTTGGGCTCGGATGTTGGAGCCGAACGGGAATTGAAGACTTAGGTATATGTATGGGCATATACCTAAGACATGTCAGATGTTACTTCGTGATTGTATCTTTCCTTTGTGGATTATCCCTTGTGGATTTCGGGAGACCTTCGGGGGTCTAGAGTTCCCTAATGAGTAGCTTATACTCACCCCTGCACGGGCTATACCCGCACTTCATTGTGTTGGTTGTAGACGACGGACAGCGCTGATCGTGGTGGAGGCGTGCGGAGCAGGACGGTACCTGGAGGTGGACCACTGGGCGGGACGCACTCGGAGCGAACGGCTGGACCGAGGTGCTGTGGAGGCTATCTGTACCCACCCTTCAGGTGGGACTTCCAGAGGATGGCTCGACGCTGTGGCTTTTCCTTTCAGTTGCTGTATTTCCTTTCAGTTGTACTTTACAGTGGGGCTTGTATTTCCGGCCCATTTTACTTTCAGCACAGCTTGTACAGTTTTTACTTAGTGTTTACATTTCCTCTTGCTTACTCTGTGGTGCTTGTTTATTTTTCAAAGGCAATGCCTTCCCTTTTTGTTGGGATTTACGCCTTGGTGCTAGTCGCCAGCCCCTGGCCTATGGAAGGCGGGCTTGGGGTAGTCACGGCACGGGTCCCGAGGACGGGTCGTGACATCAAATATTTGGATTCTGATTTGGGACCAACAAAATGGAAATAATACAAAAAAAATATAATCCTAAAAAAAACAATTTGGAACAGTGTAGATACTATTGTTGCTGAAATATAAAACTTACTTAAAATAATCAGAATTCCAAAAATAAGCTATTTTTCACAAGTAAAATCAAAATACTTCTAAAACTATAAAATATAAATTTTTCCAATACAATAAATTGTTTTTGGGATTAATAAATTTAAATTAAAAGTTAAATTTTTGAAAATATTAACTCTGTAAGTAATCAAATTACTGAACCATTAAGTTAAAAATAAATAAATAACATATATATAGTTTATTCGTGAAATCACAATTTTCAACAACTAAATATCTCTCTATCCTTAATAATTATTTTTCATTCCGAAATCATAATAAATAATGAATATTGGGTGCAATAAGGATTCTTAAATAGTAATAATAGTGATGTCCCCTTTTTTTATGTTTTAAAACATGTCTTTAATTTATTTAAAGAATGGATGTTTTCTTATTTTTGGTTATCTTTATTTTGGAATTTCATATTATCTATAAATATTTTCAATTTATGTGACTTGTACATATCATCAATGTATGTTTTTATCAGTCCTTTTGTAATTCTGTATATCCTATTCACAATATCCACCACCCACTTCCATGTATAATCTGAATTAAAATATCCCATATGCCCACCTTCACTCTCTTTTGGAACAGATTCCATTTAGAAATATTAATAATAGGTTGAATGGTCTATCTATGAATTTACAATAAAGATTCATTTTTTTGTTCCTTTTACTTTTACATGTTACCCAAATGTTTACCTAAAAAATAAATTTTATTTTTATGGAATTTTATTCCACTTCCTCCCGGAGGATGTTTCTAGTTTATTAGTGTGGGGTTTAATGGTTGACATGGATAGTCCTATGAATACAAAAAACTCAAGATTTAAAAAGTTTCATGATATAATTTAAGATAATATGGGATAATTTCTACCATAAATTATTTCATGGTGTACCATGAAATGGATATCACCACTATTAATGCATTCATAATCCAGTATGTAATGGATCTTGCCTAACCGAAAGAGTCCATAGTCCGCTAAGAATTTAGTCCATTAGTTCTATCTATATTTCATTGGATTATTCATACATAAATTTTTTATTTATAATTTATTCCTTGATAATGAGAAACTCTCCATCAATTATGAAATAAATATCTATGAACAATTTATAACAAAATCCCAATTTATAACTTATCATATTTTTTGAATGAATTATTTTCTATAATGTATGGCTGATATGAAATTCTTATTTATAGAATACCCAAAATTATTTTTGATTATTTTACTAAATAAATTTAAGAAGAAAAAAAAACAAAGATTATAAAAAATATCTATATGGATATCATGATAAATTTATTTTAATCATTTTACATTTCACTTAAGAGATTATACATCCCCAAGTAATTACTCTCCAAAAAATATTCCTAAAGAATTAAAATTTTCTAATATTTTGCCTTTGAATTTTTGAATGTTAACTAAAAATGAAATTGATAAAAATTGATTCTATCAAGGCAAAACTTTTCAAATTCGTCTTACTTTAGTTCCTCACACCACTATATAATATTATCATATAATGATTCATAATTATGAAATAAAATATAACACCTTTATTTTCTCTCTAATTATTTAGTATTTCTAATTTGTTCCATATCATTTGATAACAAGGAACATAAAATATACACTCATATAAAATATATATATAATGATATTTTTTTGGCTTAATTAATTATGATCATAAAATATCAAACTGAACTAATTTTATTAATTATAATCCCCTAAGGATAAATGAAATAAATATGTAACTATATGAAAATTAGAATGATGGGCCTCATATTTATCTTAACTAATATTTAACACATCGATATTTCACAAAAACAATCTATTCTAATCTATTTTAAAATACTTCTAGTTTTTCCCAACTAAATATTTAATCCTATTATAATTAATTTAACTAATTTTTTGTCTAAGATGAATAATTTGAGTGATTCTATTTTAAGAAAAATATGTTACTGTTGGTTCAGTTCATTAATATTGTGAATTCATATCTAACTAATATTCAACAAAAACTTATATACCTAAACCTAAAAATCCCAAGAAACAAAAAATAGGGACTCAACACTTTTAGTAAATATCATGTCCTAAATATTCAAGGTTTTAATTTTTTAAAGTCTCTAGTCATATAAAAAATTCCTTCATACTCACTCCCATACACTTCTTTATTTAATTTATGGTAATTATAAATCCATCTTTATAAAATCAATTAATAGTATAATATTGAAATTATAAATAATGAAAATTGAAAAGCATGGATATTATAATACCCCCTTTTTCATTTCATTATCCATGAAGTGTGTGTTCCATTTAAATCATTTGTTAAATTTTGATTTTAATCACTCTTCAAATAAAAATAATAATATATTGATATTTTATTTTAAACAAACATTTAAAAAAATTAATAAATCATCATGTCCTTAGGTTTCCTTCTCAAGTTACTTATTTCAAAATCTTTATTCTAACTTCTTTAGATATAATCTTCAAGACCCATTATGGTGGGTTGACTCTACATTTCTCATTAAAAGTATGTTTTAATATATGTTCTTCGCTAAAAAATTGATTCACCTTCTTCAATAGTGATATCTACTTCTCTATTTTGGTCCACATGTAACACATTGAACGGTCCATACAACAAGAAAATAATTTTTCCTAGATTGAACTTGATTCTTGAATTAATTAACAATATTACTAAATAAATCTCTGATTTTTGTGGATTAGTTTGAGTCATATTGAAAATACCATGGTTCTATGAAAACATGGGTGGTTGTGTTAGTTTTTAAAGTGATATGAGTAACTCATTAGTATGATGATACTTGATATGATTTATATTTTTTTAGATAGGTGGTGTTCTGGTCAAAGAAAAAAACACAAACTTTATTATAAAAGTAAAAACAAGAAAGGATTACATGAGTCTAAAGTGAGGAATATTATGAGAATCCCTGACATAAAGAGGGAGTAACTCATGAGGAATTTCATCCCTCTAGGAGACCTCGTGATTAACTCCTATGTTGGACAGTCCATCTTTGAACTTGTTTGCTTCCCGGTAGGTATGGGTGACAATGAAGTTGTGTTTTGATAGAGAGGGAAATAGTAAATCCAATGTGGAGTGGGAGTCCAAGCTAGGTGAATGACGCCATTCAAAGTGGCCAGGACTATAGTAGTTGAGTCGCTCTTGATCCAGATGTTGTTTGAATTATGCAACTTGGAAAAAGTTGTAGTGTGAATCACACTCATCATCTCAGCTTCTAGGGAAGAAGAAAAGTTGCAGGATCCATATAGGCATCAAAGAACCTGGTCCACATGGTTTTTGAAGATAGCACCGCATCTCGTGGGGCCTGGGTTGCCTTTAGAAGCCCCATCAACGTTGATTTTAATCCAATCTAGAGGTGGATCTTGCCAGAAGACTTACATGGTGTATTTAGGTCAAGGGTACCTCTCATCTAACCGATGCGCTTGAGAATCCCAAGATCTCTAGATGAGTTTTTGCAATGATCCTGCTGAAGCAGAGCAGCCTCCCAAATAGCAAAGAGAATTCTCATTTTACCTGCATTAACCTTAAAAGATTTATTGGCATAAATATATTCATTTTTTCCATACCGGATCACATGTAAGAGCTCCGGTGCAACTGAAGTAAAATGATTCCTGATTTTTTGGGAGTTAGATAAGTCTACACATCACTACAACTAAGATTTTATAGAGATTTAAGGCATCCATCTTCATTCAAAAATATTAAAAATGTAATTACAAATGGATGTTTCCATATCACAAGAAAGGAAGAGTTGATTAATATCATCATGATTCTAATTACACATACGACATTTGGAACAGAGATTAATCCTTAATTATTGTAAAAAGATATCAGTGGGATATGATTTATATGTAATTACATATCATGGAATAAAGTTTCATGATGCAATAAAGTTTTTTTGAGAAGGGATGTAGGTCATATGACATTGCACTATTTTATTTTGAGTGGTTTACAGATCCACATAGCTGATTTTGTGAAGTGAATTATCACATAGCTCTTTATACTACATATACAATTAAATGTAGAATATTTTACATAGCCATTTCCACTATATAGTAAAATTATGTAGCTAGTTAATCAGGATACTCGAATGAGACACACACCAAATATAATCAATGTAGTAAAATAATAAACTCACATAACTGTTTTCAATCATATAACTAATTTTCAGAAAACGATATAGCACATTGGCCACATATATGAAATTAGATTCATATAGTCAATTCATGTAGGAAATTATACCAGGTTTCTAATATGTATTGAAAAGCACATATCCGATTGTTATTCAGCCATTTAATAATTATTTCTATACCGCAATTCTAAAATGCTTTGATGTTGTTTGCAGAAGTTCTTAGGGAGATAATAATGTGGATTCTAATACTCTATGAAATCATTTTTTAGCCATGATGCAAAAATAATATTTACCATTTGTTATGGATATCAAATAACATTTATAGAATATGATGGAGATCATAGAGTGTATTATCTATAAATCGACATAAGAGAAAGAGAGAGTAGAGATTGTGGGGTGTGTTTCTTATATGGAAACCAAACAATGAAAAAATAATGATGTATACTTTATTGTATTTGGGTGAGAGATATTGAAAACAATTGTAAGAGTCTGAATATGATTTTGTGTTCTCCATTTTTCAACACCTGATGAATATGGAACCATCAAAAAACTAGGTGTAAGTTTGAGATTTTTTCACCATTTCTAGGATGTAATATAAGAAACATTTTCTTTTATATTCTGACGTCACATGGAAGGATATTTGTTTTCATTAGTGATGAATAAACATGGATTTTGAGTGATATTATATATTTTATGTAAGTATGTTTTTTATTTCCATGTGATGATGTGATGTTCGGTGTCACCCATAACATGTGTGGTGGGATGATACATGTATTCTTATAAGTGATTTTTATTTTTTGTTATAGTATTATGGTTTCAACTTATTAGTAGTGGGATATGATTGATACATATTAGGGAACTCTATTAATGCATACACCTCATTGGTGGGACTCTCACCACTATCCCCAGTGGATTCCATTTTCTTATGAAACCTTTGGTCCGAGAGCCATGATACACCCAATGTTATCATGATATATATCCCATAGATTAGAATATCTCTTTTACTGTGATTCCATATATATTGACCCATAAATTTCATACATAAATATCATATCTTATTAGTAAAACATTATTTACATAACATGATGATGCATGATAAAATCATATACATCTAGGGCCTTTGAAGAAATGGATATATAAAAAATTTGTTCCTAAGAGAACTTTATCATCTACCACTTAGTTCTTCATAAAAAGCATTATTCTTTGACATATAATTCATAATAAAATTTTTTATAACTAGGTAAAAGGATAAAAAATAATGGGTGAGATCTAATGATCAGTATGTTTAAACAAGGGAGATATATATTATCACATAATAATAACATGAGTATATGGTTATGAGAATATGATTTTATATTTTGATATCCATTTCTGGCATTTCATAGGTCATAATCTTGAGTCATTTCTAAATTTTGGAAACTCAAAAAGTATGAATCATAAAAGAATCAAAGAACATGAGCCATGAGAGTATTACACTAACATAAGACATGGAATTGTGGCATGCACAGAATCATATAAAACCCTATGTCAAGGATACCCACCAAGACATTTATAACATGTTAGGATTAAACTAACCACTACTGTAACATATTTGATCTTGGGATCACATCTTGTGTACCCTTAATTAAACTTGGAATAGCATTCCATGTATTCTTTGTGATCATAGATAATTAATCAATACAAAGTTAATTATAGTTAGATATAGTATCAATCTATCACATAATGGAAAGAAAACATATGTGTTCCAAAATATCATAAAATATTCTTTATATTTGACCCCATGTAATGAAATGAGTTTCATAACCATTTTACCATGTCATAAGCCACATATTATAAGTTGGTTTCATAGAAATCTTTTCATCATAGACATAATAAATCTACAATGTTTATAAGGATGTTATCATTGGATAATAACCCCATTAAGGCTTAATTGGTATTAAAATTTTCAACTTTTCTTTGAGTATGATTTTGAAAGATCACAGAGAATATTTTTTGAGGAAAATGAAAATTCCATTTTAAAATCAGTTCTCTTAAATCTAAAAATTATATTCAATGTAAAAAAATTTATTTTCAAATAACAATGGAAACATTTAATGGATTTTCCAAATCATACAGTAGTTATGATATTTGGAAATTCCATTCATTCTATATAAGTTAAAAGAAAATATTCCTTTGACACTTTTGTAAAGTACCTCATTTGGAAAATGAAAATAGTATTCCTTTTGAATATTTTGGTAAAATTTAAAAAATGGTTAAAACATACTTTAAAAACCATAATAGAATCCTAAAAATTGTCTTTAATATTGATTATAAAATATGAAAATAGAATAAATAGGTTTGTTGAACGAAGGGTCGAATAATGTCAACATCCATTAAAAATATATTTATGATCTCTTGAAAACCCAAGGAAATAAAAATGAATGGAAGAAATGTATTTTTAATAAATAACTAGAAAATTTTAAAACTATCATGTTTTTAGACAGGTAGATCATAATATTTTATCATTAAAAACATAATTATGAACAATATTGTTAAACAATGATATTACAACTTAAACCCCTTACAATTTTAGTAACTTTTGAATCATAAGTTCTGTGAAAGAAATAACCATATATGGATACTTAAATCCCTATAAATTCCTAAAATGTAATATAAAAATAATTCATATGAAATATATGCATGAGAAAAATAATGATGTGGTGTATAATTATTTTGTCCCAGAGAAATAAAGGCGAGCCTAAAATCCCTTTACTTGCATTCTTGTTACTTTGAAAGAGTACTACACTCATGTATAATAAATTTATATTTATTAGAAATATATAGAATAATAAAATAAATTTTTATTGTATAAAATAGATTCACTATGTAAATATACTTAGAGTCATCCATAATGGTAGATATAGAAAATGAATTACACTGTTCATGGGGATGGTAGGTTGTATATATGTTTGAATGTTATTTTCATTTTTAATAAACTAAATTAGTGAATGATAAGAAAAAAGAAATTTTAATAATAAATTTTATATCATATAAATAATATATTGTCACAATATTTATGATCCTTACCATCCATGTAAAATAGTAATGAAAAATGAATCACATCACTTTGTGGAGGTGGTAGACCACACATCTACACAATTGATGTTATCATTTGTTATCAGTTTGGAAGGTAAGAAGGTAAATATGATATTATCATTAAATAATAATAGTTATGTTATAATTATAATATATTAAAATTAAAATAATTATAATAACCATCAAGGATATATGGTGATTGAAAATGAATTGCACCACTATGTGGAGACGACAAGTCGTATGCACTCATGACTGATACTACAATTTCCTATTTGATGGAATAATGGTGTATAGAGGTAGTTTAATAATCAAAATAACATTTAAAAATATTTTGTACAATAAATTTATTATTTTATGATAAATACCACTAATTTATTGGATGTATAGGTATAAATTATTTGAAAGAGCTCTGGTAAGACACATACCTCTCTTTCAGGAGACCTCTATTATATCATTTGATAAGGAAACCATGGTTGGACTATTTAGGATATACATACCTCTAAAAATTGATATGTATTTTTAAAATAAAATTAGAGAAGGTGTAGTCATGCTAGATGGATCTATGTGGTGTAAAAAATAGAATGACGAGGTTTCCTTTTATATGGTAGGGAGAGGGCGCACATAGAATTTCTTAAACAAATAAATCATTATAAAGTTATAATATAACAAATGGTGTCAAATAGACTATAAATTTATAGTGGATGATATTTTAGATCATATAATATCTACCTTGTCCTCTATTAATATTTTTATGATTTTTGTGTAATTTAATAAAATATTATTTTGATAAAATATCATTAATGTAAATTTTGACACTATTCATTTAATTTAAATAAAAATGAATTAAGAAAATGATGGAATTAGAATATAGTTATTTAACATAATGATAGTATTTCATATTCATCTAAATACTATTTGGGACACATTGAATAACAAAATTTATATTACTTTTAATATTTTTCATATCATTTTCTATATTTTTTAT
This sequence comes from Viscum album, assembly GCA_963277665.1. Lineage (NCBI taxonomy): Eukaryota > Viridiplantae > Streptophyta > Magnoliopsida > Santalales > Viscaceae > Viscum > Viscum album. The sequence goes on along the minus strand of OY728145.1, from coordinate 319,184,083 downwards.
TAGTTGGAGAAATACTACATTGATGTTGCATGAGAATTTAAGGTCATTATATAAATAATAAAAATTAGAAATAAATTTCTACCTTGATAAAATTTTAATTAATCTAAATATTACTATCAATATTTGTTCATATCTAGTTCTCTCCTTTATGTGAATACAGAAAATATATTTTAAACTGAAAATGTGACAGTTTGTAGCATTTGTGGTTCTACATATTATAAATGTAATTTTATTGGGAGATTGTTCATCAAAAACCCCAAATTGAGAATAAAGTGATAATTGTTCAATTAGGTACATAAAATAATAATTAAGATGAAATATTATGGCTTTATCATTTAGTTATAACTTAGATTATCCCAATTTACCCTTTGTTGTGGTGAATATTTTTACCTCAGTACCAATTCATATTGCCCAAAAATGAGAAGAATATTTTTTTTACAAATTTGAACCTCCCAATTATAAGTATAGAATTAATTTTACCAAATTTAATACCAATAAGCCACATAAATTAATTTTAATATATGTTAACAAATCAAGATAAAAATAGATTTTTAGAAAAATACAGTTTTAAGCACCAAACCTGATCTATTTCTATCCCATGTCCTAGGACACATTAGATTAATACATAAATTTTTTATTTAATATATTAAATATATACATCCTTAAAAATTGCACACCAACAGTGATAAATGTAATTTTTACGATAAAAACACTACACACATATAAATACTAGTTAATGGAAAATATCTATTTTATTTTTAAAGGATTATTATTTATACTTGAAATGAATTTATAATGAATGAATTAACTATAAAAAATTTTAAGACATAATTTTTTATAATATTTTTTTCCCTATTCATTCCCTTCAATCCAATAAATATGTGATAACATATGATAATAATATCCTAATTGTATATTGTTGTTTATTTAGACATTACCAAAGATATCCGAGAAATAAATATATTATAAAAAAATATTTAATAAAATCATGGTGATTTACATTTTTGATACCTAAAAAATTAATCCATTCTATAAAAAAACTAAGAATATATATGTTTCATTATATCCTCGGTTTCACATATGGCTTCCTAAAATTGGTGGTTTCACCAAAAAATAATGAATTAGTGAGTGTTCTTGTTTCATTGAACTCTATCACTGTGATCCAAAATCTCTATTTATTGCTCCCAATAAGATAGATCTTACTCTAATGGTATGACTTATGGATTCAGTTCATGCGAAAGATCTCAAATTTACTTCCTCTGTAAATATACACAAAACACATCATGAAATTGAGAGAGATTCGACGGAAGAACAAATTGATAAGTTACCATCCTAACATGATAAATAATCTCAAGGGGTCTAATATACCAAGGGCTCATCTTTCCCTAAATTATAAATATCATCACCCTCTTCCTGGGATATATTCATAGGAACACCTTTTCCCAAACATCATTAAACAAATATTTATTATTATTACCATCATAACTCTTTTTTTGACTCTATGATAAAATATGTTACTGAATGTCTTTAACCCTATATTCCATTTTCTTCACTAGGATGGGTAACAATATCTTTCTTTCTCCAACTCCTTTCTAGTACATTTTTGTTATAATCATTTTACCAGATAGGAATTTATAATAATCCATATGAATGTTAGAGTGAAATATATTATTTGAATGAGAATTATACCAAAGAGATCCATTGATTCCAAACAAATTTTAATTATATAGAGAAAGATCAAAATTTGTTTTATATGGTTTTAATAATTTTCTCAGAATGACCATATGTCTAAAAAATACATTGTAAGAATACAAAACTTTGAAACCAGAGCCTTCTAAATACATTGTGAGAACATTTAAGGGAAACTTAGATCTCGATAAGATACAATGGAATCTGATACTCCAATATAACTAACCATTTACACACTATTTACCCTGACAAGAATATCTAGAGAGAAATCATATTGAATGGAAATGATGTGTTCGGAATTTATAAGTTTTTTGACACCAACCCATATGAAAATATTCCCATTATTCATTTTGGGGAGTATAATGAAAAAATCTTCGGTGATGTTTTACAATTTCCCCTCTGGTATGGGTAACGGTTGGAACAAGCCCATAGAATTTTATATCTCACCCTTAAATTTCAGTCATATGAAGATTCAAGATACAAAATATGCAATATATATCTTCTTATGAACCCACTATAAATACTCTTTAAAATAACTATACACCTTTATACTTCTATGATGAGTAGAGAAATATGAACGATGAGCTTCGTCAAATAGAACCTTATTAAAAAAATAGTATGTAGTGGACATATAAATAGTTCCTAAAACTTATCACTCCATCAAATTCATGGTTGAAATCAGGAACATCTCTCACCCTATTATTCAACTATATATCTTAATTATACACCTATTTAATCCTTAAATTGATAGATAGTTGAACAATAATTAAATCCAAATAAGATTTTCCACATTGGATTAATATTTATATCCCATCCTTTTTAAATCAAATAATATTTTATATTTTGTGTTCCTCTTCATAGATAAGCTATCATTACATTTTCAACTCAAAGCTGCATCCAACTTGTTTTCTTTCCAATGTTAGTAATGTATTGAACATTCATAATATTTAATTAGATCTAAGCATATTCTCTAGAAAATATTCAGGTCTTTTGACTGAATATATACATTAAAGTATTATGACCAGTATTTATGTCCCACCTTTCCCCATAATGATAATTCTTCCATATCTTCAATGTAAACATTACTGTAGATAACTCCAAAAAATGAGTTACAAATTTATTTCAGGAACCTTCAATTTTCCTGAGGCATAAGATATAAATTATATCACTTTTATGAGGAAACATCCCAATACATTTTTCTTTGTGTCGTAATAGATTACAAACAATTCTCCCCTTCTAGGAAATGTAATAAAATTTGCACTGATTATCCTTCTCATCAGTTACTTGAAACTCTCATCACATTTACCTTTATAATTTAACTTTACTCCATTCCATTTTGACTTCATGGGTGGAATTTATATCCATGTAAACATCTCCACAAATAATCGACAATATCTTGAAAAACCAAGGAAACAAGGTATCTCAAAAAACATGGTTTTTTCCTCCAATATTTAATTGACTTGGTCATTGATATATCCACAAATATACCGTCTCTTGAGAATATTAGGGCTCAAAATGAATCATTCATTTCCCAAAATTCACACTTTGTAAATTTTACACAACAATAATCCTTCCATTTGATATTAAGTACAGTACTTAACTGATCTCCATTAACTTACATTCTCTTCAAATATATAATAATATCATATATAAATATTACCAAAAACTTATCAAGTTAATCCTTAAAGAATCTATTCATTAAATACATGATGATAACAAGGGAATTAGTAAGACTAAATGTAATCAATATATATTCATAGTGTTCATACCTTGTTTAGTATACTGCCTTGCCTATTTAAAACTTATTTATCCTCAATTGATGATATCTAGAATGATGTAAAATCATGGAAATGTTTTGAGATAAACGTAATTGATAAAAAAAATATGCAATAAGGGGTAGATGATACTTGTTCTTCATATTTATCTTGTAAAGTTACTGATAACCAAAATAGAGTCTCATTGATCCTACTGTCTTCATAAAAAAGAATATGTTCAATATAAGAAGACACACTTGGCCAAATGAATCTATTTTCATGATTCTCCCATATATTTTTTTCAATTTTTTCAACTCAATCGTCACTGTTATATACGGAGTATTTATAATAGGTGTACAACCAACCATGATTTTTATTGAAAAATAAACTTCACAATTTGGTTGAGGAATAGAAAAAACATTCTATGAAATATCAACAAAACTCATACACAGTAGGCATATATTGAATGTTGAGTTTCTACCAAAATATCTGATGAATATAACACTTTAGAATAGGAATCAAGACCCACAAAATAGAATGTGATTTCAATTTAATGATCATTTGATGATCATAATGATTGATGATCATAGGTTGGTATAGAATATCAAATGTCACTTCACTTCCTTTCAAATTATTGTGTTATTTATGTAAAGAATTCAAATCCATGAAAAAATAACAGTTTACTCTACTAGATAAAGGATAATAATATGTACAGGAATTTCATTCCAAGAAACCTCATCTAGAGAAGAGATATATAGTTGAGACATGATCAGTGTTCCACTAGGGGTTCTCAATTCTAATTAAACATATAATAATTGATGGTGTAATATAACAGGAATAGAAAATTCTTCCAAAATAAATGTTTGTGTATATCATGAATCATATATGATATTTGTAATTATATAGTGGATGATAAGTTTTCATTTTATCATATTGTCATCATAGAATTCATGAGTAATTGTTATCACAAAAAATTTCCCTTTTTCCATGGGATTAATAGGTTAATGATGATAATTAACATCATTAACTATTGGATTTGGGAACAAAATATCAAAATTCCCATACACCTTGAATTTGAAACAATGGATTTTGGGAGTTGAATTCATTAGAGATTTATTGTAAGGCCCCGAAACCAGTTACCCATAGTCTGTGCATTATATTAATACATTGGAATGATTACATTGAATCAAGTCCCGAAGGACCGATCAATTTAGCAGTCTTGGAAAATAGATAACATATATGAATGTTACATTACCATTTCTAAACTAAAACACAACATAAATAATCCTTTGGTAATGCCATTCTTCCAATATCTTAACCCTGTATATCAATAATAATAATACACTAAATTACATCTTGGTAAAAATAAAACATAATAAAGGGGTGAGCTCAGATGCTTAGTAAGGATAACAATATAGACAAAACTTTCATAAATAAGAATAAACATTTAAGGCAATGAATAAGACTAAAACACAAGACTTTTGAACATAAAATCATCATAATATGGGAAAAAAGTAAAAGAATTACATTTACTTATTCACATGGATATTCTACTAGTTGAATAATCAAATGTAATGTCAATATATAATTTCATAATGGTGTAATGCATAATGTAGGACAACATAACCACAAAGTCAAGGCCTCGTACCAAGACTACAAATAAGGATTTTTTCAATGCCTTATGCATAAAAACTAGTTTGTCTCATGAGACGTACCGATCCATCATGGAGCTATATTAGGCTCCACCCATCACTTACTAAGTCGAATGCATTTATCGTATGAAATGTTGAAACATAACATAAACATTCATATTAAAACTAACATACAAAGTGTTAATACTTTAACCATAAACCATGAATGGCATGAAAATATCACATCCACTATCAAACAAATCAAAACTCATTCAATAAAATATGAAATATTGTATTCTAACAAATCAACCTCAATAAAGAATAAAATATAGTAAAACATTTTGACATAGTTGAAAATGATTAGTAAAATTATTTGAGAGAAATATATATATTTTTGACATAAGTTAAAAGTCACACATTTATAAAGGAAGTAATTTAAAATAGATTTTTTAATCATAGTGTCTGATACCACTTTTAAAATTTTTAAAATAATTATCATTTAAAAACATTCAGGTTCATATAAATAAATCCTTAAAATTAATTTGAAAACATGAACATTAATTAAAATGATTCAGAAAGTTAAATCATTAAGAAATTTAAAATGATGATTTAGTTAAATAGAACCTTCCATAAAAATTTAAAATATTTCTTTTAAAAACATTCTTATGAAATATGGGTATCAATGATAAATATGTCCCAAAACAATCATACTCATAAACAATCTCGGATGACAATTTGATTTTGGGAATAACCCTTACCTTGTACATTCCTTTGGTTAATGGTATGTTTAGAATCCTGTATAATGACCATAGTATATTATTAAATTATACCGAAACCATATTCATTTTTATGATATCACAATCTTTTCATTTCTGGATTTAAACAACCCATTTAATAATAATTACTTTCTTAAAATAACATTTCGGGCAATTATCACTTTCTCTATCGTACATGTTTTAACTATTTAATGTTGATTGTATCAATTATAACATGATTTAATTTCTTCTATTATATAAAACATAATTTATGTATCATATATATTCAGAGTATAAAATTTTATAATATATATATATATGAAATGGAAAACATTGTTTATGGAGATGGTAGGTCATACGTACACATAAACGTAGTTTCCATTTGCATATTGTATAGAACATAAGTAAGTGAATGATATATATGAAAACACACACACACACACACTAATATATATATATTTCCAGTAGCATTATTATTCCACGTATTACATACTTATTAATAATTTATATTTTTATAATAATCATTGAATGGTGAATGTGGAAATGAATCTCATCACGTCATGGAGACGGTAACCCGTACGTACACATGAGCAAAAATATCATTCTATTGATGGTGAAATCATATGTAATTGGATGGTATATTATGTATAAATAATCATTAACATGTTATGTTTATTATTAAATCAATTATACTCATTATTATAGCCATCTAAATAATTAAGTGCTGAATAACAAACTACACCATGATGTGGAGACAATAAGTCGTATGTAAGCATGTTTGGTGAATTTTTCATTCATAGGATGGATATAATAATTAATAAGATTTTACCATATTTATAATTACATCTCATTATATAGAATTTTTTGGAGTTGTTATTTTATTATGTTAAAAATCAAAGACAGAGGAAGTCAAAGAAGAAAATAAATTTGAAAGAGGTGATGAAGTAATTACCTCTTCTTTGGGTTCTTCCTTTTGATTTGATAAAAGTGATCCTTAGGTTTGATTATGATCAATTTAAGGCCTATAGTTTTTTATGAGGGTATTTGGGAGTATATTTAAGTAGGTTTTGGCAGATCCAAATGGATTTGGATGTGTGATTTTGAGAGAAGGGGGAGTACTCTTTTACTAGAGAGGTGAGGGTTGCTTTAGGAAAATCTTGAAATATTATTTTATTATATAATCATTTTCAATTTGAAATTATTCCAAATGAGTTTATCTCTATGATAAAGTGGTGATGGGTCTAAATACTCTCAACCAATAGGTTTTAGACATGTTTTGGTCACCATATTAACCTTATCTTTTATATTTAACTCTTAGTTAAATAGTTTATCTTTTACCACGTCTTCTTGTATTTTTATATTAAATGGTTAGTAAACATAATATAAAATGTCAAAAGAAACTAATGGGGTTCTTTAAGGAAATAAATATCATTATATAATTCAGTTTACAAATTTTAGACTTTCATGAATATTATATCATTTAATAATATAGTATTTGTTTTAAAAACTCCTTTATGTCGAATTTTAAACTATTTAGTATTTGGTTCTTGTAAAAGTCACAAAACTTGATTATGTAGAAAGAAATACATTAAATCAACCCAAATATGTAATATTAACCTATAAAATTCGTGGAATTCATTAAATGTCTCTATTTACATTTATTTTGATATTTATATATAAATTATTATAATCATTCATTAATAAGGTAATTACTGCATCATCATTGCATCATAAATAAATTTAATTATTTAATGTATAAAAAATATAAATAAAATACAATTATTTAGGGAATATTTCTATATTTATAGTCTAATTTATCTTATGTATAACCCTATATTAAAAAAATTTAGATATTAAACATTGAATTTAACACTTTTGACTCTTCTTTAAATAAAATAACATTAAATTTTGTAATCTAATGCAAGTGGACCACAATGATCATATTTTATTCCTACAGTTTATTTTGGTTGAAATACACTTATCTAATAGAATTAAGACATGTGTTATGGTAATTATAAAATCATTTTTACATTTAATTTCCCAATTTACTTTTAACTGTGGTAAATAAAATTCAAAAGATACTGTTCATCAAAAATTATTTCCATCCTATTGAACCACATTTTACTAACTGATGTCAACCGCGTCTCTATGATTTTTTAAACTCATTTCCCCGAAGTTGTAGAATTACTATTATACAAATTTGTAAATGTGTCTTGAAGGTTGGACAAATGTGCCTAGAAGGTTGGTAAAATGACGTTAAAACGGTTCAATAAAATTATATATATATATATATATTATTTAAAAATGAATCCAATGAATTAAATTTAACAAATATATGAATTATTTATCTATTTTTTACTTTAAAATACATAATAATACTAATATTAATAATGTTAATTAATATTATTATTTAAATTAATGTCTTTTTTAAACAATAACAGAGTGTTTTCACTGTTCATAAAATATGAAAGTTATCAGAAAATTATAAAGTATTTATCCAAACAAAATTTTTATTTCCTGCTTCTATAGAATAATTTAATTTCATTAAATTTAATATATAAAAGTTTCAAATATTGGATTTAAAAAGGGTTCTCCATTAAAAGGTCATAAAATTTCATTTTTTAAAAATTGTATATTTTATCTGAAAAAGTGAATTTTTTCTTATATTATGTCTATGAAATATATAATATAGATTCTAAAATTATATGGAATTTATAAAATTCAAAATTAATTTAATAATATTCATAACTTTTCTTTTCAATGGCTAGTTTGGTATGTCGTGGTGCCCTCAAACTCGGTGTTGCATGTAACGTAAGCTATTGAATAACATTAAAGGGATAACATACTATGAAATCAAGGGGTGTTACATTCTCTCATCCTTTAATAAATTGCATCCTTGTAATTCAAAATTGTTCTTCAAAAATAAAAGGTTTAAAATAGAAAATACCATTATGGAAAACCAACATCAGAAATAGGGTTAATAAAATTTAGACTTAATTAGAGTGAAAAGGAATTGAAATAGTCCCCACAAAATTAGCGTTTCAAATATGAAAAAATAGGTGGAAATTATAGACATATAATTGGAGGAAATACGTAAATATTTATTTGGAGTGATTTAGGTCATCAATCACAAATATAAACAATAAATAAAAAATTGAGGGCTTCAAAGACAAAAATTTATGATGAGTTAAAATATCATCAGTTTAAAAAAACCTAAGTTATTAGGATAACACATTTTTGATTTTGAGATTTATTCCCTAATTTTAAATAATTAATTTCTTCATATAATAGGAAAAAAAGAAATAAATGACAAGAATAGTTCCATCCTTTCACTAATTTCTTCCACAAAATCATCTTTCACTCCAAAAGATAATAGAACTCTAGAATATTATATTCATCCTAATCATACAGGGTTCCAAAAAAATGAATTTATAAATCATCTGTTAGACATTTTAAAAAATAAATTATACCATCGAGGACAAGATATAGAAAAATGGTAGGTGATACACCCTTTTCGTCCTTCTGTTGTGGGTTCAAGTCAAACGGCCTTTCCAGAGATGACGAGTTGTCGCCCGATATCTAGGTTGTCGTTTTTATAAAAATAAAAAAATAATCATACGAAATTCTTTGACATTAAAAATAGTATCCAATGTCAATACCAATCCATTCCAACCTTCATAATTATCTACAATACTTCTGTCCGAACACACATTCCAAAATTTATAAGGAAGAACACATAATATTCATGTGAATATCATTATTAGGTATTATTTTAAAGTGTGGTAATAAAATGAATTACCAAAAAACCATATTTGAATAGGTATGTACTTTCTTATTACTTCATTAAAACATAGAGTACTAGATATACTCCTTAAACAAAAAAATGTGGTAATCTCCAATAATGAAGGAATAAACAAACAATTAATTAGTTCCATTATAGTCAATAATATCCAATATAATTTATCCAAATCAATCATATCTTATTCAAAAATAAATACCTCAGTATTAGGACCATATTAAGGGTTATCATTCCTTTAACCATTTATTTTCCAAAATGTTTATCTTGTTATTGAGTCACTTTTATTAGTACCACGCAATCTCAAATCCTTAATGAAATAGTAATACAGTACAATCCTTATATACTCCATAATTCTTATAACCAGTACATAATTGATATAGCACTGAGATAACAAAATTCTTTAATAACCACATAATAACACAATCATTCCTCTTCATCTGTGTAAGTATCAGAACTTGATTATTATCCAACTACATCATTTGCGGTATAATATGAGGATTAGGACATTGATTCGCTTAGTATCCCAACTCCTTGAAAATGAGTCATTTCAAATTTGAATCCTTTTTCTTACCCTTGCAATCATGTACATAGTGTCCTTTTTTCTACCCTTATAACAAACTCTCATTCCCTTAAAGTATTTACCAAGTTGATTTTTTCTATAGTTATCACATATGGAAAAATACTTCTTTCCCTTATTCCTTTTATCTATCTTTCTTTCTACCATAATTTTATTCGTTGGATTACATTCAAAGCCATAGGACTCAAAGAATTATTTAGTTATCTCATTAACACATGATACTATTTTCTTCATATGATGATAATATATGGGAGACTGTTTCCATTGTAAATGTTGGCTTAAGACCATGAAATATATGATCCTTCATACTCTTTGGATTAGGTGTATTACAGTACATGAGCCTCATCCTGGTTGGTGAGGAATCTTAAGTTCAACCAGGCGACCTGAGATCAAATCTAGGTCGAGGAACAATTTTTGGGTACTGAAGCATTACTATAGCGGAACTGTGCAGTAGTGTAGTAGGTACTGTAGTGGATAATGTAGTAAGAACTATTTGGCACTGTAGTAGCCATGAATTTGCCCTTGTTTGGGCCTTCATGACACCTATTTGGTCCCTCAGTCTTTTAAGGACTTTAGGCCACCCAATCATTCATTCCATTAAGGCCTTAGGGCTACATCAAGGCCTTCGGGCCACCATTAGTGCATATGCAAACTTTAAAAACTACAAGGAACAAGTTATGTAGAATGATGAGCAAGGAGATTTCACCACAATAGAAGATACATGGATTACAAGAATGAGAGTGTATGAAACCTTCCATAGGGACCAGCTTGTGCCTTCCTGGGATAGCCTAGACAAACATCAATGCAAAAGTGGAGAGCTAATTTCACAATGATGATGTTTGGAGGAGCAGTTCTAAGTAATTATTCTAGGTTGTATATAATGTTTGAAGCCTATGGGAAATGAATCCCTCTAAGGCCTACATGGCCATGTACTACTTACGCCTACTAGCATTGTATGGGTTCCACCTCACCCCTTGAAATGTGGATTATCATAATCAATAAAAAACATTATGTCCTTCGGGCCATTAGTTAGATTAGGTGTATTGCTGGAGTTATCATTCCTTCTATTGGGAACCATTTCTACACAGTGGTATACACTAGATTAGTTTATGAATTACAATGCATAATTCTAAAATTGTAAAATATCTAACAAAAATTGAAAAGTTTGTGTATATAATTCATAATCATAAAAAAATCTCTTTGAGGAAGTATTTACTCATTTATCCCACATAATGGTTTATAAATTAAATGTGAATTATCCTAAGCATATCCCTCGGAAGTGTTGTAACCAAGAGTGAAGAAAGGCCCATTTTTTTGCCCCAGTTCCTATTCAATTCTATCTCAATGTGGTGTTTTTGAGTTTTACCCCTAGATAAATCTATGCCAGAACTGCCTCTACTAGCACATTTCCAGACAATGATGTATTTCTTTGAAAACCCACATAATATTTACACTAACCAAATTTTTGGATGTGCTTCTATACTAATACTCAATGTCTATTTTAGAGTAATGTTTCATAAGCATAGTTTATCTAAATATTCTTTCCAAGGATATTGATAGAATTACTATGATACTAACTGTAACACCCTGAACCCATTTACCCGAGGTCAATGCATTATTTTAATAAATTGGCATAATTACAGGGAATAAAGTCCCAAAGGACCGATCTATTTATCCATCATCAAAAATAGATTACATATATGAATGTTGCATTATAATTTCTCAAAAAACACATCATAAATAATCCTTTTAGAACACCATTATTCCCCAATATTAACCTTGTATATCAATAATAGCACACTTCTTCGCAACATGGGAAAAATAAAACATAATAAAGGGTCGAGCTTAGATTCTCAGTAAGGATAACAATATAGTGGAAACTTTAACAGATAAGCATAAACATTTAAGGCAATGTATAAGACTACAAAACAAGCCTTTTAATCTTAAAAATCAGCATAATATGGAAAAAATAAATCAAATAATGCCATTTACTTATTCACATGGATATTATACTAGTCAAATAATCACATGTCATATAAATAACTAATTTTATAATTATGGAATGCATAATTCTAGAAATTATAACCACATAGTCAAGGACTCTTTTCCATATTACAAGTAAATATTTTTTAAAGGCCTTGTGCCAAGACAATAGTTCTTCCCATGAGACCTACTAATGCATCGAGGAGATATAATGGGCTCCTCCAATCACTACTATGTCCAATGCACTCCTCATATAAAAATGATGAAACATAACATAAACATTCATATTAAAAATATCATAAGAAATGTTAATACTTTAATAATAAAAAAATGAATGGAATAAAAATAGCACGTCCACAGTCAAACATATCATAACTAATTTAATACAATATGGAAGATTTTATATTAATAAATCCAACTCAATCATGATTAATATAATTTAAAGGATGTTTAAATAGTTGAAAATTATCAGTAAAAATCTTTTAGAGAAATATCCCATTTTTGTGAAATAATTTAAAAGTCACACATTTATATGTGAAGTAATTTAAAAGGTATTTTTAAATAAAAGTGTCCCATACCACTTTCAATCTTTTGAAAATAATTATCATTTCAAAACATTCATTTCCATATAATTAAATCCATAAAATCATTTTGAAAACATGAACATTAATTAAAAATATTTAGAACGATAAATCATTAAAACATTTGAAATGATGTTTTAGTTAAATAGACCCTCCATTAAAACATTAAAAGATTCCTTCTTATTATTTTTTATGAAATATGAGTATCGATGATAAATATTTCCTAGTATATACTTAAACATAAACAATCTCGGATAATAATGAGATTGTGGAAATAACCCTTACCTTGTACTTTCATATGGTTCATGGTAAATTTAACCTCTTGTATAATTACCATAATATGTTATTAAATTATAATCGAACCATATTAATATTTATGATTTCATAATTTATTCATTTATGGATTTATACTACCAATCTAATAAGAATATCAAAGATAATATAACATTTTGGGTAATAATCACTTTCTCTATTGTCCATGTTTTAACTTGTTATTCATGATCGTATCACTTATATCATGATTTAATTTCTTACAGAATATATAACATTATTTATGTATTATACATATTTAGAGTATAAATATGAATAATATATAGATATATGAAATGAAAAACATAGTTTATGGAGATGGTAGACCGTATGTACGCATAAACATCGTTTCTATTTTCATATAATATTGAATAGAAGTAAGTGAATGAGATATATGTAAAGACATATATATATTCCTAGTAGAATTATTATTCCATATATTACATACTTATTAATAATATATATTTTTATAATCATCGTTGTATGATGAATGTGGAAATGAATCTCATCGCTTCGTGGAGACGGTTAGCCGTATATACACACGAGCAAAGATATCATTCTATTTATGGTGAAATCATATGTAATTGGATGTTATATCATATATAATGATCATTAATATGTTATATTTATTATTTAAATCAATTATACTAAGTATTAAACCCATCCAAATAATGAAGAGATGAATAACAAACTACACCATGATGTGGAGACGGTAGGCCGTGTATATGCACGTATGGTGACTTTGTCATTAATAGAATAGATATTCTAATGAATATGATTGTACCATATTTATAATAACATATTAGTATATAAAATTTAATGGAGTTATTATTTTAGTATGAAAAAATCAATGAATGAGGAAGTGGAAGAAGAAAAGAACTTTGAAAGAGGTGATGAAGTGATTACCTCTTCTTCGGGTTCTTCCATTTGATTTTATCAAAAGGGATCCTTAGGTAATCTTCTGATCAAAGTAAGGACTCTATAATTTATTTAGGGTAGTTTAGAGGATATTGGAGTAGGGTTTGGCAGAGACAAATTGATTAGGATGTGTGATTTTGAGAGAAGGGGATGTACCCATTTATAAGATAGGTGAGGGTCACGTTAGGAAAAGCATGAAATATTATTTTTTTATAAAATCATTTTTGGTTTATAATGTCTCAAAATGGATTTATTTGCTGGATAAGGTGGGTATGGGTATAAATACTATCAAAAAATAGGTTTTATACAAGTTTATATCACCATATTAACCTTATCTTTTAGATTTAACTCTTAGTTAAATAGTTTAACATTTACCATGTCTTCTTGTATTTTTATATTACATGGATAATAAACGTACTATAAAATGCCAAAATAACCTAAAGTTGTTCATTAATGACATAAATACTTTTATAAAAGTCTTTTTTCATAATCATATTTTTTTAGGAATATTATATCATTTAATAATAAAGTAATTGTTTTAAAAACTCATTTATGTCAATTTTGAAACTATTTAGTATTTCGTTTTTGTGAATGTCAAAAAAACATTATTAATTTGACAAAAAATAGATTATATCAACCGTAAAATGTATTAATAACATATAAAATTCATGGAATTCATCAAAAGACTAAATTTTATTTTATTTTAATATTTATAATATGAATTATTTTAATCTTTCATTAATATGTTAATTACTGCATCATCATTTTGTCATAAATAAATTTAATTATTTAATGTCTAAAAATTATAAATAAAATACCATGATGTAGGAAATATTTTTATTTTTATATTTATTATTTATTGTATAATTTATCTCATCAATAACCTTATTTTAAAAATGGTTCAATTATTAAACATTGAATTTAACACTTTTAACTATTCTTTAAATAACATAATATTAAATGTCCTAATATAATACAAGTGGACCAAAAGGATCATATTTTATTCCTCAGTTTTATTTTGGTTGAAACAAACTTATCCAATATAATTATTACATGTGTTGGGGTAATTATAATATTTTTTTGACCTTTAATTTCACAATATACTTTTAACTAGGGTAAATAAAATTTAAAAGTTACTATTCACCAAAAATTATTTTAATCCTATTGAATCACATTTTACTTACTGATTTCGACTATGTATAAAAATTTTAAAAATCAATTCAAATAAGTAGTAAAATTTCTTTTATGAAATTTTTCAAATGTTACTAGAAGGTTGGTAATTTTGCCTTGAAGGTGGGTAAATGTGCCTAGAAGGTGAGTAAAAAGACGTTAAAATGGTTCAATAAAATTTTATATATATAATAATATTATAAAATGAATCCAATTAAATAAATTGAATGAATATTGGTATTATGTATCTATTTTGACATTACAATAAACTTATAAAATAATAATTATTATTTAAATAAAATTCAGTTTTAAACATAATGTAGTGTTTTCACTATTCATAAAAAATTGAATGTTTTCGGAAAAATACGAAAAATTAACCCTAATATTACATTGATATTTGGAATCAAAAAATGATTTTTATTTTAAAGAATTCAACACATATGAGTTGCATTAATTATTTTAAAATTAATTCCTATTGTCAAAACCAGAAAGCACGTTTTTAAGAAGTAAAAGCTATCGAAAGTTTGACATCTGTTTATGTTAAATTAAAATTTATAATTACATATAATGACCAAAATTATATTAAATTATATAAATATAATAGAATATAATTTAAAACCACTGATATACATAATTTAACGATATAAATTATTTCTATTAAAAAAGTTGTTTTCAATTAAAATTTGCTAATATTCACTATTCATCAAAATATGAATGTATTCAAAAAAGTAAAAAACATGTATTCAAACTAAATTTTTATGTCCTTCTTCTGAAGAAGAATTTAATTTCATTAAATTGAATATATAATAGTGTGAAATATTGGATTTAAAAGGGTTCCCCATTAAAATGCAGTAAAATTTCAATTTTTAAAAAATACTTCTTTTATCTAAAAAATGAATTTGTTCTTATATTATCTATAAGAAACACATAATATAGACTCTAAAATTATACAGAGTATAAAAAATTCATAATTTAGATAATACTATTCATAACCTCTTTTTGAACGGCTAGTTTGGTAAGTTGTGGTGTGCTTGAAATCGATGTTGCTTGTAACGTAAGCTATTGAATTACTTTATAGAGACAACGTACTATGAAATCTTAGGGTGTTACCTTTCACTTTAGTCTCAAATTTATATAATTTTTTCCCATCGCATTAATATTCAGTCTATTCATAGCCTTCCTTTCTAGAGATAAAAAATTTATTAATCAAATTAAAAACATTTCCTCTAGGTTTTTTTCCATACTTTCAGCATAAATAATATATCCTATTATTTAATCCATTAGTTTTATAATTACCATTGAATTACATCGTTACATTATTATTAAAGACATGATATTTATGGGAAACTCCAATAATAATTTTCACCTTGATTAAACATTGAATGAATTCTTCATTGATACTAAAGTCCATTATTGATAATTCTTTTTTGATACTTGGTTTTAATCTATTGAATATGTAATAGACCATTCATTTAAGTTAATTGTTTAGTCTATAATCATACCTCACATGTCATGTAAATGTTTCCTTATAGGTACCAATGTATTAAGTATCCTACTACTTTTACTCATCGATTTCCATCTATATTTTTTCATGGAATATGAGGAAATTAATTTTTTAGAAATAATATCTTAGTGTCATTCCACTACATGGAGTCAATATCATCTTATTACATTTGGTTCTTGATAAGAGTTCACCATTGATATGATTCTCCTTCCAAACAATAAAAAGAAAAATAACCTTTAGGTGATCTGAAAAATGGAAAACAGAAAAAAAAAATTTGCATGTTATTGATCCATAGAATAATAATTGGTGGATTAGTGGAACCAAAAATGAAGATGAACATTTCTACATGACAGACTAAAAAAATGTTGTTTAAACCTTTTCTCATTTATAGGCTCAATATGATTTATAACATTATAAATTTGTGTGACCATAGAAAAAGATATATTTCATTCCATCTCCCATAATGTTTAGATTCCCTGGAGTAAAATCATTGCATTATCGAATGCATTTAGGATATAAATTATTACTTTAGGTTCTATCCATCGACTAAAACAAAAAAATCATAGTGTGAGAAATATTAATCATTGAGGTAATCCACGTTATAATGAAAATAATTTATAGGTTTTCTAAATTGTTACACATTATTTTGAATCAACGAATGTTTATGTTTAACATAGTTCATTAATAATCATTACCAGAAAATTATTATTTTATCCTCCAATTAGAAATACCCCTATATGAGTCGCTAATGTTTCTCATACTATATTCCCAATGTTCTCTAAACCATACTCTGATGCCAACTATGATAGTCCAGAAATATTACATGTGTTGATACTACTGATACATATGTGAGAACTCCATGGGTGGATACACCTCCTTGGGAGGACTCTCACCATCATCCCTAGTGGAATCATATTCCTCATGAATCCCTTGGACAAAGATCCATGCTTCAACCAATGTTCAATCCATAGAGTTCCCAAGGATCATAATCACACCTTTTTTTATAGTAACTATTGTGACCCATAATTTTCGAACATACATATCACAACTTATTAGTTGAATATTATTTAAATATAATAATTATTAATTACTGATTCATAAATTTATATATACTTTAAAAACATAGATAAAAAAACTAATAGTTCATAAGTGAACTATATTATCTACCACATAGTTCTTCATAACTAGCACCCTTTTTAGACATGTTTTACATAATATATTTCTATATAACTTGGGAGAAGTGAAAAATATTAAAAAAGAGAGGTCTAATTCTCAATAAGAGTATCCAAGGGAGACATCTATGATCACTATAGTATAACTTCAGTATATGGTTTTTAGAACATGAGTTTATCTTTTGAATACATACCATGGAAATTATAGATCATTATCTTGTGTCATATAATAAACCTTGGTAGTGCAAAAGACATTAATCCTAAAGGAATAAAATAAAATGATCCCTAGGGGAATAAAATTTGAATATTAATTTTTTTGGAAATACACATAACAATAGAAATACTTATGTCAATACTGGCCACTAGGATATTCATAACAAGTTAGGATTGAGATAACCTACATTGGGCTTGGTATAATCTCTTGTATACCCTCTTTTGGGAATTGGATAACCTCCTGTTCTCCCTTTGAGCACATAAAACATTAATCATTACTCATTCCATTAGAGAAATATATTGTTCCAACCCTTCACATAATTAAAATAATACATATGTGTTCTAAAAGATCATAAAACAATATTTATATTAGAATCTTTTAAACAAAAAGGGTTTCTTCAACATTTCATCATAAAATATCAAATTGAAATAAAATGGGATTCATAAACATCTTTTTATAATAATAATAAACAATCCATAGAAATAATAAGGATAGTATCACTAGTTCTTAACACCATTATGAATTATGTAACATAAAATGATGTAATCATAGAGAGAAAATGATTTTGAAATAAAACTTATAGTACTTATTGAATAAAATATAAATTCAATTTTTAAACCACTTATGTAAAATATAAAAATTTCCAACATACAATAAAAACCAATTTATTTTAAAATGACTATGAAAAATTTAAAATGAGGATTGAAATCATTGAGTGGTTACTATGGGAGATAATTCCATGCATGTCATATAAATTATAAGAAAACATTCCGTTTACAATTTCAATAAATTATAATATACCTTGTTCAAAAAATGACCAATATATTCATTTAGAACTATTTTTTGAAAAGTAGAACATGGTTGTAAATGAATATAAAATATTATGGTATAATAGTAAAAACATTCTTTAAAAAAATTTATAAATATTTATTTGACAAAAATGGGTTTTGAAATGAAGAGTGAAATGATTAAACTATCTTGAAAAATAGATGTTCGGTCACTTGAGCACTTAATAAGAGAAATATGATATGAAAAACATTATTTACAAGAAATAATTTTTGTATAAGAAGTATAATATGTTTTTTATATTTATATTATAATATTTCATCATCATAAACATAATATTAAACAATATCGATAAATGATGAGATTGTAATGTAAAACACTTACCACTTGGGTAACTTTTGAATCATATGTCCTAGGAAATAAATAACCTTAAATAGAAATTACAATTTTAATAATTTACTTAAGATGAATCATTAATTTAATTCATGTGAATCATATACACAATATAAATAATCATTGTATAATACATGTTTCCAATGAAAATAAAAGTGATATGAAAATACTTTACCTTCAGTAATACTTACATAGAAAGTGTTCTAACATCATTCATAATAAATTAATATTTATTAAAATTATATAAAATAATTGCATAAATTTTTATTATATCATATATATTTATTATATCCAATATTTAGAGTCATCCATAATTACAGAGATAGAATATTAATTACATCCTTCTGGGAGATGGTTGGTCGTACGCACATGTAATCATTGTTTACATTTTTTGACAGCTCAAATGAAAGAAAGGAAAATAATAATTCACAATTACATAATCATTATGATATCATAAAAATAATATATACTAATCATATCTATCAACCTTAAAATCCACGAAAAATATAAATTAAAAACAAATCACATCTTTTAACAGAGGTGGTTGTCGACAAGTATACATGAGCAACATTTTCGTTTTCCATTGGTTTGGAAGGTATGAATATTGATATGATATTATAAATATAGAAGAATAATTATGTCCTAAATATAATATATACTCTTTAAGCTCATCATATTAATCATACATGAAAAATAAATTGTACCACTACGTGGAGACTGTAATCCATGAATACACATGGAAAATACTGTCATTTTAAATTTTATATAAAGATGATGTATAATGGTATTTAATATTTTTCCAATATCATATAAGAAAATTTATTATATTAAAATTATAATTATATTAAAACTACCATATATTTTGAGGATGTAGAAGAAGAAATAAATTTAAATATGTTGGGTAAGACTACTACCTCTTTCTGGAGACCACCTTTAAATCCCTTCGTATGGATCATAGAGATGATATTTTTAATATAAATAACCACAAAAACATAGATATGTATGTTTTTAAGAATTGTTTTGTGAGATTATGGTCAATATATATATCTCAATGTGTTGTGAAGAATATAAATAATGTTTTTTGTTTTATATGGGAGGGATATGACTCACTTTGAGTTTCTTAAAATATTAATTTATAATAATTCCATTTTCAATAAAAATGGTTTAAAATAGACTATAAATGTAATCATTATGAAATATTAGAAATTATATTTCCCATTTTTATATTTAATTTTTTTTGGAATTTAAGAAAACATTATTTTGATTAAATGTTCATAATGTGAATTTTGACATTATTATTTGAATTTGACATAATGTACGGAAATGAAAAGATATAATATGAGTATAATTATTTAACATAACATTAATATGTAATATTTATATAAAAAATTCATATTTAAAACTAAATTAATAATAATAAATTAATTTTAATATTTTTTAAATTATTTAATATATTTCTTTGTTAATTGGTGAAATACTGTATCGATGTTTCGTGAGAATTTAAGGACATTATATATTCAATAAAATTGAAGATTAATTTTATATTATGTAAATAAATTCTTTAATATCATAATTACTATAAATATTCCATAATAAATAATTCTTTCCCCTATTTGAATACATAATGGATATTTTAAACTAAGAGAGTGAAAATTTTTAACTTTCCTTGTTTTAAATATTATAAATTTTATTTTCCAAGAAAAGTTACCCATAATAATAAATTTCAAACGTTCTGTTATATTTTTTGAATTTAATTCTACCAATAATAATATGTATGAGATCTTATTTTCTTATCACATAGTTTTAACCTAGATTAACTCAATTTACCCTTTACTAAGGTGATAAATTTTACCACGACTACTATTCCTATAGAATAAAAATAAAAGGGACTTATGAAATAAAATCTCCAAATTATAATTTTGGAATTTATTTTTTCAAATTCAATACATATAAGTGGAAGAAATTAAACTTTAATTTATGTGTAAAAGACATGACAAAAAAACATTTTTTATAAAAATACTAATTTTAAGAATAAATCAGATTTATTTTTCTCTCATGCCTAAAACAATGTTATATAAATTCTTAACACATTTTTTAGAATATAATATATTAAAATTTTATTAAAATCATTCAAAAGTAGTGATAAATTATTTTAGGATAAAAATACATTTCTTGCATGGACAATATTTTTCATAAAAACATATCTGTTATATTAAAATGATTTATTCATTTTTAATTATTTGATAACCAATGAATTAATTGTTTAAATATGTAAGACATAAATTTTCATAATTTCGTTAGTCTTATCCGTACACACTAATCTAATGTCTATGTGATAACATATAATAATAATAATCTAATATTATATCATAGTACATTTAGAATTGCTATTTTGTATAACACAAGAAATTGGAAAAATAAATTTATTTTTAAAAAACTATATATTACAATATTGGGGTGTTACATATATTGAAAGTAATTATTGGTTAGTGGGAATAACTAGTCAAAATAAGGTGTAAAATTAGAAATTGGATTTAAACATTCTAAAATATTATATTCTGTTGTTTTTTTATTTTTCTGCATTCTGGAATGGTCAATTTACCATAATAGTTGATCAGATCAGAATAGGTCAATATAGGTTCTTTTCGAAAGAAATAAAAAATAACCAAAAATAAAAACCGATTTAACCCCCATTATTAGTTATGAAACAACTATTAGGTAACTATTACTAGTATCAAAGGCATGTTCATATGTGAAAATAAACTTAGTGATGTTTATGTATAATTTGAATTATTTAAATAATAAGGGTGTCCCTACAATTGATGGAAGAAAATATCATATTTAAAAGAATAATATATATCAATATATCCAATTGAAAGGTCTTGAATATAAATATACATTAATAGTAGGTATCACACATTTTAATAAAGATGGTCCAAATAATATTGTTGATAAGTGAAACACAAAACATGGGGGAAATCTTAAAACTGAATGGAGAACTCTATATCTGAGAAAGTATACACAAAGGTTATGGGACTAAAAAACGATAGTGAAATTTGGGATAAAGTGGTGAATATTTATTAAGGAAATGTAAAATCCACTAAGACCAAATTGAATATTTAGAGAAGCATATTTGATAATACCATGATTGTAAAAGAATAAAATGTCTATGATTAATTTAAAAGAGTCAATAAAATTTTTATTAATATTCATTGTTTTAGAGGAAATATAGTTGATTAAAATATTTTCAAAAACTTGATGAGAAATTTTACTTATAGGTATGATGATATTGTTTTAGTATTTGAAGATTAAAAAGATATTAATTTTGATTAATTAAATAACATTATCATTTAATATTAAATCTAAAAGATACCTATATTAAAGAATAATATAAAATATTATATGGAAATTGTGGCCATGAGAAACCAAAATATCAAATATGGGGAACTTTTTTCATATCAAGTTAATAATATGTTGAAGATGAAGTTGAAAATTATTAGAAAATAATTTCCATTATATCAAAGAGTCAAAAGAAAAAAAATTTAAATGTAAAAGGTGAATTTTCAGAAGGTTCATAGTTATAATGACTTTGGACACTTTGATATATATTGAACGAAGTAAAAGTAGGCCAAGACTAAGCCAGAAGATGTGAAACCTCATGAAAATAAATGGTGTAAAATCTAAAAATATTGAACTAAATCTTATGAAATCAAGAAGAGCCAATGTCTGAAAAAAAAGAAGTCGATACCACATTCTGAAGCCAATTAGATGATGAAACTAATTTCATGGATCATGTGGGATAACAGTTCAACTCATATGAATGAGAAGATAATAAACCTAAAGAAAGAGAGTAAGGGCATATGTTAAAGAATAAATTTAAATCTTTTATTGAGAAAAATCAAAGCTCAAGTAGGAAAATAGGTTCCTATTTGATTAAATAGAAGATACATTTAAGGGAAAGGAATGATTATCATTAAAATATGTTGTTTACATTGATAAAATAAAATGTTTCAAAATGAAAGTGGATAAAATGGAGAAGATTTTTATAGAACATAAAGAAAAATATTCGATCAAAGAAGAATTATAGTCCAAAAACAAAAAAAATTATTATTTAAGGAATAAAATAACTTTAAAATGATGATATATGATTTAACATATGTTTTGAGGTCATTATGGAATCATCAAAAACTAGATAAAAGAGGGATTCAAAAATAATTTCAATTCAAATGTCAATGGATATCAAAATAAATATATTATATCTAACACTACATATCATAAAATAAATTTTAGATGAGTATTGAGTATGAATACTTTTGAGAAATCCTCTCCATAATCAATGTCATGGAATGACTCTTCAATAAGATCATTTCCACCTAATATTAGATGATAATATTTAATGAAAATATAGTTTCACCAAAAATTAAGTAAGAACTATTATTAATATGTAAGGTCATTTTTATAATGATATGATTGGTTTTTTTGGAATTTTTCAAAACAAATACTACTCATTTCAGTATAAAATTTCACCTCCAAAGATGAGACAAGAACTATGGGAGAGATATTCTGAGAAATGGAAGAAAATTTTAAAAAGAAAGAAAGAGGTTACCATGAATTCAGCATGTCATCCTACAAAAAAAATTCTATTTACTTAGAATAAATATATAGTATTTTATATTTATAGGGCCATGTCCTTAAAAATATCATTATTTTTTTTCCTAGATAAATATGCAATGTTGAGAAATGGATGGTAATTCGTAAAATAAATGAATAAAAATAATTAATTATTAATGTAGCTTTTATTGAAAATAGAGGAACCATGTCCTAGAAAATTGATAGTGGATATTCTTCACACATGAATGGTAACAAAAATATTCTAATAAATATTGAAAATAAATGAGAAATGGGAGTGAATTTTGGAAATTATTTTATTTCAAATATTTAAGGAGACATCTTTGTTGAGATTATATCCCGGAATATGAAGTCTAATGATGAATTACTATTTGAATTGATAAATTGTTTTTGATTATTTTTAGTCGACATTGGTATTATAGAAATGAGGTGGTATTTAATATGGATTAATATATAATCAAACTAAATAAGTATGAAAGGATCATTACCCAATAAATAATAACCAATGGAAATATATTACAAATTAGTGATCCTAGGGATTCTTATTACATGAGTTATAGAGAAACGAAACATGTGGAATAGAATGCTATGTCATCTTTTCCACCAAAGTATTTATTAAACTTTGAAGTATGATATTGTGATAGATCTTCACATGTTGAATTTAGATTAAGATGAAATTTTTGAAACATATAGAAAAGGTAAAATAGAACAAGGTAGTCATAAATGATTCATAATTCAATATTCCAAAAAATTGAGAACATTTATAGCAAATTATGATGTCAAATTGGAAACAATTCTACAGGAGGGGATTTGTATTTAATACATTCATTTATGACTATACCCAATTGAACAATTTCATGTTTAGAAAACATAATTTAGTGGAAATTAAAATGTTCAAAACATTTAGAACGTATGATATAAAGGAGTTGGGTATCTATTTCAAGAATTTGAGATCCTAAAATGGTAAGAAGTATACATGTAATTATTCTAAAATTTATCTCCCAAAAGATATAATCATGCATCAGTATAGTACACCATATACTCCATAAGGAATTTGGTAGCTAAAATGAATCAAAAAATCATGGTTGATACGAGAAGGACTATTTTAGGTGAACATAATATTTTAATGTATTTCTAGATAGAAAATATATTTTATACCACACACATACATAAAAGGTGTCCCTTGAGACAAAAAGTACAATATATGAATTTTTTTACAAGATAAATTTCACATTTAAATACCTTATAGTTATTGGGAGTACTTGAATTACAAAATAAAAGAACATTAATATAATAAAATATGACGTGACATAAGAGGAATGAATTTTTATGGTATACCCATCAAATGAGAGTGGATAAAAATGTTCAAAAATTGAATGAACCAAATAATTGACTGTTGTGGTGGAAAGATTATTGAAAGAAAAAAAATTGAAATAATAGTTGATTTAGTATTATAATATTTAGTACAATTTGGTATAAAAATTTTAGAACAAAATAATGTTAAAGTTACTCAGAAGGATCCAGTAACTATGATATAGTTTCGGGACATGCCAGTAAGGAAGGCGAAGATGCAATATGTGAGAGAAATTAGTATATCAAATTGAATATACATTTTGAAAATGAAATTATCATTTTAAATACTTAATATCAAGTTAAAACTAGAGGATTATTATTATTAGAATATCAAAATGAAATTCATTCCCAAATCGAACCATATACAATTGTAGAAGTAGTTGATCCTGAGGAGTGGATACAAGCTATGAATGAAAAACTTGATAGAGTTAATAAGAAATCTACTAGGAATATTTTTTCAAGACATAGAAATAAAATTTTAATTGTATAATTGTGGTGTTTATGAAATAAGATATATGAGAAAGTTGAGTTATTAAGAAACAAATTAAAGCCCATGTGTAAAAGACATTCTCCAATGGAAGGAATTGACCATGATGAATCAGGTATACGTATGGGTTGAAACAGCCCTCTACATCATGGTACTCTAAAATTTTAAGATGTTTAAGGGATTTGTTTATTTCAAAAGGTAATGTTGAATACAACATTTATGAGAAATAGATTTTTTAATTCACTCCTTTTGGAAATGTATACATGGATGAAATTTGATTAATTGGTGATATAGAGTGTCTCTATAAAGAGTTTGTCAAGATGATCGTGAAGTATTTTGAGATTTCTATAATTACTGATATGACATATATTCTGGGATTTTATACTTCTCAAATGTCATATTTGAAAAACACAATGGGGGATTTTAGAAATTTTTTGGAATGGAAAATGAAAAATAAGTTCCAACTCCAATTTTAGGTGGATCCAAATTGTTCAAGAATGATGATGAAAGTATTGTAATCCAGAAAGAATTTAAAAGACTCATTCAAATCCATCATTATCCAACAACATTTATCCATATATAACTTATTCATTTGATATATGTTATGGATTTAAATGTGATCATAAATTCTCAAACTATTTGAATGCTAAGATAATAGTGATACATTTGTAATGAGCTCCAAACTATGGGCTACCATATAGTCACCTTATTCTTTTGAAGTTATTGGGCTTTACAGATGAAGATTAGGTCAGCGAATATACAAATAGAAGACCAAATTTATGTGGAAAATAATTTCTAGGAGAGTTTTTTGATAGCTATTATAGGTAAAAACTAGACATGGATGGGGTAGAATATATAGTAGAGACACATTATTCTAAAAAAATGATCCTGATTCAAGGGTAATTAAAAGATTTTATGATTTATACTATAAGACCACAAAATATTTATTATGATAATCAATGTGATATTATATTATCTAAAAATCAAGAACAACATTCATGATCCATGACCATTGATATCAGGTATAATTTTATCTATCAAAAGGTATCTGGTGGAGACATAAATCATGAATACTGTCATTGTATTGATCGGATTATAGAGATTTTCACCAAAGGCATGATGTGTGAGAGATTTTTTGAAAAAAAAGGATTAAAATAATTGTTAATCATTCCAAATTCACTTGAATTTTGGTTTCATATATATCGGCCGTATTATTTTTAATCATATTTCAAATGGGGAAGATAACTATTTGTTGATGGGGGTTGTAAGTAATTCGAGGAGTTGTAAATCTAATGATTATAAATATGTTCAATCAATTTTGATAAAACATTAAATGGTATTTTGATGAATTTAGTGAGGAAATAAGTAAACTTTTTAGTTGATAGGTTTTGTATATTCATAATGGTTCTCAATATATTGTGGTTGAAGTAAGACAATGGAGTCTGAGTAATGTCTTTAACAATTCTCTCTTCTATGTGATAATATAGTTATGATGATGTGTTTGTTTGAGGTATAGTAATCTAGTGGATTTATAATTAATTTTGAAAAAATAAATATGATTATATTATATAACCCTATGGTTTTTTCATTAGATTTATAAATTATGTAGATCCCATTGTTCATGGGAAGCATGGGTTGTAATTTATTTTTAAAAAGTGATACAAAGAACTCATTAGTTTGATGATGTAGGATCAAGTTTATATGAAATTATATATCATATAATAAAGTTTCCTGATGCAATAAAGTTCTTTTGAGAAGGTTTGTGGGTCGAATGATATTTTTCTATTTTATTTTGAGGGGTTTCTAGATCTATGTAGTTGATTTTTTAATGGTTAAAAGGCCATAGCCATTTATAGTACATAGTCGATTCAATGAAGGGGAATTAACCTGTCCATTTAAACTATTAGATGAATCCTGTAGTAGATTTAGAAACATAGATGAATGATCCATGTTTCCAAATGATTATCATAAGAAAAATTTGAATTTACATAGATGATGTTGGGCACATATTCGAATTTCTGGAACAAGATAGCTGATTGGCCAAATAGCTAAATACAGATTCACATAGAATATTAACGTAGTAAATTATGCTATGTAGCTTATTTTACTTTGAACCACATATCATATTGGTATATAGTAATTTAAAACTTATCCCTACATTATGAATCCATCATTCTATGATGTTGTGTGTAATAGTTTTGAAGGATATTCTAATGAGGATTTTAAAACTCAATAAAATCCTTTTTGAGACACTATATAGATATAGTCTTTACCACCTATCATGGAGACCATGGGATAATTAATATAATATAACAGAGATCACGAATATTGATGTCTAAAAAGAAACAAAAGATAGAGATCAGAGATCATGGGGGTGTTCCCTGTATAGAATTTTGAAATAAAAAATATATTAACGCACATTAGAGTGTACTGGGGTGATAGAGATAGAAAATAACTGATTAATTTCGAAGTTGAGTGTTTTTCTTCAACATTCAACATCTGATGAATATGAGAACATCGAAAAATTTTATTAGAGATTAAGAATATTTATATAGAACATTAATGTCTGAATTGCAAGTAGTATTTTCTTACATATTCTAGAATCTCATTTAAGGAAATATTCATTCATTGTGGCCAAAGAAACCTAGTTTTATAGTGATATTAAATATTTTTTCCAAAATATTTTTATTAAATCATGAAAATTATTTGTTTGGTGTGACTCTGGGAATGTCTGTTGGTATTTTACATTAATTCAAATAATATTTCTTCACTTGGGGTTATCATGAAAATAATCCTTGGTTTGGGGAATAACCAACCATTTCAAGGAGTATGAATCAATATTTGATCAGATGCTTGTAAAAATATTTTGTTCATAGGATATTTCCTTTTAATTTTTTTCTAGAAATATTGAGTGACCATAATAATAGACAATATTCAAACAATTCAATAGTGGTTAATTTCAAAATAAAGAAAAATTAAATAAATTAACCACTAATTCATACCCCGTTCTCAACTGTACTTCAAATCTTTGGAAACTACACTTTCTATCATTCCATGAAATTTATTTATTAAATTATCCTATCATTAAACCAATTTAAATTTTCTATTTTCATCCTTTCCATAATATATGTGTCTATTAAAATTCTCTATGTAATATTTAAAATTAAAAAATATTGTTTCAACTACATACTAGTAATCTATGTTCATAACCATAACAATATATAATGCATGATGTTATATCTTGAAAGGAATATGGGATTCCTTTGTAAAAACCATACTATATGTACATATCATAATTGGTGTTTTATAAGTACTCTTATAATCCCAAAATATATATTCACGTTTTAATTTCTATTTCTTCCATGAATTGAATATTGTATTTTTAATAAATTCTTTTAATGATTTGTTTTACAAATCATCATAACCATTATTTTGTGGGTGAAAAGTTGTTATTATTTTATTTATACACCCACAAATCTATTTGATTGAACTAATTTCAATAATTTGAAAATAAACACTTACCATAAATGATCTATCTATTCACTCTATATTCTTAGATAATTTCTTACAAAAACATCTTACAGCTTAAACTACAATGTTGTCTTGCAATATAACTACTATTACTACATAATTTTATATATAGTATACAACAAAAAAATGTATTAATTATTCTCATATAATGAAAATGTACACAAAATATCTTGGGTAAACATTTTCATAGTCATTCAAATAGTCCTTCACATCCTTATATATTTTTTCCAATAGAATCCACATTACAAAACCATAGAATCAGTTTTCAAACAGCAATTACACCCACCACATTTTAGTGAATTGAAATGATTCTATATAGAAAGATAATAATATATTGGAATAAACATTAATATAATTCCATCATATCCATTCTTGAATAAAAAAATATTCATAAAAGAAATAATATTTCATTTCATATTTTAATATATAATTTTCATTCCTTGAATGTTTCCTTTGTATCATTCATACTAGAAGATAATTTGTGAATTTTGAATACAATTAATTTTTTTTAGTTTTGACTATAAACCTTTCCTCGTTGTGGAATTAAATATTAATTTCCTCTAAGTAACCATATTTTAATTAATATATTCTTGAAAAGTTATCTTGAAATTGATTTTTAGCCTCCATGATTTCAATAATTTCCTGATCACTTTATTATTGAAGTTAAACCCCTTTGATCAATCTTGGTTTGGATTCGTCTTTTTAGAGTAACTACTTTAGATCCATATATTTAATAAAAATTTTCACCTTCATGATAATTAAATAAATTTTGGATTTGTATATTCCCTACACAATAACAATAATTTCATTATGTGTAAAAACATAGTTATATTGATCTTTATTGAATAATTTATTGGTATAGTATATGACATGTAGTTTCTTTTATTTTATCTATCCTAGAACATGACCTACTAAAAAATTAATGTATTTATAAATCATTTAAAATGGAAATTTCTTAATTGTTATTTAATAATAAGAGGTACGATGAACACTTTCTTTAATTGATCAAAATATTCTAGATCACCTTTATCAATGTTAATGTTAACATCGTAGAAGAAAAGTGAACATAATCATATATAATTCATTTGATAAATCCATGATAAAACTTCTTTAAAAGAATAGATACCCCAAGAAACTCACCTCTTCCTTTACTAATTTTATAGGAATTGTATATATAACTTTTATTATAGGTTTATAAACTTGAGTTACATATTTTTAGATTATTTTTCCATGAAATTTCTATCTATCATTATGAAATGGAAATTTTTCTTATACGTAATCAAATTTGACTCTTCATATATATTTAGACACATATACATATTCTATAAGAAATATTTAAATTATAGTCCAGTCACATTGAATTTATTCGGGATAATTTAAAATATTCACTACACCATGTCAATATATATATACCTCAAAATGTGGTTGGATAACTACATAACAAACATATAGTTCATTTATAATTAAATATCCCATATATAAATCTAAATGTTATTCTCAATTATTATCTAAAGAGATTGAAACCTAATTTAATACTAACCATCAAGAAAAAAAATTTGAGTGGCTATCAAGTATTTTAATAATTTAATTAATGAAAGGTACAAGGAAAAAATCTTTCATTGTTACAATGTTGAGTTTTATGATATCAATAAACACATTCCATCCAATCATAATAATTACTGAAATTTGTTCGTTTTTCTCATTTTGTAACTATTTTTATTACACCCATCTTTGGAACCATGTGTATTATACAAATTCATACATTATACTATTTTAGTTATATACTCTCAATATCTAAAAGTTTTATGATATTAGGCATTGTAATTTCCATCAAATTAAAATTCCATGCTCTTTGTAATTCCATATATTGTTTTATCTTGTTATCTATTACTATAATTTGAATGTTTATTAGACGAATTACACCCTAAGGTATGATATTTTCCATGAAATGAAATTTTTTTATATTTAAAACTTTTAAAAACTTTTATTTCTTTTATTATCATATATGAAGTACCCAAAAACCCATTAAATTAATTAATAAAAGTTTATAATACTTCAATTTTGGGGTAGCAACTTCAGCTATAATTCACATGTCTCATATTCAAATGTGTCAGAAACCTTCTTGTCCCCACCAATTATAACTCCGAGATACCCATATAATTTTTTATTTTTTCCTTCAATATGTAAACCATTACCTTAAAAAAACATAATTTCCAGGACGTAAATTATATCATCTACCAAAACATGTTGAATGATAAATTAAATTTAAAATTATTTATAAACCTATTTATCAATAATATCAATAAAAAAATACATTAGTAGTTCTAGATGTTTCAGAGCATTGAAATCATTAACAATATCTTCATCTTCACCCACATAGAAATGAATTATTATTTATGGAATATTAATATTA
Source organism: Viscum album (assembly GCA_963277665.1). Classification (NCBI taxonomy): domain Eukaryota; kingdom Viridiplantae; phylum Streptophyta; class Magnoliopsida; order Santalales; family Viscaceae; genus Viscum; species Viscum album. The sequence continues at coordinate 319,152,435 of OY728145.1, read as the reverse complement.
TTAATTGTTTCTAATAATTTCGAACCAAGTGTAATTTGATCCTCTATTTGTATTTTTATGTCAAGAATAAAAAATAATATTACCAATATATTTTTTGATTCCTGTCATAAAAATACAAATAGAAGTACCAATTACATGTGGTTAGAAATTATTAGGAAAACATTGATACTATTAATATTCCATAAAGAATGATTCATTTCTACGTGGGTGAATGTGAAGATATTCTTAATGATTTCAATGCTCTAAAAATACTAATATAGGTACCAATAAATAATGTGGGAGATGATGAAGATATTCATTTCTATGTGGGTGAAGATAGAGATATTTGTAATATTATTCGTGTAACTATGTGGGTGAAGATATTCTTAATGATTTCAATTCTGTTAATCCAAATAGAGGTACCATTTAATAGTATTATTATGTTCATATTATCAATTATCATCATTTTAGTATTTAACGTAATATTTCTCTACCTTTCAAGATCCTAATTCTTCTTGTTTTTCCTTTTCATCAAAGTGTCATTTCATTACATTTCCTCCTTAGGTGTAAATTTATACGAATCTTTTTTGGACTGGTTTCATTGATACTTTAAATATTAATATTTATCATTATACTAGTCCACTTTTCTAGTTATCCAACAGTAAATAATATGTTATGAATGTTAGATTATGTGCACTGAACTATTTCATGTGTTATATATGTTTTAGATTATATACCATAAGAAAACCAATCAATTACCATCTATTCATTCTCGATATTTTATAATTTACCTATAATTTTTAAATTTTTATTTCCAAATTATGCTAAAGTTTAATCTTGTGGAACATATGCAGCATTTTGGTTCCTTTATTGATGTATGTATTTATATTTTACATGATGTTTTAAGTTTTTTACTTATATAAAGTTCCATTTCTCTTTATAGGATATATTTTAGTGATTCTTCAAACCATGATAAAATATTGTAGGGAACAAAGCTTGAAATACATGGAAATTACATTAATTTTGGGGAATACCTAATAAATAGAAAAAAAGACGCCCAAAGACTATATTAGTTTAGTTTCTTTGGAGACTCGGTACAAAATCTTCTAGTCATGGTGAAATATCGTCAACATCTCTCAAAAAGATCTTCCCCTTTTGTTTTTTTCCCTAAAACATTTATTTATATCCTGGGGAAATGAAAACAAAAAAAGGGTGAGCCCAAATGCTCATTAAGGGTAAACATTGAGAACATAAAACAATCCATAAACATTTGAACATAAAAACCTGAACATAAAATTTAAACATCAAAATCTTGAGCAATGTCATAAAACATGGCAGTACGGAAGGAAAAGATCATAAAGGAACATTAACCATAAAATAATTTCATTGGAATAAAACATGTAATTATGGAAAACTAATAAACACATATTTTGATTTCCATAGTAGCCAATGCATTTCTGCAATGACCTTCATAGTGGACGAAGTCTATTACTGAACCGGGTTTACTTACCGTTCCATCCCTGTATCACTGAACTGGATTTACATACCATTCCCGCCATGTTTATATCATGAGATATAAATCCTTACCCAATTAATTGGAAGGAGATATAGGTCCCACCCATCTCACAATGAAATCATTCTTTATTGTGCAACAAAATATACAAAAATTATTCATCATAACCCAATGAATAAAATGGGTTCCATAAACATCAACCAATCATAACATAATCTATATTAAAAAATGGATTTAATTTCATCATAAACAAAATAAAACCATGTACATAGTAGAGACATTATACATGAAATATATCCATATTAAATAATGTCATCTTAGATGGAAAATATTTTTGATAAACAACTTGAAATTTCTTCTTGTAGAACATATCCTTTCTTCTTCAAAATCATTTTATTTTCTCAAAATGCGGTGAAATTCCAAAATAAAAATAATTTATTTGAAAATAACCATGAAATATTTTATAGGATGATTCATGGAAATAAGGCGTTATGAACTGTAATAATTTGTTCATTCCATATAAGTTAAAAAAAATTTCTCCATGTCCTTTTTTCAGAAAATTCAAAAAGTATCTTGTATGGTTAACAAAAGAAATATTCCTTCTATACCATGTGGTAAAAGTCAAAAAAAGGTAAAAATGACTTTAAACATACTTGGAATAATAGTAAAAATATTATGAAACTAGTTTTAGAAGACATGGATATGGATGATAAATATAACCTCAGTAAATACTTACGAATAAACAATCTCATAGAAGAACAGGATTGGAAAAATTATCCCTTACCATTTATGATCAGTGGAATCATATGTTTCATAAAATAGAGAAAATTAAATGCAAATGTAAATATAATATCCTCTATAATAAAAATCATAAAATATTCATGGGAAGAATAAACACCATACAAAAGAAATAGATGGTGATTAAGGCATATGTCTCACAAAAATAAAAGTGAGACGAAATAATCCCTTACCTTAGGTCTGATTTCTTCTTTATGTGTCTGAAACTCCTTTATAATGATTTACATTATTTCTTTAACTTATTCAAGAATAATAATAATTTTTATGATATCATATATGATTCACTTATGACTTTATATGACCCATTCATTTGTCAATTCTCTGTTGAAGCAACATTTTGGGTAATAATTGTTTCATTTATCATACGTGTTTGGACTTGTTGTTCTTGATATTATTACTTATATCATGATTAAAGTACTTCCAGAATGTAAAATGTGATTTATATATCATATAAATATTCATTATATATATATATAATAGATAGATAAATGAAATGAAATACAACGTTCATGGAGACGGTAGGTCGTACGTACGCATGAACGTTGTTTTTCTTTCCTTATTGACATGAATGGAAATCAGTAGATGATATATATATATATATATAAATCCAGTAGTATTATTATTTAATATTATAATTAATTATATATACTTTATAATCATTCTAGAATTTTTAACATGGAGATGAATCTCACCGCGTCATGGAGACAGTAATCCATACACACGCACGAGCGATGATATCATTACAATAATCATTGAATGGAATTGGAGTGGATGATATAATATCTCATAATTATTATCTTTTTATTATATGTAACAGCCCAAGATTTTATAAAAAAAATATTCTTTTTAATTTTATTAATGTCTTGTGTTGTACGCTACACCAAAAGGAGCTTGCACAACACGCATCCTTGTCTTGCCTTGCATTACACGCAATCGCGACCTTCCTCGATAGCGTGTGTAATACGCAATACCGAGTTTCACTAAACAACGATGTGCTATTAAAATATTATTAAAACTAGCCGTTATGAATAGTAATAACCACTTTTTAAAATTCTGTAAATCTTATTTTTCAAAATGAACTTCATTCTTGTATTCGGAGTATCGAATTTAGCCTAAGGTGAAATTTTGGTACTTTTCGGATAACTTTCATATTCTGATGAATAGTGAAAATTACTAAATTATAATTAAAAACAACTTTTTTAATCGAAATAATTAATAGTGATAAATTATTAATTTGAGTGGTTTTAAAGTATATTTAGAATATACTTTTACAATTTAATACAATGTTGGTCATTGGTTGTAATTTCACATTTAAACCAGACATAATCAAGTGTCAATCTTTTGATATATATTGTTTCCTAAAAACACGCTATTTATTTTAACAGCGGGATTTAATTATAAAATTAATTAATGCAACTTCTATGTTATGAATTTGGTAAAATAGATTTCATTTTTGAATTCGGAATATGAAATATAGCTTAGGATGAAATTTTGGCATTGTTCTGAAAAACATCAATTTTTGATGAATAGTGAAACTACTAAGTGGTAGTTAAAAAAACTGAATTTTTCATAAAACTTAATTTTTCCGCTTCTGTGAATGGAATTTCGAAAATCCGAGAGACACGGTTAATATCAAGGACTAAAATGTGGTTCAATGAGATGAAAATAATTTTTTGGTGAATAGTAAGTTTTTACTTTTTTTACCGCGGTTAATAGTAAATAGGGTAACTAAGGGTAAATATGATATTAATATTACCCTAAAACATGTCCTAATTCTATTGGACAAGTTTAATTCGACCAAAAACAAACATAGGAATAAAATATGACCATTTAGGCCCACTTGGATTAGATTAGGACATTTATTATTAATTTATTTAAAGAAAGGTTAAAATAGTTAAAATCAATGTTTAATAAGTAAATCATTTTTAATATGGGGTTATACATAATATATATTCGATTGTAAATATTCATTAGAAATCTAAAAAGATTTCCTACATGATGGTATTTTATTTGTAATTTTTAGACATCAAATAATTTAATTTATTTATGACACAACGATGATGCAGTAATTATCTTATTAATGAAATATTGACATAATTGATGTTATAAACACCAAAATAAATGTAATTTGAGATTTTTTATGAATTCCACTAATTTTCTAGGTTACTATGATATATTAATGTTGATTTAATCAACTTGGTTCGAACATTTAATTCTGTTATGACTTTCACAAAAATCATATATCAAATAGTGTCAAAATTGACACAAAATAGTTTTTAAATCAAATATTATATTATTAATTGTTATTTTATTCCTAAAAATCTAAGGTTCGGCCAAATGACTTAGATAAGGATATATATATTAATAATAAACAATTTGGGGTTCGTTTGGCATGTTATAGTAAGTGTATTAACCATATAGTGAAAGAAAACAAAAAGACACGGTAAAAGTTAAATTATTTAACTTAGAGTTAAATATAATTGATAAGGTTAAAATAATATCCTAAACTTGTCTAAATTCTATTGGTTGATAGGATTTCGACCCCTCCCCACCTTATCTTTGAAATAAGACCCTTTGGAACCATTAAAAACCGATTTTGACTTTAATATAAAATAATATTTTGAGATATTCCTAAGGTGCCCCTCTCCTCCCCTATAAAAGGACACCTCCTCCCCCTCCTCCTCACACCAATTTGAGCACTCAAGCTCGGCCAACCCCTGCCAATTTATCTTCTCCACTTCCCTAGCAACATCCTAGAGGTTCTGGTCTTCCTCAAAGACAAATTTTAGTTCCCTAAGAGGAGGTCTCAAAGAGGCACTTCAAAGAAGAGGTAATTACCGTTACCAATTCTTTCATCTTTATTTCTTCTTCCACTTCTTCTTCTTAGGTTGTTTCATTATGAAGTAATAACATCAGTATCACTCATATACTGATATGTTATTATAAGTATGAAACAACCCTATTTCACTATCTATCCATCCTACGGAAAAAGAAATTACCGCGCGTGCGTACGTACAGAATACCGTCTCCACGCCGTGGTGTAATCTATTTTCCACCACCACCTTAAATGGATGGGTATAATGGTGTAAAGAATAACTATACATAGTTATTACAACATCATATTGATTCTGATATATTGTATAATCCACTTCAATTCAATTCAATATTTATAGAAATGATATCATCGCTCGTGCGTACGTACGGACTACCGTCTCCACGACGCGATGAGATTCATTCTCCATGTTAACCATTTAAGAATGATTATAATGTATATATAAGAAATAATAATGAAATATATGACATTATAAAGCTACTGGATTTATGTATATATATACATATGTATGTCATCTACTTACTTCCATTTCAAGACAATAAGGAAAGGAAAACAGCGTTCATGCGTACGTACGGACTACCGTCTCCATGAACGGTGTTTTTCATTTTATTTATCTACCTGTTATATATATATATATATATATATATACTGAATATATATGATATATAAATCATATTTTATATTCTGGAAGTACGTAAATCATGATATAAGTAATAATGATGTCAAGAACAACAAGTCAAAACACCTACGATAAATGAAACGATTTTACCCAAAACGCTTCTTTAACATGGAATTTACAAAAGAACGGGTAATATAATGTCATAAGTGAACCATATATGATATCATAACAATGAATATGATTCTGTAATAAGTCAATAACATGATTTAAATCATTATACAGGAGGTTCGGACACTTACAAAGCAAGTCGGACCTAAGGTAAGGGAAATATCACAATCTCATTTTTATCCGAGATTGTTTATTCGTAAGTATTTACTGGGGTGTATTTTATCATCCACATCCATGTTTCATCAACATGTAATATTATTTCCATCCACCTACAATTGTTTAAATCCATTTTTACCCTTCGGAAAGTTTTTAGTAAAAGAAATGAAAGGAATCTTTTGTCGTTTTTCGTACGAGGTACTTTTTGACTTTTCCGACAAAAGTACGAGAAGAATGTTTTTTTTAACTTAAACAACACGAATGGATTTTTACGGTTTTATAAATCCTTATTTTCATGAAGCTTCCTCAAAAAGATTTCATGATTATATTCAATAAAATCTCTTTCTTTTAAAATTGCATGATTTTTTTGTGAAAAGAAATTGATTTTGAAGAAGAAAGGATATTTTCCTCAAGAATTCATTTCAAGTGTTTTATCAAAATTATTTTCCATCTAAGATAATAAAGGGTTCTGTTTCTATCCATATTTTTACATTGATTTGACTATGTTGTGATGGAATTATGTTTATGAATTCCTTTATCTTATATGAATTGTGTTATGATGTCATGTTGTTTAAGAATCCCATTTTTATTACATGGGTTACGCTATGATTTATGATTTATGATTGTGTGGCACACATAAGAAAGGATTCATTATAAGATGGGTGGGACCTATATCTCCCTCCAATGCATTGGGTAAAGATTTCATATCTCATTAGATAGACATGGCTGGAATGGTAGGTTATACCGGTTCAGTGAAACAGGACTGAAACGAGGATTACTCGATTCAGAAAGGGACTTTGTCCACTAAGATAGTCTTGGCAATTAGTCATGACTAACAAGAAATGATTTTCCATGATTATGTGTGTATGCCACAAAGTTTTAGGTTTTATGTTATGATTATTGGGATTTCATTTCACTACTATGATTTATCCCATGTTATGAAATTATGCTCTCTTTTGCAGGTTAAGATTTCCAAAAGTTATGTTCTTATGAATATGATGTAATTGATTTTTCTTTTGTTTACCCTTACTGAGCATTTGAGCTCACCCTTTTATGTTTTCTTTTCCCCAGGATATAAAGAAAGGTTTTAGGTAAAAAAATAGGAAGATCTTTATGGGAGATGTTGAAGATCTTTCCCCACGATTAGAAGATTTTATTCCGAGTTTCCAAAGACACTAAACTATTACGATCCTTGTGTGTGTGTTTTTGTTATGTACTAAGTATTCCGCAAAAGTAATGTAATGTTCATGTACGTTAGGCTTCGGGTCTCTACAGTTGGTATCAGAGGAAAGGTTTAGTCAACCTTTGGAAACTAGGATGTGAAAACGTTAGTGAGAACCCTATAGATATTTCTAAGGTATGTCTAGGGATGTCCCTAGGGATAAGTATACGTATATGTTATAGTAATAGAATTACGCTAACGATCATAGAATTAAACCTAAGATGTTGGATATTGAAGGTACTCCCCCTTTATTATGTTGTTTTCCCTAGCATGATTTTTGCCTCTCACACTATTCTTTTTGGGTTTTAGACAATGGCTGGAACCCGAAGGAACCGTGTTGATCAATGCAATGGACAATGCAATGATTGCCCTCCTGAACAAACAAATGTTATGGGAGATGGAGTGCAAAATCTTATTGCTATACTTACACAAGCTATGAATCATTCTGGACATCCAAATGAGCAGAGAAGGGAACAATATTCTATTGAGTCCTTCATGAGGCAACGTCCACCTTCTTTCAGTGGGACTTCCGATCCACTTGTTGCTGAACAATGGATCAGCACCACTGAAAAGATATTTTCAGTTTTTCAATGTTCTGAACATGATAAAGTCATCTTAGCAGTGTATCGTTTGGAAGGTGATGCTGATCAATGGTGGAATCTTATTAAGAATACGAGGCAAAGGGATGAAATTGAGTCCATGGAATGGGACTAGTTCAAGAACTTATTTTTCAATAAGTACTTCCCTCGTATTCTTCGAACAAAGATGGAGAAGGAGTTTCTTGAACTAAAGCAAAAGGATGATGAATCTGTTGGTATATACGAAGCGAATTTTACAAGACTTGCAAGGTGTGCTTCTGGAATTATCATCCAACCTGAAAGTAAAGTTGATCGATTTTTCTGTGGCTTAAAACCAAGTCTTCGAAGGGCATTAGCTATAAGAGACTTCAGTAGCTATGAAGAAATTGTGCGTTGTGCTATCAAGGTAGAAATGGAAGTTGGTGTTACATATCCATCTCATGGTTTTGACAAGAAACAAAAGATGGAGTTCAAGGAGAAATCTCGGAATAATGGTGAAAAGAAGATGAATGTTTCCTTATGCACAAAGTGTGGAAAGAAGCATGGTGGAGATTGTCTTAAAGGGACTAGAAAATGTTTTAAGTGTGGAAAAGAAGGTCATCGAGTAGCTGAGTGTCGAAGTAATGGAAAAAGGGATTCTAATGATGTGAATAAAGCAAACACTGCAGAGAACGCACCACCAACACTTCAATGCTTCAAGTGCAAGGAAATGGGGCATTATGCTAATAAATTCCCTAATCCAAGGGTTAGTGATGATCGACATGAGCAACCACTTAAGGCAAAGGACAAAGGGAAGTCACATGCGATCACCATTGGCGATGTTGAATATGATAACGATGTTGTGGAATGATAAAGTGTTTATGTAATAGGATTCCAAAATAATGTTGTATCGTAAAGTATTTATGTATTGGTCTAATGGGGTATTCAAAGTGATTGAGATATTTTTGGAAATAAGATGATATGCGCATAATGAAGGGAAAACGAGAAAACGAAATGTTTAACAGTATTCATGAGCTCATGATTGATATAAGGACTAAGTGATATCATGGTTTGAGTATATAGAATTTTGAGTATTTTTGTATATGGAAAGTGTTAACTTTTAACTGCATTCAAGTTTTCACTATGGATCAATGGGTATTCAAGAGAGTACAAGATTAAGGACTTTGAATGTTTGGAATGTGACCAACAAAACATATCTTATGATATATGGGGATCAACGATGATATTAAATCTCTGGTAATTGTTTTCACTATGTTATGAGAGTGGACTGCAGTATTATGTATAAGCCTAAAGATTAGACTGGATTATGTTGGACATAAGTTAGTGTTGTTTAAGAATAGAAGATTTTCGATATTATTGATGGGATGTTATAGTAACGTAGTTTTAGAAAAAGGGACAACCTACAGGACGGGCGACAGCCCATCGCTTCGGACAAGGCTGTAGGAATCGAACCCACAACCGAAGTGCGACTGGCCTTTATCGCCTACCACTGGCCTACAGGAAGTCCCTGTTTAGTAGAAACTAGTTTTATTATATTAAGCAGTATGATATATGAAGTATAAGTCCATTTGAGGAACTATATATGATTAATCTCACTATAGAATGACTTATGTATATTTAATAACTTTTTCTTACCTTTTGTTTGAGACAGATGGAATGACCCGTCATTCTATCACATGATCTGCTAACACTTCACGAATAACAAATTCAACTTCATTTATTTAAGAGATGAAGTGGAAATTGTTCAAGGCACGAACAACAGTGATATTGTATCAAAATAAAGTAAGTATTTATTCTAATTCAAATTTTCAACTTTAGGGAAATGATCTTGAAAACCAAAAATGTTGTCCTAGTGATCTTATACCTGATGAATCAGATGGTACCTTATATCATCACAAATCTATGGATTTGTGATTACTGGCTTTTCCATAGCCATGTTCTCTACCACTCTCCATCAGAACATGATGGTTAGATTTCTCTTCCATATCCATATTTTCACCTATGTGGAAACCCAATGATTAGTTTATTTGGGTAACCATTACGTTTCATACTTGTGTATTTAAAGATTGGTTTTGATATTCCTTTTTACGATGTGGGTTTCTATTAAAGAAACTTTCGAATAGTAAACCATTTATAACCCCGACGAATTTCGAGGGCGAAATTCATTTTAAGGGGGGTAGAATGTAACAGCCCAAGATTTTATAAAAAAAATATTCTTTTTAATTTTATTAATGTCTTGTGTTGTACGCTACACCAAAAGGAGTTTGCACAACACGCATCCTTGTCTTGCCTTGCATTACACGCAATCGCGACCTTCCTCGATAGCGTGTGTAATACGCAATACCGAGTTTCACTAAACAACGATGTGCTATTAAAATATTATTAAAACTAGCCGTTATGAATAGTAATAACCACTTTTTAAAATTCTGTAAATCTTATTTTTCAAAATGAACTTCATTCTTGTATTCGGAGTATCGAATTTAGCCTAAGGTGAAATTTTGGTACTTTTCTGATAACTTTCATATTCTGATGAATAGTGAAAATTACTAAATTATAATTAAAAACAACTTTTTTAATCGAAATAATTAATAGTGATAAATTATTAATTTGAGTGGTTTTAAAGTATATTTAGAATATATTTTTACAATTTAATACAATGTTGGTCATTGGTTGTAATTTCACATTTAAACCAGACATAATCAAGTGTCAATCTTTTGATATATATTGTTTCCTAAAAACACACTATTTATTTTAACAGCGGGATTTAATTATAAAATTAATTAATGCAACTTCTATGTTATGAATTTGGTAAAATAGATTTCATTTTTGAATTCGGAATATGAAATATAGCTTAGGATGAAATTTTGGCATTGTTCTGAAAAACATCAATTTTTGATGAATAGTGAAACTACTAAGTGGTAGTTAAAAAAACTGAATTTTTCATAAAACTTAATTTTGCCGCTTCTGTGAATGGAATTTCGAAAATCCGAGAGACATGGTTAATATCAAGGACTAAAATGTGGTTCAATGAGATGAAAATAATTTTTTGGTGAATAGTAACTTTTTACTTTTTTTACCGCGGTTAATAGTAAATAGGGTAACTAAGGGTAAATATGATATTAATATTACCCTAACACATGTCATAATTCTATTGGACAAGTTTAATTCGACCAAAAACAAACATAGGAATAAAATATGACCATTTAGGCCCACTTGGATTAGATTAGGACATTTATTATTAATTTATTTAAAGAAAGGTTAAAATAGTTAAAATCAATGTTTAATAAGTAAATAATTTTTAATATGGGGTTATACATAAGATATATTCGATTGTAAGTATTCATTAGAAAGCTAAAAAGATTTCCTACATGATGGTATTTTATTTGTAATTTTTAGACATCAAATAATTTAATTTATTTATGACACAACGATGATGCAGTAATTATCTTATTAATGAAATATTGACATAATTGATGTTATAAACACCAAAATAAATGTAATTTGAGATTTTTTATGAATTCCACTAATTTTATAAGTTACTATGATATATTAATGTTGATTTAAGCAACTTGGTTCGAACATTTAATTCTGTTATTACTTTCACAAAAATCATATATCAAATAGTGTCAAAATTAACACAAAATAGTTTTTAAATCAAATATTATATTATTAATTGTTATTTTATTCCTAAAAATCTAATGTTCGGCCAAATGACTTAGATAAGGATATATATATTAATAATAAACAATTTGGGGTTCTTTTGGCATGTTATAGTAAGTTTATTAACCATATAGTGAAAGAAAACAAAAAGACACGGTAAAAGTTAAATTATTTAACTTAGAGTTAAATCTAATTGATAAGGTTAAAATAATATCCTAAACTTGTCTAAATTCTATTGGTTGATAGGATTTCGACCCCTCCCCACCTTATCTTCGAAATAAGACCCTTTGGAACCATTATAAACCGATTTTGACTTTAATATAAAATAATATTTTGAGATATTCCTAAGGTGCCCCTCTCCTCCCCTATAAAAGGACACCTCCTCCCCCTCCTCCTCACACCAATTTGAGCACTCAAGCTCGGCCAACCCCTGCCAATTTATCTTCTCCACTTCCCTATCAACATCCTAGAGGTTCTGGTATTCCTCAAAGACCAATTTTAGTGCCCTAAGAGGAGGTCTCAAAGAGGCACTTCAAAGAAGAGGTAATTACCATTACCAATTCTTTCATCTTTATTTCTTCTTCCACTTCTTCTTCTTAGGTTGTTTCATTATGAAGTAATAACATCAGTATCACTAATATACTGATATGTTATTATAAGTATGAAACAACCCTATTTCACCATCTATCCATCCTACGGATAAAGAAATCACCGCGCGTGCGTACGTACGGAATACCGTCTCCACGCCGTGGTGTAATCTATTTTCCACCACCACCTTACATGGATGAGTATAATGGTGTAAAGAATAACTATACATAGTTATTACAACATCATATTGATTCTGATATATTGTATAATCCACTTCAATTCAATTCAATATTTATAGAAATGATATCATCGCTCGTGCGTACGTACGGACTACCGTCTCCACGACGCGATGAGATTCATTCTCCATGTTAACCATTTAAGAATGATTATAATGTATATATAAGAAATAATAATGAAATATATGACATTATAAAGCTACTGGATTTATTTATATATATACATATGTATGTCATCTACTTACTTCCATTTCAAGACAATAAGGAAAGGAAAACAGCGTTCATGCGTACGTACGGACTACCGTCTCCATGAACGGTGTTTTTCATTTTATTTATCTACCTGTTATATATATATATATATATACTGAATATATATGATATATAAATCATTTTTTATATTCTGGAAGTAAGTAAATCATGATATGAGTAATAATGACGTCAAGAACAACAAGTCAAAACACCTACGATAAATGAAACGATTTTACCCAAAACGCTTCTTTAACATGGAATTTACAAAAGAACGGGTAATATAATGTCATAAGTGAACCATATATGATATCATAACAATGAATATGATTCTGTAATAAGTCAATAACATGATTTAAATCATTATACAGGAGGTTCGGACACTTACAAAGCAAGTCGGACCTAAGGTAAGGGAAATATCACAATCTCATTTTTATCCGAGATTGTTTATTCGTAAGTATTTACTGGGGTTTATTTTATCATCCACATCCATGTTTCATCAACATGTAATATTATTTCCATCCACCTACAATTGTTTAAATCCATTTTTACCCTTCTGAAAGTATTTAGTAAAATAAATGAAAGGAATCTTTTGTCGTTTTTCGTACGAGGTACTTTTTGACTTTTCCGAAAAAAGTACGAGAAGAATGTTTTTTTTAACTTAAACGGAACGAATGGATTTTTACGGTTTTATAAAGCATTATTTTCATGAAGCTTCCTCAAAAAGATTTCATGATTATATTCAATAAAATCTCTTTCTTTTAAAATTGCATGATTTTTTTGTGAAAAGAAATTGATTTTGAAGAAGAAAGGATATTTTCCTCAAGAATTCATTTCAAGTGTTTTATCAAAATTATTTTCCATATAAGATAATAAAGGGTTCTGTTTCTATCCATATTTTTACATTGATTTGACTATGTTGTGATGGAATTATGTTTATGAATTCCTTTATCTTATATGAATTGTGTTATGATGTCATGTTGTTTAAGAATCCCATTTTTATTACCTGGGTTACGCTATGATTTATGATTTATGATTATGTGGCACACATAAGAAAGTATTCATTATAATATGGGTGGGACCTATATCTACCTCCAATGAATTGGGTAAAGATTTCATATCTCATGAGATAGACATGGCTGGAATGGTAGGTTATACCGGTTCAGTGAAACAGGACTGAAACGAGGATTACTCGATTCAGAAAGGGACTTTGTCCACTAAGATAGTCTTGGCAATGAGTCATGACTAACAAGAAATGATTTTCCATGATTATGTGTGTATGCCACAAAGTTTCATGTTTTAAGTTATGATTATTGGGATTTCATTTCACTACTATGATTTATCCCATGTTATGAAATTATGCTCTCTTTTGCAGGTTAAGATTTCCAAAAGTTATGTTCTTATGAATATGATGTAATTGATTTTTCTTTTGTTTACCCTTACTGAGCATTTGAGCTCACCATTTTATGTTTTCTTTTCCCCAGGATATAAAGAAAGGTTTTAGGTAAAAAAAAAGGAAGATATTTATGGGAGATGTTGAAGATCTTTCCCCACGATTAGAAGATTTTATTCCGAGTTTCCAAAGACACTAAACTATTACGATCCTTGTGTGTGTGTTTTTATTATGTACTAAGTATTCCGCAAAAGTAATGTAATGTTCATGTACGTTAGGCTTCGGGTCTCTACATTATAATTATATATAGTTATTATTTCCACCATTATAACCATCCAAGTAAGGTGGTGGTGGAAAAACAGATTACACGATGATGTGGAGACGGTAAGCCGTATGCACGCACACACGATGATTTCATTTTTCGTAGGTTGGATAGAAGGTAAAATATTGTTGTTTTATATTAATAATAACATATCAGTATACAAGTTATACTAGAGTTATTACTTAATAATTAAACAAACCATATAGAGGAATTAGAAGAATAAATAAGTTTGAGAGAATCTGTAAAGGATATTACCTCTTCTTCGACGCGCCTCTTCTAAATGTCCTCTTAGGGAACTAATGTTGGTGTTTGAATAAGTAAAGGACCTATATTATGTCTCTAGGGAAGTTAATAAGATAAATGGTCAGGGTTTGGCCGAGTTTTAAAGATCGAAATGTTGTGAAGAAAAGAGGGAGTAGGTGCCCTTTTATAAGAGAGGAGATGGACACTTTAAGAAACTCTCAAAAATATTAATTTATAATAAAATCAAAACCCTCATGAAAATCTTCACAATGAATCAACTTATAAGATGAGAAGATATAGGATAGTAATCTAAAAAAAATTTAGATATGTTTGGAATTTATTTTAAACCCTATCATTTTTATTTATCCTTATTTAATCTATTTGATTTTATTTGTGGTAATAATATTCAAAATTTTAAATTGTTACAAATACTTAATTATGTGTTGTAAATTGTCCATAATTAGAACAATTATGACATTTTAGGCAATATAATTTTAAATTTGTAATATTTATATATTTTGGTGATTTTTAAACAATTTAATAATATGTTATTTTTATAAAATACCAACTGTGTCAATTTTGACACTATTCAATTATTTGAATTTAAATAAAATCCACACAAAAGACATGTTTGAACCAAAATATTTCACATATTCATAACATGCCATATTTATCTATAAAATTCATAGATCACATTAATTATTTCATATAATATTTAGTTTAATATTTTTAAAACCATTTAATTGATATTTCTATTAATAAAATAATTACTACAACATTTTTGTATATTTATTTAATATACTTATTTGATGAATAAAAATGTAAAAACAAATACTATGATGAATCTAAATCTAATAGCAATAATAATAACAATTTTATAAGAATTTATTTTCTTAAATTCCAAACTTTTAAAATGATATGTTTATTAAATTATGAAGTTGACAACATTGACATCATTTAAAAAATTAATATAAATGTCCTAATTCGTTTTATAAATCCCCAATGGTCTAAAAGTAGACAATTGGATGATTATAGTGTATATATACTCGAATAATAAGTTTTGGTCAAGTGTTTGGTCCTTTTTATGGCTATTTTTAGTTTAATAAAAACTATATTATTGATTTTTCACTGAATAAATAATTTATGCATCAATACAGTATAAGATATTAAGGTAATTATTTATTTCATAAAAATTACAAATAAATTACCATGATAAATAAAAAAAATTTACCTTTCAAATTAGTATTTAGAATCTAATTTATATTCCGTTTGGAAATATATTAAAAATAATTTAATTATTAAAGTTTGAGTGAGACATATTTGTCTTTCCTTTAAATAAAATAAATTTAATGACTTAATATAATCTAAGTTGGTTCCAATAGATAAAATGTCAATCCAAGAATATTTTTGGAAGAAATATAATCATCCAATTATATTAAGACAAGTGTTAGGGTAATTTTATAATATTATTTTTACACTTAATTACCTGATTTACCTTTAACTGTGGTAAATAAAATTTACCGTAGTTACTTTTCATAATGGCCAAAAATAAAATGTATCATATTAACATAATATAGACCTAATGATTCAAAATATTGAGTCCATTTTTCCAAATTCAAAACAAATAAGTTTCCTTAATTAACTTAAAATTAATCTCGTTGTCGAAAAAAAACATATTTTTGTTTAAAACATTGCAAAAGATTGAAATGGTTTTACCTAAGAATTCAATGTAAAATTAATGATAATGACATAAATTATATTAAATGGTAAAAATATATTCTATTTATACATTACAACAATTCAATATTATAATTTGACCATATAAATTATCTTGAATTAAAAAGTTATTTTTAATTAAAATTTAGCATATTTTTACTATTCATCGAAATATGAAGGTTATCATAATACTGTCAGAAATTTATCCAAAATAAATTTTTATATTATTATTCATAATAAGAAGTTTACCTCGTCAAATTGAACTTATAAACTTTTAAAAAATTACATTTAATGTGGGTGCGCCATCAAAAAGCGACAAAACTGCATTTTTTAAAAAACACTTCTTTTATCTGAAAATTTAATTTTGTTCTCATACCAAGTTCTAGAAAATATGTATGATTAATAATAATGTTATAAAATTCAAAATGTGGTTGATAAAATTCATAATGGTTAGTTCATAACTTTATTATAATAATATATTGGTGTTTAGTGAAACTAGGTATTGTGTACCACACAAGCCATTGAGCAAGGTCTCTTTTGTGTGTAAAGCAAGCCAAGTCAGTGTTGTGTGAAATATTACTTTGGTGTTGCTTATAACATAATATAATATTATTTCATTGAACAAAATATATATTTAGTGTTGAATTATATCAAAAGTACTTGAAATTGTGCGTAAAACAAGCCAGTAATAGTGTTGTGTATACTGCAAGGTAATAGAGTGTTGTGTATAGCACAAGATAATATTGGTATAGCATAAAACACAAGACATCAATAAAATTAAAAAATATCTTTCTCATAAAATTTAGGTGGGTTACATTCTACCCCCCTTTAAATGAATTTCGGCCTCGGAATTTGTCGGGGTTATAAATTGTTTAATACAGGAAAGTTTCTTTCAAAGAAACCCATATCGTAAAAAGGAATACTAAAACATAATTTTGAAAAGTAAAGTAAGAAATATAATGTTTAACCAAATTAACTCATCATTGGGTATCCATATAAGAGTACATAGGTGAAAACATGGATTTGGAAGATAAATCTAACCATCATGTTTTTATGGAGAGTGGTAGAGAACATGCCTATGACAAATCCAACAATCACAAAGCCATATATTTGAGATGATCTAAGTTACCATATGATTCATTGGATATGAGGGTACTAGGACAATTTTTTTGGTTTTCATGATCATTTCCCAAGAGTGGATTAATTTGTGCATAATGAGAAATACTTACCTGATTTCAGTGTAATATCGTCGTTGTTCATTCCCTAAACAATTTCCACTTCATCACTTATTTAAAGAAATGAAGTTTAATTTTTCATTCTTGAAGTGTTGGCAGTTCATGCGATATAATGATAGGTCATTCCATATGTATTTATCACAAAAAGGGTAGCACAAATTATTAAAAATACATAAGTCCATCTATGGTGATATTAACCATATATGATTCAAACAAATGGAGTTATACATTATCTATCATACCGATTAATAAAATAAAACTAATTTCTACTAAATAGGGACATCTTGTTGGCCAGTGGTAGGAGATAATGGACGGTCGCACTTCGGTTTTGGGTTTGATTCCCGCAACCTTGTCTGATGCCATGGGTTGTTTTCCGTCTTGCAGGTTGTCCTTTTTCTAAAACTATAGTATTATAACGTTCTAGAAAAAAGTTATCGCCTTAAACAATACAATCTTACATCCAACTTAATACATTACAACCTTTAGGGTTATCTAAAATACTTCAATCTAAACTCATATTATAATGAAAACAATTTCTAGAAAGGTCATATAACAACCATGTCAATACCATCATTTATCCCCAAATATCAAAAGATATATCTTGTTGGTCACATTTGAAACATGTGAATACATTAGTCATGTATTCTTGAAAAATGAATTATCATAGAACCTTTGTGAAAACATAAATTCTGTCAAAAGCTAACTCTGTCCACATACCAAAATCCCAAAAATTCTATATACTCAAACCGTGATATCACATTGTGATTATACCAGTCAGGATCTCATTAATACTATAAAACATCTCATTATCCCTTCATTATGACAATAACATATATTTTACAAAAATATCTAAATACCCTTTCATGGTTATAGGTACCATTCAACATATACTTTCAAAAACATAAGGAAAAACAATAGAGAAACAATCCTTAGAGGTTTCTTTATCCCATATTACCATGATATTGCTTATACAACATTACTCTTGATAAACATGCAATATTTCCAGTACCTTCTTAAACCATTGAAGAGATTCATCATTTTATTCCTCAACACTTATTTCATATCATATATCATTTGTAGTCTCTTCATCATCATCCACATAAATACTACCCTATGACCATGCTGATTCTCTTCATGAGATTTTACCTTAGGGCATTGGTTTTTATAATGCCTATACATGCCACATTAAAAACATTTAACCGTTTTTGATGTCTTAGCAATGCCATTATCCTTTTTTGTTGTGTTAAATGAACCTTTTACTTGGTAATTACGGGTTTGTGCCCTTCTTTTCCACACCCAAATCATCTTCTAGTTCCTTCGAAACATTCTCCCTGACGCCTCTTCCCACATGATTTACATGAGGGAAATTGAACTTTCTTTCCTCTATGATCATCATCAAACTCCATCATTCTCTTATTAGATGAGTCAAGAAACATACCAAAGTTGAAATTATTGACTGTATTATGAGATTTCTGATTAGGAAGAATAATGATGTTTCACCTTCCACATCCTGTTTCCTTTGGTTTCTTCTGAAGAATACCATTCCATTGTCCATCATATTCTCCATTAACATGAATCTTCTTATTTCCATCCATTTTCTAAAACCCAAAATGAATAGTGTGAGGGGAAAAAATCATACTAGAAAAACAACATAATCAAGGGGGAGTACATTCAATATCTAAAATCTTAGGTTTAATCCTAGGTTATTCATGATCGTTATAATAATTATAGGATTGTAAACTATACTTATACTAAACCTTATGGACATCCCTATACATACCATAGATATATCTATTGGGATCTTACTAAAGTTTTCACATCCTAGTTTACAAAGGTTAACTAAACATTTGCTCTGATACCAACTGTAGAGACCCAAGCTTGACATATATGGACATTTCATTACTTTTGCGGAATACTTAATACATATCAAAAATAGATGCCCAAAGATCGTATTAGTTTAGTGTCTTTGGAAACTCGGTACAAAATATTCTAATCATGGTGAAATATCTTCAACATCTCCCATAAAGATCTTCAAATTTTGTTTTCTTACTTAAAACCATTCTTTATATCTTAGGGAAAATAAAATGTAAAAAGGGTGAGCTGAAATACTTATTAAGGGTAAACAAGGAGAACATAAAATAATCAATAAACATTTGAACGTAAAATCATGAACATACCATTTAAACATAAATATGTTGAGCAATGACATTAAACAAGGCAGTATGAAAGGCATAGATCATAAAGGAAAATTAACCATAAAATAATAGCATTTGAATAAAACATGTAATGGTGGAAAACTAATAAGAACATGTTATGATTTCTATAGTATCCAAGGAATTTTATCCACGACCATTATAGCGGATGGAGTCCATTAATTAACGAGGTTTACTTGCCATTCTAGCCCTGTATCATTGAACTAGATTTACTTTCCATTCCATCCATGTTTATCTCATGAGATATAAATCATTACCAAATGCATTGTAGGGAGATATAGGTCCCACCAATCTCATAATGTAATAATTGTTTTGTGTTCCACAAAATAAACATAAATCATTCATCATAACTCAATGAATAAAATGGGTTTAATATACATCATCCCATCATAACATAATCCATATAAAACAATAGAAATAATTTCATCACAAAAAAAAAAAAAAACCATCTAAATAATAGGACCATTATACACGAAACATATCCATATTAAAGAATTTTATCTTAGATCGAAAATAGTTTTGATAAAACACTTGAAATGAATTATTGAGGAAAA
Source organism: Viscum album (assembly GCA_963277665.1). Taxonomy (NCBI): domain Eukaryota; kingdom Viridiplantae; phylum Streptophyta; class Magnoliopsida; order Santalales; family Viscaceae; genus Viscum; species Viscum album. The sequence goes on along the minus strand of OY728145.1, from coordinate 319,132,163 downwards.
TATCCTTTCTTATTCAAAATAATTTTTCTTTTCTCAAAATGACATGCAATTTTAAAAGATTTGTTTTTGAAAATAATCATGAAATCTTGTAGAGGAATATTCATGGAAATAAGGTGATAAGAAATTGTAAAAATCCATTCAGGCCTTATAAGTTAAAAAAACCTTCACCCCGTACTTTTGCTAAAAAATTCAAAAAGTACCTCGTATGGTAATCAAAAGAAAGATTCCTTCCATAATATGTGGTAAAATTCAACAAAGGGTAAAAATGAATTTAATAAAAATGGAAGAATAGTTACCATTTTATGAAAATAGTTTTAGAAGACATGAATATAAATGATAAATATAGCCCCAGTAAATACTTACAAATAAATAATCTCGGATAAGAATGATATTTGAATAATTATCCCTTTCCATTTTTGATTAGTGGAATCATATGTGTCATAAAATAACGAAAATTACATGCATATGTAAATATCATATCCTTCATAATAAAAATCGTAAAATATTCATGGGAAGTATAAACACCATACAAAACAAATAAATGCTGATTAAGACATATGTCTCACTGAAATAAAAGTGAGATGAAATAATCCCTTACCTTAGGTATGATTTCTTCCTTATGTGTCTGAACCTCATGTATAATTTTTTAAATAATTTCATTGACTTATTCAAGAATCAAAACCATTTTTATGATATCATATATGATTAACTTACGACTTTATATTACCCGTTCATTTGTCAATTCCATGTTGAAGCAACGTTTTGGGTAACAATTATTTCATTTATCTTAACTGTTTGGACTTGTTGTTCTTGATATTATTACTTATATCATGATTTAATTACTTCCAGAATGTAAAACATGATTTATATATCATATATATGTATTCATTATATATATATAATAGATAGATAAATGAAATGAAATACACCGTTCATGTTGATGGTTGGCTGTACGTACACGTGAATGTTGTTTTCGTTTCCTTATTGAATTGAAAGGAAGTAAGTAGATGACTTATATATATATACGTAAATTAAGTAGTATTATTATTTCATATTATTATTCATTATATATACTTTACAATCATTCTTTAATGGTTAACATGGATAATGAATCTCATCGCGTCGTGAAGACGGTAATCCGTACGTACGCACAAGCGATGATATCATTCCCATAATTATTGAATGGAATTGGAGTCGATGACATAATATCTCATAATTCTTATCATGTTATAATAATCATATATAGTTAATATTTCCATTATTATACCCATCCAAGTAATGTGGTGGTGAAAAAATAGATTACCCCACCACGTGGAGACGGTAAGCCGTACGTACACACGCGCGGTGATTTCGTTTTTTGTAGGATGGATATAAGGTGAAATATTGTTGTTTCATATTCATAATAACATATAAATATACAATAGATACTGGATTTATTACTTAATAATGAAACAAACCATATAGAGGATGTAGAAGAAGAAATAAGTTTAAAATAATCGGTAAAGGATATTACCTCTTCTTCAACGCGCCTCTTCTAAACATCCTATTAGGGCACTAAATTTGGTATTTGAATAAGTATTGGACAACTAGTATGTCTCTAGAAAAGTTTAAAAAATAAATGGGAAGTGTTTTTCTGAGTTTTAATGCACAAAATGGTGTTGATATGAGAGGGAGGAGGTTCCCTTTTATAAGAGAGGAGCATGGAACTTTAGGAAACTCTCAAAAATATTAATTTATAATAAAATTGAACCCACATAAAAACCACCAAAATGACTCAACATCGAAGATTATTTGAGATAGGGTGGGAATCTCATCAACTAATAAAAGTTATAGGTGTTTGGAATTTATTTTAAACCTTATAATTTTTATTTATCCTCATTTAATCTATTTGATTTAATTTGTGGTTATAATATTATAAATTTTAAATTGTTACAAATAATTATTTATGTATTGTTTATTTTCCATAATTAGATAAATTATGACAGTTTATACCATATAATCTTCAATTTGTAATTTTGAAATATTTTTGTGATATTTAAACAATTTAATAATATGTTATTTTTATAAAATACCAATAGTGTCAATTTTGACACTATTCAATTATTTGAATTTAAAAAAACTCCACAAAAAATATACGCTTGAAAAAAAATATTAAATAGATTCCTAAAATTTCATATTTTTCTATAAAATTCGTGGAGAACATTAATTAGTTCATATAATATATATTTTAATATTTTTAAAACCAATTATTTGATATTCATCTTAATAACATAATTACTACAACATTTTTGTATAATTATTTAATATACTATTTGTTTCATAAATATAAAAAAATAAAGAACCATGAATAAGATAAATCTAATAGCTTTCATAATAACACTTTTAGTCTAATTTATCTCCTAAAACACCCAACTTTGAAAATGATATGTTTATTAAATTTTGAAGGAGACAACTTTGACATCATTTAAAAAAAATTAAATTTCATAATCTATTTTATAAATCTCCAAATGGTCCACAAGTCGAAACTAGGATGCTTATGGTGTAGATATACTCTACCAATAATTTTTGGTCCAGGTTTTGGGCCTTTTTATGGGTATTATTATTTTAATTAAAACTATATTATTGATTTTTCAATAAATAAATAATCTTTTCATCATTAATGTATAAGCTATTAAAATAATTATATATTTCATAAAAATTATAAATAACATACAATTATAAAGAAAAAAAATAGATTTAAAATTAGTATTCATAATCTAATTTATATTCCGTTTATCCTTCTATTAAAAATAATTTAATTATTATAGTTTGAGTGAGACATATTTCACTTTCCTTTAAATAAAATAAATTAATGGTCTTAATCTCATCCATGTGGGTTCCAATTGATATAATTTCAACCCAATAATATTTTAGGACGAAATATAATCCTCAAATTATATTTGGACAAGTATTAGGATAATCGTATAATATTATTTTTACCCTAAATTACACAATTTACCTTTAACTATGGTAAATAGAATTTAACGTAGTTGCTATTCATAATGGAAAAAATAAAACTATCATATTGATATAAGTAGGACCTAATGATTCCAAATTTTTAATCAATTTTTCCAAATTCAAAACACAAAAGATTCATTAATTAATTTAAAATTAATCTCTTTGTCAAAAAATGGGTTTTTGTTTAAAACATTACAAAAGATTGAAATGTTTCTACCTATGAATTCAATGTAAAATTATTGATAATTAAATAAATTATATTAAATGGTTTAAATATTTTATATTTATAATTTAAAACCATTCAATATTATAATTTCAACATATAAATTATCTCGATGAAAAAAGTTTATTTTAATTAAAATTTAGAATAGTTTTACTACTCATCAAAATATGAAGGTTATCATAATAATGTCAAACATTTATCCAACATAAATATTTATATCCTTATTCAAAATAATAAGTTTAATTGGTCAAACTTAACTTATAAAATTTTCAAAAATTAGATTTAAAATGGGTGCGCCATCAAAAGGCGAAAAAATTGCATTTTTTGAAAAATACGTCTTTTATCTGAAAAATTAATTTTTTACTCATAACATGTTCTAGAAAATATGTAAGGTGAATGATAATGTTATAAAATTACAATTTTGTTTAATAATATTCATAACATCTAGTTCATAACAATATTATAATAATATATTGTTGTTTAGTGAAACTCGGTATTGCGTACAATGCAAGCCATCGAGGAAGGTATCTTTTGCGTATAACACAAGACAAGTTAATTTTGAATAAAAGATTCCATTTGTGTTGCATATAACATAATCTAATATTATTTTATTGAATAAAATCTATATTTACTGTTTAATTATTTCAAAAGAAATTAAAATTGTCCGTAAAAAAACCCAATAATGGTGTTTTGTATACTGCAGGCTAATACGATGTTGCGTAGAGCACAAGCTAATATTGGTGTAGCGTACAACACAAGACATCAATAAAATTAAAAATAATATTTCTCATAAATTTTTGGGGTGTTACAAATATATTTTAAAATATATCATTCAGTTTTGTAAAAATTATATTTCTTCCCATTCTATTGACCACTTTAACATGAGATAATTAATTATCTAGTAGAATGAAAACTTTTGTAAAATTAATTTTTCTATTATAAGGTTATAGAAGTTGAAGGTATATTTTCATTTATTTTTACCTTCAATTATGTATATATATATATTAAATTAATTTGTTTTATTTCATTTATGATGACATAAACCTTAAAATTATACATATTTATCACTTAATTATTATCCATTATTAAAAATGTGGGCATCAATAAAATATTAATTTCTGAATAATAACATATGATAAATAAATGTAAGAGAACACATAAAAAGATAATGATTATTTGTTTTCTTCATCATAATCATTAAATAAAAAGGACAAATACATTCCCTAAAAATTAATTCAGCACAATGGGATAATTAAAAATAAATATCACAGGAGTAAAATTTCAAAATCGTTAGGGTTATGATTAACAAGGAAAATCACTATTTAGAATAATATTGTAAAAAAGAAATAAAATGTTAGAAATATTTTTGAAATTTTATAAATAAATAGTAGAAAACATTGAGAGAATAGTTTTCCAATGATTAATGATTTAAATAATTTTTATTTATATTCTATATAATGAATACATGACAATTGAAATTATAACTAACTATTGTAATAATAAGTGATAAATGAAATAGAAACCTGACAATTGGATGTAGCAAGACACCAAATAAAAAACCTTTACAATGAATAAATAAATATTTATATAAATAATGAAATAAAATAAAATGATTTATTAAACTATTTAAACATTAACTATGTAAAACATAACACTTTTATAATGTTTTTTAAACTTATTTTGTAGAAATATATTTTCAACATTAAAATTAAAATATTAAAATTACATAATTTTGAATTTTTTTCAATCAACAAAAATATTTTATCTTGGAAATATTATGTTAATAATGTAGAGAAAATTAATTTACAATCATAGAATAATTAAGTAATAAATTTAAATAGAAATGTGATCACTTATAGAAAAATTGTATTTATTTCAGATAATTGTTTCTTTATAGTATATGATTTTATTTAAAATTTAAATTTCATGAATGTATAATTTTAATTTTATATTATGTGTTTAATTTTTTATATTTTAATTTTAAAAATATAAAAATATAGTTTATTTTTATTTTCATGAAAATGTATTCTTTTTATGAAAATAAGAAAATATTGTCTTTTAATAAACTATAAGATTTATTACATCATTATTATGTTAAAATGATTCAGAAGTAAGTATTCTTTAAAAACGCACGATGCATATTTAATCATTTCAATAATTTTGTTAAATATAACAAAATAAATTTTTAAACCAATAATTTAGTTTTCAATGTATTGGTTATAATTTATTGTAATAAACATCTATATTTGAATATTTTTATTTAATAAAAACTTTATAATATTACACTTAGTTTTTTTATGTTTATAAATGTTACTGAAAACTATATTTTTTAATTAACCACAAATAAAATTCATAAGAATCATCACTGTTCATATTCATGAGCCTAAATAATAATATAATTAATATATTTTTTTTAAAAATACCCATTTCCCTTGGATATATAAACACCCACCTCCAACTTTATCTCTATATTTAAAAACCATCATTATTTGTTGTTGATGTCTAAATGCATGATGAGCGAGGGACCATAAGTGGAATTGAAAAGTTAAGTCAAATCTAGGATAAATCGATGAAAGTCCCACCAAAAGAGCATAGTTTATGAAAGTATTGAGTTTTGTGAATGGTCGTTGGAGCACCATGAAACTCAAACCATGATGAAGGTGGAAATATTCCATAAAACCTATCGTATTATGACCCCATATCCTATAAATATCATCTTCTTCTTCCACATTAGGCAGATCCAACCATTGTAGTTCCATCATAAGTAGTCATCTCATGAAACTCATACCATTGTGAATCAAAATCCCCATGGATTCTGACAGGTTAGGAATCTACATAAATGACCTCATGACACACTTTTGATGTGTTATCATATTTTTTATTTGATTTCTAGGAATGTCCCATCCAAATAGAATATCCTCAACCTTCACTATTTCTAAAAACATTTATAGGGCCTCCACATTTTATGTCTCCTCTCACCCAATATAGATTCTTGAAATTTAAGTTCTAATATGACCCATATCCACCATTTATTGGATTACCTGTGTAATGTATATATGCTCAATAGGTATTACAGTACCATATGTTCAAGGCCTTCACCCATGTAATGGAATGGGTATTATCCATGTCTTTTTCTCCTAAGAACATGAACTCTCATGTGGTACCTCCTACATACAACCAAAATAGGGTAATGTCTACATCTTTTCACTCAATGGAACATGCACGATAGATACACAAACCCAAACCCTATCATCATTGAGGGATAAAACTTGTTTACCCATATAGAGACGTTTTAAGATCCATATAACCATTTCTAAACCCTTCATAACTGAGACTAGATATCTCATGGTGTATGTCCCACATAACATAATATTTTTCATGATGTAAAATTACACAACATTGTTCTCATTGTATGTTAATAAACTGGAACCAAAGTACTCAATGAATGATGATAAACTGTGAACTTAACCTATGCGATGAATATATGATTCCTTGTGTGACCCTACCAGGATTCCTAAAGAGATGAGAATGACATACCTAATGTGATAATAATGAGACAATTTATCCCATTTCATTGGTATATTCAATGTGTAAGCCCCACTCCATCCCTCAGTATCTTCCCTTTCATAAAAAAGAGTAATTACCGCAACACACTACATAATATAGAGCAGTACTAATAAACATACTCAAATCATACACATTAATATACTTGGATTTTAAACCTAACTTTCATTAGGATGTGCATGATGCCTCTTTGAGGTTAAATCATAACATTCCAACCATTATAGCCCCACTATAAGAGGTAGTGTCACTAAAGCCTCATCATTTTTCTTGGGTATACTAAACCTATCCCCAATGATCAAAAAGTCTCCACAGGACCTTAAACTCTAGGAAATTTCAACTATATGTTAACATGTTCTTTCTTGTACATGAATAACCTATAAGGATCAAACACCTCCCTCCAATACATTTATCTTGTATCCGGCCCGTATGTGATGAGAGAATGTGTATTTATCCCCACTGGATGTTATCCTATGACCTAAACAACATCTGATGAGATTTTATGGTTCCATCCCCACTAGAATAGAAATATTTTTCAACTCATATATGAAGAGCATATATGGGACTATTTACACATAACTATAAATATGTTTTGAACCATAGGTGATGAGCACATGTAGGTCCATCAATACTGGAAACTAAATATGGGTTGGCCCATATGTAAAAAATATATGTTTGAATGGATTTACTCATATTTTAACTTATGATCCCATCAGATTCATTATAAACTCATCCATATTTTATAAGAATAGGAATACTTAGCTGATGATCCTAATAAGACAATGTTATGAGTATAAGATCTATTAACCCTCTACTAAGGGGATTATCCTAAAATTCATCATCATGTGATGCACATGATATTCATTGATTTGAAAGCATAAGAATTATGTGGGAAGAGAATGGATCTATTTTTACATGAATTAGGTAATGAGAAAATGATTCTTATCCAATGCGATGAGCACCATATTTTCTAAGTGATGGTAAAAAAAATATCTCATGAGAAAAATTTACCTAGAATAATGAGTTATAGATGAATCACATAAAAAATGTGGTCAGTATTTCATGATGATCACATGATTCCTTTGGTGACGAGGCACATATGGTTTATGAACCGAGTATAAGTTTCCTTGTGGCGATAACAGGATTCCTTGGGTTTAGTACATAATATGTCTTATTCCATGAGAATAATATTACCTCATTGTATAAGGGGATTATATTAAAACAATTTGAACATACCCAACACCATTATAATATATAACTATTGGTAAACTCATTTTCAAGATTAAAAGATACATAATTAATAGGTTTTCCCTCGAATATGGATGAAGATTCAAGAACCTATCGTAGATATATAAGGGAGACCAGGACTACGATATGATATTGAATGAGGAATCCATATAATTAATAGGTGAGATTAAATCATATAATTCTGAGCAAGAAGAAAATATCTTCAACCATAGTGGGGTAGGATATCCATATGTAGAAAGTGGGACTATAGGGACACATGATATTGACCGGACTAATGATATAGATCATGTTTGAAAATACACCCCAGTGAGTGTTTCCAAAAATAGAATGGTTAATCTAATGTGGATCTGTCTCTTATAATAGTGAGATGGTGATTAAGGTTCATTATTTCTTATTATAGACATCATCAGCATGAATCCTTTCTCCATACCTAGGTGAGGTAACGTTACATTTGGTTATATCGGGCATCCCTTTCATTAGAGATGTATTGATATTTGGTTTGATGTGTTCACTATTGGAAATTAGCTATAGTAATGATGAAAAAGATACCCCACCCACTACTTATAAGAATGGGGGAAGGATATCTTACTATGCATCCATTCTTCATTTCTAAGCAATTTTTGTAATGTTCATCAATCCTATGATTATTTCTCACCTTCACCCCATCTCTTGATCGAAGCTTATCCAATAAAGGGTAATCTATGACCTCACTCATTAGTATATGAGGAAAGTAATAATACACACTTGGTTGATGGATTATGAAGACATGGAATTAGTAGTGCTACATCCACATTGTAACTTAGAAAGATAATGAAAGGGAAAGACATCCCGATTTCCACTATCAACCATTTCAAGAGGCTCTCCTCAGAAAAATATGAAAACTATATCCTGTATAGTGACGAGGTATGTGATGTTAAAGCCTTGGTGGTCATAGATTATACAAGGGTGACACAAGGAAAATATCTCACCACCTGAAATAATCCATAATACATTGAGTCCCCACAGACTGATGAACAATTTGATTCCATACTTTCTAAACCGACCCCATTATATTAACCATGATGTCTATAAAAGGGTTATTGAGAAAATAATAATAAATGAAATTCCTCTTAAATATAACATATGTAGCCTACAAATATGAATTCATCTCGACCCATCTTCAACCTAACAACCCAGGTGTTTTCTCTTTCTTGAGATCGAGTCCCCAACCACCCATAATGCATGTTGGGTTAACTCGCCCAACAATCAATGCTACCCAAAACCATAAATATTGGCCCTCCCTATAGATATGAACCAAATTCATTTGTCCTCCATTTCATGTCATAAACTCACATGGAGATCAAACTTATTCAAAAAAAACTACAATGCCATGATGATCCTCCCAAAGGAAGAAGGGATACCAGCCATCGTGGAGGTACTTCCAAGGGAACCAATCATGCCCGCTCTCAGAAGAGAGTATTGGAAACCTAAATATATCCAAATGGAGGATCTTTCATATTTACACCATAATTTAGGCTTGGTAATCCAATGTGGGGATGTTTTTTTCCTCTAAGAATTCGAAGCTACATATGATTTGGGAGAGATGAACCCACCACTACCACCAGAGATGGGGGTGTGGGCTTATCAGTTGAGGATGACCATCCATGATGATAGGTTCATAAGGTTCCCAAATCCCTCCATAAGTAAATACTTTTTTATGATGTTTTTCCCTCCTTTTAGAGTCTTGTTGCTTATATATCCATTCCAACATCAACATCCTTTCATTGCACAACTTCATTGGGTGTAGGAAAGATAATATATTTTAATTAGGAACTCTTCAAGAAGGAAGAAAATTCAATTGAGTCTTGGATTCTCAATGAACTCCATCAATAAAGTGATGCTTTATATTCTCCATCATACATGGATATGGTAAAGAATCTTGAACCACATTAGGATTATAGACCTTTTTTTCTAAGGAAGATAGATTGTTTGAAGACTCTTTTTTCTGATATCCGACAACTGAAGATGTTCACATCACAAACTCCCCCATATTCCTAGCTACCAGGCTTAGATGTTTGGGTTCATCAAGTGTATAAATAAACTCTTAATTAAGAGGTAAGGGAAAAATCTTTTTGGGAAATCCTAATTGAAGACGAGTTTATAATCATGTGTTTTTCAACAGCATCCTTTTATTTTCCAATCCTAAAGATTCTCATTGAAACTTGGAAATATGCCTTTGAAAAAAATATGGGTAGTCTGTCACTTCCTTCAAAGTCACAAAATTACAAACACGTAGTGTTTTGAGTGCTTTTAAGTCCATGACTAGTAGTTTTGTATGTTTGATCTTGGCACACTTCTAATGAACCAGTGTCCTAATTTATATAGGCGTCGTTAAGCATTCCAACACACTTGTATTGAAATCCTCACCCTGTCATATTAGACCATGGAATTAGTATATTCCAAAATTCTTATCCTAGTATGGGGGTAGTATGTCACCCTTTATTATAGTCACCTATTACGAGGATAGTTTTAACACCTCGAGATTTTGGAATATATTTCATTAAATAAATAAATTGTTCAATATATTTCTTCCCACTTAAAAACAATGGAAAAAAATCCATGAAATATTAGATAAAAATTTTAAATAAATTACAATATGAATACAAAATCTAGTAAATAAAAATCTACTAATTTATCAAAATTTCATACATCTCTAGAAGAAATACTTAATATGACATGTTTTTAAAAAATTAATATTATTTATCAAAAAAAAATTTCAAGCGTTAATAAATTAATCAAAAAACTTTTAAATGATTATTATGATAATATATGATATTAATAAAGATGAAAAAATATTCTAATAATTATTAAATTACAAATATATATGAAATAGTTTTAAGCACAATTAAATCTAAACAACCCCATCTTATCAATAAAAGTGGTTTTATATATATTTTTTATTTTCAATAGAACAAACTTAATATGTTTTAGAAGTATAATTGCATAAAAAATTCAAAAGAAATATTTATATTTTTTTAAAAAATTTGTATAAATTTTATTATATTTTTGGAAATAAAAATAAATTAGGTGAACAATAAAAAATATTGTCATTTATAAAAACATTAAATTCGCTTTATTTATCATTATATAAGTGACAAATAGAAATTAAGTAAACACATTATTTAATAAGAGATGTATTTATAGGGTAAAACTATGGACTTTAAATATTATTTTAAACATATAAAAGCTATTTTTAATTTTTAAAACATAGGTAACAGTTTATTCAAATTTAAAAACCCTTTTATCACTTTTCTTTTTATTGAAAATAAATTTGATAAATTTAGGTTTTGGATTGGTATGAAAAATAATAAAATAAATAATTTTTAAAAAAATCAATTTATATCTAAATTTGGAAAAATATTGATAATTTTATCCTAAAGATTAATTTTAATCTTAAATCTTTTTTTAAAAAAATGGGTTTCTACAAATTTTATGTTCTCATACTAAAATTAAATCTTATTCATATAAAAACTATAACACCCTAAGTTTAAAATAAAAGATTATTTTATTTTATTTTATTTTGATTAATTCAATGTTAAATTAAAAAAACAAATTTGTAAATAAATATTAAATGATTATAATTAAAATATAGTAAATAAGATTTCACGAGATACTAAATATCTAAACAGGGTATTATTTTTAAAATATGAAATTATTATTTATAAATATATATAAATATATGTTATAATTAAAAAATAAAAATAACTTTTTCAATAAAATTTATTTAATTTTAGTTTTGAGAAGTTCTATTATAAATTTATGATCTTTAAAACATTAATATAATCGTAATTTTGTTTTGAGGATTAAAAAATAAAATATTTAGTATTTAAGAATTATATGTTTTGGTAATAAATTAATGATATTTTTATAAATAATGTTTTATTTGATATAATATTTTATTATTGTTTATTTTTATAACATGTTAATATTTTATGAAACTATTATAAATAATTATATTAAATTAAAAAAATTAAAAATCATTATTGAATTTTAAAATAAAGTTTTGTTAATATATAAAATAATATATATATATATATATATATGTTTTAATCATGAAAATTATAAATTTTTGTTTTGATATTATAAAAAATGTTGATTTTGAATTAATAAAATTATAAAATATATATTATAATAAAAATAATCATATTTTAATTTAATAGTTGATGAATAAATTAATATAAAAAGTAAGATAATAATTATTACTATTTTATTATAAGATATATATATTTATTATATTAATAAGATCTGAAAAAAATAAAAATGTAATGTATAATTTTACTTACATTTAATATTGTGAAAGATAATATAATTATAAATATCTAAATAAATAAATAAATATATGAGTATTATTTTGAATTATTAAATTAATGTGTTATATTTATTATAATATTTTAAAAGTATTAATTCTTATATTATTATTATTATAAAATAAAATGAAACAATATGATATAAATAAATAAATATATATATATATATAATAAAACAATTGTATTAAAAAATTGAAAACTGGATCATGAATGATGATTCATGTTAGGGTTTCATTTTGAGTGGTTGATTAAGTTGTTGTGGGGGAGTCCAACTGAGCTAGTTGAGTCTTGTTGTCATGAACAAGAATAAAACAAATAGAGATTGAGAGCATAATGAGGGTTTATATTTGTGTTCGTGAGTCGAGGTTGAGACCAAGTGAGATTGGACTAGTGAGGGTGGATCAAGTGATATCATTGGAGATTTGCAGCGCAAATAGGGTTCTGATATTAGATGACAATATTGTTGTCGTATTCCTTAGGTATGTGTTTTGTAAATCTATTGTGTGTTATATTTTTAATTGTAGATTTTATTTGATTTTAGTACATTGATTTCGTTTCCTAACCTGTTCTAGTTCCATAATTTTCTTAAATGTGAATTTTTTGGTTCATTATTAGTATGAGTTGAGTTTTCTATTCAAATTTGAAAAAAATGATTTACTTATTTTCATTAAAAGTATTAATGTGATTGATTCATTTGGTTAAATTTTATTAGAAAATATTATACAATTCAAGCATGCCCCACAAGCATTACTTCAAATCCACAAAATTGGTAGAAATAGAATCATTTCTAGATCTTATTTTGTCTTTTGACAGTGATGCATCAAGTATTAAATCTATATTAAGGATCACTATATAGCTACATCAGCATAAAATCACATATCAGAATTTAAAGCTGCACTTTTCAAAACTGAAATGACAAAGTTTATAATATTAAACTATTTCTTTTTAATATTACATAATAATAGCTATAAAAAGGATGATCTTCCATTAGCTTTGAACTACTCTATAAATCATGTACCCATGTTGAGGGTGAAGCCCTGTTCTCTTTCATTTCTCTAAACATGAGGAATGTTGTTTAATGTTTTTTCAAGAAGATATGAATATTCTATGTAGATCAAATAAGAAAGGGAAAAATTAATTATACAAATGTTTCTTTATTGGTATCCTTAAATCAAAATAAAACACGTTTTACAGAATTGAAATTTCGATAAGTATTAATAAGTGTGATGTTTCTAGGATAATATTCTTGTAATTAAGAGGGGATATTTATGTTTAATTTTATTCAGAGAAAATATTTAAAAATAAAAATATGTTTTATGGTTTTGCATTAGGTATATTTTAATTCTATTTTTTGATTATAGTTATCTTTACATTCTCTATATTTTTTTAAACCAATTTTTTTTAATTATTTTATTTTATAATAATTTAAATTTTGTAAGTTGAATTATAATTTTTAAAATTTTTCTAATATGTGTGGTTCACATTAAAAGTTCTATAATATATCAAGGAGATTTTATAATTAAATTATATATGTTTATTTTTAATGAAACCTAATTTTGATGTTAAAATGTTAAAAATATTAATATTTTCAAAAGTTATAGGATCATTATTATTGAATGAAAATAATTATCTATTATAAGTAGTTTTACTATTAATTTTCACCTCAAAAAAAAGTTACATTGATATAATTTTTATAATTTATATTTTTAAATAATTAAGACTATCCTATCATGTTTTCAATGATGATATAAATTCATGAATTTTATTTATAGGATATGGCCATCATTTTAGCTAATGTCATGTCAAAATTTCACATTTATTCATTATTAATATGTATGTATATTGTGTGATTAATATATATGTATTTTTTATGAATGTTTTATTAAAGAACTATTTTTTAATGGAAAATATGGATAAAAATTACTCATATAATGAAAATATAAGTACACATAAGATTTTATTATTTCTAATCTAGAATATGTGTTCTTATTGAAATATATATATATATCTGTGGGTGTGTGAGTGTGTATGTATTAAATTTTATTCCATTTTTTTAATATTACCAAACCAAGTGAAAAACAAATACTTACATGAAGAATGATTAAAATGTTTTCATATAACTCAGTACATGAACGTTGTAAATATTTTAGGGAATTTGGTAGTGAACCAAATCCGTCAACAAGGGGGTAGGAACAAGATAGCCTTAAATGTTCCATGTTTCCACATTCTATAATTTTTTGTTTTCAAATATTTGTGTAATTTCTTTCAAAAAACCACTGGATTTTATTTAAAACAATTCTTGTATGTATGTATTTTTAAAATTGGATTATTATTTTAATGGGTAAGTAATTTTAATAAAATTTTCAAAAGCTAGTTCAAAAATAATTTTTAAGCTTTTATCTAAAGTATTTAGAAAGCATTTCTCAAAGATATTTTCAAAGAATGATTTTATAAAAAAGCATTTCAGTGATTTTGAATCCCGTTAATGGAAAATTGAAATCTCAATCATTGTTTAAATATGTTTTCACAAGTTTCATAGAAGTTATATTACAAAATCCATCACATTTATATTTAGTTCACATGGAATTGTAGTAGGCATTCTTGTTATTTTTTAAACTCTGAAAAATTTAAGCTATTTTTAATCCTCTAGAACTGGGACTAGAAAAAGGTCCCCTATTTCATAAATCATTGTATATTTTTTAGTTATCTTTTATAAAAATAAATTTATAAGATGTTTTAATATCATTTTCGAAAGCATGGGTTTAGGGTGTTATAATTGGTATTAGAGGAACCTTATTGAATTCTTTTGATATTAGATATTATCTTTGATGGAAAATTTTTTTACATTATATTTTTCTTTTAGTTAACTCCCTTTAAATATTCTTTAATTCTAAAGATTAAAATTCATAATATTGTAAGTCCGATTAATGAATTACGATGTTGTAATTCATTAAGGGGATGTAATACCCCAAGTTTAAATAAAATATTTATTTATTAGATTATTATTTTTAGCAATTCAATGTTAATTTTAATAAAACAAATTAGTAAATAAATATTAAATTATTATAATGAAAATTTCTTTAGTAAGTTTTGATTAAATACTAATTTAATAAAACTTGGTATTATTTTTGAAATATGTAATTATTATTATCAAATATAATAAAACATGTTATAATTAAAAAGAACAGATTTTTTTTTTAATAAAATCAATTTAATTTTAGTTTTGGGAAGTATTATTTTCAATTTATGAAAATTTATACATTGATGTAATTGTAATTGATTTTTAAGGAATAGAAAATACAATATTTAGTATTTTATAAATTAATATTTGGTAATAAATTAATGATTTGTTAGAAATAATTTTTCATTTAAAATAATATTTTAATATTTGATTATTTTTATAACATGTTAAATTTATATGACACTATTATAAATTGTTATATTACATTAAATAAATAGAAAATAATTTTTAAAATTAAAAAAAATGTTATGTTAGAATATAAAATAATATATAAATGTTTTAATTATAGAAACTAAAAATTTATGTTTTGAAATTATAAACTATGTTGATTATGAATGAATCAAATTATAAACGAAATATTATAATAAAAATAAATAAATTTAAATATTAAATTTAATTAATGAATTAGTATAACATTTTAGATAATAATCATTAAAATATTATTATAAGATATATACGATTTTTATATTAATAAGATTTCAAAAAAAGAAATGAAGTAATTTATTATTTGACTTATATTTGACATTATAAAATAGAATATATATATATATATTAAAAGGAGATGAATTCTAAAAAAATGAAAACCAAATCATGAAGGATGTTGCAGGTTAGGTTTTGGTTTGGAGAAGATGATCATTCCACCATGAGAGAGTCCTGCTAATCTGATTCAAGTTTTGGTGTCAAGGTTGGGTGTCGAAAAAACTGAGACAAAGAGAATGGTGAGGGTTCATCTTGTTATTCAAGAGTAAAGGGTAAGACTGAGAAAGATGAGACTAATGAGGGTGGATTGAGTGTTTTTGTAAGAGATTCGAATAGTAAATAGGGTTATGATCTTGGATTATGATGTTGTTATCATCTTCTTCAGAAAAGAGTTTTGTAAATCTATAGTGTAATATATTTCGATGTCTGATTCTTATTAGATTTCAATACAGTGACTTTGTTGTTATACCTCTTCTCTTTCAATAATTATCTTGTATCTGTCTTTTTTGGTTCATTTTTTATACCTGTTGAGTTTTATATTTAGATTTGACCAGAAAAATTAATGTTTTTCATTCAAAGTATTCATTTGATTGAATCTTTTGGTTTTATTTTATTATAAAATATTATAAATTTCTTTCTTTATTGACAAGCATTACGTCCAAACTACAAAATAAGATGAAATATAATCATTTGTAGATCTTCTTTGATATGATGACAGTGATGTATTGATTATTAAATATATATTAAGCATCATTTTACATCTACCATAATACTAAACCACATTTCTGAACCTTATGACATAATTTTGAAAACCAAACTAACAATGTTTATAATATAAAACTACTCCTTTTAATATTAAATATTGTTTTCTATATAAAAATATCTCTATCAATATATTAGCATAATTATAAGGATCGTGTAGCCATATAGAGGGTGAATCCATGTTCTCTTTCTTTTCTTCAAACATGGGGAGTGTTGTTTAATTTTATATCAAGAATAAATGAATATTTTTGTTAGATAAAATAGGTTAGTAAAAATTGAATCTACAAATGGTTGTTTATTTTTTTCTTTAAATAAAATTAAAACCTGATTTCATTTTGATTTTTTGAAATTTTTAATAAGAATAATATTTCTAGTATGTTGTTATATTTTTATATTAATAAGAGACATTTATTATTAGTTTTATTCTGAGAAAATATTTCAATTAAAATTATGGTTTTTTAGTTTTGTGTGTGGGATCTGTTAATTTGGTTTTCATATTCTAGTCCTCTCTACCATCGAGGTTATTTTTATAAATCATATTTTATTTAAAAAATTGTATTTGATATGAATTTAAATTTTGTAAAAAAAATATAATGTTTTAAAATTATTCTTCATTGTTTATTTTTCATAAAATGCTCTATGATATGTTAAAGGGATTATTTAATTAAATTATATATGTTTATTTTAAAAAAATCCTGATTTTGGTTTTAAAGCAATGGAAAATTATTATTTTTTATGTTATATGATCATTATTGTTGAAAGAAAATAATGTTTAGTTATAATTAATATTATTATTAATCTTTACCTCAAAAGTAAAAGTGAAATTTGAAAAAATATTATTATTTATGTTTTTAAATAATTATGAATACCATTTTATGTGTTGAAATTTGATATAAAATCGTTTGTGTCATTTATAGGATATGGACATCATCTTAACTCATGACCTATAAAACATAAACTTGTATTTATTATTAATATATATTTATGTTGTGTGAATAATATACATATATATATATATATATATATTATGAGTTTTTTATAAAGGAAATTTTTTTAATCGAAAATATGCATGAAAACTACTCATGTCATGCATAGAAACGTCGATGTAAGATTTTATTATTTCGAATCTAGAAGATGTGTTATTGTGAAAGTATATATATATATGTGTGTGTATATAAACGTATGAAAAATGTTTTCTTGTTGTTATGGTAATAAAACCATGTAATAATTTTATATTTATTTAAATAAAGCTTAAAATATTTTCATAAAATTGGGTACTTGGACATTATAAATACGTTAGTGAATTGGGGAATGAATCCAATCCCTCAATATGTGGGCATAACCAAGATATACTTAACTATTCCAAGTTTTCACATGCCACAATGTTTTTTTTCAAAATCATTCATACTTTTTTATAAAAAATCATTGGAATATCTTTAGAGTTATTTTTATGCATAAGTTATTTCAAAAGAATTATATTATTTTAAATCGTAAGTAATTTTAATTTTGTTTTTAAAAGGTATTTGAAAAAGTATTTTTATACTATTTTCTAAAGAATTTTGAAAAAATTTATCAAAGTTATTTTAAGTTATTCTTTTCTAAACAGTATTTAATTGATTTCAAAACCCTTTAATGGGAAATTGAATTCTCGCCCTTTGTTTTAAAATGATTTTACACAGGTACATTTAAAGTTCTATTTTAGAAAAAAAAAATCTCTTTTGGAGTGAGCATACGCCAACGTTTTCTAGGAATTTGTTTTATTTTCATTCAACTTTGCTAAATTGAAGGTGTTTTCCAATAATTTATATCCTAGACGGGTAAATATTTCACTAATGTATAATTAAATGTGTATTTTTTAGTTATCTTTTATAAAAATTTTACGCAGCATGTTTTAAGCACCGAGTTCGGAAGTGTGGGATCATGGAATTATAAAAATTTTAATGATAATATAGAATTAAAATTTTGAATCAATATGTAAAAATTATGTAATAATTTATATTTTATTTTCAGATATTAAAAAAACATTACTTAGGTATCATTAGTTACCACATTGAAAAAAAATAGTAAAAATCAATATTTGACGAGTAAAGGACTCAAAAACATGCTTAAAATATGTGTGAAAATGATTGGTTATGGTATTATGGAACTTATATCCTCACCAATTCCATTATTGTCCATTTGAGGCTAATTTTCATGTAAAACAATTTCACTCATTATATTAAGTTAGAATATCTGAAAAATGCAATTCTCACCACATAAAAAAAGGGATGGTCCCCACCCTTTCAAGGAAACTCCCAAATTTATGTTTCCTATTTTAAATATACCATCATTTCTTACAATATAATCTTATTTTAGTTAAATTAGTTTCTACTCATAGAAATTTACCCTAATCCATCCATTTATAGGGAGCCATCCAAGAGAAAACTAAATTACTCAATGTACATACAAATTCTTCCTAACTTCATTTATTTTATATCTTAGGTAATTTTTTTTCCTTTTCTATATAATAAAATATGTATCAATTTTAAAATTTAATTTTATTACACTATGTTAATTATTATTGGCCTCTTTTCACCTTTCCCATTAAAAAAATAATGATTCAATTGTTTTTTTGGGATGACCTCTTCTATATATTAATGTTTCTCATTTTTCATATAATTTATTTATTATTTTTCGAACTATAATAAAATTTGATTTGATAACATAAAAATATATAAAAATTATAATTTTTCTTTTTTTAACATTAATATTATACCAAAATAAATAACTAATAATCTTAATCATTCATTCATTATGATATATTAATGTTTCGGTAAGTCTAACCACCAACTTGAAAATTTTAAAAAAAATAATATTATAAAAAAATAAAATAACATAAATAACGATAATATATTATATGGATAAGTGAATATTGATTTTAGTTTAGTTATGTAATGTTAAAATTAATATTAAATCATTGATTAAGATATTAATTTTTCCGCATAGGAGATTGAAGTGTATTAGTGGAAGTCATGAATCAAGGTAAGAAGTTCATTGTCACAAATTTAATTTATTAATACATAGTTCATATTGTGAACCAAATTATCATTGATATGATTTGATTATTTCCAAATATATTTATTTTATCACATTCATGTAATTAATGGGGTTTTAAGAGTCATCCCATTTACTTTTTTCTATGTACTCAGACTCAAAAGTTACTAATGTTATAAGTATCTTTTTAGCTCATCACCATATGATGAGTTATAATTCTTTATATTGATCTTATATCATCTATGATTGGTTTAATCCTACCAAATATTTTATTTCATGGTAATTTCTCTTCCTGTATGTGGAAAATGGATCATTTAAATCCAATATTACTAATTATTGGATTTCTTCCCCATAAAATGTATATATCTATATGGAATAATTCCCATCATATTTAATGATAGTTTCCCTACATTTTCTATATTTTACAATAAAGCTATTATTCTACTATATAATTAGAATCAAAATAATGTGTTATCTAATGTGAACTTTGTATTCCAATTATAATGTTTTCAAAAATATGCTTTGTAACTCTTTTTAGGATGTGAGAATTCAATAAATTTATTTCAACATATTAAGAAAAGAATTTTTATCCTTTCAACATAAATTGTTTTATCTCCCAATACAAATTTAATTTTGATAACCTTTTTGAATATTCATGGATATTTTATTAATGTTTAATTTTTAAGGTAAATTATTTTTAATGTTTTCACTTCACCTTTTTGAAAATATAATGACATTTTATAGACAAATTTATTTAATATTAATTAAAAAATTAATAATTTTCAAAATATTTTCACATAATTTTTTTTTCAAGGGGACATTTTTTAAATTTATTTACAAATAATGGAAAAAAAATTCCTTTTTTGAAAATGAATTTTTAATGTGACCCATAACATCATCAATTACGCTAAGGTTAAAAGAATTATTATTTATTCTTGCCAAATGAGAATCAAAAGGTTATGGCTGAACAAAACATTAAAAAAAAGTATTATTTTCCCTAGAATTTAAATAAGAAATAAGCATGGATATATATCAAGATACTAGGCCACCTGAGTCATGTAACATTCAGTGTGACTCGCGATTGAAATCTTAAGGAACGTCAAGTGAAGTGGTTATTAATTTCATGTTATTTGTTCATACATCACAAGATGTCCCATCAGATAAGTGATCTAGATCATGAAAATCATCACAAATGATTCATTCTGATCACATTAATTCCAGAAAAAGTATCTATGATCATGAGACAAGTCAGTAGAAAAACTCTAAAAAACCATTGTGGCATTATTGTGATGAAAAATATAAATGATGGGATCCGTATAAGACATAAGTTACATTGACCTTCATGAGAGGTGGGTAAAAAATTACTATTATTAGTTCTTGGATCATTAAAATACCCTTAGACATTTCAACTATCATATGGAAGACTTTAAATATACTAGAATGATCATGTGGAGACCTTGGATATTTCATCCTCATCATGTGAAGACCCTTGGACTTGTTAACTCAATCATGCAATGTCACGACCCGTCCTCATGGCCCGTGCCGTGACTACCCCAAGCCCGCCTTCCATAGGCCAGGGGCTGGCGACTAGCACCAAAGGCGTAAATCCCGATAACTGGGAAGGCATTGCCTTTATAAAAGTAACAAAACACCACAGAGTACAAGCGGAAGTAAAACACTAAGTACAAAAAGAAGTTCTGAAAAGTAAATGGGCTAGAATACAAACCCAAAAGAAAGTACAACTACAACTGAACAAAGTACAACAGAAAAAGACAACAGCTGGAGGGACGGAAGCGGCTCCTGGGTCGTCCTCCTCGGATCCTACCTGAAGGGTAGGTACAGATGGCACAGCTCCTGGATCGTCCACCACGAATCCTACCTGAAGGGTAGGTACAGATAGCCTCCACAGTGCTCTCGTCCGTCAACCTCCTCCGAGTGTCGTCTCGCCGTGAATTCCATCTCTGGACACTGACTTGTCATGTAGTCCACCTCCGGGTACCGTACAGTCCTCGAACACTCGGCCTCCGTCAGCACTGCCTGTCGTCTGCAACCAACACAACGAGGTGCGGGCATAGCCCGTGCAGGGGTGAGTATAACGATACTCAGTAGGGACCCCGAGACCCTCAAGGTCTCACTAAATCCAACAAGGATAACCACAAAGATGATCTCAAAAGATAGCCTCTACTTAGGTATAAGCCCATACATATACCTAAGTTATCAAGTAACCCATCTCAATCATGAGGAAACACAAGGATCATGAGATCAGCGGATAACCACTACCCAAGTATATGCCCATACATATACCTAAGTTATCAAGTAACCCATCTCAATCATGAGGAAACACAAAGGTCAAAAGTCTCAGCTCAAATCAGGATTTTCATTATCGAAACCGTAACTACTGAAGAGCTTCGTCTCTAGAGTGTACAGTGGTCCTATCATGACTCTAAGGTACTGCTCACTAACCTAAGACTGCTGAGGTACTCCTCCTGTCGAGTACCGCAGGTCAGCCACCCAAACACAGTAGTGCTTCCCGCCGAGGTATGTCACTCAAACACAGTAGTGCACACCCCCGAGTATCCTGCAGAGGTACTCTCCGGACGAGTACCGCGTGTCTGCACTATCACACAAGTAGTGCTCCGTCCGCCATCTCCGGACGAGTACCGCGTGTCTGCACTATCACACAAGTAGTGCTCCGTCCGCCATGGGTCTGCACCCAAACAAAGTAGTGCTCCATCCACTGGGCTAGTCGACTCACTCCAAGTAGAGTCGGTCAAGCAGTCGTCAGGTCTCAGTCGGCTACACGGTCTCCGTACTCTGCACGCTCGTCTCTGGGAGGGTCCGCTCCACGAGTTGCAAGTCGATACTCCAAGTATCTCAAGGTCCCACGAAGAAGTATCTCAAAGGACCACCTCGTCACAGGGGTCTCAACGCAACAGATGGCGCGTCGATCGGACGCCCGGTCTGTGAGTTATTAGCCTTTTCGTCCCAGGGACCCGGTTGGTTTCGTGAGCGAACCAAACCCAGCCGTATCTCAACTGTACCCCGATCTCTCATAGGGTATACTCATAGGGACCGTTTCTCAACGTGATCGTCAACGCCGCTGACGGTTCGTCAAACGGACGTCCTGTCTGAAAGTTATCAGCTTTTCCGTTCCAGGGGCCCGGTTGGATTTCGGGTGCGATCCAACCCAGCCACTACCAACTGTATCCAAAACTCGGTAGAAGGATGCCAAAAGTTCCGTATCGTCAACAGAAACTCAACGCAACAGACGGCGCGTCAATCGGACGCCCGGTCTGAGAGTTATTGGCTTTTTCGTCCCAGGGGCCCGGTTGGTTTTTGAGGCAAAACCAACCCGACCGTACTCCACCTACGCCCAAACCCCTGGCGGAGTGAGCCAAAAGATCCGTCTCACTAAGAGGAAACTAACAAAGCCGACGATACGTCAATCGGACGTCCGTAGCTTAAGATATGAGCTTTTCCGCTCCGAGGGCCCGGTTGGTTTCGTGTACGAACCAACCCGGCCGAACCCAAAGTATTCCGAAACCTTGAGTGAGACAAACCAAAACGACTGTCTCGCTCCAAGGATTGCGTTGCCGCTGACGGCGAGTCATTTGGGGGCCCGTAGCTCAAGTTACGGGCGTTTGAATGAAAGTCGTCCGAAGACGGGGGGTTCGGGCTCGGGCCGACCCGGCCCGACCCCCCCTGGTTGGCCCGAACCGGGTCGAGTCCGACCCGGTTGGCCTGGCCCGGCCCGGCCAGGGCCGGTCCGGCTCGGCTCGGCCGAGCGGCCGACGTGGGGGAAAGCCGCCGCCCCGCGTGACACCCCCGCGGCACCCGCGGGGTGTCGGCCAGACAGCCGGACGCGCCGCGTGACAACCCCGCGGCACCCGCGGGGTGTCGTGCAGGACACCCGCGGCACCCGCGGGGTGCCGTGCTGGACACCCGTGGGGTGCCGCCGGACAACCCCGCGGCACCCGCGGGGTGTCGCGCTGGACACCCGCGGGGTGTCGCCCTAGACACCCGCGGGGTGCCGCCGCCTCCGGCTGCCGGCGCCGCCGCGCCGGTAACCCGCGCCACCACCGGCTTCCGCGGGCCACCGGAGTCGCTCCGGTGGCCCGTTTTCCCTCCCGTCTGCGCCGTTGTTCCTCCCGGGTTCCGTTCTTTACTGCAGGATCATCAAACATCCGTTGCGGCACGTTCCGTCGTTGCCCGTCAAATCCGCACAAGAACGAAGAACGGTGGAGGGTTGTCGGGCCGTGTTCGTTTGGCCCGCACCCTTCGCGTTAGATATAAACAACGGGAGAAATTAAAGTTCAAAACATGAACGCATATCCGAAACAATTTTTAATGAAATAAAATTGTTTCATAAAAATGGGTTCCTTATTTGAACGGAAACAACAATTTTAATAATTTTAAAATTGTTCACAAATCCAGTTGTTTAACTTTTTAAAGAAACAAATACAGGAATATAAAAAGAAAAGGGGGGTAATTACCAAAAATAAATCCCTACCTCGCCGTCGCTGTCGGATGCGAGGTCGTCGCGGAATTGACCATCGCGGAAGGAGGTGATCGTCACACCGCAGAAGGGCGTCGCGTCGACGATCTCCGAGGACCAAGAACATACGGATTTAATTAATAATAATTAAATCCATGTTGTTGTTGAAATCCAAAAAGAAAATAAAAAGAAGCGCAACCCCCCTACCTTGGTTGTTGTCGATCGAAGGCTGTCACGGGGTTGGATCGTCGCGGAAGAAGCGTTGCGAAGGGAGATCCGTTGGCGTCGCGGTACAAGGCTTCGCGTCGTCGATCTCCGCAGGTTTGGCGTTCTTCGCGTTCTTCGCGTTCTTCGCGTTCTTCGTCGAAGAAGAACGCTTTCCTCCAAATCCTCTCCACGCCACAAGTTTCAACCCAAAATAAAATAATCTTAAGCCTTATTTTATTTACACAACTAAACATTTGAATTCCAAAAGATAAGAAACGAACCATTAATTCGTATAATTAATTCAACGAAAAAAACAGCTCATTTAAATGGTCTGTTAATATTTTATGAAACGCGTCAGTTGACTTTCATTAAGACGGGTTTTCACGGGTGCGTTTCTTAGCGGAATGAAACGACGGGGCTCGTGCGGGCCCCACCTCACAAATATCCTACCAAGGGGGTAAGATATTTCTGGATAGCATTCTATCCGGTTCAACTCAGTTCAAGCCGCCTTTAAGTGGCTTCTTGTGGCTTCCAAGTGGCTTAAGTGAAATAAAATAAAGTTGTCGCAAAATTATTTTATTTCTCAACTTTAAGCCCGAAAATTAAAAACCACACCCGAGCAAACACAACTCCGGAAGAGGCATTTCTAGGCGAATACCTACGCTGCGATTTCATCGGTGCCCTCAGAATTCGATTCCGGGCACCGATTCAAAAGTTAGAAAAACCCGCTCGTCCGTTCACTGAACGTACCCGAGCCAAACTTCGGAAGTTGATTTCGGGCACACCGGGCCTCGGAATCAGGCGCCGTCAGAAACTGCGTTCTTTTAAAATTCCAAAGAAATTTAAGAAAAAAAAATTCCTTGGAATTTACGGGTCTTTACATTACAGCCACCACAGGGATTTACGTCCCCGTAAAGCTTCACCACAAACTTAGGGAAACAAAGCGGTACTGAGCACGCATCTGAGCCTTCCGCTCCCATGTGCTCACCTGGAGGTTCCCGCACTGCCAAAGAAAGTGCACAAGAGGAATCGACCATCCTCCTAGGATCCGCTCCTGTCGATCCTCGATCCCCACAGGAACCTCCGTATAAGACACTCATCGCCACCGTCTAGCTCCTCATGGTCGATGATATGAGAAGGGGTCGAGCACGTATCTCCTCAGTTGGGATACGTGGAAAACGTCGTGCACCTTGTGCAACTGAAGTGGATGGGCCAAGCGGTAAACCACCTCGCCTACCGAGCTGAGGACCTAGAAAGGTCCGTTGAACCTCGGAGATAACTTGCCTCCCAGGCCACATCTCCGTAAACCTCGTCGAGGTGAGACCCGTAAGAAGACGTGGTCATCATCCTCGAACTCCAGAGGTCTCTATTTCTGTTAGAACTGAAACTCAAAACGACTGCTGCTATGAGGGTAAGGTTGACCGACTCAAGAGTGATCGGTCGCACCCTCCTGTGCAATAGTTACCCTGCACTGCCTGGGGTTTCCTTTTCCGCCGACCAAGGAAAACCCATCCCAACGTTTGCCTAAAACCATCAATTTGAGTATAAACAGTTATTGCCCATTCCATACTCAAACTAACGTCGTAAGGCCTCGACGCTGCCACCAAGAGATTCCAACCAGAACTCTCGCCTCGAGGGTCTGACCACACCGTCGGCGTAAGTGTGATTATCGAGTCTCCTCCCAAGGTATCTCCAGACGTGAGGGTCAAGTCCACGGCTTACCGGAAACTCTAGGTCTGGAACAAGATTTGTGGAAGCGAGGAATGATTCATATCGACGTCTGTTACTACAGCATATAGTATTGGACATAGACTGTCCCTTGAATCATTTCTAGAGCCATTGGGTCACACTCCATGACCGCATGCAGCCGCACTCTTCCTCCGCCCTCCAGCTCCCTGATCCTGGCAGGAATAACTAAGGCGGGTGGTTGTAGCATGTTAAGATGTACACCACCTCATGCTGCTCTCCTAGCTTTGTCTCCACGTCTGCCGCTTTGCAGACTCATCTCTATGTAAAGCTACCTCTTCTTGAAACATTTATCACGCCCGAGTCTCTAAGACTGGTACCGGTTCCTTGTTTCTTACTGCACTGTGCAGTCTTCATCCGCTCCTGGATGAACTGCACCTCCTTTAGTCTCACAAGAGATGCTATAATTTCTTCTTTGTCGATAAGAGAAATCTGGTCTCATCCCCTGGATGAACCACATTCTTTGCCTAATACAGTCAATCCTAACATAAATGATGCATTCATGCCATGGATGACGTCGTAAGGCCTCGACGCAACTACTAATAGATCCAACTGTCACTCTCGCCTCCAAGGGTCGAGTCACACTGTCGGCATCAGTGTGAGGTCACTGGGTCTCCTCCAGTAGGAATTTCAAAAGTGAGGGTCAAGTCAACATTCTTAACCAGGACCACTTAGTAACATCAAAAAAGAGGACAGGAAAGAAAACATTACAAGATAAGTGTCTTTATTTTATTACAGCTCATGGTAAAAATACACAAAAACAACATCAACATGGAACTAGAAGTACAAGAGACGTATCCACTAGTTCCGCTCTTGTCCACCTACTCCAGGAGCTCTACTTCCTTGTCCACTGCTCTACTATTGCTTAAGAATTCATCGCTACCTCTGCCTCGGTGGCTCCTCAAAAGCCTCTGGATCAACTGTACGAGGAGTCGGACAGTCACGTGCCAGGTGCCCCTTTCCACCGCACGAGTAACACAGTCTTCTTCTGGCACGCCTGGCTCTAACCCCACCCCGGTTGCCCCGCACCACCAGTCCTAAAACCCGAGATCGCCCAACTGCTGGTCTGGTCCTCCTGGACCTCTGCATCATCTGTCTAATGCCCACAGATGACTCGGTTTCTGATCGAAAAACACGCGGCAAAGGCAACAGCTCCTGAACACGCTCGGGGTGTAGTGCTACTGGCACCAACTCCACCCTGAAGAAGGTCTCGAAGTCTTCCCATGTGAAAGCCATCCCATCACAAAACTGGAACAAGTGGATCCACCACCTGCCTGCTGCTGCCTGAAGAAGGCTGGCAGCAAAGGTCACCATGAAGTCTGATGGCATCCCCACTAGCCTGAAGACTCCCACCACAGCCTCCATCCAATCCTCAGCCGCCTGCGGGTCCATCTCTCCCCCGAACCTGGGTGGCCTCTGGCGCTGGAACTCATGCAGTGCGCTCAAGTAGCGGGCATCGCCTACTGCTGGGGCTGGTGGCATCGGTGGCCCAACGTATGGTAGTACCGCTGGCGCCTCCGCTGGTGCCTCAACTGCAAGAGGGCCCTGTACCGAAGCCTCGTCACTTGACAGGCTATCAGCATGCACATCCCTCTGGGCTCTAGTTGGTCGTCCGAGAAAATGCATACTGAAAGAAACAACGTAACACGGTCAAACGATTATACCTGGTGAGCTGACCTAGTTTGAGCTGTTTTAAGGGGGAAACCTTTGAAAACACACACGCAATCAGTGTTTTCGTGCACAAAGTCGGAAATCAGTTGCCAGGGTCCTGGTGTATGGATACGTCGGCCACCCGCACCAACACTGGACTCCCTGAACTGAAAACCACACTCGGTACCCTTAACACTATTGCTTCACAGAAAGAGAGATCAGAGTTTGCGGTAGAACCGACCACCTCTGATACCAATTTGTCACGACCCGTCCTCGGGGCCCGTTCCATGACTACCCCAAGCCCGCCTTCCATAGGCCAGGGGCTGGCGACTAGCACCAATGGAATAAATCCCGATAACTGGGAAGGCTTTGCCTTTATAAAAGTAACAAAACACCACAGAGTACAAGCGGAAGTAAAACACTAAGTACAAAAAGAAGTGCTAAAAAGTAAATGGGCCAGAATAAAAACCCAAAAGAAAGTACAACTACAACTGAGAAAAGTACAACAGAAAAAGACAACAGCTGGAGGGACAGAAGCAGCTCCTGGGTCGTCCTCCTCGGATCCTACCTGAAGGGTAGGTACAGATGGTGCAGCTCCTGGATCATCCACCACGAATCCTACCTGAAGGGTAGGTACAGATAGCCTCCACAGTGCTCTCGTCCGTCAACCTCCTCTGAGTGTCGTCTCGCCGTGAAGTCCACCTCCGGGTACCGTCCAGTCCTCGAACACTCGGCCTCCGTCAGCACTGCCTGTCGTCTGCAACCAACACAACGAGGTGCGGGCATAGCCCGTGCAGGGGTGAGTATAACGATACTTAGTAGGGACCCCGAGACCCTCAAGGTCTCACTAAATCCAACAAGGATAACCACAAAGATGATCTCAACAGATAACCTCTACTTAGGTATATGCCCATACATATAACTAAGTTATCAAGTAACTCATCTCAATCATGAGGAAACACAAGGATCATGAGATCAGCGGATAACCACTACCCAGGTATATGCCCATACATATACCTAAGTTATCAAGTAACCCATCTCAATCATGAGGAAACACAAAGGTCAAAAGTCTCAGCTCAAACCAGGATTTTCATTATCGAAACCGTAACTACTGAAGAGATCCGTCTCTAGAGTGTACAGTGGTCCTGTCACGACTTCGAGGTACTGCTCACTGACCTAAGACTGCTGAGGTACTCCTCCTGTCGAGTACCGCGGGTCAGCCACCCAAACACAGTAGTGCTTCCCGCCGAGGTATGTCACTCAAACACAGTAGTGCACACCCCCTAGTAGCCTGAAGAGGTACTCTCCGGACGAGTACCACGGGTCTGCACTATCACATAGGTAGTGCTCCGTCCGCCATGGGTCTGCACCCAAACAAAGTAGTGCTCCGTCCACTGGGCTAGTCGACTCACTCCAAGTCGAGTCGGTCAAGCAGTCGTCAGGTCTTAGTCGGCTACACGATCTCCGTACTTCGCATGCTCGTCTCTGGGAGGGTCCGCTCCACGAGCTGAAAGTTGATACTCCAAGTATCTCAAGGTCCCACGAAGAAGTATCTCAAAGGACCACCTCGTCACAAGGGTCTCAACGCAATAGACGGCGCGTCGATCGGACGCCTGGTCTGTGAGTTATTAGCCTTTTCATCCCAGGGGCCCGGTTGGTTTTGTGAGCGAACCAAACCCAGCCGTATCTCAACTGTACCCCGATCTCTCATAGGGTATACTCATAGGGACCTTTTCTCAACGTGATCGTCAACGCCGCTGACGGTTCGTCAAACGGACGTCCTGTCTGAAAGTTCTCAGCTTTTCCGTTCTAGGGGCCCAGTTGGATTTCGGGTGCGATCCGACCCGGCCACTACCAACTATATCCAAAACTCGGGCGAAGGATGCCAAAAGTTCCGTATCGTCAACAGGAACTCAACGCAATAGACGGCGCGTCAATCGGACGCCCGGTCTGAGAGTTATTGGCTTTTTCGTCCCAGGGGCCCGGTTGGTTTTTGAGGCAAAACCAACCCGACCGTACTCCACCTGCGCCGAAACCCCAGGCGGAGTGAGCCAAAAGATCCGTCTCACTAAGAGGAAACTAACAAAGCTGACGGTACGTCAATTGGACATCCGTAACTCATGATATGAGCATTTCCGCTCCGAGGGCCCGGTTGGTTTCGTGTACGAACCAACCCGGACAAACCCAAAGTATTCCGAAACCTTGAGTGAGACAAACCAAAATGACCGTCTCACTCCAAGGATTGTGTTTCCGCTGACGGGGAGTCGTTTGGAGGCCCGTAGCTCAAGGTACGGGCGTTTGAACGAAAGTCGTCCGAAGACGGGGGGTTCGGGCCCGGGCCGACCCGGCCCGGCCAGGGCCGGTCCGGCTCGGCTCGGCCGAGCGGCCGAGCGGCCGACGCGGGGGAAAGCCGCCGCCCCATGTGACACCCCCGCAGCACCCGCGGGGTGTCGGCCAGACAGCCGGACGCGCCGCGTGACAACCCCGCGGCACCCGCGGGGTGTCGCCCTGGACACCCGCAGGGTGCCGCGTGACAACCCCACGGCACCCGCGGGGTGTTGCCCTGGACACTCGCGGGGTGCCGCGGGACAACCCCGCAGCACCCGTGGGGTGTCGCACTGGACACCCGCGGCACCCGCGGCACCCGCGGGGTGTCGCGCTGGACACCCACGGGGTGCCGCCTGACAACCCCGCGGCACCCGCGGGGTGTCGCGCTGGACACCCGCGGGGTGTCGCCCTGGACACCCGCGGGGTGTCGCCCTGGACACCCGCGGGGTGCCGCCGCCTCCGGCCGCCGGCGCCGCCGCGCCGGCGACCCGCGCCACCACCGGCTTCCGCGGGCCGCCGGAGTCGCTCCGGTGGCCCGTTTTCCCTCTCGTCTGCGCCGTTGTTCCTCCCGGGTTCCGTTCTTTACTGCGGGATCATCAAACATCCGTTGCGGCACGTTCCGTCGTTGCCCGTCAAATCCGCACAAGAGCGAAGAACGGAAGAGGCTTGTCGGGCCGTGTTCGTTTGGCCCGCACCCTCCGCGTTAGATATAAACAACGGGAGAAATTAAAGTTCAACACATGAACGCATATCCGAAACAATTTTTAATGAAATAAAATTGTTTCACAAAAACGGGTTCCTTATTTGAACGGAAACAACAATTTTAATAATTTTAAAATTGTTCACAAATCCAGTTCTTTAACTTTTTAAAGAAACAAATAGGGGAATATAAAAAGAAAAGGGGGGTAATTCCCAAAAATAAATCCCTACCTCGCCGTCGCTGTCGGATGCGAGGTCGTCGCGGAATTGACCGTCGCGGAAGGAGGTGATCGTCACACCGCGGAAGGGCGTCGCGTCGACGATCTCCGAGGACCAAGAACATATGGATTTAATTAATAATAATTAAATCCATGTTGTTGTTGAAATCCAAAAAGAAAATAAAAAGAAGGGCAACCCCCCTACCTTGGTTGTTGTCGATCGAAGGCTGTCGCGGGGTTGGATCGTCGCGGAAGAAGCGTCGCGAAGGGAGATCCGTTGGCGTCGCGGTATAAGGCTTCACATCGTCGATCTCCGCAGGTTTGGCGTTCTTCGCGTTCTTCATCGAAGAAGAACGCTTTCCTCCAAATCCTCTCCACGCCACAAGTTTCAACCCAAAATAAAATAAGCTTAATCCTTATTTTATTTACACAACTAAACATTTGAATTCCAAAAGATAAGAAACAAACCATTAATTCGTAGAATTAATTCAACGAAAGAAACAGCTCATTTAAATGGTCTATTAAGATTTTAAGAAACGCGTCAGTTGACTTTCATTAAGACGGGTTTTCACGGGTGCGTTTCTTAGCGGAAAGAAACGGCGGGGCTCGTGCGGGCCCCACCTCACAAATATCCTACCAAGGGGGTAGGATATTTCTGGATAGCATACTATCCGGTTCAACTCAGTTCAAGCCTCCTTTAAGTGGCTTCAAGTGGCTTCCAAGTGGCTTAAGTGAAATAAATTAAAGTTGTCGCAAAATTATTTTATTTCTCAACTTTAAGCCCGAAAATTAAAAACCACACCCGAGCAAACGTCACTCCGGAAGAGGCGTTTCTAGGAGAATACCGGCACTATGATTTCATTGGTGCCCTCAAAATTCGATTCCGGGAACAGATTCAAAAGTTAGAAAAACCCGCTCGTCCGTTCACTGAAAATACCCGAGCCAAACTTCGGAAATTGATTTCGGGCACACCGGGCCTCGGAATCAGGCACCGTCAGAAGCTACGTTCTTTTAAAATTCCAAAGAAAATTAAGAAAAAAAAATTCCTTTGAATTTACGGGTCTTTACATGCAATGACACAATAGAAGAATGCTTGAAAATAAGAAAGATATCACTAGATTAAATCTCAAAATGATGGAATGATTACACAATTCAAGTAACATTTATATTCATCTGAATAGATTACACACTTCACCTGATCAGTTATAGGATCATGAAATGACCCTTTTACAAGCCGAGTCAATCACACGAATATTTTTTGACATGATGGCGTTATATTATGAATACAATTTTCCATGTTTCATGATCTCAAAAATGCTCTTCTATCTGTTGGTTAGATCAAGAAGAATCTATTTGAAAAGATAAAAGTTAACAAACATATGGAATGATAGTGTGACCATGCGGTCACTATGTATCACATGAAAAAAGGATAACGCAATTGATGAAGTGTGGATTGATCATTCGAAGCACATGATGTGTTATAGACTTATGTGATTGTACCACACTCTAATTAAATCCTAGATATTTGGCTCAATATTTAGAAAATGTTGCATAGATAAGGGGAAGAATTGACAATAAAACCCCCATTGACACATATAATATAGATGAATCAAAAATGTAAGGAAATAGGGGACTCACTCAAGAATATGACTATTTGATCTCAAGAGTGTTCCACATGATATGTCTCGTGATTAAGTTATGTTATAACAAAGTAGGTTTATAAGTTTCATGTGATCTTCTCATTAATCACACAATGGATCTCCAACATGTCAACATAATCATGTGAAGGATATTCTATGTTCCATCTTGATCATAAAATTCCTCATTATGGAAACTCCTGAAAAACATGAGGAATTTACAAGATAAATACTAAAAATGATGGAATATTTATATAAAGGAATATACTCTATTTTTTATATGATGGTCTTATGAACATTGTGTGATCTTTTCTTTGATCATGTAAATACACCCACAGATTTCAGTTAGATCATGAGAAGACACCCAAACCTGTCAATCTAGTCATGTGATGACACCCTAAAATATTAGTCTGGTCATGCGAAGACACCCAAACATGTGACTAATATAATGTGAATACATTGGATATGTCATTCAGATTATGTGAAAAGCTTCTGACATGCTGTCTATTTCTCATAAAACCCCTCAGATGTGTCAAGAATATCACATGGAAATCCCTGGACATATCTGAGAGACATATTTAATCATTCCATCCTTGTAAGACAAACATACTAATATTTTTCAGGAGGAAATCCTCGAACAAGTATTCAATTTTATAAAATATATGAGATTTTTAGGTATACATTATCATACATGTCATACATATCAGATAAGCATTCTCAATATTTTCAGGTGGATATCCTCAAACATGTCATCCATGATAGGTAGACACCCTCATACCTGTCAACCTCATCATGAAATAATACTTGTACTTGTATCCTTGATCCATATAAACCCTCAACAATGAGTATTTATCTAATAATTTCCCATTTACATAAGGAGTGATTATAATGGAGTAAAGTTACACAGTCATGAAACTATATATGAGTCATTCCCTAAAAAGTGTCTCCATTCCATCCAATCATATTCGAGAGAACTGTTTCAAACCCTATGTTTTCCAATTATATAATAAATATAGATATGTTATATGGGAATACATCTTGGTGAAATTCCCTTGATATTCCATTTACTCTAGCTGACAGGACCCACCTCTTGTAGGTCTATCATCTTTCTTCATCAATCAGTGTATTACAAACAAATGAAAACAAAAATACTCTGATTCCTATTATAAATAGGATACATGGTACTCCTTCATAAGTCATATAATCCTAATAAAAATGAATATCATACCTTCTCTTGAAGGGGAATATCCTCCAAAAGGTTTATAATCATATCTTATCAGGTATTATTCAATTCATTAGTCCAACATCTTTCTGTAGTCTATTCGATAACTTAATATCTCTTGTTTCTAACATTGAACATTCCTCATTTGAACTTGAGGACTTTCAATGATCAAGTAATAATCATAAAAAAAATCCCCAAATCATGCTAACTATAGGGGAAATCCTTGACCAATTTTTTGGGAGACCTCTGTGTATTAGCCCCATAAATATATTAGGTCAATCATAATGGTTAATCCCAGTATTAATTCTATATTTTATCCATTTCAACATGTTTGATATTATACTATCTATTCTTTCTTAGAATGATCATTACTCACAAGGGTTTAAATTTTCTTGGTGATAATGTCAATAATGTGATACAAATTCTTCATAAATAAGGGAATAAATCTTAGGATAGGAACTAAACGACAATAAATCATATTCATATTATAATTGGGATACTTATGATTCCATTATAAGGCCTAAGATTCATACCTAATGCTTAAATTTCATCATATACGTCCTTTTCGCATGACATTAAAGAAACATGGAACATTCATATATGAAATATGTGGGTTCTGATTCATGTTATCATGAGATATGTAGGACTACTCGTTGTGATTCAATCACTATTCCAAAATGACAATAACCTTCCTAGATTTCATTAAACTCTAGAGTTGTAGTCCATATTGATTCAAAGAAAAATAAGTCTCACATTTCAAGAATTTATATGATGCATATAGGTGACATATAATACATTAAAATGGTGTTATTACTATAACACCCACTACTATGTTCATAGATTCATCACCTGAATGTTCCAGTAGGGTTACCAGTCATGTACTAATATTTGGGAAAGATTCACATGCATATCAAAAATCTAAAAGAGAGTCCTTTAGTAGAATATAATTTCCCCTAACAATTGGATATGATCTTGACATCCTATCCTATTAACCAATTTCAGTCCATAAGAATCATTGGGTATAAAACCCCAATGACCACTTTCCTTTATAATGAATTCGCATGGATCATTGTAGATATAGAAGTCATTGGGGGGATTCCATTAGAAACAAAAATTGTGAACCCAATGTGACCCAATTCTTAACCACACTCAATTATCCAAAATTAATCATCAATTGTTACCTCCACTTTATAGGGACATAGAAATAGTGAACCTAATGAGAGTCTTTAAATAATAAAATATAACATTTTTTCCCATAACGTATTCCATTTTCAGAAATTCTTCCCAATAAAAATGGAAAACTTTATAAATGAGCAATTTTGTTACCTTTACACAGCTAATTGAGCATGTTTCATACATGTGATGATGTTCTGATCATTGACCTTGTTTCTTATTTCCATATTGAGTATCGATACAATTATCCAAAAACATCACTATGACCCAAGACCATGGAATCAAGAAGAAAATTTTCAAGAACCTCAGCTATGTGATCAACCTCTGTGGACCACAATTCAACATCACCAACCAAAAACATTTAGCATCCAGTAAAAAATGTGATGTTAAGAGAATAATATTGATATAGTATGATTCTGACATTTGAGGTCACATGTAGTGGTTTTTAAGCATTGAATCTTGTTATCCCACCTTTCATAAGGACGAGTGAGACGAAACTAGGAATTCATGTCCCCATTACCAAGAAAATCTTTATTTTATCCCTAGAGAACAATAATCAACACATTCATCGACTATAGAAGTTGGATCAAGGAGTCTACTATAACTACATTTGATTTTAAGAGAATCTATAGAAATATCCTATAAACAACTGCCACCAGCATCTTCCCACCAGTACCCGTCGCTCACACGCTAAGGGCACTACCAGATATGTCTCTACACTAGACATTCATTCCCAGTCACTATGGAAATCTTTTCAAGAATAGAATGATACATAAAAAATGAAGCAGGCTCATATCCACACCGTCATTAACGAATCCCAATGATATATTCTCATGGTATCTAATGAGTAGGCCAAAATTCCCACTCATTTATTTCATGTCTTCCCATAGAATCATGAATCAAACATTGGGTCATGACATATCCCTACCACTACACATGGATCCTATATGAAAATTACAAAGGAATAAGGAGAATAATGTGTGATTATATCCATATATCAATCGATGAAATCTAAAAGAATATCTTCGAGACCAAGAAAATGAAATCCTATATTTGTGTACATAATATAATATAGTGCCACTATATTTTGAATGTAACATAAGAACTCCACTGGGACATCCTAAAATTGATGAACATATAGGGGTAAACACATATTCCATCCTACAAGATAGAGTATCATATAACCATGAGGGGAATGAATTGGTGGGTACTTCATAGTAAGAACATTTTCCTACTCCTATCTAAGAGTTTCATTGGCACATTCCAATAAAGGATGAAGCACAATACTGGGATCATATCCCCGTTTCGATTAAGGATTATCAACCTTGTTTTGAAATCACCTTTGAACTAGTTCATACTAATGTTAATAAAATCAAGTAGCATAATCCAAATACCATCCACGAATGGGAATATATCCCTACAACTGAGGTCCATCAGCATAGATTGGTAATTACCTTAGGGATGGATCAAATCCATACTAATGAAGCTAATTGGTATATTTTAATACCTTATTAGAGTTGGGCCCGTATTTCTTCTCCCACTAATGGAAGTGAGTTCCAAAATATATTAGAGGATTTATGGGAGGAGACCCATATCCCTTATCCCATTATGGAGGTACATAGACATAATCCTATGAGGAATGCATATTCGACCAAGGATAATACACCCACATCAACCAGATTATTGTAGAGTATTTCACCAACGACCAAAATGCAAGATCATACCCCTCAAATGATTTACAAGATAATAAGTATAACCTATGTTATTCTTACAAATTGGATTATATCCCCTCCTCAGAATATGGTTAGAATTATATTCTGATGACCACCATGCAATATGATCATATTATATCTAAACCTTAAAAGTCCGGTTAGTATATTTCATCTATAAAATATGATGCATATAATATTCCAATATGGCTCAATACTACTTTCATCAAGGATATAGAACACATATCTACAACACCTAAAGTGTTTATTGAATCTTCTTACAAATAAGAATTCAACAACTACCACGATGGTCCTTCTTGTGGTAGCATAAAGATAGATTATAGGGATTGTACTACTGATATCCACTGTGGAAAACCTCCCAATAGTGATATATCACCCAGTAATGAAAATCGTATACTTTAAAAACACCTTCATCTATAGAGGTTCTCAAAACACTGTGGTTAACCATATATAGTGTCCCATCAACAATCAGAAGTACCCTTCATCGACTTGTAGGTGACCTATAGAAACAACCTCTATGGCCTTATTAGGTGAAAGAATGTGATCATGATGAAGAAGAGACCAGAATGGATATATTAAGGGAGTCATACATGGATAACTTCCGAACAATGTGGTGTACCACAGTTACTCCAAATCACAAAATCCAAGATGAGGTAATAGTTGAGTGTGTGACTTATTTACAAGAGAACATTTGGGGAACATTTTAGTTGATATGGGCTAGATACATTTCCTATTAGGGATTTGATGTTACCACTAGGCCATTAACACGACCAATTATTAGATATACCTGGCTACTATCTCTATAGACCCAGTGCTGATATCCTAAAGGCTTGATAAAATCCTATAACATTGTTTGCTATAAATAATAATATCTCTGTAGAAATTAATATCAGGATCCTTGTTATAAATCTCTATTCATGTAA
Source organism: Viscum album (assembly GCA_963277665.1). Lineage (NCBI taxonomy): Eukaryota > Viridiplantae > Streptophyta > Magnoliopsida > Santalales > Viscaceae > Viscum > Viscum album. The sequence goes on along the minus strand of OY728145.1, from coordinate 319,094,244 downwards.
GTAGAATGTATTGGGAATTTCACTTCACTCAACCCCTATGGAAATAATGCTTCTTGAATGTGGAATCCTACAATTTCATAGCCATATGAGAGATCATGGGACTACGTAACACATAGGATAGTTGGTTAATCTAATGAAGCTCCATTACATTGAGAATCCAATGACACCATGAATGAAGAGATAGGGTCCACTAACATAATCAAAAGATGGGCCTCTCAAAAAAATTTTGAACACATCTCACACACATAGGCTAATGTTACGGACTACACAAAAACCCCATATAGTATGTAACTCCCATCACTAGTAGTTCACTGCACATAGTCCATTCTCAACCCAAATTGTATTAAACCAGGTTGATTAGAATGGAATCTACCATGTTAGTTGTATAGGAGTGAACCCATACCACATGGTAGGGGGATTTCTTACTTCCCCTTTACCCCCAGGTCGATCGAACCCCAAGGGGGAGATGAAGTTGTCAGATTTGTATACAGATCAACCCCAACCCATAGGGAAGATGGGATTTTTATCTTAATCTTCACCCTAATTGTAATCATATTTTCAAAAATAGGATCATAGAATTCCAACAATAGATCTATGTAAACCCCGTCCCATATCCCTATGGGTATTTTTTATCATCATATCAATGTAAATACATCTTTTTTTATCTAGGTGGTAAATAAATAGGGCTTCGATCCCCTCCATTCCGCCCACTACAGGACACACCCCATTAATTTGGATCCCAATTGAAAAGAATAATTGGATACTCCCTCATGGTTATTATTCATAAGTTAAGATCAGGGGAAAATCTAATAAAGGAAAAAACACAGAATGGACATAATCCAATAAGTTTTAATAGGAATATGTACAAGATAATGGACTCTAATTTTAACCTCAATAGAGTAGAGAATAGTACATAACATACATATTACCTTTAGAGTGATGGCGTGACTATTATAACATGATATTCCTTAGGAAAAATCACCATTATCGATCCAAAAATATGATGTGGATAAATAATAATATGCAGAGGGTAGTAATGTGAAAATCAGATGTTTAGAGGAAGGTGATGTTGATGAAAAACCTGATTCCATAAGTACATAGATTCATAGGATGAATGAAAACTTGGTTCCTCAGAATGATGGGTTTCTACCTTATAGGTGAAATTTATAATAGTAAAAAGTGAAAAGCAAGGATATATTCTACACACCACCTAAAAAAGATAAAATACCCTCCAAAGAAGAAACAATATAATATTATGAGAGTGAGATAAAAAACCTAAAAAATCTCCATAGTGAATTACTAAGGGGAAATATTCTTAACTGGTATCATCTTGACGAAGAAACATATTTCCCTATTACCACATAGTAAGTGAAATCCAAACCACTTGAAAAGGTGGAATTTGAGTGTCACCCATGATTTGGATATAGAAAACCATTCTATATAATTGAAAAGATTTTATATGACTATGACTTTCCCCAATTAAGTTAAAAATATTTTTTTATTGGGTTGATCATGCAGCATTAGAAGAGATTGAAAATTAGATGGATTTGAATGTATGAAGATAATATATATATTATTACATGATCCCCTAGCATAGTAGGTGGTATAAGTAGTGATACCTCTAGAACTAATTAGCATAACCAAGTCCCTAGGTTCTCAGATGGAGGTTATGGAGGGACGACATGCCCCCATACATCACAAAAATAATCCATACACCAAATAGGTGGAAGGAAATTTTCTACAACTTGATTTTGATATCCCCATAATATTAATATTCAATGGTATGGTACACCGTAAAAGTAACTCAAAAACATCATATCTCAATGCTTCCCTATGACATTCCCTAGAGACAAGTAGTTGGAAAAAACAATATGATAATTTCTATAGGCCCCTGCAGGTCCAACCATTATTTGTTTCAATAGTAATCTTGTGGGGTCCATCTCAGGTTGGGAAGACATTCATTCTAAATTCTATTATCAGTTCATCTCCATACCAAAAAAATCAATGATTTTGGGTCTCAAAAAATTTAAAAAGTGGAAATGTGTGGCTCTTTGACTTTATTTACAAATAGGAGTGTCTAATATACTCACTCAAAATAAAATTATCATGATTATAATTTTTGGAACTCTATACTGAGAACTTATGAGATGATCTACAGACACCATTGATCCTAATTAAATTCCCATATGGATTCCACAAGTTCATTGAAATTGAGAAGTGATTATAAGATTTCATTGACCAAACTATGACCAATTCTAGGTCCATGACCACAAAACATATGAATGTATGGGAAGAGAATAAAATATTTTTTTCACCTTCAATATAGTAGAGGTGACCTCCAAATCCCCTAAGAGGGCCTGAAATCACTTAGTACCTCCTGTCGAGAAGGAACTATCATAAGACTTCCTTTTCTGGAGGTAATTAGAGATCATGGATTCCCATGATTTGAGAAATGTTTTGAAAAAGTATAATCCTTAGGTAAATTTCATGTATGAGGTTATTTCATCTTAAAAATGGAGAAACATACTCAGGAGACCAAATCCTAAGAAATCTAGTGTGTCCAGCATTAGTGACCATCCATACTATTACAATTTTCATAGGTGATTGGGTCACACTTTACTAGTCTGCTTTGTCTTCAAAGACATCTTCTAATGTATGGTTGATTCATAAAAGGTGATACTATGAAAAAAATAATTACATGTGAATTGTGTCACCAACACCCAAATAAATGAATATGGTGATAAGAAATATGTTCTAGCTAATAATGATCATAAATTCCAAAACTGAAGGATTCTAAAGACAATTAAATGAGCTCATGTCACCCCTTATAGCACAACTTTGTAAACATGTCGTGATACATACAACTAGGGATATTCCATTGAATCCATCTCTCTAAGGCTATCATAATCATTAGATATTGGGAAAATGAAAAAGAGAAAGATTCATATCCAACTGCCCCACTCATACACACCCCTCTAGATTTATTTCCTTTAGAAATTAAACCAAATAGAATCCTGATTATAAGAATAGATCATATTCATCTTTGTTAATTTTACTCACGTGACATATAGTTTTTTTGATGATGAATATGATAATGAAAAAGAGATTTTAGCACCTAACTGGGGATCTAAAGGTCAGGGATGCATATGACAAGGGTACAAGGGATAATGCAGTCACCGAAAAACAAAATATTCTGGTCACATCCTGGTTGAATAAATATTTGTTATTGATATATATGGTAAAGTTATTAATAAATTTAAAATATAGTATTTAGATCCCTAAAAGTCTTTTAGAAGTCATTCAACCATAATCGTTTTAAAAAATCGGATAGTGGGTGTGAAAATGTATGTCAGACTTAGAATAATGGGTAGAAAGACAAAACTGTGCCACTAATAGTAGATACTACCTTCACCTCTCTCTAATTACATTATAATGTACCTCATTCACATCAAATATTAATTCATTAGATAATAATCAACACACTTCTTGAAGAATATACATCTAATATAGAAATATGATATTCTAGAATATTAGGTATTTTTTCTAAACAAACTCTCATTCTTGGATTCTCTCAAAAAATTAAAATAAATTAGAGAGGAATTAATAAATTATCTTTAGAGTCCCCATAAGTATTTTTATCCAAGGTTTACCATGTAGAAACGTTTCATGTAAAATTACATACCACCCCCTCATTCAGAGACAATTAATGTTATAAATCCATATGAGGACAAATAAAAACCAAGTATGTTTCAGGAAAAATCATTAAATTCAATATCAAAATATATTTTGTGGTAAATGGTTATAGTATTAGCCTTATATTGGTTCAGACCCTTTGATGTTTGGGATATGGTGAGGAGGATTTGTCTTCAATGAAGATAACCATTCGAGTATATGAAAAAGTGAGTAAATCACCCTTAAAATTATAAATCTCAAACCTAAATGTAAAGGCACCCTATATAATTTTGAGTTCATGGTCATAAAAAAGGACATAACATACAAAATCTTATTTATGAGACATTGGATCTATAGATAAGTGGTGGTTCTATAATCCTTCCACTAATGTTTGAAATACCCCATTAACGTAATAGTAAGAATACAATATGGTGAAAATGAACACAACGAATCTTGTGAATCTATATATTCCATAAATTATTTTTTAAATGTTAATAGAAAAAAACCATTGATGGAGGGTGACTTTCACGTAGCCTCTTTTAATAGCTTGGTAATGGACTCTGAAAATACATGGAGATTTCTTAGTAGTGACTATGTGGTACATATTAAAATTTATCAAGGTAGTAGACTATGTATCATTGATCTATAATAAACAAAAAATTCATTGCACCATTTCCATGTGATATTGATCATTCCATCTAAATTGGTTCCATTGATGGATAGTCAGAATAATTACCTACTGGGATCAAAAAATTCACTTGTTCCATTGGTTGAAATTAAAAATTACCCTAGGTATTTCGATACAACATGGGATGTTAATACTATTATTACCCCCAATAGAAGTATAAAATAATGAAACCATCCTTAGAATATACATATGTTGGATCTTGTAGTTCAGGATGTCAATGTAGCTTCTCATGAACTATATTATCTCAACTAGGATAGATATTCCCCTAAATTATACACAATGACTAGAGATACCACTATATATATAGATATGGAATAAGAAGAGTATAACCTCATGAACACCCCAACGATATTTTAGTATGTAGAATCTACTTCTATTGATGATCATTGGAAAGTGAATCTTGGATTAGAAGATGTACCACATCCTACATTTGATAGTTATTCCATGACTATCAAAGAGTAGAAGATGGATATTTACTTCTAAATTTTAATTTATACAATTTTCACATGGAATTATATAGTGATTCCTGTGATGATACTTGATGTGAAAAAATATCATCTACCTTTTCTAGATTACTATAGAGGAGTCATGTAGGAATGAGGGAGGATGCACCACTCTCACAATTCAAAGTTCGAGTATGAAGTTGACATTTTTTAAATCCATCTTTTAATTATATGTGTATTACCCATAACGGGTTTCCAACATCATCCTCATTAAGAAAAAGAATTATCAAATTAGGTTATAAATTAATTATAGGCATCTTAATTGATAGTACAAAAATATTGATTTACCTCTATCGATTATCAATATTTTGATCAATGACATTGCTGGATTCTAAGACCTTTCCATTATGGATGGTTGTTCAGGGTATAACCAGATCAAGACAACCCTTTAAGATGAGAAATCCAAATACTTCAATTTTCATTAGGGGATATTTTTTACTGGGTTATTTCCTTTGACTTAAAGAACATTGAATCTACTAATCAACACACTATCTATCATATCATTAAATATATATTGGGATTGATCATGTAGTAATACATCAATGGCCAAATTATTAAATCTTGAATGAGTTCTGATCACCTCAATGATCTTTAAACAATCATAAAAAATATAGACCATAGTTTCATGAAAAACCCTCTAAAGTGTTTATTTAGAGTAATTTCATGAGTATTACATGGCTCTATTGTATGCCTCCATTTCATCAAAGTTGATCAAAAAATTACGATTGTATCTTAGAGATTCTGACTCATCACATTCCTATATAATTGAGTGTGTCTAAGAGAACCATGATTATATTCAACATTTCATGTCCAAACTGGTAGATATATGTATTTCCTTTACTAAGTTAATGATAAATAGAGTCAACTACATGTGGGATGAGGGATTCTAAGAAAATTTTGAGAACCTCAAACAGTTCCTGCTGAATCCACTAGTCATGATACAACTAGTATAAGTAAATCTAATCATCTTATATGTGATGACCATGGAAAGACAACTCGGAGGACTCCTTGAAAAGAAAATAAATGTGGGGAATGAAAAAACACTCAACCAACTTATCTAAATGATGGTAGATAATAAGTTTCAATATTTTTATATTGAGGAGAACATTTTTTTCTCTTCTCTATAGTGAAAAAGATGAGGAATTACTTGTAGTATCATAAATACCACTTGGTTACCCATATTGACATACTAAATAATACCCTTATCACCACTATATTAATTGAGATTTTGGCCTAATGGGTGGATATCTTGTAATATCAATAATTTTAATTTGTTTCAAAAAAGGATATCAAAGGGATGGTACTATCTCACTTCATTATAGAACATTATAGTCTTGAAGACACCCTGATGGTCTCCAAATATCTCGATTAATAAAATATTTATTCCAATGAAACTCACTGAAGATGTGAGATACGTTTGGATATGGGCTCCCAAATATTCATTATAATGAAAATGGAAAACAAGAAGATCAGCTGAGTTGGTTTGTGGATTGAATTTGGTTCCCTGGACAAGGATATTCTTCTATATTAATTATCACCATCTGAAGGATGCACTAATATTGTGGTTGAATATGAATCCCTTATCGAATGATTGTAAATAATCATGTAGTAAAAGAAAGCTTACCTGAATGTCAAAGGGGTCTCATATCTTTTGATAAAATAGACTAATAGTGAGTATTCCATTTATAAGGATGATATGAACCCTATCATATATTATAACAGAGGATTGATCTAAGAGTTCCCTTTTGAACTGATTCAACATCACGTGTCTTGATCACAAAATGATTCTACAGATGCATTGTATAATGTAGAATAGTAATGGGATATCCTAATCAGGATTATGTGGTCTTCAATATCACACACTGAAGAGTAGTCCCACCCATCATCATTTGTGATGTGGAAGAAATTAATTAGGTCAATACTTCCCTAGATAATAATGATTCGATATACACACCTTGATAGATGGATGCCAAAATATATTACATCAAAAATGGGATCCTACCATTGGATAGATCCAAAATATAATATATTAGACACTAACCACTGAACGCCACCATTTTTGGATAAGTTGAATTAGTGAAAAGTACTCTATAGATAAGGCTTCAACAGTGTCCTCATCAAGTGCATTATTGATGGAGAGACTCTCACTTTCATGAATGAAGTTCATAAATGATCATGTGGCACTAACCAGTCAACAACAAAATACTCACACCAAATTTGGATACATGGGATCAACTAGAAGAAAATACTATATATAATTTACCTAGATGTTTAAAAAAAATTATACTTTTGAATACTTCATCTATCATCCATCTATGTTACAACACAAATCTATGTATTCTAGGCGATTCACCATATGAGGAATGGATGTTTTCATGGCATATACCCTAGCCATGACTAAGAAAGTTAAGTCCATCCATACTGATAAAAACTTATTTTACAAATAGAATGTGGTAATACCCCTTAAGGATGCCAACATAAATAATATCATCAACTTCAGGAAGTCCAACATAATCAACAAATTATTGTTCCTCACATGATATTAATGAAAAATGGAACTAAATTATATTCTTCAAAGATAAATATATTATATCAGAAGTATAAAATTGAGTAAAATCATTCATATCACTTTCGTGAAATGGAAAATGCACATTTAGAGGCCTCCAATAAGAATTTGTCAAATATAATAAATAGAATGGTGGAAAAGACAAAAGGTCTTGTCTAGACAATATCATTCATGATTTGTGCGCCTATCATAGCACCACACACATAAATATGAAAGTGACCCCATATTGAATAGTTTATTGAACACATGTGGTGTTACCCATCAAATCCTAGTTTCCCTCATTTAGAATAACTATCTTTGGAATTCTCTCTAATGAAGAGAAGTCAAAAAAGTTGTTTGAGGAGTTAGAAAAACACAATGAGAAAATTTTTCATAAGCTTCACAAACATGAAGTCTATCATAATTAGATTTTGCGATTCTTATGAAAAAATTATCATGTCTTCAAATTACTATATGAATAATTGGTATTTTTACTTAGAACCGTGATGATAATAGTGAAAAACATAAAAATATGGAACTCCAGTGGGAAGGACCTTTTATTATACAGAAGTTATATTCTAAGATCCATTTCTCGTTATTCATATTGTATGTGGAACATGTTACACCACCTACCATCCATAGGTTTCATAAGAAATACATTCGGTAATTTTCATCATGATATGAAGTCTTGGATGCATGAATTTAAACTGCACAACATTCCACATCCTTAATAAATGATGTTAAACTTTATAGAATAAATATTGGCAACATGAAAATAAATTGCTTGGAATACATATTTACCAAATGAAATTTATCTGTGTAGAAGATAGTATGGGTCAAAAGACCGAAACAATTCACAACATCCTATGTCTTATTTGAAATCCATTAAACATCACTTGGTGTGTTCACCATGTGGGTCCTACATCATATTATTTTGGATGATCTGGACCTACATAATGGTTTTTCAATGTGAGTGTTTACCATATAATATTTATTTTTCATTGAAAACTTTATGCATGGGAGAATTACTCTAATTTGAGTGTAGAATTGAAACTTTATTAGTGACAGGTTTCCTTCATCCCAATCCAAGACATCAATTAATTAGCAATTCACTATACATGATCCAAATCAATGATGAAGAAAAAAATAAAGTTCCCCCATCCCCATATTGGAATCATATCTATTTAATGAATCATATTTCAGAGCTACATACAGTTTTATTCCTATCAACATTGGACTCATTGTGATGTCCTAGTCTATAATCATCAACACAAACAAAATGGAAAAAATGCATATTCCCCTATGTATGGGTTAAGCCTACACAAGGGATATCATTATAAGAAATATATATGTCTAGATCAATATTTTAATGGGACATGAAGGGAGAGTTAGATTGCATATATTTCACCAAGACAGAATATAAAAAATGAAACCCCTCCCTGATTAGAAGCCAAACTTATGAAGAGAGCATTCTCCCTAACTGTATGTGGATTGATACCAATTTATACTAGATACATAGTGAAACTCAGATCTTAAATAATGTTTCCTGTCACAATATAAAAATAATTCCCCTTCCTTGTGTATAGATCATAAAATAAAAACGTATTTTCTCATATAAGAACAATTCATGACTTGATTCTTATCATCACATGATACATAGTGATTCAAGGATATTCCAAATTAAGACCAACCATTATTTTTCATCACTAAGAACCATGTCCCACTATGTGAGTCATATCCATGAAGAGGATCTAGTCCACCTTAAAATGTGAAAATCTCAACATATTTCATATCCTTCACTCTCACACAGTTCAATTAAATGCCCTATTGACTATGGTTTCTCATCACGTGTTTGAATCATGTGTACTTGGGGAACCTAAAAATATTATTTTACATGAATGATTGAGGAAATTTTATATAAAAAAACAAATCCTCGTTTCATGATTCCAAACTACACCACAACATTCTTATATCATAATAATAAATTCACGACATGAGGTATTCATGCTGGATAGATATTCCCCTTAAAACTGTGTACTCATGAAACACAAGTCATATCCCTTATCCTTGAAAATGTTTTCTATACACATTGTTATTGCCTTTAGGGTGATCGATCCCTTCTTGAACATTATATTCTACCTAAGAAAACTTCATATCATTGATATCTGAGTTAATACCATCCATTTACTTAAGTTGACACACTTCGCTTGGAACCTCAAGGTCATCGATCCAAAGTTCCCTTGGTTCAACCAATTCAAATTTGTAACATGGACTGGTGGATTTAAAGAGACCCCAATATGATTCACTATTAAAAAACACAATGCCTAAATTTGTTTTCTAAGGAGATATGTTCTTTCATAGTGGAGAGGGTACCCTTAAATCTGAGTTCTATTATGCTAACTTTATAGGATATTGACTTTTTTCCATTGTAAATTGTTGACTTGTACCCAATGCTTCCCAACCACTATTGACTCAAATATTCTTTGTTTATTATTTAGATTCCCATTACATAAATATTCAACCATATTTGAATACCCTTAATATTACTCATCTTTTAGTTATACTCACTGTTGAGGAATGTTTATAACCTCTCATTATTGTACCCTTTAGTTTCAAGGTATGTATCTGTTATGATGAAACAACTACCTTGTCTTTATCAATCCTTTTGGACTCCCCGTTTTCCACCAAACAAACTTTATGGACCATTCTCATGTATAAATCTCTTGATTCCTTAACAAAAAATTATCATGTCATTTTATGGACCTTGAGCCAACATATTTCTATTTCAACCATAAGACACAATGTTATTACAGTCTGAATGATATGAGGGTACCCTTATGAGATTAACTGGTGAATAAAACAATTACTAAGAGCTTGTTCCAAGGGTTGTTTTGGTTTTTGATGGGACCCCTCTTGTATTTAATGTTGAAAACCCCAATTTCAATGATCTTGTATCTATGGGATGTTTTGGTCCATGAGGAATGGCCCCCCTTAACTCTAAGCACTATTTATTCATTAGGGTGACATTAATACAACACATCATCAATGAATAATCATTGATATATTTATCTAAATACACGATCTATTTTATAGATATCCACATGTACAATATGGCTCATGAATGACTATGTGGTTTATTCCTTAACTCATACCATCACTAGATACATAGTGACTCTCATATCTCAGATCTTGTGTTCGGCCTCAATATAAAAACGAAATATAACTTGTACCTGTGTAATATTCTGACATACATGGGGATTATATCATATAATAACTACGTGTTTCTTGATTAATATTTCCACTTGAAACATTTTTATTTTCAAATATCAAATCCTATTCCCAACAACAATATAAAAGTAAAACAAAAATCCACCCTAATGGAATATATGTTAGAGAAATTCATGAAGGATTCTCCTTAACTATGTCTAGATTGATTCCAATCCCTATAGGATATGTATTGATGGACAAATTTCAAATCATAGGCTAATCCTCATAATAAAAACTAAAATAATAATAATAAATATTTGTATTGTCCCCTCCCTCCATATTATTCAGACCTACATATGGAGTTTTATTTCCATGAACTACATGTGTCTTGGGTCCTTTCATTGGAAGATATGTAGTGACAACTAAATATTCCATTCCAGAGCAATCTAAATTTTTTATTAAAACCCAACTCTTTTCCTCAATGATAACCATGTTGGTGTAGGTATTTATACTCATATCGATATGTCAATGCCCAAAATATTCCTATATCACACTCACTCACTCAGCTCAACAAATGTCCTAGTTGTTTCTTGTTACTCATAATGAGAATGATCATGTGATCTTTGGGAACCTGGTAATCCACCCTGACCCTTGGGATTAAGGTGAACTCTATTTATAGTTATGGAACCACATCCTAGTCAGATAATATTAAACATCATCGAATGAGATCTTTATATTGAATAAATTATCCCCAATAATATTTTTGTACTCACGAATCACATATCATATCTTATCAACCTAAAAATGTTTTCAATACATGTTAGTGTAGTCTTTTGGGAGCTTGAACCCTTCTTCTGTATTACATTATCCATAAATGAATATTATATCCTTATTACTTGAGATGATAACCCCAAATTAATTGACTTTTTGTACTTCTCTTGGTACTCGATGGACCTTGAGACCACTTACTCTTGGTTACCCACTACAGGGTACATGTTATAGGTAGTAAATGATCAGAAGGAACCCCAGCATGAATCATTTTTGAATAATAAAGTGGACCATAGATTTTGTGCAGTATGTTTTTTGGTCATGGATGAATTGACCCCATTAAATCTTGGAGATATTTTCATAACTATCTATGGTTAGACAGTTTTTCATTTTTAATGGTTGGCCTATACCCACAAGTCCTCATATCCCATTGATTAGGATATTCATGTGTTATGATTTACACTTCACATAACCCAAAAATTCTTGTAGATTTGGATACTATCAATCTTACACATATTTCCATCAATCCCATTACAAATAATGATTAAAACATTGCAGTTTTGTACCATTTCATTTCTAGGTATGAATCTTAGATTAATTTATAACTACCAGGAATTACGCATTCCTCTTTGAAATAAAATATGGGTTATCCTCCAAGACCTATAACATCATAGATCATTTCATCATATATATAAATATGTGCTATGGATGGGTTCATCATCTTAATACCATAATAAGATATGAAAGTTACATTTCCATATATAATAGCTCGATCCACATAGACGAACCATCATTTGATTGTGATGTCATGTACAACTAAGGGAAGATAAAAAATCCCCCTCTAGATATGAGTTAGATTTATGTAGTGAGTCTATCAAGGAACTACATGTGGATTTATTCCTATTGTGACAGGATATCTATTGATTCCTAAGATCCCTATTCGTAGAACCATCCATAATATTAAAAATGATATTTACACGTTCCTTGAATATGATCTCAATAAATACTAGGAACCTTATCATATAATAACTATGTGTGGCTTGATTAAGGACTTATCAGGATATGTAGTGAAAGATGTGTATATTATCTTGGGTCTAGACATATGTTTTCCACTACGATGACCTTTCTTATAGATTGGTTTATATGGAACATTATCAAACTTTTTAGACACAACAATATAAATATTCACACACCCATGATATTCCCTCCCAATATGAGATCCATTTAGTCCAGATAGAATCACCAAAAGTTATAGATCATGCACCCGAGTGATGGTGGGTGAATTCTCTTTAAAAGGGAACCTACCCCTCTCCCATTCAAATGATTTAATGATATATAAGTGTAATTTTATCTTTTACATAACTATGTGTGGCTTTATTCTTTATAAGGACCTAGCCTTAACCATTACTTAATCTTCAGTTATGTAAAAAATATGACTTTGACTAACATGAAGGATATCATTAGAATTATATATTTATATAATTAGGCCATAAATCATACATAACAACTTAAATATTACAAACTTGACACTTCTACTCTCTATTAATATTTTACATAAAACAAAAACAAAACATTTAAAAAGAAACATGGTTATGTTTAATGTTTAATCATTATAACTTTTCCATGACCCCATCTTTGACTATATTTTTATTTAAATCTAGTGAAGAAAATTCAAAAAAAAAATGGATGAGCATAAAAATCAAAGTATGTGATACATAGAGAACGAAAAAGTGTAATCATTGAAAAACATTTAAACCTTTAATACTTTATCATAATGCATTATGCCTTTTCTTTAAGAAGTAGTAAATAAAATTCACAAAATATAAGCCCATTACGTACCATTTTTATAAAAAAAATATTACCTTAAAATTCATATAAATAAACATATAACATATAAATGTAACTTGCAATGTAATCATACGTAAATGAAATTACCATATGGTTTAATTCCACTCATATCACTAAAATGAATAGCCATACAACTCACTTCCATACAAAATGCATTGGAGGTTATAACGTGACCACCCCCCATGGTTTATCCTGGATCAACCATATTATGATTATCATATAACAACCCATCGTTGGTTATCACATAACCACCCATAAAATGTCCAAGTACCATTATATAATCGTAAAAAATAAAAGATTTCAATTATCAACATTCCACTCATAAAATTTTATTTGAAATCACAAGAAAAAATTTCAAGATACTAAAATTATCAAATCATTATAAAAAAATATTAAATATCAAAATACCTAGAAAATAAGGAATATATTATTTTTTTGGATAAAAATATTAAGTCTTGTATAGGAATCCATGTATCAAATAATGGTTATTGTGGACTAGAAGTTGTTGTCATTGTATACGATAAAAAACATTGATTTTTGTAATTTGGTAAAAAATTTAATATGATTTGTATAAAAATATTCATTTTGAATATTTTTAAATGAATGCAGGTTCAATGGGGTTTATTTTACAACTTATGAAAGAAGTTTGTGTATAACATCAAAATACGCCTCAATGAAAGGATATTGAGACGAACTCTCTCAACTGAAGATCGATTCTTCATGTTCAAAATTTATATTCATGAATAATAAACATAGGATAATTTATACTTTATTGAGAAGCTTTTTCAATTTTATTATTAATTTTATATCACTAAATACTATGTTATAATAATTTCATAATTATTTATATTCATGTTAGACGTTTTTTTTGATAATCGGTACTTGAGTTGAAAATGAACTTGGCATAATGTTAATAGTCCATGTGGCCATAAATACATCATCTACATAATATTATTCATGAAATAATGATCACTTTTATAAATTAATCATTAATTTTAAATCAAACCATTAATTATGGTTATGGAAAATTAATAATGTTATAATCATGGATAAAGTTGGTCACATTTACACAAGAGTAACTTTTTCAATTTATCATTTATCATTATAAAAATACAGTATTTATTATTTTATGACTCCATAATGATAATAACATCATTAATATAATATTAATAATATTAATAATTTTAATATACTTATATATTGTTTCTTCTAGAAATGGGGATTGACCATATTTGTTTAAGGTTCAAACTTTCCAATCGGTTTCTAACGGGTTTATTCATAGAACCGGAAACATCCAATGATTCTATATCCATTTGGATCTACATTCAAAAGGTAGGAGCTCATTAGTTGTGGAATAATGAGGCTTAAGAATTTTCATTGGTCTAGAGGATGGGAGGTCATACTCATTACACCTTTTTGGTGGGAATTATTTTCCACTCCGGGACTCTCTTATAGATTTAAGTTATGTTCACAAATCCTTATTAATTTACCAAGCATAAAAATGAGTTTTTCATTTATATATTGAAATCAATGATTGATATTTAGGAGATTTATAGAATATTTTATATGTATTTCAGGTTATTCAGAGATAGATAATCATCCATATTTCTTAGATATTCGTAGTCAATGGTATCCTTGAACAACTTATACAGAAAACTCTTGGTCATTATGATAACCATATTGGATTTAAAGAAACTCAGTGGGGACTTGATTTTTATTATCGTTCAGATGGATAGGGATTATTTCAAAGTTGGGATCATAAACGAAGATGGGCTACCTACGTATCCTTATTAAAGAGGAATCAAAACCCACATAGTTCGGGAATTAAGATATAGTTTAAAGTCATATGGGATAGATAAGAATTAATGGGTGATGGGATTTAACCTTAGAAAGGCTTTCTATGTACTCTACTTATAAGGCAGAGATCAAAGTCAACATAGTTTGATTAAAAAGTGTGGGAATTACGTATGATTAATGGCCCAAAGAGATGTTTCATGGTTACATTTTACACTGTAAGCTCACGTGAGTCATACTCGGTGTGAGAAACAAGAGGTATCAGAAAACATGACAATTTGTGGCACGAATGATGCGGTCACAAGGAATGATATGGGTCTTATGTATGTGTAATTTCCCAAGTAAATCAAGATCAGGGCTTAGTTCAAGAAAGAAGCCTAGGAACAAGGTCCATTGCATTATGGAGATCTGAATACTCTAACTTGTGGCTTTATCCTGAGGAGAATTCTCAAATTAGGGGGTAATTCAGGCTTAATCCTAAGGAGGATGCCCATTAGCAGGGTCTATCAAGTTATATGTGCTTTATGGAGATTTAGATTCTTAATTTCGGTCTTGCTCTTAAAGAGGATTCCCAGATTAAGGGGGACTTTAACTTATGATTGGGGCTTACTCCTGAGAAGGATGACCAAATAAAAATAAGGTTAGGGATTACTCCATAGAAGGAGGCCTAATGATAAAGGGATATTGGGGCATACTCCTAAGGAGGATTCCCAAATCAAAATAAGTTTGGGGTTACTCCTGAGAAGGAATCCCAATTAAAGGGAACTTATAACCTAGGGCTTACTCCTGAGAAGCTACCCAAAAGTTAAAGGGAAATTGGGGCTTACTCCAAAAAAGGAGGCCCAGGTTAAGAGAAATTATGACTGGGGATTACTCTTGAAATAGAGGCCCAAATTAAGAGGACATGAGACTTGGGGATTACTCTTGAGAAGGAGGCCCAAATCAAAAGGGGATTTATGATTTCGACCTACTCATAAGGAGGATTCCAAGATTAGGGAACCTCTCATATTAATGGATGAGGTTGAATGAAGGATATATCTAACCTTAATGACATAATTTTATGTAAATCATGAGGTTTTGAGAGATTTTCAACAGAATTCTTTTCAGATAAGGAATCCCATAAAGGAACCCTACCATAAATAGCTTTGAAGAGGGTTTTGAAGGCTAAATCTTGAATAGTAGAGGTAAATTTGAAGAACGGAATTAAATTGGAAGGAGGTGCACAAGTATTGGATAGGTGCACAAGTCTTGGTCACGCAAGTATACTTGCGTGACATGAGTCAACTAGTGAGACTAAGAATCCATGAAGTGAGACTTGGGAGACATTGAAGTGGATCCCTTAGTATCATCTCTATAGGCCTTCAGAAGGGTGGAACAAAAGTTTCCTTTGGAAGTAAAGGCAGCATGCAAGTATCATCATTTCCCTTAAAGGGATAGACACATAGCCGTACAATTATTAATGAGTTATAATACTTATACCTTATTCTTCCTCTTTAGAGCTTCCATTCTAGGTAAAAAATTACCTTAGAAGTGTTCAGAAGACTTTAGATGAAGATTTGGGCGACCAAAGCTTGAATCTTGAGTTTTGTATTTTTGGTCTTTTAAATGGGGGGCCCACAGGGGTTATTTATAGGATACTGAGCACCTTGGGCGAAAAAAGAATAGGGTGTGCAAGTTACATGCGAGACCCATATGTGGCGTGCAAGTGTCTTTGGCAACCACAAAGAAACTTGCACGACTCATGCTTAAAAGGTTCCATGTTCATGACTTTGTCAATTTTTAATGTTCTTCAAAGGATGACTCTCTTTGTGCTTAAGGAATTTCTCTTTTCATTCGTTAGACTCTATGACGGAAAGAAGCATCAACAAAAGTCCCCCCTTAGAGTCAGATCTGAAAACGGAAAGAGGATTTGACTCTGAGGAAAAAGAGAAACAATGTGTTGCGGTGCACAAGTAGTAGGCGCGCAAGTATTGTTCTGGCGCGCAGGTTCCGAAATACAGGGGTACAACCTCACCTATAAATATAGGCCTCACTTCATGCAAAGCATCCAGCTTTCGAATGCTTCTTGCTCTCATCGCACAAGTGAGCTCTCCTTGCATGTGTTACTTTGATTTTCACTCAGCCACGCTTCTTTTCATTGCGTCACGCTTCCTCAGTCTATTTTGACTTTCGCACCAATACTAGCGTGGTAAAACATGCACGGTTGACTTAGACTTATGCTCCATTTTTAGACTTGTGTGCCTTAATTACTTAGCCATTTTTCAATTACTTCACAAATTTTATGAAAAAAAACATACATAAAAGTTAATTATTTGATATTTTTGCAGATTCAATGGATCCAAGATGAATTGGATCGGCTATTGAGTTGGCTATCAAGCGGGCTAATGACATGATGAACATCATTCACCATTATTACTATGATATCTGTGACATCACTCTCCAATATTTGGCCAAGTACTTGAAGAAGTATCATTTCAATTTCCCACAGAGCATTTACTTGCCTTTACATGGCCATGGTCATCTATAAGGAGTCAATGTTCCATATGAAATGAACTATACGAACGAGATGCATCCACACTACTATTCCTTTATTTTGGTTATGCTGTGAATTAAGAGTAGCAACAATGGTCTAAATTTTCAAATTTTTCCTCCATTCCATTTCCTTGTAGAAATGAAAATGGAAAACTATGGGCTGATATGTTTTCCGCTGCCGGTTGTTGGAGAGAAGACTGTCATGACATTAAAAACAATATCTGAAAAGATTAATATCCGCAAATTGCTCTTTATTTCCAATGCTCCATTCTCAAATCCTTGTATCCATCTTCCAAGTCTCTTGGACAGAAACAGAGTCACTATTTGATTAGCTGAAAATTTTCTCATACCGCACCCAAGAACATTCTTTTACAATTGTTCCAAGAAGAGCTGGCATCACTGCATCACTTCTTGTATCTAGTTGAATGAATGAACTCTAGGTGGTTACTGATGAAGCTTGGGATTCCTTAAATCAAATGAATAGTTATGTTCAATGCCTCTTGTAATTCTTGAAAAAGAGAAGAGACTCCAGTCTGTGGATTTTCTTCTAACTCTTGTGAATCCATGAAAAACACTTTCATCTTCAATCATTTGTGCATGCATTGTCTTTCTACTTTCTTTAATTAATTTTACCCAAGCCAATGGGCCTAGTAATCATAGTTTGATATTTTATAGGGTGACTCAAACAACCCCATAATCATTTCATCTTTTGTTGCTCAATATTGCCTAAATCATACAATATATACTTTTAGTGAGAAGGGACTCGTCCTTTTGTTAACAGTTCCTTTTAAAAGTTCCCAATTTAATGAGTACTCTGTCTTTTATTGGCAGTTTAAAGTTATGTATGTCAGACATAAAAAAGGATAATGTTTAAGGTCAAATATCTTTGACCAATTGGATTAAAAATTGACTAAATTCCTTGATAATTTGTTTGAAAATATATTACCACATTAAAGTATAAGGGAACACATGTAAACTGTGACCTAAGAAATTTTGAATCTGAGAGATGATATGAAAAAAGGGATTAAAGGCATTAGAGGAAGTATTTTCTTAGAGTGAAGATATGACTATTTGAAAAACCAATTAGGGGGATGAATTATACAGGGCCACTTAAGGGCATTGCTAGCATAGTCAAATAATAGAATCTTTTGGCTGACAGGTCCATTATGTAGACTAATTATGCAAGGCCACCTAGGGGAACGTGCTGCATAGTCAGGCAAAATAACTCTCAGAAATTTTACTTTTCTATTGCTAAAAATCCAGTGGAAGTTTATGGAGATTAAAATTTTCCAAAGCATAGAGTTTTCTGTATGGATAGGGGTACTTGAGTATGGAGAGGATATTCCCAATCAATATTGTCAAAGAATTCGATTAATGTTACTCTTGCAAAGGTCTGACTCAAACGTAGGGAAGGGAAATATAAACCATAGACTTGAATACTTTCAGATCATGAAAAAGAGTATGGGAAAAATATTTTAAAGAAGGAAATTTTTGTGGATCCCTACATATTGTGGTTAAGACCAATAAGGATAAAAGAGGTTTTCCTCCAAAGAATGAAATTACCACAATTTGACAAACCCGTTAGGGGGTTGAATTATGCAGGGCCACATAAGGGCATAGGATGCATAGTCAAATAATAGCATCTTTTGGCTATCAGGTCCATTATGTAGACTACTTATGAAAGGCCACCTAGGGGCACATGTTGCATAGTCAGGAAAATGAATTCCCAGGTATCAGAAATTTTGTGACCAAAAGTCAAGAAAAGGGTTATGGAGACTTGGAAGTATTTAAGCATAGGAGTATGGCACATCAAAATGGGCATTGTCCAATGCATTAAGGTGATACACAGACCAATGCTAACCATAATCATATTGTGGATGGGTCGTGAATTGAGATGTTGGACTTCACTACATATCCCATAATGATGGGAATCAATCCATACATAGTTCTTGAAATATAGTTTAACGTCATGTGGGACGAGAGTGTAGGAGATCTATGTTTAGGATCATAGAGCTTGGACCATAATGAGGAATACACATTGTGTGTTTTATAAACCTGATGTGAATGAAGACAAGTGTTTTCATACCACATTCATGTTTTCATAGGGGGACTTTTCAGCCAAGGGACTGAAAGTGGAATTTTGGGTTAGGCCCAATGACTAGGGGCTAGATTCGAGGGACACTCAAATGTTCTTATGTATCCCATAAGGATGGGAATCAAGCCATACATAGTTCTTGAAATACCCTATGTACCAATTTGGTTCGTACAATTGAAGGGTAAAAGGGGACTTTAGTGCAATGATGGTTTGACCCAAGATTAAAGGATTGGGAATTACCATGTATGCACGTAGTCTTTTAAATATGATATGATTGGAGATCAATGTCAATGATGATTCCCTCTTAGGAGAGGGACAATGAGGGACTATATTGTATAACATCATATAGCAAGGACGATGGTGCTGCATAGTTTAGTGTCATGTAGTAGGGGAAAAAGGGACATACATAGTTTAACATCATGTGGGATGAAGGTGAGCCAACGTGAAGAGATTGGTTTTCAGTTGCTTCACGGATCAACATCATATGAGATGGAGGTGAACCGATGTGAAGATGTTGGTTTTGGGCTGCTTCATGGATCAACATCGTATGAGATGGAGGTGAACCGATGTGAAGACATTGGTTTTGGGCTCGAACATCAGGAGGTTGCCTACATACCTAGCCTAGAAGGCAAGGATCAAAGTCTGTGTAGTTTAATTAATAATTAATTGGTGATCCAGTTGTACTTGAGGACAATCTGAGGATAATGCTGGGACTTACGTGTGGTTAGCGTCCTAGAGAGGGTGTTATGGTTGAAGCTTACTCTAAGCTCACGTGAGTCATGCCCAGTGTGAGAAACAAGAGGTAACAACAACTCTAACGATTCACAGTTTAATGTCATGTAGGAAAAAGGGGTGTTGTACAATTTAGTGTCATATAGGTTGAACGTATTGTAGTTTAACATATTTCAGGACATGTGCACATTTTAACGTCATGTAGGACAAAAGGGACACAATTTAACGTCATTTTTGATGAATGAGGGACAATGCAGTTTAAAGTCATGTAGTGAGGACTATAGGGACTATGCAGTTTAAAGTCTTGCAGTAAGGACTATTGGTGCTGCACAGTTTAGTGTCATATAGCAGGGAAAATGCACAGTTCAATGTCATGTAGGATGTATTAAGGGAATTTTTCATAGTTTAACATCATGTAGGACGTATAAGGGAACTTTTATAGTTTAATGTAATGTAGGAAAAACATATAGTTTAACATCATGCAGAATTTATGGACCCATTTTAACGTCGTGTTGGATGAAGGCTATGAAGTTTAACATCGTGGAGGACGTGTGCATAGTTTAACGACATGTAGGATTAAAGCATTTGAGTTACAAAAAATACTTCTTCAGGAATCTTATATTGGTTGGAGTTTTAATGAGTTATCCATATATTGAGACTAATGAATAAGCTCCATTAGTGTATACCATATTAATTGAGTAAGGTCCTTCCAACTTTGGATCAATATTGGGAGGTTTTTTTCCTGGTATCATTGGAGTTCTGAGGAACAATACGAATTCTCTTTGAATTAATGAACGAAGATAAACTTTTTTGATGAAAGCCTATGTTATTCGATTCTGATAGACGTCCAAGTGGTCCTGGGTGGACAATATTTTTCATCCAATCGTTCTAATTCATCATATGGATTCTATGATTGTTCATCTTTAGATGAATGATCAAAAATGGCTACTCTGAGCGAAGGTAATTGAACCTCAATGGGGAAGATTGCTTCTATTCCATATAAAAATGAATATGTAGTTGACCGCGTAGTAGTGCGCGTGCTGGTCCGATAAGCCCATAAAGCATGAAAATGTTTATCATGCCATGATTTTTTATCTTTATCCACCATCTTTTTCAGTATGTTTGAAAGAGTATTATTGAAGGCTTCTATTTTTTCATTGGCCACTGCATGATACTGAGATGAATGGTTGTATTTGATGTTGTATTCTTGATACAACATCCTTACCTAGGATGAACAGAAGTTGGTGCCATTGTCTGTCAATATGTTATGAGGGACACCAAATCTGGTAATGATTTTATACTTTATGAAGCTTAAAATGATTTTAGAACTAACTTCTTTGAGAGGTACTGCCTCTGTCCAATTGGAAAAGAAGTCAGTATGAGTAAGAATATACTTAAAATGCTTAGATGTAGTTGAAGGGGAAGGTCCTACTACATCCATTCACCATGTGGCAAATGGCCATGAGTATTTAGCTATGTGATGAAACTCTGGGGGTTGATGAATGAAATTGGCATATACTTGGCAAGAATGACACTTCATAGTGAAATCAAAACTATCTTGTATCATTGAAGTCCAGAAGTATCCAAGTCTTCGAATTTGATTAGACATTCTATGTCCAGACTGCTGGGCACCACAGACTCCTGCATGTACTTCTTTCACGACAGCTATTGTCTCTTCACCATCAACACATCTGAAGAGAATTAAATAAAAACCTCATTTGTAGAGAATTTTTTCTAGGTGATATGGGCTATCATAAGGAGTAAAATTGACCACACATCGCTAAACTTGTTCTTTTCTGGCTCTATCTGGTTGGAGTGTTCCATTTTGAAAGTATTCCATGATAGGTTTCATCCATTGTGTAGTATGACCATATGGTTTAGAAATGGTACTAATTTCCTTGATTTACTCTATTTTGATTTAAAAAAAAGGTAAAACTACACAAAGGTGGGAAATACTGATGGTTTTTTCGTCCCGATTTGGATCTTCTAGAGTTGTGGATACATTACCCAGTGCATCAGCTTGGGCATTTTTTGATCACAGGACATAAGAAAATATCAGTTCTGAGGGAAATTCTTCCCTTAACTCTCTGATGTAATCACACAAAGTGATTAACTCTTCTTTTCTGATGGCATAATCCCTATAGACTTGTTTGATTACCAGTCTAAATTACATTTAACCTTTAAGTGATTCACCTGTGCCTGAAGCGCTAATTCCAAGCCTGCGATGAGTGCTTAATATTCTACTTCATTGTTTGTACCGACTTCCAATAATAAAAAGGAATAAAGAAACACTGCCTTTTCTGGATAAATCAGGATTATTCCTAATCCAACTTTATTGATTTTAGGGTTTTTCATTCTCTTCCCTGTTGGACTTCTGGAAGCACCATCAAAGTACATTTCCCATGTTTGAAGATTATCTTGAATAGAGAAGACATCTTTATCAAGAAGTTGAGTATTAAATGATGTATCATCCGTAGGTGGATGCTCAGCAAGGAAATCAGCCAGGGATTGGCCCTTTATTGACTTTTGAGAGACATTCTGGATATAAAACTGCTACAAGATAACTGCCCACCTTACCAGACGTCTTGTAAGCATTGGAAGACTAAGGATAAACTTGATCGGGTTATTGTGAGATACCAATTGAACCTCAGGATGTTGTAGGTAGTGTCTCATTTTCTGAACTGCAATGATTAATTATAGGAAGAACTATTCAATACTTGAATATTGTGTTTCTGCCTCAAGCATAGTTCGACTGAGATAGTAAAGGCTATTTTCATTCCCGACATCATTCTCTAGGGTAAGGAAGGCACCCAAGGATCTCTCTAAATCAGTCACATATAGAATAAGTGGTCTTCCTTCAACAAGTGCCATTAATATCGGTGGACTCAAGGGATATTTCTTGAGAATATCAAATGCCTCTTGGAAATCTTCGATCTATTGTTAGGTTACTCCCTTCTTCATTAATTTAGTGAAGGGTAAACATTTACCTGTCAGATTGGTGATGAAACACCGAATATAGGTCGGGTGTCCTTGATGTCCTCTTAATTATTTCAAATTTAGAGGAGGTGACATACCAAGGATTGATTTTTTTTTCTCAAGATTAAATTCAACACCACGATGGCGTAAAACAAAGCCGAGAAATTTTCCTAAGGTTACCCCAAAATCACATTTCAAGGGGTTCATCTTCAAATTGTGTTGTCGATGTTTTTGAAATATTATTTCCAAATCAGCCAAGTGATTAGAGCGTTGTCTGGATTTAACCACCAAATCTTCCACATAACATTCAACAAATTTCCCTAAAAGGGATTAAAGATATGGTGAATGGCACGTTGATATGTTGTACCCACATTCTTCCGGCCAAAGGGCATTACCCGATAGCAAAAAACACCTTGAGGGGCTCTAAAGGCTATATATTCTTCATCTTCTGGGGCCATTCGGATTTGATTGTTCCCAGAATAACCATACATGAATGAAAGTGCATCGTATCAAGCTGTTGCATCAATTAAGAGTTCTATGATTGGAACTAAAAAATCATCCTTGGGACAATGCTAATTAAGATCTCTAAAATCAATTAAAATTCTAATTTATCCATTCTTCTTTTTCACAGGGACAATATTAGCCTACCATTTGGGATATTAAACTTCTCTGATGATGTTATCCTTGATAATCTTATCAACTTAAGCTATAATTTTAGAGGCATAAGTTGGGTGTGTTCTTTTTGCGGCTTTCTTGAATCCACGATGTTCTTCTAGAAAACCCAAATGAGGAGTGGAAACATCGGAATCAAGACCTAGAATTTCTGTATAATTCCAAGAAAATACATCTTGATTTTTCTTTAAGAAAAAAGTATACATTTCTTGCTCTTCAAGATTCTTGGATGCACTAATTAAAGTGGGGCCTGGATCTTCTTCTGTATCTTGATTTATTTGTCTTAGTTCATCCACAGTTGTAGAAATACCCTCTTCAAATGATGGAGGAACATCCATGAGATCTTCCTCCTCTTCCTCAATATGTGTTACTTCCTCTATTTCTACTTGCATAGTAGATGATGAAGCCGAATTTTCATGATCAGGGGAGAAGCTAAAATTTCATAATTTTGAAGAAGAGGCTACCAATTCTGACCCTATTGATGATGAAGTGTCTAACTTGGGTGATATAGAGGAGATGATGTATTGAGAATCGAAATCATTATTTTCCTCTGGTATTTTTATAATTTCCTCTGGCCTGGTTGATGAAGTATAGAATTGCTGGATTTCAGCAGAGGAAATGAAGATATCTCCATTTAATCTTTCATCATTTCTTAGCTAAACAAAAATTTATACCATGTTGTCTGGATTGATTGTCGTGATTTACATTATGGAAGTTTCCATAAGAGTATTTGGATTTGGGTCTATCCGGTCAATTTGACCAATAAGCAACACATAATCCGTACTCACATGTATGAATGGGTTTACTAGAATCTTTACCAAACCATATAGATAATTATTTTTGGTAACCTTGTTTGTCATTGATATCTTCTTTCCCTCTATGTGATAGAATTCAACCTCAATTTATTGTGATTCATATGTTTTGAATGGGGCTTTATCACCACAAAATGTCCCAATTTGACCATTGAAACAATATTTGAGACATTGATAGTATGATGAAGGTATAACTGCATGTTGATGTAGCCAAGGTCTTCCAAGAAAAATATTGAAGGATGTGTCATTACGAACAACCATGAAATCTAAATTGGATACAAGGTCTCCAAACTAAGTTCTGAGTGTAATTTCACCCAGAGGTTCTTGTTCATTTTTATCATATCTTTGCAACATCAAAGTAGAAGGAGATAAATCAGATTTAGTGAGGCCCAATAGATGAAGAGTACGAATAGGGATGAGGTTGACTCCTGAAACATTTTAAATGAAAGCTCATCGAATGTCTACATCATTTACCTTCCCAGATAAATACAAAAATCAAATATGTCCATGCACAACATCATCTACATCTTCAGCTGTAAAATATATCATTGCATGGAATTCTTCTGGATCATTCTCAATATGGTATACTTCAGATGCAACAATTTTAGTTTCGAATTCCTGAGGACTTGACAAAGCCTCAATGAGTGCCTCATAAAGATCCTTTGATAGATTCAAAGCATCCAGAATTGATATCATGGCCAGTACTTGGGCCAAATGTTTCAAGACATCATACTTTTGGTCTAAAGGTCTGCGTTTCCAAACAGGAACATGTGGTTTCACAAGTGCTATATAAGTTAATGCTTTAGAAGTATATGCATCTTGTATTGGGGTAGGATTTAGAAATACTCCTAGATTTGGAGGAGTAGACTGACTAGGACTATTTATTTATTGAGAGCAAAAAGTTCAAACCTTTAATCGATCTTCCAAAATAACTCCGCCAGGACTGAAACTGCCTTGTCTGGAAGAACTTTCTTGTTCTTGTTGATCCCACTGAAGGTCATCGCCATGAGTTTCAGCTTCATGTACAGTTCTAGCAGGGGTAGGATTAGAATAGTGGCTTCTAGGATATCCACGTCTTCCCTTGTATCCTAGACCTCTAGAACTCCCTCTAATTCCTCTTTTTGATACAGGGAAATCAGGATAATCAATATCGAAACTGTGACTGGAATATGGATCTGTTATGTGAATCTTGTTAATAGAACCAAAGATCAACTCTTCATCTGATGAATACTCTACCTCATGAACCATTTTAGGCTGAACCAGTTGGTGGGGCGGTGCCCTTATTTTTGAAGTAGGTGGCATAAAATCTTCCAGAGACAGTGAAAATTTAGGCTTTGACACGAACTCTCCTTCTTCTGACTGCTCTTCTTTCTTCGAATTATGCCGCCTTTTTGAGGATTTTTCTTCTGACGAATGGAGTTTTGCTGTAGCGTTCATAGCATAAGACACAATTGGTTTCTTCAATTACGTTCGTAAAATTTCATGAGTTCGGTTGATCATTTTCATGACCATCCAATCATCATATCTTTGCGTATTTTTACTTTTACATCATGCCACTCACCTTCTTCCTCAGGATCAGTAGTAGTAACACATGCTACCTGGGATGAAGAACCTTTCAGTTTTACCTATATATAGTCCACCATATTTTGTAGGAGGTCTTTGAATACAAAACACTCTGGAATGGGATGTCCCAACAACTGATGAAATGGTAAATAGTTGGGGAGGTCTTCCTCTCCTTCCTTGTTCGGTATTTTGGGCCTTGTAAACTGAACAAGGTTGTTTCCCAGAGTTGAGATGAAGTAACCCCAAACATGTTCATTCCAGAATGAATAAACTTTGTTCTTCAAATCGTTGAACTGTTTCCACATTTGATCTCTTTGATCATATTTAAGAGGCGGTCGTTGCTGTTGATGCTTAAGAGGTGGAGCCCTTTGATATGATGAAGATATTAAAGTGGAAGTAGGTACAGGTTCTTGTTTAAGTGTAACTGTAGCATTCTCTATTCTCCCCAGTCTCCTTATGGAAACTAATGTAATTACATTAGTTTTAGCCTTAGTCCCTATAAGATAATCTTCTATCTATTGAGTGATTGAAGTAAGGTATCAAAACCCTCCTATGTATATCACAAGGATCAACGGTGTGCGTAATTCATCACGCAAATTTTCCACACATATTGGCAACAATTATTCTTGAGGGAGTGCTAAGATTAAAGAATATGTTAATCCCTTCTAGCATGAAATGAAATCCGGAACTCATTCATTTTCCATATGCTTAAAATTTGTAAGATCTAAAAATTTCATCTTTGGAACTGTTGAGCTAATTTGAAGTAGGAACCTTTGATGGAGATATTCCCACCCAGTAATTGACCAGGATTGCAAGCTTGTATACCAGACAAAAGAAGGCCCTTGTAATGACTGAAAAAACCACATGAGCTTAACTGCTTCTTGTTGTTGAGGAGTTCCCATAATAGGAGCACAAGGAGAAACAAAATGTGCTAAGTATTGTTCTGGATCTCCTAAACCATTAAAAATTGGGAATTTGGTACTTGAAAAATTTGATGGCGGAGCAATTGAATCCACCCATTCAGGGTAAGCTCTCTTTTATGGTTGAATTTGTGCACGCTTTCCTTCCATATCTTCAAACCGATCTGTTAATGACTCAATGGTAGTCATTAATTTTTTAGAAACATCTGGTTGAGCTTGTACCTGAGCAGGTGCAATAACTCAAGTTTGGATAGGTGTGGTGACTGGTACTGCAACTGATGGTAGTACTACCTGTTGTTATTTCACATGACCCATAGGATTGGAATTGTGAGGGTGTACTTGTATTAGAGCATATTCTTGGTCAATCCTAGTAGCTTCAATTAATTCCTTTGACTGACTAACTCCATCACACATAGGAGTAAGACTACCTTGAAGTAGTTCTGCATTCAACCTCCTTAACTCCTTCATTACTTTTTCTACCTGTGCGAACCATTCCTCTAATTAGAGTGATTGGCATTCACTAGAGGAAGGGTGGAATGTAACCTAAATTGCACCCTTTTCCATGGAATGTGCCTTTATGGAGTATTGAAGGGAATTACCCAAGGAAATGCCTTGCCCCTGGGCAAACCTCTGTCTTCTGGTATACACACTTCCTTCATTAGTTTATGTGTGCACAACCTCTTGAATAGGAACTTCCTCATCTGATCCCTCTGAGTGGGCATCATGCTAGGGGGATCCGTGACAATGACATTTATCTATGCATAACACATTGTATCACTTCTATCGTTGTCTATTAGATTCTGCCTTCTTCCATGTCCTTTTGAGACATTGCATTTGGTTGAGTTGATCCCTCAGGAACTTTTTCATGAAACCATAATTTGGAGGGAATCTCCTAATAATTTGTCTCTGCATTCCTCTTGTTGATTCCTCCCTAATAGAGAGAAGACTGAATTTTTCTGAGGAAGTGATTGAGGATTTGAAAAATTCCCCATTCCAGTGGACTGGGGCTGTTCATGCTATCCCTGCTCAACTCCTTGAATCCCATTTGTTGATCCCAAGGGTTGGGCTAAAAGAGTCCCCAAACTAGCAAGATTAGGTGGTTCTTGTGCTGCTATATCTGTTACTTTCTTAAAATATATCCTGATTTTGTGAAATTTAGTCCAGAAATTGGCCGAATACATCAAACTATATCCACTCAAATCACCTGTCTCAAATGACCGTTGGATGATTTCTGACACTTCTGTCACCTGATGATGCACATGCTCTAATTGTGAAGCCTCTTTTATATTCTCATTTGCTTGATGCAAGAGTAATTTGAAAACATGTTCTTTGTATTCCTGACATTGGGAAGAACAAGTTGATGCATGTCCCTGAGCAAGCCTTTGATTACACAAAAAACCAATTGGTTGTGGCCAGCGTTGGGAAATAACATTGCATGAGACCACTTTTGGTGGGCTTTGTTGATTGGAGAGTACAATGAAATGCAGTGCTCCATGAACACCCCATCCACTGATATGAAAACCAGATGGGGCATTGGTAATAAACTGGTGAAACCTTTTTAATGCACCAAGGCATGAATGCTGAAGGGCTCTCTGCTACTTTTCAACCTTTGGGTGTCTAGAAAATGAGAGAGATGCCAAGTAAATTTGGTGTTGCAACCATTCTATTTTCTTTAAATGATTTTGATATTCATCATAAGATAATATTTTATTTTTTTAAGTAATAACGAGTTTTCCACATGTTGAGATGAATATCGTGAATACAATCATCCATCAACATTTCTGGAATATCATACTGAGAGTCAGCCAAAGGCCAAAACATGACTGGTATTTCGCCTTTCTCCATTTGTTTTCTCATATTCATCACTTCCTCTTTGTCATTCGTTGAAGATTCTTCTACCTAATTTTACCAAAGCTTGTGCTTCTTTGTTGCTTCATCAGATTCAACGCGATTGGTAGATAATTCATTTATCAAATTAGAAGATGAATGACCTATTTGTGGTTTGGAGAATGACATACACCCTAGGCTATCTTTTGATTGACAAAGTATTTTACCTGCTAGTGGTAAGACATCATACATGACTGGATTCATATTTTCAAGTGCCACATGATAAGAGGGATTTCTTATTACTGCATTTTCCTTTGAAATTTTTTCCAGGAAATGCGAATTTCTACTGTGAAGAGGACTTCCATAGCTAAATTCATCATCATGGGGAGGACCATCATGGTTGGTTATAGAAAAATATGAAATCTTTTGCTCCTTGATCTTCTGGCCATGGAGAGGGTTATCGTGGATCTCATCTGAAGACGATACTTCGAGATCGACCGAACTATCCTGAAGCAAGCCTACATGAGGGAATGTCTGATGAAGACCTTCGGAATTGTTGTTTCTACTTCCGGAATCTGAAAATGATAGAGTAGAATCTTGAGTTGCAATAGAAAATTGTCTGAGTGCTTCAAGAACCCCAGCACTGAGAAATGACTTATCGAAAATTGGATCTTGATTTCTCGACTATGATGGACGAGTATTTTTCTTAGACGCCTTCTTACTCACATTGGAAACCACTTGTTCAAAAATGTGGTTATTATGGGTAGGTTTCTATGCCTGCACAAGAGAAATAGTCAGGTTAGGATGATTATCTCCATTTAAATTGGGTGTATGTGCCTGACTTGATTGTCCATATGACTTGGGGGAGTATTACCCATGACCCTCCTGGACTGGAAAAGAGGTGAATATCTGCTCCGGAGTGACATGTTGATAAGTCACACTGATAGGGATAGATTTATGATTCCTTCCCTGTGATGATACTAAATTTGTTTTAATATTCTGACAGGCATCCAGAATATGGGAAAGGATTTGCTTATGCTCTTTAACCATTATCAGAATGTGCATGGTGACTTTATCTTCAAGAACGAGAATATATGTCCATTGTGTGCTTGAAGTAGGTGTGTATTCTTGCTCCTGTCCTCCTTTTCCTTTCAGTGAATTCTGACAGTACATATGCATAGGGGCATAGAGCTGGGCTTGCTCCAAATTTGTCGTTGGAGCTTTCCGAATGACTTCTCTGAGTGCTACCAAACGCGACTGTTGGTAGGCTTGATGAACATTAGCAGGTGTATGTGCCTGATGTGTATTATTCTTAAATTATGGTTGAAGAATTTTATTTAATACTGGCAGATGAGATTACCGATATAATTGGTGATTGTAAACAGGTGTTCTTGTTTACCAGTTTCCACCATATTAGATTGGAGAGCTTCTTTGGATGCAGTTAGACATGACTGCTGACTGGCTGATGAATTATCAATAGGTTTATCTGCCTGCCTATATTACTCTTCCAGAATTGCAGGGAGGGATTGATGTGTTACTTCCAGACGAGTCTGCTGGGCAGTAACATCAGGACTGATGGAAACATATGCTCGCTCGTTGTTTGACATCAGGTTGGCTTGATGGAATTCTCTGGAGGGGGTAGAAGTAAGAACCATCTCCCTGTTGACCGGATTTCTCCTCCGGTGGTTCATCTTGCATGCTCGGGTCTGAGGAACCTGAGCCGAACCCCTAAAGGCGATACCCTCATCATGTTGAGGGTGCACTACCGCACGAGTCTAGTGGCCATTGATGATGGGAGTCCTTAGTAAGGACTCCTACCTTCTTGAAATGAGGCCTTGAGTGACCTCTTCATTCACATTTCTATAATATGGGAGGGACTGGTTGTTGCGTTCTGGGGATAATGGCCCAAAATGGGTGGAAACGGTGGTTGGAACCACCTACTTTTTGACCAGTGGTTGTCGCTGTCCGGACAAGCAGGGTGAATTGTTAACTTGGAGGGCATGTCGAGCGGCCTCCTGAGTCAGGATCGTACCATGTTGAGGGAAATCCCTCACTGATGCATTTGAGAACTAGGGGTGCAGACACTGAGTAGGTGATGTCTTCCTTAGAGCAGATGAGGATCCAGCAGGAGTAGCAGCTGAGGCATTCACAAGTGTAAACTTTAAAGAAGCCATTTCGGTAATGTAGAGAGATCATGGAAAAAAGTGCATGTTTGATATCACATATGTTATTGATTTCTTTGTTGGCCCTCACATTAACTTAAATAGGGGCCTAACAAATAAGTAAAACATCATTTAACTTCGATAAGGATTCACGTCGTGTTCACCATTTATTGTTTTTTCTGGAAATGGGGATTGACCTTGTTTGTTTAACGTTGAAACTATCTAATGGGTTTATTCATAGAACCGGAAACATCCAATGATTCTATATCCATTTGGACCTACTTTCCAAAGGTAGGTGCTCATTTGTTGTGGACTTATGAGGCTTAATAATTTGCATTGTTTGAGCGTATGGGAGGTCAGACTCATCACACCTTTTTTGGGGGAATTATTGTCTACTCCAGGACTCTCTTATAGATTTAATTTATGTTCATGAATCCTTGTTAATTTACCAAGCATAAAAATGAGTTTTATTTTAGATCTTGTAATCAATGATTGATATGTATAATATTGAGAGAATATTTTATATGTATTTTAGGTTCTTCATCGATAGAGAATCATCCGTATTTGTTAGAGATTCTTAGTCAATGGAATCCTTCAACACATAATATAGAAATATTTTGGTCATTATGATAACCATACTGGTTTTAAAGCCACTCAGTGGGGCCCTTGATGTTTATTGTCACTTAGAAGTACATGGATTATTTTAGAGTTGGGATCGTATCCGCAGATGGGCTAGCTACGTATCCTTTTTAAAGAGGAATCAGAACCCACATAGTTTGGGAATTTAGATATAGTTTTATGTCATATGGGATGGATACGAATTAATGGGTGATGGGATTGAACGTTATAAAGGATTACTACGTACTCTACTTTTAAGGCATAGATCAATGTCCACGTAGTTCGATTAAGAAGTGTGGGACTTACGTGTGATTAATGGCCCAGATGTGTCGTGGTTACTTTTACACTCTAAGCTCATGTGATTCATACTCAATGTGAGAAACAAGAGGTATCAGTAAACCAGATGATTTATTCCACAAAATATGTGGTCACAAGGAATGATATGGGGCTTATGTATGTGTGATTGCCCAAGTAAATGATGATCATGGCTTAGTTCAGGAAATAAGCCCATGAAGAAGGTCCATTTCATTATGGAGATTTGAATACTCTAACTTGGGGATTACTCCTGAGGAGAATGCCCAAATTAGGGGGGACATGGGGCTTAATCCTAAGGAGGATGCCCATTAATAGGGTCCATAAAGGTGTTTGTGCTTTATGGAGATTTAGATTCTTAATTTGGGGCTTGCTCCTAAGGAGGATGCCTAGATTAAGGGGGACATTAACTTCTGATTGGGGATTCCTCTTAACAAGGATGCCCAAATCAAAATAAGGTTGGGGCTTACTCTTGAGAAGGAGGCCTAATGTTAATGGAAACTTGGGGATTACTCCTAAGGAGGTTTCCCAAATCAAAATAAGGATGTGCATTACTCCTGAGAAGGAATCCCAATTAAAGGGAACTTATAACCTGGGGCTTACTCCTGATAAGGAGGCCCAAAGTTAAAGGGAACTTGGGGCTTACTCCTGAAAAGGAGGCCCGAGTGAAGAGAAATTATGACTAGGGCTTACTCCTAAAATGGAGGCCCAAATTAACAGGACTTGAGTCTTGGGGATTACTCCTGAGAAGGAGGCCCAAATAAAAAGGGGATTTGTGATTGGGGATTACTCTTAAAGAGGATGCCCAGATTAGGGAACTTCTCATCTTAAATGATGTTGTTGAATGAAGGAAATATCTAAACATAGTGACATAAATTTATGTAAATCAGGAGGTTTTGAGAGATTTTCCACATAATTCCTTTCAGATAAGGAATCCAACAAAGGAAGCATGCCATAAATAGCTTTGAAGAGGGTTTTGAAGGCTAAATCATGAATAGAAGAGGAGAATTTAAAGAAAGGAAGTACATTGGAAGGAGGCGCGCAAGTATTGGTCTAGCGTGAAGTTCCTGGTTGTGCAAGTATACTTGCACAACATGAGTCAACTAGGGTGATGAATAATCCATGAAGTGATAATTGGGAGATATTGAATTGGAGCCCTTAGTATCATCCCAAGAGGCCTTCAGAAGGGTGACGCGCAAGTTTCCTTGAGAGGTAAAGGTGGCATGAAAGTATAATCATTTACCTTAAAGGGATGGACACTTAGGTATGCAAGTATTGATGAGTTCTAATACATAGTCCTTATTCTTCATCTTTAGAGCTACCTTTTTAGGTAAATAATTACCTTAGATGTGTTCGGAATACTTCAAACGGAGACTTGGGTGAACAGAGCTTGAATCAGTGTTTTGGATTTTCCATCTATTAAATGGGGGGCCCACAGGGGGTATTTATAGGCTGCCGAGCACCTTGGGAGAAACAAGAATAGTGCATTCAAGTTACTTGCATGACCCATATGTGGCGTTCAAGTGACTAGCACAACCATAAAGAAACTACCACACCCCATGCTTAAAAGGTTCCTTGTTCATGCCTTTTTCCATTTTTGATGTTCTTCAAAGGATGACTCTCTTTGTGTTTAAGAAATTTCTACTTTTATGTTTTTTAGAGTCTGTGACAGAAAGGAGCGTCAACATATATATCATAGAAGTGATATATAGATGAAAAAAGCGTTACATTGCTTTTTGGAGGTGATAGTTCACACAAACATACTAATTCCATTATCATTTTTATGTGCATGAAAAGTAAGAATGTAATTGAAATATTATAATAAAATAATGATTAATATGAAATTAATATCAAATATTAAAATTAATTCCATTATTATAACCAGTCATGAGATATGATCATGTGAAAATAATTATATCGATTCCTAGAGGGGATAGTTTACACATACAGACAAACAAATAATTCCCTTACCCATTTAATAGAAGTGGAGATGGATTTAGGTGATTATATTATCATAATGAATTATAAATATATTTTGGATATTGGAGTTATATTTTAATCATGGATTATGGATATTTAATGGATGTGGGAGAAGAATAAAAGGGAAATACTTAATAAAAACAATACCTCTTCTTCGTTTGATCACTATTGAAGAAAACATTAAAACCTCTATGATGAGAGTTCTGCTTAAACTAAGGAAAAAATAATGTGGTTAGGGATTATAGGAAGGGTATTGGGAAGATCTTTTAAAAACCAAATGTTTATTTATATGTGATTATTATTCAATAGAGGGTTCCTTTTTATAGGAGAGGGGAGGGGCACCCTTGGAAACTCATAAAATATTAAATTAACATAAATTAATAATTTAATCCTGAAGACATGAAGAGAGATATGTCAAATATAAGATAAGTATAGCTCAAAATCCTATCTTGCTATGTTTTTAGACATGAATTTATTTTATTTTAAAAAGTATATTTTTGGTTTACCATTAATTGTTTTCTTTTAACTTTAACTGTTGTAACAAAATTTTAGATATTAAGTGGCCAGAAATTTTAATTATATGGGGTAAGCATCCCATAATTGGACACATAAAGAACTTTTATACCTTATTATAGTTAGTTTTTTATTTTAAAAAATATTTTGGATTTTTTAATAATTTAATAAATTATTTGTTTTTTAAAATATTAAATATATCAATTTTTACACTATTTATTTAATTAAATTTAAATAAAATAAAAAAGGAATAAGACATATAAAAACACATTTAATAAAATTATAACATGCCATAAGGAAATATTAAATTCATGGGTGTTGACGCTCCTTTCGTCACAGAATCTAAAGATCGGAAAAGGGAATATCCGAGCTCAAAGTGATTCATCCTTTGAAGAAAACATCAAAAAATCAACAAAGGAAGAAAGGATCAACAGCAACCTCACCGCGCAAGTTATCTAACAGTCGTGCAAATGTACTTGCGCGATGCTCTTGGTCGCGCAAGTGACTTGCGCGACCTAAATGATAACCGCCCGGTAACCGCCCGGGGTCTTTTTTTGCCTATAAATAGACCATGTGGGCCCCCCATTCGAGAGGATCTTTTTTCAGAAACATGGATTGAAGCTCCCAACGCCCAAGTCTCTTCTCAAAGCTTCCGGAACACTTCTATGGTTATTTCTTGCCTAGAACGGAAGATCTAAAGAGAAGAAGGAAGGCCTAAGTGTTGAAACTTATCAATCACTTGCGCGACGACTTATTTCCTTCAATATAACTTGCACGTCCTTTTCTGGAAGAACCTCAAGAAAATTCTAAAGGGTTTAAAAAAGAGTCGCTCAAGTATTTCAAATGCTGGTTGAAAATTGCGCAAGTACACCATGTGCCGCGCAGGTATACCTGCGCAACCAATACTTGCGCGCCCACGGAAGACTTGTGCGCCTTTCAAGACTTGCGCGCCCCTACCTTTTTGGGTGCCTTTCTTGCCCATTTCACCCCTCTTAAGCCATTTCACCTTTCTTATTCAAGATTCAGTCTTCAAGATACTCTTCAAAGCCATTTATGGCATGATTTCTTGATTTGACTTCCTTATTTGAAAGGAATTATGTGGAATATTTCTCAAAACATAGTGATTTATACATCTTTATGTCACCAAATATTGAGAGTTCATTCATTCAACCTCATCCTTTAAGATGAGAGAATCCTAACCTGGGTCTCCTTTTCAGGAATAATCCCCAGTTATAAATCCTTTAATCTGGGCATCCTCCTTAGGAGTAAGCCCCGAACCTTAATCCCTAACCTGGGTCTTCTTTTCAGGAATAAGACTCAGTCATAATCTTGGGCTTCCTTTTCAGGAGTAAGCCCCAAGTCCCCTAACCTGGGTCTCTTTTTCAGGAATAAGACTCAGTCATAATCTTGGGTTTCCTTTTCAGGAATAATCCCCAAGTCCCCTAAACTGGGCCTCCTTTTCAGGAATAAGTCCCAGTCATAATTACGGGCATTCCTTTTCAGAAGTAAAACCCAATCATATGTCCCCTCCTAATTATGGGCATCCTCCTTAGGAGTAAACCCCAAGATTAGAGTATTCAAATCTCCATAAAGCACATATACCTTTATGGACCCTATTCTGGATTTTCTCCCTAAAAGTAAATCATAAACCTTCATCTATTTGGGCAGTCATACAAACATAAGCCCCAAACAATTTCTTATGATTGCATGTTTCATGGCACAATTGTCTAAATTTTACCAATGCCTCTTGTTTCTCACACCGAGCATGACTCACGTGAGCTTAGAGTGTAAAAGTAATTATGAAATTCTTCTTTGAGCCATCAATCATAAACATCATACACCATTACTCGAACTACGTGGGTTCTGATTCCTTTTCCAAAACAAAGGATACGTAGGTAGCCCATTTATGGGTTCGATCCCAACTTTGAAATAATCTCTGTCCTTCTGAATGACGATAAACTTCAAGTGCCCCACTGAGTGGCTTTAAAACCAGCCTGGTCATCATAATGACCAAGAGACTTTTATATAAATGTTTTGAATGATACCATTGACTAAGAATCTCTAAACAGATATAGATGATTCTCTATTGATGAAGAACCTCGAATACATATAAAAGATTCTCTAAATTTCTTGCATATTTAATCATTGATTGTTAAAACTAATGGAAAGCTCATTTTATACTTGGTAATGTAATAAGGATTCACGAACATAACTTAAATCTATAAAGAGAGTCCCGGAGTAGACAATAATTCCCCACAAAAAGGTGTGATGAGTCCGACCTCCCATCCTCTCGACCAATGCAAATTTCTAAGCCTCATTAGTCCACAAGCTAATGAGCGCCTACCTTTGGAAAGTAGGTCCAAATGGATGTGGAATCATTAGATGTTTCCGGTTCTACGAACAAACCCGTTAGAAACCGATCGGAACGTTTGAATCTCCCGTCCAGGAGGTCATCCTCGGATCCCGTGCGAAACAAAAATGGTGAACCCGACGTGAATCCTTAACCAAGTTAAAATGATGTTCTTCTTATTTGTTAGGCCCCTTGGGCCAACAAAGCAATCATTGACATATGCTCATCCAAAAGATGCAGTGGCCGGATTCATCTTGATTATGTCTGTTATATGGAACAGGCACTCTTTTCTCAAGATCTTCTACAAAATGGCTTTCCTTAAATTCACCTCTGTGAATGCTGCTGCTGTGAACACCTCTACTGTGAGGTCTGCTGCTGTGAAAACCAATGCTGCTACTCCTGCTGGAACATCGTCCGCATTGAAGATGACATCACCAACTCAGCGTCTTCAACACTGGGTTTCTAATGCACTGGTTAAGGAGTACCGTCGCAACGGTACTATCCCAACTCTGGAGGCCACTCGTCATGCCCTCCAAGTTGACAACTCTACCTGGTCGTCCGGACAACGGCGGCCAGCGATCAAGAAGCAGGCGGTGCTGACTACCGTCTCCAACCATTTCGGGTCGTTATCCCCGGAACGCAATTTCTATTCACTCCCTTACTCTGAGGAAGTGAATGAGCAGGTCCCGCAGGACCTTAATTCAAAAAGACAGGAGTCCTTCCCATGGGCTCCCATCAACAATCGCCGCCAGACTCGTGCGGTAGTGCGCCCTCAACATGATGAGGGTACCGACTCCAGGCATTCAGCTCAGGTTCCTCAAACCCGAGCAGGCAAGATGAACCGCCAGAGAATGAATCCGGTTAACAATAGGCAGGTTGTCATCTCTGCCATCTCCGGAGAAGTCCACCAACCTAACTTGGTGGCAAACAATGAGCAGACATACACACCTGTCCGTTTTAATTCCGCTGTCCAGCAGACTCGTCTGGCAGCATCAAGCCAATCCCACCAGGCAATTCCGTCGGAGTACTATAGGCAGGAACATTCACCTGCCTATACATCACCGGTTAGTCAACAGGCTCGTCTGACTACATATGATGGATCTCGTCAACCGCATTTGGCGAAGTGTAAACAGCAGGCACATACACCTGCTAATACTAATCAAGCCTACCAACAGTCTCGCCTGGTAGTGCACGGAGAAGTCAGTCGGAAAGTCCCGACGACAAACAGGAGGCAGACTCAACTCTCTGCCTCCACACTTGAGTACTGTCAGGATTCACTGACAGGAAAAGGAGGACAGGAGCAGGCACATACACCTACTCCAAGCCCGGAATGGACTTATATCCCCATTTCGGCGGCTGAATTCACCAAACATATTTTTGTCAATGGTGAAAGAGCAGAAGCAAATTCCTGCTCATATTTTGGATGTTTGCCCGGATATCATAACAGCTTCAGCATCATCACAGGGACAGACACATAAATCTATCCCTAGCAATGGAGTGACACATCAATGATTCACTCCGGAACAGACACACACATCTGTTCTAGTCCAAGAGGGTTATGGGGTATACTCCCCCATATCATACGGACAACCAAGTCAGGCACATACACCTGATTTGAGTGGAGATTGTCAGCCTAACCTGACCATCTTTCCTGATCAGGCATATACACCTGCTCAGAGCAATCACTTTCATCATCAAGTGGTTTCTAAAGCGAGTAAAAAGGCATCTAAGAAAAAGATCCGCCCAGCATAGTCAGGAGGTCAAAGGCCAATCTGTAACCAAGCCTTGCTCGATGTTGGAGTTCATGAAGCCCTCAGACATTTATCTA
Source organism: Viscum album (assembly GCA_963277665.1). Taxonomy (NCBI): domain Eukaryota; kingdom Viridiplantae; phylum Streptophyta; class Magnoliopsida; order Santalales; family Viscaceae; genus Viscum; species Viscum album. The sequence goes on along the minus strand of OY728145.1, from coordinate 319,055,327 downwards.
TCGGAATTCATGATTCTACTCCCTCATTTCCCAATAACGGGAACATTAATTCTGAAGGTCTTCAATAGACACTTCCTCACGAAGACTTGCTTCATGAAAGTTCGGTCAATCTTGAAGTTTCTTCTTCAGATGAGAGCCACAGGAACCCTCTGTGTGGTCAGAAGACCAAGAAGCAAGAGATTTCATCTTTTGCTGTAACCCATCATAACGGTCCTCCTCATGGTGATGAACTTTGCTGCGAAAGTCCTCTCCGCAGTAGTGATTCACGTTGTCTCGAAAATTCTTCAGAAGGCAATGTAGTGACGAGAAATCCCTCCTATCTTGAGGCACTTGCAAATGTGAAACCAGTCATGTCTGATTCTTTATCGCTAGCAGGTGAAACTCTTTCTCCATCAGAAGATAGCATGGGGTTCAGGTTATTCTCCGAACCATCCCTGGGTCTTTCATCTTCTAGAATGAATAGTGATTTCTCTACCAATCTTGTTGAATCCGATGAAGCAACAAGGAAACACAAACTCTGATCCAAAAAGGTAGAAGAATCTTCATTTAATGATAAAGAGGAAATGCTGAACATGAGAAAAAAACTGGCAAAAGGTGAAGTACCAGTCATGTTTTGGCCTTTGGCTGACTCCTAGTACGACATTCCAAAAATGTTGACGGATGATGGAATCCATGATATTCGCCTCAATATATGGAAGACTCTTTGTCAATTAAAGAAGAAGGTATTATCTTACGATGAATATGAAAATCATCTAAAGATAATAGAAGGGCTACAACGTCAGATTGATTTGGCATCTCTATCAGTCTCTCGGTATCCGAAGGCTGAAAAGCAACAGAGAACCCTTCAACGTTCATGCCTTGGAGCACTAAGAAAATTGCATCAGTTAATTGCCAATGATCCATCTGATGTTCATATCAGAGGATGGGGTGTTCACGGAGCACTACATTTCACAGTGCTTTCCGGTCAGCAAAGCCCGCCGAAAATGGTCTCATGCAATGTTATTGCCCATGGCCGGCCACAGTCAATGGGCTTTGTTCATAATCAAAAGCTTGCTCAAGAACAGGCTTTAACTAGTTCCTCTCAAAATCAAGTATATAGAGAAAAAGTTGTTGAATTCCTCCTACATCAAGCAGGCGAGAAAATTTCACAAGCCTCTCATCTGGAGCAAACACGTCATCAAATGACAGAAGTTTCGGAAATCATCCAACGATCTGTTGAACCAAGTGATAAAAGTGGATACAGGTTAATGAATCCAGCTAATTTCCGAACTAAGATTCGCAAGATCAAGAGAGATTTTAAGAAGATCTCAGACATAACATGTCAAGAGACACCCCAGCGTGTCAGACTGGGGACTTCTCTAACCCAACCCTCAGAGTCAACAAATGGGATTCGAGGAGTTGAGCGGAAACAGCAGGAACATCCCCAGTCCACCGGACTGGGGAATTTTTCAAATCCTCAATCCCTCCCTCAGAGAAATTCAGTATTCTCTTGATTAGGGAATAAGCCTCAAGAGGAACGAAGAGCCAAGCTATCAGGAGATTCTCTCCAAGTGACGGTTCTCCAAAAAGTTCCTGAGGGATCAAGTCAACGGAATGCCATGTCTCATCATGGAAATAGAAGAAGACAATATCACAGAAATGCTGATAGAAAGGATTCCATGCAATACGCATCCATTAATGTCATCAATGTCGTTGCTGCTGATTCACCAGATGAGGCTCAATCAGAGGGATCAGACGAAGAGGTTCCTGCTCAAGAAGTTGCACACACAGACCTAAATGAAGAAGGTGTGCGCACACGTAATCAAAGCCTTACCCAAAATCTGGGTATTCCTTCAAGTAACCCACTTCCCCCTCTCCGAAAAGGATCCAATAAGGGGAAATGAAAGAATCAGGTTACTTCTCACCCTTCCTCTGAAGGAGGTCAATTGCTCTCATTAGAGCAATGGTTTGCACAACAGGAGGAAGAAATGAATGAATTAAGAAGGTTGAATGCAGAACTACTTCAGAGTAGTCTCCTTCTTAAGAATGCTGAAGTCCGACAGCCGAAGGAATTTGTTGTAACTACTGAGATGGATTAAGAATATCCTCCTTTATCAGTACACCCAGAGAGGTCTAATCATACGGGTCAAACGCAACAACTGTTGGCAGCACTACCATCAGTTGCAGCACCAACCACCACGTCTGTCCAAGCTCCATTCATTGCACCTACCCAAAACCAAGTTCAACCTGACATTTCTCAATAGTTAATAACTAATATTGAGTCATTAATAGCTCGGTTAGAAACTACGGAAGGGAAACGGGCGCAAGTTCAACCTGAAAAGAAAGTTTACCCTGAATGGGTAGATTCAATTTCTCCTCCATCCAGTTTTGGAAACCCTGTTTTTCCTACTTTCAATGGATCAGGCGGCCCTGAACAACATTTGACGCATTACGTGTCTTGTTGTGATCCTATGATGGGAACTCCAGAGAAGCAAGAAGCAGTGAAACTCAGATGCTTCGTTCGAACCTTGCAAGGACCAGCTTTTGTCTGGTATACAAGCTTGCAATCCCGGTCAGTCATCAGATGGGAGGATCTTCGTCAAAAATTCCTTCTTCAGTTTAGCTCAACTTTGCCAAAAACGACAGTTTTCGATCTTAAAAACTGCAAGCAAAGGGAAAATGAAAGAGTCTATGATTTCATTGCTCTTTGGAAGGGATTAACGTATTGCCTGAGTTTAGCACTCCCTCAGGAGGAATTATTGCCAATCTGTGTGGCAAATTTGCATGATGAATTACGCACGCCATTGATCCCTGTGAAATACACAGGAGGGTTTCGAGACCTTACTTCAATCGCTCGGCATATTGAAGATTCCCTTATACAGGCTATGTTTAAATCTCGTGTAATTCCATCAGCTCCAGGAAGAAGAATGGGTAAAGCAGAAACTGCTACAGTTATGCTTAAACAAGCACCTGTACCTATATCTACTTCAAAACCTTCATCTTCTCGAAGGACTCAACCTCATGAATGCCAACAACAAAGGCCGTTTCGTCCAAATGATCAAATAGATCAACGACGAAAACAATTTGAGGATATGAAGAGTAAAACATACTCTTTCCGAAGTGAGAAAGTTCCTGGTTACTTCATTTCAGCTCTGGAAAATAATTTGGTTCAATTACCAGTGCCCAAGAGGCCAAACAAGGAAGGAGATGAAGACCGTACCAATTATTGTCCCTTTCATCAAATGTTGGGGCATACCATCCAGGAGTGTTTTGTCTTTAAAGACCTCCTGCAAAAGATGGTCGACTTGGGACAAGTCAAATTGAAGGGTTCTTCAGCTCATATAGCGTGTATTACCGCTACAGATCCAGAGGAAGGAGGCGAGTGGCAGGAAGTCAAAAGCAAAACTGCGAAAAAATATGATGATTGGATGGTCAGAAAGACAATCAATCAGACCCATTCCATTTTGCAAACACAATTTAAGAAGCCAATTGTGTCTCCTACAAAAGCTGCAGTAAAGCCTCCATCAAAAGACAAATCCTCAAAAGGGCAGCGGAATTCAAAGAAGAAAGAGGAATCAGGAGAAGATGAATATGTATCAAAGCCTAAATTGTCTTTGACTCTGGCAGATTTCATGCCATCTACTTCAGAGCCACGGGCACCGTCCCACCAAACGGCACAGCCTAAACAGGCTAACTAGGCAGAGTCTTTATCAGACGAAGAGTTAATCTTTGGTTCTGTTAATATGATTCAATTAACAGATTCATATTCCAGTCTTGATGAGCCTGAATTCCCTGTATCAAATAAGGGAATCCGAAGAGGTTCTAGAGGTTCAGGATATAGGGGAAGACGTGGATCTTTCCAAAGCCACTACTCTAATTTTACCCATGTTAGCACTGTATATGTAGCAGAAACTCGTGGTAGAGCCCTTCAGCGAGCTCAAAAAGAACAAGAAAGTTCTTCTGCCAATGGCCAACTCAGTTTTGGCACAGTTATTTTGGAAGACCTATTAAAGGTTCCATCTTCTTTATCTCAGAAAGTAAATGGATCTAATCAGTCTAATATTCCAAAACCAAGGATGTTGCCAACTTCAATACAAGATGCATCAGCTTCCAAAGCATCTGCTTCCAAGGTACCTGCTAAACCGCATATTCCTATTGGGAAACACAGACCTCTAGATCAAAAGTATGATATATTGAAACACTTGGACCAAGTACCATCCAAGTTATCAATTTTGGATGCTTTGAATCTGTCAAAAGATCTTAGGGAAGCACTCATCGAAGCTTTGTCAAGTCCTCAGGAGTTTGAAGCTGAAATTGCTGCAGCTGAAATCTATCACATAGAGAATAATCCTGCAGAATGCCATGCAGTGATATCTTTTACTGATAAAGATGAAGATGATGTTGTGCATGGGCACATAAAACCTTTGTACTTATCTGGCAAAGTTAATGGTATAGATGTTCGAAGAGCTTTCATTGACAATGGTTCAGGAGTCAACCTCATGCCCATTCGTACACTTCATCGATTGGGCCTCACAGAATCTGATTTATCTCCTTCTACCATGATGTTACAAGGATATGATAAAAATGAACAAGAACCACTGGGAGAAGTTACACTCAGAACTCAGTTTGGAGATCTTGTATCCAATTCGGATTTCATGATTATTGATCAAGACTCGGCTTTCAATATCTTGCTTGGAAGACCCTGGCTACATCAGCATGCAGCTATTCCGTCATCATACCATCAATGTCTCAAATACTGTTTCGATGGTCAAGTTGGAACATTGTATGGTGATAAGGCCCCGTTCAAGACATGTGAGTCTCAATACATTGAGGCGGAATTTTATCACATGAAGGGAAGAGAAAAATCTATTATGAAGGAAATTACCAAAGTTAATGCTCCATATGGTTTGGAAAAAATTCCAATAAATCCATTTTCACATGTGAGTACAGATTATGGGTTACCTATCAGTCAAATTGACAAAATAGGCCCAAATCAAAATACTCTTATGGAAAGATCCATAATGTCAATTACGACAATTGATCCAGACAACATGGGAGAAATTGGTAACTTACCAAGCAGTGATGAAAGCATAAGTGGTGACGTTTTCATTTCATCTGCTGAAATCCAACAAGTCTATACATCGCTAATCAGGCCAGAAGAAGTTACAGCAACACCAGAGGTGAATAATGATGTCGATTCTCAATCCATCATCTCCTCTTTATTTCCCAAAGAAGACCCTTTATCATCAATAGGTTCGGAAATGGAAGATTCTTCTTCAAAATGTGAAAATATTGGCATCTCTTATGATCATGAGAATATCGTTTTTTCATCTACTTTGCAAGTAGAAACGGAAGAAATAACACATGATGAAGAGGAAGAGGTAGATCTTAGAGATGCTCCTCCAGCATTTGAAGAGGGTATCTCTACCACTGTGGATGAACTCAGAGAAGTAAATCTGGGTACAGAGAAAGATCCACGCCCCACTTTAATTAGTGCGTCCATGACCCTTGAAGAGCAAGAGATGTATATTTCTTTTCTAAAGCAAAATAAAGATATTTTTGCTTGGAATTATACAGAAATTCCTGGGCTTGATCCTGATGTTGCTACTCATCATTTGGGTTTACCAAAAGAACATCGAGGATTCAAGCAAGCCGCGAGAAGAACACACCCAACCTATGCTTCCAAAATTGAGGCTGAAGTGGATAAGATTATCAAAGCTAACTTCATCAGAGAAGTTCAATATCCCAAGTGGTTGGATAATATTTTCCCTATAAAGAAGAAGAACAGACAAATTAGGGTTTGCATTGATTTCAGAGATCTTAATCGGTATTGTCCTAAAGATGATTTCCTAGTTCCAATTATAGAACTCTTAATTGATGCGACGACTGGCTATGAAGTACTTTCTTTCATGGATGGATATTCTGGATATAATCAGATCCGAATGGCCCCAGAAGATGAGGAATATACAGCCTTCAGAGCTCCTCAAGGTGTGTTTTGTTACCGGGTGATGCCCTTTGGTTTAAAGAATGCAGGTGCAACATATCAACGCGCCATGCATCGTATCTTCAAACCCCTTTTAGGGAAGTTTGTTGAATGCTATGTAGATGATTTGGTGGTTAAATCCAAACAACGTTCTAATCACTTGGCTGATTTGGAAGTCATATTCCACAAGCTTTGACAACATAGTTTGAAGATGAACCCCTTAAAATGTGCTTTTGGGGTAACCTCAGGAAAATTCCTCGCCTTTGTGTTACGCCATCGTGGTATTGAAGTCGATCCTGAGAAGACCAAATCAATCCTTGGTATGTCACCTCCTCAGAATTTGAAAGAATTAAGAGGACTTCAAGGACACTTAGCCTATATTCGGCGTTTCATCGCCAATTTGGCAGGCAAAAGTTTACCCTTTACCAAATTATTGAAGAAAGGAGTCACTTACCAATGGACTGAAGAATGTAAAGAAGCATTTGATGTTCTCAAGAAATACCTCTTAAGTCCACCAGTACTAATGCCACCTGTTGAGGGTAGACCTCTTATCCTCTATGTTACAGCTTTAGAGCGATCATTAGGTGCCTTTCTCGCTCAAAAGAATGATGCTGGGAATGAAAATAGTCTCTACTATCTTAGTAGAACTATGCTTGAAGCAGAAACCCGGTATTCAAGTATTGAAAATTGCTGCCTAGCATTATTCTTTGCAGTTCAGAAACTGAGACACTACTTGAAACATCATGAAGTCCAATTGATATCTCGTGATAATCTGCTCAAATTCATCCTTAGTCGTCCAATGCTTACAGGACGTCTGGAAAGGTGGGTGGTTATTCTACAGCAGTTCGACATCCAGTATGTGTCTCAAAAGGCAATTAAGGGCCAAGCTCTGGCTGATTTCCTGGATGAACATCCTTCAATGGAAGACATGTATTCAGATATCGAACTCCCTGATGAGGAAGTTTTCTCTATTCAAGAGAGTCCTCAAACATGGGAAATGTATTTTGATGGTGCTTCTAGAAGTCCAACAGAAAAGAAAATGGAAAATCCTAAATTCAACAAAGTTTGTTTAGGAATTGTGCTCATTTCTCCAGATAAGGCAGTGTTACCTTATTCCTTTTTGTTGTGGGAAGGTACTACCAATAATGAAGCTGAATACCAAGCTCTCATTACAGGCTTGGAGTTAGCGCTTCAAGCACAAGTGAATCACTTAAAGGTGAAAGGTGATTCAGACCTGGTAATCAAATAAGTCAATGGGGATTATGCCATCAGAAAAGAAGAATTAATCCCTTTGTATGATTACGTCAGAGAATTAATGTCGGAATTCCCTTCAGAACCAACATTTTCTTATGTCCCAAGATCACAAAATGCTCAAGCTGATGCACTGGCTAATATAGCCACAGCTTTAGCAGATCCAAATCCGGATGAGACAACCATCTATATTGCCCACCGTCGTGCAATTTCACCTTATGTTCAAGTCATAACAGAGGAAATTAATGAAATTAGTCCCATTCCTGAAACGTATGGTCATACTACAGGATGGATGTCACCTATCAGGTAATACCTTCAAAATGGAACACTTCCACCTGATAGAGCCGAGAAAGAACAAATCCGGTGACGTGTGGTCAATTTTACTCTTTATGATAGCCCAAACCACCTTGAGAAAATTCTCTACAAACGTGGTTTTTATGGAGTTCTCTTTAGATGTATTGATGGTGAAGAGACAATGGCTGTCATAAAAGAAGTGCATGCAAGATTTTGTGGTGCCCACCAGTCTGGACATAGACTATCTGATCAAATTCGAAGGTTTGGATACTTTTGGCCTTCAATGATACAAGATTGTGTTGATTTCACAAAGAAGTGTCATTCAAGCCAAGCATATGCCAACTTCATTCATAAACCTCCAGAGTTGCTTCATACAGCTAAATACTCATGGCCATTTTCCACATGGGGAATGGATGTGGTGGGACCTTACCCTTCAGCTACGACCAAGCAGTTTAAGTACATTATTACTGCTACTGATTTCTTTTCCAAATGGGCAGAGGCAGTACCTCTCAATGAAGTCAGTTCTAAATGCATTGTTAGCTTCATCAAGTCTAACATCATTACTAGATTTGGTGTCCCTCATACCATATTGACGGATAATGGAACCAACTTCTGTTCTTTTGAGGTAAAGAAATTGTATCAAGAATACAACATTGTAGAGACCCGAAGCCTGACGTACATGGACATTACATTACATTTGCAGAATACTTACTACATAACAAAAACACACACACAAGGATCGTAATAGTTTAGGGTCTTTGGAAACTCGGAACATAATCTTCTAATCGTGGTGAAAGATCTTCAATATCTCCCATAAAGATCTTCGCTTTTTTTTTAACCTAAAACCCTTTTTGTATATCCAGGGGAAAAGAAAACATAAAAGGGTGAGCTCAAATGCTCAGTAAGGGTAAACAAGAGAAATATCAATCACATCATATACATAAGCACATAACTTTTGGAAATCTTAACCTGCAAAAGAGATCATAATTTCATAACATGGGGTAAATCATGGCAGTTAAATGTAATCACAATAATAATAACATAAAACATGAAACTTTGTGGCATTCACACATAATCATAGAGAATCATTTCTTGTTAGTCAAGACTCATTGCCAAGACTATCTTAGTGGACAAAGTCCCTTTCTGAATCGAGTAACCCTCGTTTCAGTCCTGTTTCACTGAACCGGTATAACCTACCGTTCCAGCCCTGTCTATCTCATGAGATATAAAATCTTTACCCAATGCATTGGAGGGAGATATAGGTCCCACCCATCTCATAATGATACCATTCTTATGTGTGCCACAAAATCATAAACCATACATCATTGCATAACCCATGTAATAAAAATGGGAATCTTAAACATCATGACATCATAAAACAATTCATATACGATAAAGGAATTCATAAAAATAATTCCATCACAACATAATCAAATCAATGTAATAATAGGGATAAAAACAGAACCCTTTATTATCTTAGATGGAAAATAATTTTGATAAAACACTTGAACTCCATTCTTGAGGAAAATATCCTTTTTACTTTAAAAACATTTTCCTTTCTTAACATGTCTTACAATTTTAAACTAAAAGAAGTTTATTAAAAATAAACTTGAAAACTTGTAAAGGAATCTTCTTGGAAATAATGTTTTAAAAATCCATTCATGCCGTATAAGTTAAAAAAAACATTCTTTGTACTTTTGTTGGAAAAGTCAAAAAGTACCTCGTATGAAAAACGACAAAATATTCCTTTCATATCTTTTACTAAAAACTCACCGAAGGGTAAAATTGGATTTAAACAATTGTACGTGGATGGAAATAATATTACATATTGAGGAAACATGGATGTGGATGATAAAATACACCCCAGTAACTTTCAAAGTATAAACAATCTCAGATAAAAATGAGATTGTGATATTTCCCTTACCTTAGGTCCGATTTGCTTCGTATGTGTCCGAACCTCCTGTATAATGATTTAAATAATGTCATTGACTTATTACAGAATAATATTCATTGTTATGATATCATATATGGTTCACTTATGACATTATATTACCCGTTCTTTTGTAAATTCCATGTTAAAGAAGCATTTTGGGTAAAATCATTTCATTTATCGTAGGTGTTTTGACTTGTTGTTGTTGACATTATTATTACTTATATCATGATTTAATTACTTCCAGAATATAAAATATGATTTGTATATCATATATATTCGGTATATATATATATATATATATAATAGATAGATAAATGAAATGAAAAACACCGTTCATGGAGACGGTAGTCCGTACGTACGCATGAACGCTGTTTTCCTTTCCTTATTGTCTTGAATGGAAGTAAGTAGATGACATACATATATATATACATAAATCCAGTAGCTTTATAATGTCATATATTTCATTATTATTTCTTATATATACTTTATAATCATTCTTAAATGGTTAACATGGAGAATGAATCTCATCGCGTCGTGGAGACGGTAGTCCGTACATACGCACGAGCGATGATATCATTTCCATAAATATTTAATTGAATTGGAGTGGATTATACAATATATCAGAATCAATATGATGTTGTAATAACTATGTATAGTTATTCTTTACACCATTATACCCATCCATGTAAGGTGGTGGTGGAAAATAGATTACACCACGGCGTGGAGACGGTATTCCGTACGTACGCACGCGTGGTGATTTCATTTTTCCGTAGGATGAATATAAGGTTAATTAGGGTTATTTCATACTTATAATAACATATCAGTATATGAGTGATACTGATGTTATTACTTCATAATGAAACAACCTAAGAAGAAGAAGTGGAAGAAGAAATAAAGATGAAAGAATTGGTAACGGTAATTACCTCTTCTTTGAAGCGCCTCTTTGAGACCTCCTCTTAGGGCACTAAAATTGGTCTTTGAGGAAGACCAGAACCTTTAGGATGTTGCTAGGGAAGTGAAGAAGAGGTTTTGCCCGGGTTTGGCTGATCTTGAGTGCTCCAATTGGTGTGAGGAGGAGGGGGGGGGGAGGTGTCCTTTTATAAGGGAGGAGAGGGGCACCTTTGGAATTCTTAAAAATATTAATTTATAATAAATCTAACCCCACTTAAAAACCTCCAAAAATGACTCATATTCAATGATTAGATAAGATAGGGTTTTAATCTCATCAACCAATCAAATTTAGACATGTTTGGATCTTATTTTAAACCTTATCATTTTCATTTATCCTTATTTAATCTATTTAAGTTTATTTGTGGTAATAAAATTCTAAATTTTAAATTATATCAAATAATTACTTATTTGTTGTGAATTTTCCATAATTGTTTACTTTATAACATTATAGACCATATAAATTTAAATTTATAATTTTTAAATAATTTTGTGATTTTTAAACTATTTTATAATATGTTATTTTTATGAAATAACAATAGTGTCAATTTTGACACTATTCATTTATTTGAATTTAAATAAAATATATACAGAAGATATGTTCGAACTAAAAGATTTAATATATTAATAAAAGGTCATATGTATCTATAAAATTAGTGGATCACATTAAATAGTTCATATAATATTTATTTTATTATTTTAAAAACCATTTATTTAGTTTATCTCATAATAAAATAATTACTACATCATTTTTGTATAATTATTTAATATACTTATTTGTTGCTTAAAAATTTAAAATAAAATTATATGATGAAGATAAATATATTAACTTTCACAATAATACTTTTACTCGAATTTATCATCTTAAAATCACAATATTTAAATTGTTATATTTATTAAATTATGAAGGTGACAACTTTGGCATCATTTAAAATAAAATAATATAAGTGTCCTAATTGATTTTATAAGACTAAAAATGGTCAAATATTCGACCATTGGATGATTATAGTTTATATTTACACGAAAAATATGTTTTGGTCAGGGTTTTGTGCATTTAAATGTCACTATTAGTTTAATAAAAACTGTATTCTTGATTTTTCACTAGATAAATAATTTATGCATCACTATTGTGTAACAATTAATGATAATTATTTAATCCCAAAAAATTATAAATAAATTCTCATGATGTAGATAATTTTGTTATATTTCTGGAGACTATTCATGTTCGAAATTTTATGATGTTTATCACTAATTAAAAATTATTATACTTATAAGATTTAAGAGAGTGACATGTTGTCACTTTCTTTGGTTTTAATAATAATTAAATTATTTTCATGGTCAAAAGTCCATAAAATGAATCTAATCCGACCCTTAGTTAATATGGGTTTACTTTTATCCATCAAATAGAATTTTGTCATGTGTTAGGGTAATTTTATAATATTATATTTACCCTTAATTACCCGATTTATCTTTAACTATTGTAAATAAAATTTACCATAGTTACTATTAATAATTCCCAAAAATAAAAAGTATCCTATTAACATAATTTGGACCCACTGATTCCAAATATGGAATCCATTTTTTAAAATTTAAAACACAGAAGCTGTAGAAATTAAATTAAAATTAATATCGTTGTCGAATAAAAACGGGTTTTTGTTTAAAACATTGCAAAAGATTGAATTGATTTAACCTACGAATTCAAGGTAAAATCAATGCTAATGACATACATTATATTAAATGGTAAAAATATATTCTATTTATACTTTAAAACCATTAAATATTATAATTTAACCACATAATATATTACGATGAAAAAGTTGTTTTTAATTAAAATATAGCGTGTTTTTACTATTCATTAAAATATGAAAGTTATCGGAAAAATATCAAAAATTTATATAATGTAAATTTTTATATCGTGATTCAAAAGAAAAATATTATTTTGTAAAATTGAACATATAAACATGTCAAAAACTATATTTAAAGTGGGTGCGCCATCAAAAGGCGGTAAAACTGCATTTTTTGAAAAATACTTATTTTACCTGAAAAATTTATTTTGTTCTTATACCATGTTCTAGAAATGTGTAAGATGAATAATATTGTTATAAAATTCAAAATTTAGTTAATACTATTCATAACGTCTAGTTCATGACAATATATAATAATATAACATTGTTTATTAAATCCCGGTATTGCGTACAACACACGCTATCGAGGAAGGTCGCGATTGCGTGTAATGAAAGCCAAGTCAGGGTTGCGTGTTGTGAAAGAATCCTTCTTTGTTTCGTATAACAGAATCCAACCATATTTCATTTATACATTTAATATATATATATATATATATATACTCAATGTTGCGTAGAATAACTATTATCAAAATTGTGTGTAACACGGTCCAAGAATAGTGTTGCGTATACTGCAATCTAATACGGTGTTGCGTATAGCGCAGGGTAATATTGGTGTAGAATAAAACATAAGACATTAATGAAATTAAAATAATATTTTTCATAAAATCTCGGGGTGTTACATTCTACCCCCCTTAAAATGAATTTCGCCCTCGAAATTCGTCGGGGTTATAAATGGTTTACTATTTGAAAGTTTCTTTGATAGAAAACCACATCGTAAAAAGGAATACCAAAACTTATATTTAAAAACAAAAGTATGAAACGTAACGGTTACCCAAATAAACTAATCACTATGTTTCCACATAGGTGAAAATATGGATATAGAAGAGAAATCTAACCATCATGTTCTTATGGAGAGTGGTAGAGAACATGGCTATGGAAAATCCAGTAATCACAAATCCATAAATTTGTGATGATCTAAGGTACCATCTGATTCATCAGTTATAAGATCACTAGGACAACATTTTTGGTTTTCAAGATCATTTCCCTAAAGTTGAAGAATTTGAATTAGAAGAAATACTTTCGTGATTTTGGTATAGTCTCACCGTTTGTCATTCTTTGAAAAATTTCCACTTCATCTCTTAAAGAAATGAAGTTTGAATTTGTCATTCGTGATGTGTTAGCAGATCATGTGATAGAATGATGGGTCATTCCATCTCTTTCAAACAAAAGGTTAGCAAAAGTTATAAGTCCATCTTATGGTTAATCGTATATGGTTCCAAAAATGAACTTATACTTCATATATCATACCGCTTAATAAAATAAAACTAGTTTCTACTAACCAGGGACTTCCTGTAGGCCAGTGGTAGGCGATAAAGGCCACTCGCACTTCGGTTGTGGGTTCGATTCCTACAGCCTTGTCCGACGCGATGGGCTGTCGCCCGTCCTGCAGGTTGTACTTTTTCTAAAACTACATTACTATAACATCCCATCAATAATATCGAAAAAAACTTCTATCCTTAAACAATACTAACTTATGTCCAACATAATCCATTTCAATCTTTAGGCTTATCCATAATACTGCAGTCCACTCTCATAACATAGTGAAAACGATTACCAGATATTTAATACCATCGTTGATCCCCATATATCATAAGATATGCTTTGTTGGTCACATTCCAAACATTCAATGTCCTTAATCATGTATTCTCTTGAATACCTTAGTGAAAACATGAATGCTGTTTAAAGTTAACACTTTCCACATACCAAAATCCTCAAAATTCTATATACTCAAACCATGATATCACATAGTCCTTATATCAATCATGAGCTCATGAATACTATTAAACATTTCATTTTCTCGTTTTCCCTTCATTATGCGCATATCATCTTATTTCCAAAAAAATATCTCAATCACTTTGAATACCACATCAATAAATATTGCAATACTCAATGATACAACATTATTTTGGAATCCCATTACATAAACACTTAATCATTCCACCACATCATTGTCATATTCAACATTGCCAATAGTGATCGCATGTGACTTCCCTTTGTCCTTTTCCTTCAGTGGTTGCTCATGTTGATCATCACTAACCCTTGTTTTAGGGCATTTATCAGCATAATGACCCATTTCCTTGCACTTGAAGCATTGAAGTGTTGGTGGTGCGTTCTCTGCAGTGTTTGCTTTATTTACATCATTAGAAACCCTTTTTCCATTACTTCGACACTCATCTGCTCGATGACCTTCTTTTCCACACTTAAAACATTTTCTAGTCCCTTTAAGACAATCTCCACCATGCTTCTTTCCACACTTTGTGCATAAGGAAACATTCATCTTCTTTTCACCATTATTCTGAGATTTCTCCTTGAACTCCATCTTTCGTTTCTTGTCAAAACCATGAGATGGATATGTAACACCAACTTCCATTTCTACCTTGATATCACAACACACAATTTCTTCATAGCTACTGAAGTCTCTTATAGCTAATGCCCTTCGAAGACTTGGTTTTAAGCCACTGAAAAATCGATCAACTTTACTTTCAGGTTGGATGATAATGCCAGATGTATACCTTGTAAGTCTTGTAAAATTCGCTTCGTATATACCAACAGATTCATCATCCTTTTGCTTTAGTTCAAGAAACTCCTTCTCCATCTTTGTTCGAAGAATACGAGGGAAGTACTTATTGAAAAATAAGTTCTTAAACTCGTCCCATTCCATGGACTCAATTTCATCTCTTTGCCTTGTATTCTTGATAAGATTCCACCATTGATCAGCTTCACCTTCCAAACGATATACTGCTAAGATGACTTTATCATGTTCAGAACATTGATGAACTGAAAATATCTTTTCAGTGGTACTAATCCACTGTTCAGCAACAAGTGGATCAGAAGACCCACTGAAAGAAGGTAGATGTTGCCTCATGAAGGACTTAATAGAATATTGTTCCCTTCTCTGCTCATTTGGAAGTCCAGAATGATTCATAGCTTGTGTAAGTATAGAAATAAGATTTTGCACTCCATCTCCCATAACATTTGTTTGTTCATGAGGACAATCATTGCATTGTCCATTGCATTGATCAACACGGTTCCTTCGGGTTCTTGCCATCGTCTAAAACCCAAAAAGAATAGTGTGAGAGGCAAAAATCATGCTAGGAAAAACAACATAATAAAGGGGGAGTACCTTCAATATCTAACATCTTAGGTTTAATTATAAGATCGTTAGCGCAATTCTAGGACGATAACCTATACGTATACATAACCTTAGAGACATCCCTAGACATACCGTAGAAATATCTCTAGGGATCTAACTAACGTTTTCGCATCCTAGTTTCCAATGGTTGACTAAACCTTTCCTCTGATACGAACTGTAGAGACCCGAAGCCTGACGTACATGGACATTACATTACATTTGCGGAATACTTACTACATAAAAAAACACACACACAAGGATCGTAATAGTTTAGTGTCTTTGTAAACTCGGAACATAATCTTCTAATCGTGGTGAAAGATCTTCAATATATCCCATAAAGATCTTACCTTTTTTTACCTAAAACCCTTTTTTTATATCCTGGGGAAAAGAAAACATAAAAGGGTGAGCTCAAATGCTCAGTAAGGGTAAACAAAAGAAATATCAAACACATCATATACATAAGCACATAACTTTTTGAAATCTTAACCTGCAAAAGAGATCATAATTTCATAACATGGGGTAAATCATGGATGTGAAATGTAATCACAATAATCATAACTTAAAACATGAAACTTTGTGGCATTCACACATAATCATAGAGAATCATTTCTTGTTAGTCAAGACTCATTGCCAAGACTATCTTAGTGGACAAAGTCCCTTTCTGAATCGAGTAACCCTCGTTTCAGTCCTGTTTCACTGAACCGGTATAACCTACCGTTCCAGCCATGTCTATCTCGTGAGATATAAAATCTTTACCCAATGCATTAGAGGGAGATATAGGTCCCACCCATCTAATAATGATACCATTCTTATGTGTGCCACAAAATCATAAACCATACATCATTGCATAACCCATGTAATAAAAATGGGAATCTTAAACATCATGACATCATAAAAAAATTCATATACGATAAAGGAATTCATAAAAATAATTCCATCACAACATAATCAAATCAATGTAATAATAGAGATAAAAACAGAAACCTTTATTATCTTAGATGGAAAATAATTTTGATAAAACACTTGAACTCCATTCTTGAGGAAAATATCCTTTCTACTTTAAAAACATTTTCCTTTCTTAACATGTCGTACAATTTTAAACTAAATGAAGTTTATTAAAAATAAACTTGAAAACTTGTAAAGGAAGATTCTTGGAAATAATGTTTTAAAAATCCACTCATGCCGTATAAGTTAAAAAAAACATTCTTTGTACTTTTGTCGGAAACGTCAAAAAGTACCTCGTATGAAAAACGACAAAAGATTCCTTTCATATCTTTTGCTAAAAACTCACCGAAGGGTAAAATTGGATTTAAAAAATTGTACGTGGATGGAAATAATATTACATATTGAGTAAACATGGATGTGGATGATAAAATACACCCCAGTAACTTTCAAAGTATAAACAATCTCGGATAAAAATGAGATTGTGATATTTCCCTTACCTTAGGTCCGATTTGCTTCGTATGTGTCCGAACCTACTGTATAATGATTTAAATAATGTCATTGAATTATTACAGAATCATATTCATTGTTATGATATCATATATGGTTCACTTATGACATTATATTACCCGTTCTTTTGTAAATTCCATGTTAATGAAGCGTTTTGGGTAAAATCGTTTCATTTATCGTAGGTGTTTTGACTTGTTGTTATTGACATTATTATTACTTATATCATGATTTACTTACTTCCAGAATATAAAATATGATTTTTATATCATATATATTCAGTATATATATATATATAATAGATAGATAAATGAAATGAAAAACACCGTTCATGGAGACGGTAGTCCGTACGTACGCATGAACACTGTTTTCCTTTCCTTATTGTCTTGAATGGAAGTAAGTAGATGACATACATATATATATATACATAAATCCAGTAGCTTTATAATGTCATATATTTAATTATTATTTCTTATATATACTTTATAATCATTCTTAAATGGTTAACATGGTGAATGAATCTCATCGCGTCGTGGAGACGGTAGTCCGTACGTACGCACGAGCGATGATATCATTTCCATAAATATTGAATTGAATTGGAGTGGATTATACAATATATCAGAATCAATATTATGTTGTAATAACTATTTATAGTTATTCTTTACACCATTATACCCATCCATGTAAGGTGGTGGTGGAAAATAGATTACACCACGGCGTGGAGACGGTATTCCGTACGTACGCACGCGTGGTGATTTCATTTTTCCGTAGGATGGATAGAAGGTTAATTAGGGTTATTTCATACTTATAATAACATATCAGTATATGAGTGATACTGATGTTATTACTTCATAATGAAACAACCTAAGAAGAAGAAGTGGAAGAAGAAATAAAGATGAAAGAATTGGTAACGGTAATTACTTCTTCTTTGAAGCGCCTCTTTGAGACCTCCTCTTAGGGAACTAAAATTTGTCTTTGAGGAAGAACAGAACCTTTAGGATGTTGCTAGGGAAGTGGAGAAGAGATTTTGGCAGGGGTTGGCCGAGCTTGAGTGCTCAAATTGGTGTGAGGAGGAGGGGGAGGAGGTGTCCTTTTATAAGGGAGGAGAGGGGCACCTTTGGAATTCTTAAAAATATTAATTTATAATAAATCTAACCCCACTTAAAAACCTCCAAAAATGACTCATATTCAAAGATTAGATGAGATAGGGTTGTAATCTCATCAACCAATCAAATTTAGACATGATTGGATCTTATTTTAAACCTTATCATTTTCATTTATCCTAATTTAATCTATTTAAGTTTATTTGTGGTAATAAAATTCTAAATTTTAAATTATAACAAATAATTACTTATTTGTTGTGACTTTTCCATAATTGTTTACTTTATAACATTATAGACCATATAAATTTAAATTTATAATTTTTAAATATTTTTGTGATTTTTAAACTATTTTATAATATGTTATTTTTATGAAATAACAATAGTGTCAATTTTGACACTATTCATTTATTTGAATTTAAATAAAATATATACAGAATATATGTTCAAACTAAAAGCTTTAATATATTAATACAAGGTCATATGTATCTATAAAATTAGTGGATCACATTAAATAGTTCATATAATATTTATTTTATTATTTTAAAAACCATTTATTTGGTTTATCTCTTAATAAAATAATTACTACATCATTTTTGTATAATTATTTAATATACTTATCTGTTGCATAAAAATTTAAAATAAATTTCTATGATGAATATAAATATATTACCTTTCACAATAATACTTTTACTCGAATTTATCATCTTAAAATGACAATATTTAAATTGTTATATTAATTAAATTATGAAGGTGACAACTTTGGCATCATTTAAAATAAAATAATATAAGTGTCATAATTGATTGTATAAGACTCCAAATGGTCAAATATTCG
The DNA here is from genome assembly GCA_963277665.1 of Viscum album. NCBI lineage: Eukaryota > Viridiplantae > Streptophyta > Magnoliopsida > Santalales > Viscaceae > Viscum > Viscum album. The sequence continues at coordinate 319,036,518 of OY728145.1, read as the reverse complement.
ACCATTGGATGATTATAGTTTAGATTTACACGACCAATAAGTTTTGGTAAGGGTTTTGTGCATTTTAATGTCACTATTAGTTTAATAAAAACTATATTCTTGATTTTTCACTAGATAAATAATTTCTGCATCACTATTGTGTCACAATTAATGATAATTATTTAATCCCAAAAAATTCTAAATAAATTCTCATGATGTATATAATTTTGTTAGATTTATGGAGACTATTAATGTTCGAAATTTTATGATGTTTATCACTAATTTAAAATTATTATACTTATAAGATTTAAGAGAGTGACATGTTGTCACTTTCTTGGGTTTTAATAATAATTAAATTATTTTCATGGTCAAAAGTCCATGAAATGAATCTAATCCGACCCTTAGTTAATATGGGTTTATTTTTAGCCATAAAATAGAATTTTGGCATGTGTTAGGGTAATTTTATAATATTATATTTACCCTTAATTACCCGATTTATCTTTAACTATGGTAAATAAAATTTACCGTAGTTACTATTAATAATTCCCAAAAATAAAAAGTATCCTATTAACATAATTTGGAACCACTGATTCCAAATATGGAATCCATTTTTTAAAATTCAAAACACAGAAGTTGCAGAAATTAAATTAAAATTAATCTCGTTGTCGAATAAAAACGGGTTTTTGTTTAAAACATTGCAAATGATTGAATTGATTTAACCTACGAATTCAAGGTAAAATCAATGCTAATGACATACATTATATTAAATGGTAAAAATATATTCTATTTATACTTTAAAACCATTCAATATTATAATTTAACCACATAAGATATTATGATGAAAAAAGTTGTTTTTAATTAAAATATAGCGTGTTTTTACTATTCATTAAAATATGAAAGTTATCGGAAAAATATCAAAACTTTATCTAATGTAAATTTTTATATCCTGATTCAAAAGAAGAATATTATTTTGTCAAATTTAACATATAAACATGTCAAAAACTATATTTAAAGTGGGTGTGCCATCAAAAGGCGGTAAAACTGCATTTTTTGAAAAATACTTATTTTACCCGAAAAATTTATTTTGTTCTTATACCATGTTCTAGAAATGTGTAAGATGAATAATAATGTTATAAAATTCAAAATTTAGTTAATACTATTCATAACGGCTAGTTCATGACAATATTATAATAATATAACACTGTTTATTAAAACCCGGTATTGCGTACAACACACGCTATCGAGGAAGGTCGCGATTGCGTGTAATGCAAGCCAAGTCAGGGTTGCGTGTTGTGAAAGAATCCTTCGTTGTTTCATATAACAGAATCCAACCATATTTCATTTATACATTTAATATATATATATATACTCAATATTTCGTAGAATAACTATTATCAAAATTGTGTGTAACACGGTCCAAGAATAGTGTTGCGTATACTGCAAGCTAATACGGTGTTGCGTATAGCGCAGGGTAATCTTGGTGTAGAATACAACATAAGACATTAATTAAATTAAAATAATATTTTTCATAAAATCTCGGGGTGTTACAAACATTATGTCCAACCATTCATCTCGATATCATGCGGAAGCTAATGGCCAGATAAAAGCCTTCAACAAGACTCTTTCAAATATACTGCAAAAGATGGTGGATAAAGATAAGGGGTCATGGCCTGATAAACTCTTTCATGCTTTATGGGCTTATAGGACTACCACTCGCAATGCAACGCGGTCAACTCCATATTCATTGGTATATGGAACAGATGTAGTCTTGCCAATTGAAGTTCAATTGCCCTCACTCAGAGTAGCCATTTGTGATCAGTTATCTACAGATGAGCAATCCCAAAAGCGGTTGAATGAATTGGAACAGTTAGATGATAAAAGATTGTGCACTTTGCACCACATGGAAATCTATCAGAATCGAATAGCTCGAGCTTTTAACAAAAAATTTCGTCTTCGTTCATTCATTCAGGGAGAATTGGTATTGGTTCTCAGAGCACCAATGATACCAGGAAAGAAGCCTCCCAAGCTTGAACCAAAATGGGAAGGGCCTTATTCAATACATAAGGTCTACTCCAATGGAGCGTATTCTCTAATCTCAATGGATGGAGAACACATCACGACTCCAACTAATGCCAGATTTCTGAAGACGTATTTTTTATAAACACAAAATATTGTTCCCAGAGACAAAACAATCACATTGCTTCATGTATTATGTCCGAGATGACATTAAACTATATTTTTTCCGAGATGACATTAAACTATATTATGTCCTATCTACATGACATTAAACTGTACAGAAGATCCTTATATGTACGAGATGACATTAAACTATATTATGTCCTATCTACATGACATTAAACTGTACAGAAGTTCCTTATATGTCCGAGATGACATTAAACTATATTTTGTCCTAGCAACATGACATTAAACTGTGTGGCACTTTCATCGTCCAGCAGGACGTTAAACTGTGTCAGTTCCCTTATCGTCCAACATGACGTTAAACTGTCACATTGGTTACTATTATGTCCGAGATGACATTAAACTATATTTTGTCCGAGATGACATTAAACTATATTGTGTCCTAGCAACATGACATTAAACTGTGTGGCACTTTCATCGTCCAGCATGACGATAAACTGTAAAACGTCCCCAGAACTGATATTCTCATATTGGTTCACCTTAGTCCTAGCTACATGACTTTAAACTATACAGCAATGATCCAGTATGACTTTAAACTGCAACTTCGTCCCACATGACATTAAACTGTGAAAAAGTTCCATAAACCGTCCAGCATGACCTTAAACTGCATCATCCCTGGTCCATGTATATGACCATAAACTATTTTCAAATCCCTTATGTCTGGCAAGATGTTAAACTGTGACGTCCTAACTACATGACGCTAAACTGTATAAAAGTCCCTCATGTCCGGAAAGACGTTAAACTATATAATCATCAAAGGTCCAGAATGACATTAAACTGCACCATCCACGGTCCATGCATATGACCTTAAACTATTCACACTTTCGTCCAACATGACATAAATGGTTTGTTATTTTGTCCTTACGGCATGACATTAAACTGCACAGTCCCCCTTTCGTCCAATATGACGTTAAACTATTTTATCCCCATCGTCCTAACTACATGACGCTAAACTGTACAGAAAATCCTTGATCGGTCCTACATGACATTAAAATGTATTTTGTCCCTGCTACATGACACTAAACTGTGCAGCACCAATAGTCCTAACTGCAAGACTTTAAACTGCATAGTCCCTTTTTTATGTCCTACATGACATTAAACTGTACATCGTTAAGGTTGTTATTACCTCTTGTTTCTCACACCGAGTATGACTCACGTGAGCTTAGAGCGAACATCAAGCATAACACTCCCTTTGGGCCACTAACCATGTGTATGTCCCAACAATATTTTTTATTAGATCATTTTACACAAGAACAACTTGATCATTAATTCATTCTTTAATTGAACTACACGGACTTTGATCCTTGCCCTCCAGGCTGGGTATGTAGGCAGCCTCCCAAGGTTCAAGCCCAAAAACAATCTCTTCACATCGGTTCACCACCATCTCATATGATGTTGATTCGTGAAACCGCCCCTGGAATCAATATCTTTACATTGATTCACTTTCGTCCTTGTTATATGACGTTAAACTATACAACACTTTTGTCCGGTACGACAATAAACTACAATATTCTTTGATTTCCTCATTTGAGAAGGAACCATTATTGACATTGATTTTTTAAATCATGTTTCATTTTCAAAAGACTACGTGCATACATGGTAATGCCTAAAATTTTTATCTCAGGTTAAACCATCATTGCACTAAAGTCCCCTTTCACCCTTCACATGTACGAACCAAATTTGTACAAAGGGTATTTCTAGAACTACGTGGACTTGATTCCCATCCTTATGGGATATATAGGAACATTCGAGTATCCCTCGAATCCAGTCCCAAGTCTTTTGGGCCTAACCCCAAATTTCACTTTCAGTCCCTTGGCTGAAAAGTCCTCATGAAAACACACACTGTGTATTCATTATTATGGTCTGAATTCTATGACCCTAAACTAAGATTTCTCATACTTTCATCCTACACGACGTTAAACTGCATTTCAAGAACTACGTATGGCTTGATTCTCATTCTTATGAGATACGTAGTGAAGTCCAAATTTCAATTCAGGACCCAGCCACAACATGATTATGGTTTTCATTGACCTATGTATCTCTATATACATTGGAAAATACCCATCTTTATGTGTTATAATCCTAACCTTAAATATTTTCATATCTTCATAACCCTTTTCATGACTTCTAATCAAAAAAATGTCAAACTTATGAGAATTATTTTTCCTGACTATGCAGAACTTGCCCATAGGTGGCCTTGCATAAACAGTCCACATAACAGACTTGTCTGCCAAAAGATACTATTTATTTGACCATGCAGCCAATTCCCTTAGGTGGCCCTGCATATTTCAACCCCCTAACGGGTTTGTTAAATAATGGTAACTTCATTCTTGGGAAAAATGCCTCTTTTGTCCTTATTTTTCTTAAACGACAGTATGTAGGGATCTGCAAAAAATAGCCATCCTTAACATATTTGTCCCATATCCTTTTTCATGATCTGAAAGTATTCAACTCTATGGTTTATTCTTCTTCCCTACGTTTGGGTCAGACCTTCGTAGGAGTGATATTCATCCTGTTCTTCGATATTATTGTTCGGAAATATCTTCTCCATATTCAAGTACCTCTTTCCATACAACAAACTCTATACTTTAGAAAATTTGAATCTCCATAAACTTTCACTGGCTTTTAGCACTAGGAAAGTAAATTTCTAAGAGTTCTTTCGCCTGACTATACAGCACGTGCCCATAGGTGGACTTGCATAAACAGTCCACATAACAGACTTGTCAGCCGAAAGATGCTATTTATTTGACCATGCAGCCAATGCCCATAGGTGGCCCTGCATATTTCAACCCCCTAACGGGTTTTGTTAAATAATAGTAACTTCATTCTTGGAAACTACTTCTTCTAATGCCTTTTATCTCTTTTTCATATCATTCCCCAGATTCAAATATTCTTAAGCCATAGTTTACATATTTTCTCTCATACTTGAGTATGGTAATATGTTTTCAGATAAATTGTCAAGGAATTGAATCCATTTTAATCCATTTTGGTCAAAGCTATTTCGACCTTAAACATTAGCCCCTTTATGTCCGGCGTGCATGACTTTAAACTGCCCACACAAAAGACAAAGGAACTCTGAATAAAAGTCAAGTTCCAGCTCACTAAATATACATTTTTGTATAATTTAGGTAATATAGAGCAATTAAGAGATTCAAAGTTTGTAGGATTATTTGTAATAATCCTAGTAAAAATCAAACTATACATACTGGGCCCATTGGCTTAAGTAAATTTGAAGCAGGTAGTGAAAAGAATGCAGGTACAAATGATTGAAGACAAAAGTGTTTTTCATTGATACACAGGAGATAGAAAGACATCCACCGACTGGATTCTCTTCTCTTTTTCAAGAATTACAGAAGATTTTTAACATAACGCTTCATTTGATTTACGACATACCGAGCTTCATTAGCAACCACCTGGAATTCATTCATTCAATTGGATACAATAAGAGATGCAGTGATACCATCTCTTCTTGGAACGATTGTAAAAGGATATTCTTGAGTGCGGTTTGAGAAAATTTTCTGCTGATCAAACAGTGACTCTGTTTCTGTCCAAGAATCTTGGAAGATGGATACATGGATTTGAGAATGGAGCATTGGAAGTAAAGAGCCATTTGGAGAGAGTACTCTTTTCAGATATTGCTCTAATACCATGTTTGTCTTCTCTCCACCAACCATTAGTGGAAAACATTTCAGCCCATGGGTTTTCCATTTTCATATCTGCAAGGAAATGACATGGAGGAAGAATTTGAAAGTTCACACCATTGTTGTTACTCTTAATGCACAGCATAACCGAAATAGAGAAGTAGCAGTGCAGCTGCATCTCAGGTGTATAATTGTTTGCATTTGGAACATTGACTCCTTGCAGATGACCATGACCACACAGAGACAGGTAGATGCTCTGTGGGAAATTAAGATGATATTTCTTCAAGTACTTATCCAAATCTGGGAAAGTGTTGTCACAGATATCATAGTAATCATGGCCAATAATGTTCATCATGTCATCAATCCGCTTGCTAGCCAGTTCATCAGCCGTTCCAATTCCATTAGGAGCCATTGAATCTGCACAAAAGTTGAACACATTTAACTCTTAAATGGGTTTATTTTTCATAAAATTTGTGAAAGAATTTGGAAAAAATGGCCAAGGCATTAAGTCACGCAAATCTAAACAATGGCGCGCAAGTATTTCGTGTGCCGTGCTAGTTCTTGACGCGCAAGTATAAACCGCGCAAGTACGAATACCTTTACAAGAGCGCGACAGTGAGGGTACTGTGGAAAAGAGACTTGCGCGGCTTAGGTGACCTGCGCGGCGAGATCTTGAGAAGGTATGAAGTCCGGAAATCCGGATACGTGTACGGAGGTGAGGCTGTGTATTTATAGGCCAGGAGGCCTATCTGCGCGCCGCACTCAGAGCGCTTAAGGCCTACGCGACGAAAACTTGCGCGCTGCCCTCTGTGCACTGAAGACTTGCGCGCCTCCCTTTTCCTTTGGAGGAATTCGATTTCCTCAGAGTCCAATCCTCTTTTCTCTCCAGATCCAACTCTGAGGGGGGACTTTTGTTGACGCTCCTTTCGTCACAGAATCTAATGATCGGAAAAGGGAATATCCGAGCTCAAAGTGATTCATCCTTTGAAGAAAACATCAAAAAATCAACAAAGGAAGGAAGAAAGGATCAACAACAACCTCATCGTGCAAGTTATCTAACAGTCGCGCAAATGTACTTGCACGACACTCTTGGTCGCGCAAGTGACTTGCGCGACCTAAATGATAACCGCCCGGTAACCGCCCGTGGTCTTTTTTTTGCCTATAAATAGACCCTGTGGGCCCCCCATTCGAGAGGATCTTTTTTCAGAAACTCGGATTGAAGCTCCTGACGCCCAAGTCTCTTCTCAAAACTTCCGGAACACTTGTAAGGTAATCTCTTGCCTAGAACGGAAGATCTAAAGAGAAGAAGGAAGGCCTCAGTGTTGAAACTTATCAAACAATTGCACGCCGACTTATTTCATTCAATATAACTTGCGCGTCCTTTTCTAGAAGAACCTCAAGAAAATTATAAAGGGTTCAAAAAAGAGTCGATCAAGTATTTCAAATGCTGGTTGAAAATCGCGCAAGTACACCATGTGCCGCGCAGGTATACCTGCGCGCCCAATACTTGCGCGCCCACGGAAGACTTGCGCGCCTTTCAAGGCTTGCACACCCCTACCTTTTGGGTGCCTTTCTTTCCCATTTCACCCCTCTTAATCCATTTCACCTTTCCTATTCAAGATTCAGTCTTCAAGATACTCTTCAAATCCATTTAAGGCATGATTTCTTGATTTGACTTCCTTATTTGAAAGGAATTATGTGGAACATTTCTCAAAACATAGAGATTTATACATCTTTATGTCACCAAAGATTGAGATTTCATTTATTCAACCTCATCCTTTAAGATGAGAGAATCTTAACCTGGGTCTCCTTTTCAGGAATAATCCCCAGTTATAAATCCTTTAATCTGGGCATCCTCCTCAGGAGTAAGCCCCAATCCTTAATCCCTAACCTGGGTCTTCTTTTCAGGAAGAAGACTCAGTCATAATCTTGGGCTTCCTTTTCAGGAGTAAGCCCCAAGTCCCCTAACCTGGGTCTCTTTTTCAGGAATAAGAATCAGTCATAATCTTGGGTTTCCTTTTCAAGAATAAGCCCCAAGTCCCCTAACCTGGGCCTCCTTTTCAGGAATAAGTCCCAGTCATAATTACGGGCATTCCTTTTCAGAAGTAAAACCCAATCATAAGTCCCCTCCTAATTATGGGCATCCTCCTTATGAGTAAGCCCCAAGATTAGAGTATTCAAATCTCCATAAAGCACATATACCTTTATGGACCCCGTTCCTGGGTTTTCTCCCTAAAAGTAAATCCTAAACCTTCATCTATTTGGGCAGTCATACATACATAAGACCCAAACAATTTCTTATGATTGCTTCTTTCATGGCACAATTGTCTAAATTTTACCAATGCCTCTTGTTTCTCACATCGAGCATGACTCACGTGAGCTTAGAGTGTAAAGTAATTATGACATTCTTCTTTGAGCCATAAATCATAAACATCATACTCCATTACTCGAACTACGTGGGTTCTGATTCCTTTTCCAAAACAAATGATACGTAGGTAGCCCATTTATGGGTTCGATCCCAACATTGAAATAATCTCTGTCCTTCTGAATGACGATAAACTTCAAGTGCCCCACTGAGTGGCTTTAAAACCATCCTGGTCATCATAATGACCAAGAGACTTTTATATAAATGTATTGAAGGATACCATTAACCAAGAATCTCTAAACAGATATAGATGATTCTCTATTGATGAAGAACCTCAAATACATATAAAAGATTCTCTAAATTTCTTGCATATTTAATCATTGATTGTTAAAACTAAAGGAAATCTCATTTTATACTTGGTAATGTAATAAGGATTCACGAACATAACTTAAATCTATAAAGAGAGTCCCGGAGTAGACAATAATTTCCCTCAAAAAGGTGTGATGAGTCCGACCTCCCATCCTCTCGACCAATGAAAATTTCTAAGCCTCATTAGTCCACAAGCTAATGAGCGCCTACCTTTGGAAAGTAGGTCCAAATGGATGTGGAATCATTGGATATTTCCGGTTCTACGAACAAACCCATTAGAAACCGATCGGAACGTTTGAATCTCCCGTCCAGGAGGTCATCCTCGGATCCCGTGCGAAACAATGGGTGGCATAAATTAGTTCATATAATATTTTTTAAAATATTTATAATATCATTTATTTGATTTCGTAAGTAATAAATTTATTATTGCATCATCATTATGTCAAAATTAAATATAATTATTTTATTCCTAAAAATAGAAAATAAATTAACATGTGGTAGTTACTAATTTTATTTTCCTAGTTGTACTTTATAGTATAAGGTATCACTTATATAACCCCATATTAATTTTATTATTAATAATAGACATGGTTATGATATTTTGCATTTATTTTAAATTAATGGTTATTAATGTCTTAATCACACCCAAGTGGATTCAAAATGCCCAACATTTTGCCAAAAGACTGTCTTGGTCAGCCATAACAGATCCAATAATGTTATGATGGCTTTTAGTTCAGTTTTGGTTAATTATAATATTATTTTATCCCTTATTTAACTAATATACACTTTAAATGTGTTAAATAAAATAATAAAGATACAATTCATAAAAATATTATTTTTGACCTATTTGATAACATTTTTTATACTTATTACAACTATTTATGTACATTTTGAAAAATGCAAATCACAAAAGTGACTAAAATTAATTTAATGTTTATCCCATTGACGAATTGAGGACACACATTTTTAAAACATAAAAATTGTAAAAAGATTGACATGTGTTTATTTCTAATTGAAATTTAAAATTACAACCAATTGAAAACATTGGATTAAATGTTAGAAAATAATATAATTATACCTTAAAACTATATTAAAGGGAAATCTAACAATATAAATAAATTTGGAGATAGGGAAATTTTGAATTAAAATGAAGTATTTTTCACCAATCATTAAAAAATGAATATTATGAGAAAAATTCAAAAAATTCAACCAAAGTAAATTTTGATGTCGTTCTTTCAAATTAAAAATTTATTTTTCCAAATGTAGCATTTAAAAGTGACAAAAACTATATTTAAAAATGGTTCTACATTAAAAGTTTGTAAAACTACCTTTAAAAAAATATTAGAGTATTTAAGCCCAAAACTAGATTTAATCTCATTTAAGCCTCTAAATTTATTGGATGAATGTAAAAAAATGAAAACATATATCTAAACATAATATAATTTTATATTTTCATGCAATCCAATATTAAAACATGGTGTTAGAAACTATTTAATATAATAATATGAATAATATATTATTTTTTGATATATCTCAGTCTTATGTGAAACGTAAGATTTTGGAGAAACATGTTATTTTGTGTTGAGTATACACAATCCTTTTATTCTTTTTATTTCAAAAGACCTTTTGAGGAAGAAGTGGGAAACCCGAACATGTCCAAAGCATATGTGTTAAACACAAAAAGAGAACATAAAGTTATTAAAGACAAGACTAATAATGTTAGAACCATCCAAACTATAAAAAATATAATAAAGAGTGGTTACCTGAGTATTCGGTTCAGTCCTTAGAAGATCTTCAATGTGATCCACCATCTTGTCCCATGCCTAGATATATTCTTCCGCATTGATATTTCCTTCTTTAAAATCCTGCGTTAAGATACTTTTCTCTTTCATGATCCACTCCAATTGCTTAACATTAGTGCCAGCTATACTCGACCTATCCTATATTATGTTGGAAGCCTCCTGTAAGGAATTAATTTGGATGTCTTCTTCCGACACATCATCCTATGAGCATAGAACAAGTTGTAATGGAGTCTCTGCTTCCATATTTCTCACCACTCCGTTTAAGGTTCCATCCAGTATTTGACCAAGGTTCAACCCCATGAAATCACCATCAGAGGCCTTGAGTCCCTTACAAAGAGCTTGCTTGGCTAACTCCCTAGGAAACTGTTTAACACCTTGAACACTTTTTGGTTTCCCTGGATGTTTCTTTATCTTATTTTTCTTTTTCCTCCCTGAAGATCTTGAAATAATTGTCTTTATGATATTTGATTAATCTTTGAGGGGTCGATCCCCCCCCTTAACTGGGAAATTCCCAGTGGAAAGGTTCCCTTAATTTCCCTTTCTCAAGAAAGACCTAACCATCCTGTTCGATTTTGAATCATATTCATATTATGTCATTTCCATAGAGTCTTCTTCATTATCACTTATTTCAGTGCCCGCAGATGACCTCATCAAGGTATGCTTTTGTTTCCATTTTGGTATGGAGTTTTCCATCCTTCCTAGTCGACATTCTCCTTCCCTGGAGAAAGAAAGGCTCTGAAACGATTATGATGATGAATAGACCCTGATGACTCTTGCTGTCTTGGACATATCACTCTTTCATTAGTCTGTAAATCCTCACTAGATACAGTAGAGAGCATGACCTCTTGTCCCATAAAAATCCCTCGAGACTTTAACTTCTCAGCATAAGAAGGTCTACCAAAGGCTTCTACATGGCTTTCTTAACCCTTGACAAGTCATTTTTCAGCCTGGAAAAAAACATCCACCACCTGTGGATCTTGAATCTTTGATGTGGTGGCCTTCATACACACCTTCTCACTGTTGATTATGTTATCAATCAAAGAATTTAATTTAAAATAAAATTTATATCTTACTCATAAATATTAATTAATATGAAATTTTTTTATTCTATAATTAACTGGGTTGTCACATCCTTCCCCCTTTTGGAAATTTTTTCCTCACAAATTTATTCACTTATCAAATAAATGGGTGAATTTCTTCCTCATAGTATCTTCATATTCCCATGTTTCCATTTCAACCGTATGGTTTTTCCAAAAAACCATAACCTGAAAATCACATTATTTTGCAAAACACGGCCTATGTGGTCAATAATTTGGACTGGTCGTTCCCCATAAGAAAGGTTCTCTTTCAACTGAACTACTTATAGACTCAAAACATGAGATGGATCCACCATATAATTTCTTAACATTGAAACATGAAAAAAATTGTGTACCTGGGATAAACAAGTAGTGAAAACTAATATGTAGACAATTTATCCAAATTTATCAAGTATTTCATATGGTTCAATGAATCATGGACATATCATTCCATTCATACCAAAACACATCACACTTTTCCATAGAGAAACTTTTATAACGCCATTATCAGCAAACTCAAACAAAAAATTCTTCCTCTGATTATCCACGTAACATTTCTACCTACTCTATGTTGTCCTCATGTGTCTCTGAATCCACTAAACTATCTCTTCCATTTAGTCTGCCAATTATAGTCCCATAAACATCCTTTCACCCACTTCATTTCAAAAACTATTGTTTGACACCTCTTTCCATATAATTCTTCGAATGGTTCCATCTATATACTAGAATGAAAACATTTGTTATAATAAAACTCAACCTATGAAATATGTTGATCCCAATATCCCTGGTAATCCATTGAACAATGGTGTAGCATATCCACCAATGTCTAAATTGTTCATTATGAATACCCATATTAATGAGGATGAAAATCTATAGTGAAATTTAATTTTATACCCAAAAATTTATAAAGGCCCTTCAAAAAGTTATAAGTGAACCTAGGATCACGATCATATATAATGGGGTGGGGAATTTCTTGTTTCCTCACTATCACTTTAATATAAAACAACAAAATTTTATCTAGATATAGAGTATCTCAAATAGGAATAAAATGAGAATATTTAGTAAATCGATCAATAATAACCTAGATCACATTATCACCTCAAGAAGCCTTTAGTAGTCCCACTATGAAATCAATGGATATATTTTCCCATTTCTTCAATAGTACTAGAAAAAGCTAAATCATCCATTTTGGTAACTTCAAATCTGCATTAACATATTAAAAAATCAAACACTTCACAGTAAATTCAGAAATATATCTTTTGATTCTATCCCAAAAATAATATTTCTGAAGATCTTTTTACATCTTAGTTATGTCAGGATGAACTAAAACAATGACCTATCAGCATCACATAATAAATGTTTTTTAAAACGTAAATTGAAAGGATCACCGAACCTCTTCCCAAATCTCAAAATAATATCTTCATTAATGTTAAATTCAGCAAACATACCCATTTTAACCAACTCTATCTTTTTCAACAATTTATTATCTTTCATCTGTGCGTTTTTAATTCTGTCAAATAAAGATGATTTTACTGAAACCTGAAACAAAACAGAATAATTTATTGAACCAAAAACATCCATGCCAATGTACATCAAATCATTATCCAAAATATCTCTTTTAAATTATATCATGTTTAATGTGGCATAACATTTTCGACTCAAATAATCATTCACATTATTTTCTTTTCCTGGATAGTAGTGAATAGTGTAATAATAATCTATGATTAATTCTATCCATATCCACAGTATCAAATTCTATTAATTATGAGTGAATGTATAATTCAATATTTTTTTATCAGTATATATTTCTAACTTTATGCTATAAAAATGATTCCTTCAAATTTTTATTCCAAAAATAATAACAACTAATTCCAAATCATGTCTAGTGTAATCTCACTCTTGAGGCTTCATCTGACGTGAAACATAAGAAATTACCTAATTATTCTATATCAGGACATAGCCAATCCCTTTCAATGAAGAATAACTATAGATAATGAATTCACCATTCATGGAGGGTAGGGCCAAACTAGGGCATTTACCAAATCAGTTCTCAAAAATAATCATCTCAATATTTTTTCCACATGAAAATAACCCCCTTAGGAGTTAACTAATATAGTGGAATAAATAATTGAGAATTTGTTTCAACAAACATTTAGTAATAACCTTCTAATCCATGAAAACTAAGAATCTATGTGATCTATGTTGGTTTTTTCCTCTCATCAACAATTTTTTTAGAAGGGCCAATAGTTATGCCATCTTTTCAAACAATATTTACAAGGAACGAAATTTTTTCTAACCAAAATTTACTCTTACTAAGCTTTCCATATTTTTTTTTCTTTTCTGGTTTTCCGAAAAAACATTAAATGACTTTTATTTTCTTCCAGACTGTTATAATATACCAAAATATCATCTATACACATAACCTCAAACTGATCCAAAAATTGATGAAATACTACATTCATGAGATTCATAAATATATTATATGAATTATATAACCTAAATGAAATAAATATAAACTTATAATGCACATATCTATTTTTGAATGATTTATTTACTATTCTGCCCACATTCACCTACACCTGATGGTAACCGGGCCTTAAATCAACATTCAAAAAATATTTACCTCTATAGAGCTGATAAAAAAATCATCGATACGAGGAAAAAAATAATTTTTCTTAATATTATTGTTATTCATGGATCTGTAATCCATATAAAGTCTCATAGAACAGTTTTATTTCTCAAAAATAAAATAGGGGCACCCCATGGTGAAGTGATAGGTCAAATCAAACCTTTATCTATATGTTCTTGAAACTGTTTTTAAATTTACACCAATTATACTGAAGCCATTCGATAAGGGGGCTTAGAAATTTTCATATCCTTTGGCACTAAATCAATTGTAAATCCAACATCCTGATCAGGAATAATAATTGGCAATTCATTTGGAAAAACATCTTTAAAATCAATCACTATTGGAATGTTGCTAATAAAAAAAATTCAATGTTTTCAAGAACATGATCTAGATAACATTAACTGCCATATTTAATAAATATCTCATCTTTATGGGATGTTATCACAAGCATAAAATCATTGAATAAAACATTCATTTATTTGAAATATGTTTTATCTTGATAAACATAAATCTAATCCATACCAAAAATGATATCAAATTCCCGAAAGAAATGGTCAACAAGATTTGTCGGAAAAACCGTCTCACTAATGTAATAGGAAGATTACCAAAAATCTTGGTTTATTTAATACCTCCATCATATGTTTTTACCTAAAGATATATATCACATTCATGAGGTGATATTTATAATTTTCATGTAATTCTCTCTGCAATGAATGAATGTGATGATCTAGAGTCAAACAGAGTATTGGAATATTTTGAAAAAACCAGTAACATACCTATCACCACTTATTTGGATAGTTCCACATCAACCTTTTTAGTAGAATATAACTTTAACATGACCTTCTACATTCAATCAAGATGGGTTTCACTCTAGGTAGTCAATTTTGCATAGACATTAGAATAATTCCCAAAATCATTGCAATTAAAACACATTTCCACAAACTATTCATTTCTTTATCGATCATATCATTTTCATTAATAGAAATTTGATTAGTATTATCACATTTAAATAACTTCATAAAAATTGATAGAAATTATACAAGATTATTTTTACCACACTTCTCCCAAGGTGGAAGTTTCAATTTCTTACCTCCAATCATCTTTGGGGAATTCTTTCTTATTTCCTAGAAACAAGATCAATTCATTTTCTTTTTCTCACGGAACACATTATCATTATAAAACTCTATTTATACCTTTTCATCACATAAAAAACGTTTCTCATATATTTTGAACTCCCTAGAAGATAATTCAATTTGATATTTCAGCTTCAATCCTTAGTAAAACCAATTTGTATTACAATAAATATCCTAGATAAAATTTGGCACGTACCTTTATAAATGGGTGAAATTTTCAGTATATAAAGAAATAGAATATTCCTAAATTTTTCTCAATTCCAAGAATTTATTTTCCATCCTTTGTCAAACAACCATGGAAACATATTTATCAAGGAATATATTCTTAAATTTTTCCAATTCCATGATATCAATCTCTTTAATTCCTCTCATATATTTAAAAATTTACCACCACATATCATATTCAACTTCAAAATGATAAACAACTAGACTAACCATTTGATTTTCATAACACCACATTTCATCAAAAATATTTTTTAATGATTTAATCCACCCTTCAACTTGCACAGGGTTATATGATTTTCTAAATGATGGGGGAAATTGCCTAATGAAATTATCCTCTATTGACATATTACTTTTTGGATGATCTGGTTGAGTTCATGAATGGACACCGACACTATTTAATACATGAGTCAAATGATCCATACCTACAACAAACTATTTTGTTCTGATTTTGACCATATCAATATGCTAATATGGAATTTTGTTTTCCATTGTATTTGGTCTCAACAAACCTTCCATGTTTCCTCTACGAAAATCCATTTTGAATATACACGGATTATTAGAAGAACATGGTAATTTGAAAAATTCTATGTCATTTAATTTTTTCCATAAAATAACAATTTAGGGAAAATATTTTCATAGTATCCTAACCCATAATTTTATATAAACCAACCCTTAATACCAGCTATAAGGACCCATCCTTAAATACTACTTAATCACGGGTTATGTTAATATTTTGACTTTCATTCAAATCATGGATATTTTCAGATTTATAGAATATGAGAATTAGAGCATAAATCATACATAAAAATGTTAATTTTACAATGTAGACACTTCAAATTAGTATCTTTATTTTTCATAAAAAACATTTAAAAATAAACATGTTATCATTTCATGTTTAAAATTAATAACATTTATTTCATCCCATCCTGGAATCTATTCTTTTTTAAATCCATTTGAAATAATTTCAACACTTGGGATTAGTATAAAGATATCAGTAATGAATATACAAATGAAGAAAATAATTACTCTTGGGGAAACATGAAAACCATGAATACTTTATCATGAAATAATAATTTTCACCTTTAAGAAGTAGTAATTACCCTTCACTAAATATAAGCTCATTTCATACCCATTTTTAAATCAAATGATTACTATAAAACCCATAGAAAGAAACATATAACATATAATGGTAACATATGACATAATCATACTTATATGGAATAATGATCACAAGATACTTCCACACATATCACTAAATAGAATAGCCACATGAATGAATTTCGTACCCAATGCAAGGGAGGTTATAACGTAACCACCCATCCATGGTTTATCATAGAACCACATGTCTTTTGGTTAGAACATAAACACCTGTCAGTAGTTTATCATGTAACAACCCATCAAATGGAGAAGTAATATTTTATAATCATAAATCATAAAATATTTCAATTATCAACATTAGATTAATAAAATTTTATTTTTAATCACAAGATTTCATTTCAAGATATTGAAGTAATAAATCCATTATCAACACCCTATTAAATATCAAAATACCTATAGAAAATGTAATAAGTGTTTTATTTTTCATTTAAATATATTATGTCTTGTAGAGAAATCTAAATATCCAATAACAGTTATGGAGGTGGAGATGTCGTTGTCGCCATATATGTTAAAAACAAATAATTTTACAGTTTTGTGAAGAATGTTTAATGTTAAAAGGGGATGATTTTAGAAATTATAAAATAAGGTGGTTTATATAATCAAAATATTACTCAATGAAAGGAGATTGAGATGAAGTCCCTTACCATAAGTTTGATTCATCACATAAAACCTTTATATTACTAAATAATAATGGTATGTAAATTTATACGTTATTTAGAACCATTTTTATTTTTATTATTCATTTTATATCTCATTTTATCATGTTATAATAATTTCACAATTATTTGAGTTCATGTTGGACACTTTTTTGATATTTGGCACTTGTATGGAAAATAAACACTGTATGATGTTTAATGTGGTCATAAATCCATCATATCTAGAATTTTATTCATGAATTAATAATAAATTTTATAAATTAATCATATTTTATGAATCAAACCATTAATTATGGTTTTGAAAATTGATGAGTATTATAATCATAGAGAAGTTAGGCCGTACGTATGCATGAGTAAAATGTTCCATTTGTCAATGATCATTATGAAAATAATGTAAGTATTAATTTACCTTTGTATAATGATAATAACAAAACTAATATCATATTAATAATTAAAATATACTTATATATACCATAAAGAGGTGGATTGGATGAGCTCGTAAGGGGAAGAGATCCACTATGGTTCTCTCTCGCGCCGCCTTCCCTCAGCCCGGATCGGCGCTGGTCTCCCTTGCTCGGTGGTTTGATGCGGTGACTTATTTGATGTGGTGGCTTCCTTTTGGCTCGCCATGCATACACTGGTGGATTTCTCTTTAAGCCATCATAGTGTTGATTATGTGCTTGAGCTCTACCTCGGCGGCTCAAGAACTACTCCTCATTCACGATGGGCTTTGGAGGTTGAGAGTTTCTTCGTGGATCTTCTGGTCGGCAGTGACGAGATGTTGTTTGAGTTGGAGAAAGCTTTGGTTTTTTATCTCGGTTCTCAATTTCTACTTAATCGGAGGCTACCCAAGTATTTTGCAGGTTAGGGTTTGGCTAATCCCTCAGGATATGGCTTCACTTGTTTCTTGTTTGCTTTCGTGGATCTGCTCAAGGGTTTCTTGGATATGGTATCATTTTGTCGTCTCATCTCCGATTGAAGCTTACTTTTTAGGATTTATGTTTGGGTTCGAAGTTGATCTGCCTGCTGTTTGGCGCTCTGGTTTTATGTTGTTGTTTTTGGTGTGGTTTCTGGCCTGATGAACTTATGTGAGCCTGTAGTGATGCATGATGTTTCTGGTTGTTTTTCTTTGGGATGATTTTGAATCGTTTGTTTGAGCGGTGATGCGTTGATGTTCCGGTGGAATCGATTCGACGATATAATTCGGTGGAGGTTCTTGATGGAAGGGTTCTTGGTTCAAGGAGCCGGTGGGGTGTGCAGCTTGAGGGCAGCTGTCAGGTTAACTTTTGTTTCTAAAATTTGAAATTTGACATTTGAATTTTATCTGGATGTGGTGAAGTGAGGATTTTGAAGTGTTGAAGTCATGTAATGGGTACCGGCAGACCTTGAACCAGCTTTTAGAAAACGAAAAAATGATTTGCAGTCTCCCATAAAGATGATATAAACAATAAAAACAAGTCACATCACTTCGTGAGGGTGATAGCTCACATCTACGAATGAATGACGCTATCATTTTTATGCGCAGGGAAAGTAAGAATCTAGTTAATTTATTATTATCATAAAATACTAAATATTTCATGAATATATAATATTAAAATTAATTACATTATTATTTCTAGTCATGGGAAACAGTTTTGAAAAAATGAATTATATTGGTTCATGGTAGTGGTAGTTCACACGTACACATGAATGATTAAATATGTTCCCATTTAATGGTTGTAGAGATGGATTTAGGGGAGGATATTAAAAAAATAACATCTCATTATATTGAGGATACTATATCTATAATTACTTCATATATTAATCATATTTAAAGGAATTGGAAGAATAAATAAAATATAAATATGTAATGAAAAGGATACATCTTCTTTAGTTGATCACCATTAAAAAACACCTAAACACTTCTACGGAGGGTGTTATTCCTGAACTAAGTCAAAAAAAGTGAAGAGGGATTCATGGAAGTTGATTTGGTAGATATTGGAAGTACTAAATAGTTCATTAAGTGTGAGTATTATATAAGAGTTGGTAGCTTTTTATAGGATAGGGGAGGGGCACCCTTGGAAATTCTTCAAGTATCAAGTTAATAGAAATAATTTTTTTAATCTGAAAGACTCCGACTTGATATTTGTCTAATATAAGACGAGGACAGTTCTAAATCCTCTCATAAAATAATTTTTTGGTAGGAATTGTTTTTATTTTGAACCATATTTTTTCTATGTACCATTAATTAATCTCTTTTAATTTTAATTATAGTAATAACATTTAAAAACTTTTTTATTATTTTAAGTAATTTTATAAATTATAATTTTTATAAAATATGAATTATATCAATTTTACATTATTGATTTTATTGAATTTAAATAAAATTCAAATAGACCGATAACTTTAAAATACCCCTTGAATATACATAAAACATGTCATAGTAACCTATTAAAGGAGTGTATGATTTCAATTAGTACATATAATATTTATAATATCATTAATTTGATTATTTAATTTATATATATATTATTTCATCATCATTGTGCCAAGATTAAATATAATTATTTACTTCCTAAAAATTATAAACAAATTACCATGATATAGTAAATCATTTAATATTTATAATTAATCTTTATAGTCAAATATATCACTTATATAAATCCACATTACAAATTTTTAGTTGTAAGAGACATGTTTATGATTATTTTTACTTCAATTTAAGTTAAATTTTATAAATGTTTTAATCACACCCACATGGCTTACAAAGGTAAAACTATCAAGCCAAGGATTTTATTGGTCATCCATAACACATCCAATAAGGTCAGAAGATTTTTTAGGGTAGTTTTGTTTTTTTATAATATTATTTTAACCTTTATTTACCTGATTTACAATTTAATCGTGGTAAATAAAATAATAATGTTACTATTCACAAAAAATTATTTTGATCCTGTTATATCACATTTTTTAAACTGATTAAAACCCTGTATGTCCATTTTTAATAGTTAAAATATAAATGTGGCTAAAATTAAATTAAATTTAATACCATTGAAGTATTGAGGAAGCATGTTTTTAAAAAATAAAACCAGCAAATGTATGATAGGTGTATATATCCAATTTAAATTTGAAATTACTTACATTGGACAAAAAATGATTAAATTATGAAAATATATTCTAATTATTATTTAAAATATATTTAAATGAAAATAAAAATTATAAATAAATTATATTAATGTGCAGTTTTGAGTTAAAATGCAGTATTTTTTACTAATCATTAAAAAATGAATATCATCAGAAAAATTTAAAAAAATCAACAGAAGTAAATTTTTATGTCCCAATTCCATTGAAGATGTTTTTTTTCAAATGTAATATAAAAAAGTTATAGAAAATAGATTTAAAAATGGTTCTCCATCAAAATGAGGTAAAACCAACTTTAAAAACATAATAGAGTATTTATCCCTAAAATTGGATTTATTTTCATTTTAAACCACTAAAATTTATGGGATGAATGTAAATTTTTTTAATAAACGTGTTTTAACATAATATAATTATTTATTTTCATTCATACCTATAAAAATAATAGGCTTTAACTAAAAATTAAAATAATGATATTAATAATGTATTATTTTTAGGTATTATTGAATATTGTGTGAAATGTAAGAATTCAAAGAAACTTATTGTTGCATGTTGATTATGCTATCGGAAAAAGTGTTACCTTTAACGTAAAACTATTATCTTATTCATAAATATTAATAATAATTAAAATTATTTATTCTATAATTTCCTGGTTTGTTACATTCTCGATGTCACAAGACACACAGTGATGTCCAAGATCCTTCAAACATAGGCCTAACTATAAAATTAAAGAAATTTACACAAGTTTTTTTCATTAAAGTTAGATCTACACGTAGGGATTATTTAAAAAGGTCAAACTACCAAATGATTCATATCCTTAAGAGATGCACATGAATTATAGTGGAAGACCGACCATAGAAAGTACAATTACACCATTAATTCCTCTAACCAATGTTGGTTGTCTATAGGGATACAATTTCATAATTCCGCATAGGATGTCACATCCTTAACACATTATATTAAATTTCAAAGAACATATCCTTACCAAATGAAGTTTAAATACAAGGAAAACATCCCATGAACATTATATTAAACTAAAATACAATTACATTCTTGTTTTTGGACGTTAGACTGCTTGAAAATGGAACATTCCCACTACATGATGTAAAACTATGCAGATCATCATCCATCACCACTTTTTATTAATGGATCACAATAGCCTATCATCGGTCAAAAATGTTTAGGGTTCTTTGATCATCTTTATGAGTACCCTAACCCATAAATCAAACTTAATTCCCTGAGAATATAGGGGTATTGTAATCCTTATATATCCCTCACAAAGGAGAAAGTTTTTATCTATTTGACCATGTATGAGTTAAATCTACTATAAGAACTTATAATCATTAATAATAGGTTTTTATGCATTGAAATGAGGGCCTTATAATCCTAATGATCCATGTCACCATCATAATAGAACTCATTACCATAGTGAGATTCATGATCATCCATAACATGAATCTCCAAAATCACCCCCATGATTTGAGAACATTGATCTATGATTTATAACATCCTCATATCTCACAAAGAAGGTTTTTGAATTAATATTTACCTCAGGAATCTTAATTAGACTATTTTGTAACATCTCCATGATATCAATTCCATGTCCTAAGACCCTTATATATGTGAACCTTGATCAATGTTTTATGACCATAAAACATTTTCCCTCGATTCTCCAAATATAAAAAACCTAAAATACCAATGAAGGATAAATAAATATTTTTTGGCTAAAACCCCATAAATGAGAGCCTGAGAGAAATTCGAGCCTCCTATCACTAAGTTCTTCATATTTACAGTTTAAGAAAATGTTAGAGTGTAAATATAAAAGGATAAAATCTTTTATGGAATATCTAATGGCCCTAATAAATTCTGAGTAATGATGGATATACCCCACTGGTCTAGGAAACAATTATAGTAATGATTTATTACATGGATTTTCCAAAATAATATGTTCAGTAGGTGAAGACACAAAATTTAGGGTAATAAAAACCATTCTCGAATATTATTTCTTGAAAAATAACATTCTTGTATTTGAATTCCACGTTTATACCCATTAATCCCATGAGTTCTTACACTTCTCTTGGAACTCCATAACCATGAGTTATTTATCATCATTATTTTTTATATTTTATTGGTAATATGCATTTACTGGTTCAAATTGACCCCAATATGATTTTTTTGGGGAATAACACAACACCTTAGAGATTCATGGATAGTAGATGTTTTGGTTTAGGAGGAAAGGACCCCATTAAAATCATTTGGTATTGTTTCCCTCTAGAAGTGGGGATGACCTCGTTGATTCAAGGTTCAAACATTCCAATCAGTTTCTAACGGGTTTGTTCATAGAACCGGAAACATACAATGATTCCTTATCCATTTGAACATACTTTACAAAGGTAGGCACTCATTAGTTGTGGACTGATGAAGCTTAGAAATTTTCATTGGTCAAGAGGATGGGAGGTCAGACTCATCACACCTTTATGAGGGGAATTATTGTCTACTCCAGGACTCTCTTTATAGATTTAAGTTATGTTCGTGAATCCTTATTATGTTACCCAGTATAAACTGAGCTTTCCTTTAGATCCGGCAATCAATGATTAAATATGTAGGAAATTTAGAGAATCTTATATATGTATTCGAGGTTCTTCATCGATATAGAATCATCTATATTTGTTAGATATTTCTTAGTCAATGGTATCCTTCAATACATAAATGTCTATTGGTCATTATGATGACCATACTAGTTTTAAAGCCACTTAGTGGGGCACTTGAAGTTTATTATCATTCAGAAGGACATAGATTATTTCAGAGTTGGGATCGTACTCGCAGATGGGCTACCTACGTATCCTTTTTTAGAGAAGGAATCAGAACCCACATAGTTCGAGTAAGGGAGTATGATGTTTATGCATAATTTATGGCTCAAAGAAATATGTCATAATTACTTTTACACTCTAACCTCATGTGAGTCATGCTCGGTGTGAGAAACAAGAGGTATTGGTAAAACCAGACAATTGTACCATGAAAGATGCGATCATGATAAATAATGTGGGGCTTATTTATGTATGAATACTCATATAAATTAATATTAGGATTTAATTCAGGGAAAAAAAAGAAACAGGGTCCATAAGGGTATCTTAACTTTATGGAGATTTGGATACTCTAATATTGGGGCTTACTCCTAAGGAAGATGCCCATTTTAGGAGGGGACTTATGGCTGGGGCTTATTCCTTAAGAGGATGCCCGGATTAGGGGACTTAGGGCTTACTGCTAAAGATGATGCCCAAATTAATGAGGACTTGGGGCTTACTCCTGAATAGGATGCCCACATTAATGAGAATTTGGATTGGGGATTACTCCTGAAAAGGGGGTCCAAATTAATGAGGACTTGGGGATTACTCCTGAGCAGGATGCCCAAATAAATGAGAATTTGGACTGCGGCTTACACTTGAAAAGGAGGCCCAAGTTAAATATTCTCTCATCTTTAAAGGATGAAGTTGAATGAATGAACTCTCTAACTTCAGTGATGTAAAGATGTGTAAATCACTAGGTTTTGAGAGATGTTCCATGGAATTCCATTCAGAGAAAAATTTCAATCAAGAAAACATGCCATAATTGGCTTTGAAGAGTGTCTTGAAGACTGAATCATAAATAGGAGAAGTGGAATGGAAGAAGAGAAGTGAAATAGGAAGGATAGGCACCCAAAAAGATAGGGGCGCGCAAGTCCTGGTGGAAGCACAGGTACTGCATGGGCGCGCAATTCTTAGTCGTCAAAGTATACTTGTGCGACACCTATATACTTGTGAGACTATTAACCAGTAGGGTAAAACTTGGGTGATCCTTGAACAAAGCCTTTAGAATTATCCCGAGGTACTTCTAGAAGAGTGGCGCACAAGTTTCAATGAGTAGGTAAGGAGGCATAGAAGTGTGTCAATTTCCCTTAAGGGTAAAAACAATTAGGTGCGCAAGTGTTAGTGAATTCTAACACATAGACCTTATTCCTCTTGTTTAAACCTTCCATTCTAGGTAATGAATTAACTTATAAGTGTTTGGAAGACTTGAAGAAGAGACTTGGGCGTTCAGAGCTTTGTATCTCAATTCTGGAAAAAATACTCCCCAAATGTGGGGCCCACCAGGGGTATTTATAGGCTGGAGAAGACCCTGGGTGGTTTTCAATGAGTGCGCACAAGTCACTTGCGTGACCATTAGGCGGCACACAAGTGTACTTGCACGACAGTGAGGGAACTTGCGCGACCCAAGGGTATTTGAAGAATTGTTCATGCCTTTGTCGATTTTTGATGTTTTCTTCAAATGATAAATCAATTTGTTCTAAGGCATTTTCCATTCCATTCTTTTAGACAATGTGATGAAAAGGAGCATCAAAAAAAGTCCCCCCCTCAGAGTTAGAACCAAAAGAATTAGTATGTGACTCTGAGGAAAAGAAGAAAACCAAAGGGAAAGAGACGCGCAGGTGTTCAGCGCACAACACTCATCGCGCAGGTGCAAGTAACGCAGGGCTGGAGTGCGCTGGATTTTAGGCGCACAAGTTGGCAGCCTGGCCTATAAATATGCGACCATTTTTTGCGCATAGCACCGACTTCCAGATTTTCGAGCTCTCACCGTGCAGGTCACCTTCGCCGCGCAAGATGCTATTTTGTTCTCTTTTCTTCGTTGTCGCACTGCTTTCAAGGTATCTGGACTTGTGCGGTGATACCTGAACACCAAAAAATTGTGCGTCACATTAACACTTGTGTGACACATCCATACTTGCGTGCCAAGATTAGACTTGGGCACCTTAATGCCTTAGCCATTTTTTTCAAAATCCTTCACCAATTTTATGAAAAGTCAACTTACTTAAGAGGTAATTATTCAACTTTTGTGTAGAACCAATGGCTACCAAGAGAATCGGAATAGCTGATGAACTGGAAAGCAAGCGACTTGATGATATGGTGTGTATCATTGGACATGATTATTATACTGTCTGCGATAGCACTCTCCCATATTTGGCTAAGTATTTGAAGAAGTATCATCGCAACTTCCCCCAAAGAATTTATTTTTCTTTGTATGGCTATGGTCATCTGCGAGAAGTTACTATTCCAGAATTAAAGAACTATCTACCATTTTTGTGGTTTCAGAATTACACCAACTTTGCTTCAGCAAATATCTCATGTGTATGAGGATTTATAAATGCTGGAACAATGGAGAAGGCCAATATGATGCAGCACAGCCCTTGTACTCTAGATCTAAAACCTCATAAGCCCGAGCTGCAATAACATTGTCATCCTTTAATCTTACGAAATGCTCAGATGAATCAATCCAAAGGATGGAAGAATAGTTGGGACTTCCATCCTGGGGGAGGAGTGATGCCAACTTGGATGTGAGCACACTGGGTGCGACAAACCTATGCAGAGTTTGTCGAGGATTTGAAAGTAGTGGAGATATACAAAGCTGTCTGGGTTGGGAAACATATGTTTACAGAAATGATAACTTCGTGCCGGAGATACTCATGAACTAGAGCCCAGAAACCAATTATTTCCATCTGACTCATGGAGAAGTAGGAACCAGTCTGTGGGATGCCCACAAGATCTCGGGGGATCCAATTTTGGGTGACATGTATGATGAATTCATTCCTCCCAAGGTGACTTGGAATGATTCAGAGAAGACTCTTTCTTTGGATCTAGAGTTATTTAAAATCTTCCATAGGATCAAGAGTTCAGAGACCTCCTTAACTCATTATAGAAAGGATATTCATCCGAATGAGTGGATGGATATATTTATTTTTTAGATGAAAGAAAAGGAGGCAAAGGAGAATGAGCCAAAGGAAAAAGGATCCAAGAAAAATAAATCCAAGGATAAGAGGCCCACCCGTCCTACAACCTACCCAAAAATTGAGAAGAGGGGTGCTCCTGGAACATTCTGGCCAACTCTAGAAGCAAGAGAGTTTGAGAAATACGGATATGAGGTGAATCAAAGGATCCCAAAGAAGACTCATCTGGCAGGCTTATTGGCTTTGTGGCTCAATGTTTATCTCTTGCCAGTCAGGGACTCAAAGATAGGCATTGGGCCAGGGACCTTCGTTATTGCGGGAAAGTTGGCTGAGGGAAACATGGTCGGGTTTGTTACCCCCATTTTAGAAAATATTCACAGGAGTTTACTTCATGTCTTCATGGGTAAATCTTTTTTGAGAATCGTGGGACCATTCCAAGTTTTATGGGGATGGATCACCACTCACTTCACAACTTATAATGTACAGAATGCAGTACGAATTCCTGGAAGTTCATTCAGGCCATCAGTGCAAGCATTATTTGGAATTTATCAATTAGATCATAATTCTTATGACATGAAAGTGAGGGTGACAATGTTTAATGAATTCAACTTATTTCCCTATGAAAATAAGCCAAACGGGCGGTTTTTTTATGATGGAAAAACCCACTTTCATTTGAGGGAATACATGATGGCCTACATAGATGGTGTGCTGGTCGCTATGATTGACAGAGTGATTATATGTGAGGCCTATTCTCCATATAGATTTGCACGCCAATTCAAGTGTTTGCAACAGATTTTTGTATCTCTCCTTGTACATGTCAAGTTAGGGAAACATCCGATGGTTGCTCGGCAACTGTGGTTGCTGACGTCTAGGGAGAAGATTGGGGCGCTATTTGATCTACCAGTTGAAAGAGCGGCGCATAACTTTACTACATGGTATGCCGAGCACTGGATAGAATCATACCCTAAAGAGGTTCTAAATCACCTAGTTTATCAGGTGGGGAAAAGGAAGAGGACTGTAGAGAAAGAAACCCTTCCTCATGAAGGTGATGCTTCCCCACGTGAAGTTGATTTTCCAGATTCCTCCTCTAGGACTGGTTCCCCGGATTCCCATGATGGGGATGATGAGGCACAACAAGTGGAGAAGCAGCCTCGTGCCCGATATAATTCTCCAGTTAGAATCAAAAGACCTACTCCATAAACTCATAGTGAGATAATTCATTTTGGAAATTTAATAACCATCACCTTATAAAACATTAAGTCTTATTTTCTTATTCTCTATTTGTAGTTGTATGAGCTGGGAAGAAATTGAAGTCGAAGATTGTAGGACCTTCCTCGCAGCCTTCTGGTAAACGCACTGAATATCTACGACCAGAGGCTGTCCAGACATGGGAGAGTTTATATTGTGGTATTGGAACTACCTGGCTGGATTTATTCGAGGGGCATCAACTCCATCGAATATGGAATCTTCTGGATTGTACCGATATTAATTTCTAAGATAGCCTTGATGAAGTGTGCGCTTATATCAGAGAGTTGGAAATGCTCATATATGCCACCGATGATTCCATTCCTGTCACAAAGCGAGTGAAGGAAATGATAGATCGTGGTGCCACTGAGGGGACTGATGAGGAGTGGCACTATTACGTGGCCCCTAAAGATGTAAGTTTTCTTTCCTTATTTTCTTTGGAACATGGTTTCAGTCGAAGCTGTGTTACTCAAGGAAGTTATTTTCTTCGTCTTGCAGCTTGTAGAGAAAGGAACGAATGAGGTTCCTTTGCCATAGTATAGCCCTGGTGGTACTGCCATTGGGTCTGCTACTGAATCTCCTCGCGAGTCGGGGGAGATATCTCCAGGCTAGTAGTCCAGGAATGAGGAGCTTGCAATGGCTTTCCATTCTCCAATTCAGGTACCTATAATGGAGACTGCCGACACTCCCAAAAATCCAAGGAAGCAAAAGCAACGAAGGAGGAAGTCCATAGATAAATGCTTCATCAGTAGTGGTAAGTGCTTCAGATAGTCATGAATTTTAAATCATGAAAAAGATATCTCATTTTTCATGGGATTTTAGGGGCTTATTCAATTCCAACATTGAGGGAAAGGACTGATTCTCCTCTGAGGACCACAGAGGGTGCTATGGAACAATCGAAAATTCAGGCTGACTTGGCTGCTCCTGGAAAAGAGCCAGCATCTGTTCTTAGTATCCCTCATGCTGTTGTTGCAAGAAGAGAAGAACCCTCTTCTGGTAAGTTAACAATGCTTCATAAAATGTTGAATGAAACTTCTACCGACTTCCATTCTGTGATACTTCAGGTTCAACCCCTGCATTGGAGCTTTTGGTGGCTATTGCAACTGATGCCGCAATTTTATCCGAAGATGTGGTCCAGGGTCAGGGACCACGTGATGAGGGTTGACAATAAGACACATCAAATGCTCCCACTGGTGAGACTTACTAGGATTCTGAGATGACATTACATGAAATGATGGAACTTGGTGCATCTTTCGAAGATTTTATAAATCATGTTAAATTACGATATAATTTAGAAGATTATGGACGTGAGTGTTATCTTTCATCCTATTAAGAATAATGTATTATTACATGTCTAATCATGATTGGTTCAAATGTACAGTTTTGTTTGAGCAAGCTACTAAACTACCCATGCCTGAAGGGGATACAGAAAACCCTAGCATTGCAGAGACATTAGCACAAGTGGAGCGGAACCCAGAAGAGCTTCCTCAAACTCATCCTAAAAATCCTATAGAAGATAGGAAAGATGGGGAGGATCCTTCTCAGGTTGCTGATCTACCTTTGGGTAAGGAATAACAATATTTTTGATTGTTCTTAATTTGCAAGACAACCGATTCTTTTGTTATCCTTTGAAACTAACCAAAGCTTTCAATTAATTATGCAGGGCCATCAATTGTAGTGGCTAGATCTGGAGGTGAGGCCTCAGCCTCCACCCCAACGGGAATTGAAAGTGAAGATGCTTAGTTCAGGGGGAAGGAGTAGAGCATGGAACTTACTTAAGTGCATTAATCCTAGATTATACTCCCCCCTATGACAGTGATGCTGAATCAGACCCAGAAGTTCAAAAGGCATTCCAATTTTCACGACGCAAGGCATGACAGAACATATGGAAAATCATATCTAAAGTGCCTCTAGAGGATCTACCATCAAATATTCCGTGGTTGTCATCCCTATTTGTAATATTGGGACTTGGCGGTTTTGGATATGAAAAAAGCCATGCCATGGTGAAACAGGTCATTTTCAGGAGGGGGCAGGAGAAAAAGTGTCACGAAGATCTGTCCAGGGTGAAACTGTCAACCAATATTATTGAATTTGAGGGTGTGGTATCCCGAGCTGAGGCTGACTATGTTGCCAAGAAGAAGGAGCTGAAGCATAAGATCAAAGATAAAGTCATCCAGCAAATGCACCTTCAGCAACAGTTAGATGCTGTTACTGGGGAACTTGACCAACTCAATAATTCATTGGAGGGAGCTCAAACGAATGGTATGAAATCCATTTCAGATGCCAAGAAAGCTCTCCATCAGGCCGAAAAGAGTGAAGTTGGTCGGGTGCAAGAGCTTCAAGTATCTTCTGATGAAGCTCGGGATTCTATTCATCAAGTAAATACTTATGTTGATAGCCTATTGTAATTTCACTAGTAGAAAAACGGTTTTTAACGTCGGTTTTTTTTTTATTTTGGACGTCGGTTTTTAACCGACGTCGAAGTCACCGACGTAAAAATATGAATTTTTACGTCGGTTTTTGTAAACCGACGCGAAAAATGAATAACATTCGTTTTTTGGCGTCGGTTTTGTAAAAAACCGATGCCAAAAAAAATAATTCATATAATTTTTCGCGTCGGTTTTCATAAAAACCGACGCGAAAAATTTAAAAAAGTAGTTTTGGCGTCGGTTATTTAAAAAAACCGACGCCATAAATGAAAAAAAAATATTTTTCGCGTCGGCTTTTATAAAAACCGACGCCAAAAATCAAATTTTTTTTCTAGGTTTTAGATCATTTCCTAAGCTTCGATTTGACAGGCTGTGGACCTAAAACGGAGTTACGGTTCAGAAGTTATCGCCGTTAGAAGTTGAACCTATCAATGTTTTGATTGATACAACTCGTTTCAAAGAAAACATGATAAACATAAATTAAAATCATATACACCAAATGTAATAAAATAATCATAATACATCAAATATATTTCAATGGTTTTAGGGGCTTCCATCGAAATGATATGTTTTTTATTATCATATAACATGTATTTAGAAATGAGAATGAATCATCATTATAAGAAATCCAATCGAGTTGTTTATAAATGAAGGATAATAATAATAAAGAAAAAAAATGAATAGAATATGTACCATGTTCAAATTAATGATTGAAGTCACATTGAAATCGTGATTGAATCGAAGATGTTGAAAATGATGAAAGAAGGAGAAACTGGATATATATATAGTAAACGAAAATATTTTCAATTGCGTTGTATGAAAATGTAGGCGGGATTTTAAAAAGTTAAACGCGCGTTGTGAAAAAAATTGAAATTTTGATCCCGCGTTACTCTTTGGCGTCGGTTTTATTTGAAACCGACGCAAAATAGTATTTACATTGGTCTTTTGGCGTCGGTTTTTTAGAAAACTGATGCAAAAAATGTCAATCAATATCCTTTTTGGCGTCGGTTCATAAAAAAACCGACGCAAAAAATGAAAAAAAAAATTTTGGCGTCGGTTTTTATGAAAACTGACACCATAAAAGTTTTTTAAAAAAAATCTTTGGCGTCAGTTTTTTAACAAACCAATGCTAAAAATTTAAAAAAAACTACATTTCACGTCGGTTTTTTTAAAAACCGACGCCAAAAATTAAAAATAAATTACAGTGTTTTAGATAATTCTCTAATCTTTGATTTGACTGGTCGTGGAGCAAAAACGGAGTTACGGATTAAAAGTTATGGATGTCGGAAGTTGACCTTCTCTAAAAGAAGTCTTAAAGAAGTTCAACTTTCAAAGGCCATAACTTTTAATCCGTAACTCCGTTTTTGCTCCAAGACCAGTCAAATCAAAGATTAGAAAATTATCTAAAACAATATAATTTTTTTATTAAATTTTTTAGCATCAGTTTTCATAAAAACTGACGCCAAAAATAGATTTTAACTTTTCGCGTCGGTTTTTAAAAAAACCGACGCGAAAAGTAGTTTTTTTTTTAATTTTTAGCGTCGGTTTGTTAAAAAACCGACGCCAAAGAATTTTTTTTAAAACATTTATGGCATCGATTTTCATAAAAACCGACGCGAAAATATATATTTTTTAGTTTTTTGCAACGGTTTTTTTAAGAACCGACGCCAAAAAATCACCGTAAAAATTATTGACGTCGGTTTATAAGAAACCGATGTCAAACTAGCGACGTTAAAAATCATTTTTCTACTAGTGTTTATTAGAAAATAAAAGAGACTCCAATCTGTGGATGTCCTTCAAATTCTTGTGCATCAATTGGAAAGAATGCTTTCATCTTCAATAACTTGTGCATATATTCTCCTACTACCAACTTTAGATTTTACGTAAGCCAATGGGCCTCGTAAGAATATTTTGATTTTTACTAAGATTATTATAAATAATCCTACATAATTTGAATATTTTAATTGTCCAATATTACCTAAATCATACAAAATGTATGTTTAGTGAACTGAAATTTGACTTTTTTTAGAGTTCCCTTGTCTTTGGTAGGCAGTTTAAAGTCATGCACGTTGGACATAAAAAGGATAATACATAAGGTCGAAACAGCTTTGCCCGAATGGATTCAAAATTGACTCAATAACTTGATAATTTGTTTGAAAACATATTACCATACTAAAGTATGAGGGAAAATAAGTAAACTATGACTTAAGAAAATTTTAATCTGAGGAAATATATGAAAAAGCGCTAAAAGGCATTAGAAGATGTAGTTCCCAAGAATGAAGTTACCATTATTTAACAAACCCGTTAGGGGGTTTAATAATGCAGGGCCACCTAAGGGCGTTGGCTGCATAGTCAAATAATAGTATCTTTTGGCTGACAGGTCCATTATGTAGACTTGTTTATGCAAGGCCACTTAAGGGCACGAGCTACATAGTCAAGTAAAAGAACTCTCAGAATGTTACTTTTCTACTGCTAAAAATACAGTGAAAGTTTAAGGAGATTCAAATTTTCCAAAGTATAGAGTTTTCTGTATAGAAAGAGGTACTTGAATATGGTGAACATTTTTCCAAACAAGATTGTTTAAGAACTGGATGAATGTCAGTCCTACGAAGGTCTGGCCCAAATGTAGGGAAGGGAAAATATGAACCATAGACTTGAATTTTTTCAGACAATGAAAAAGATTATGAGACAAATATGTAAAGGATGACTATTTTTGGTGGATCCCTACATATCGTTGTTAAGAAAACTAAGGACAAAAAGAGATTTTCTTCCTAATAATTAAGTTACTGTTATTTTAATAAACCCATTAGGGGGTTGAATTATGCAGGGGCGCATAAGGGCATTGGCTGCATTGTCAAATAATAGAATCTTCTGGATAACAGGTCTATTATGTAAACTGCTTATGTAAGGCCGCCTAAGGGCACGTGCTGCATGGTCAGGCAAAATAATTCTAAGAATTTGGACATTTTGGGGACTAAATGTCAGGAAAAGGGGTTAAGAAGGTTTGAAAATATTTATGGTTAGGATTATGACAGATAAAAATGGGTATTGTTCAATGTATGTAAAGATACATAGATCAATGCTAACCATAATCATGTTGTGGCTGGGTCCTGAATTTAAATGTTGGACTACACTACGTATCCCATAAGGATTGGAATCAAGCCATACATAGTTCTTGAACTACAGTTTAACATCGTGCGGGACAAAAGGATTTGAGATCTTAGTTTAGGTTCATAGAGCTCGGACCATTATAAGAAATACACAATGTGTGTTTTCTTGGGGACTTTTTAGTCAAGGGATTGAAAGTGGAATTTGGGGTTAGGCCCAAAAGACTTGGGGTTGGATTCGAGGGACACTCGAAAGATCCTACGTATCCCATAAGGATGGGAATCAAAACCACATAGTTCTAGAAATACCCTAGGTACATATTTGGTTCGTTCATGTGAAGGGTGAAAGGGGACTTTAGTGCAATAATGGTTTGACCCAAAATAAAAGGATCAGGCATTGCCATGTATGCACGTAGTCTTTGGAATAAAAAATGATTGAAAATCAATGTAAATAATGATTCCCTCTCAGGTGAGGGTATCAAAGAATATTATTGTTTATTTTCATACATGAAAAAATTATTGTATAGTTTAACGTCGTAAAAAAGGACGAAGGTGGACCAATGTAAAGATATTGATTCTGGGGGCAGTTTCACAAATCAACATCGTATGAGATGGAGGTGAACCGATTTGAAGAGATTGGTTTTGGGCTTGAACCTTGGGAGGTTGCCTACATACCTAGCCTAGAAGGCAAGGATCAAAGTCTGCATTGTTCAATTAAAGAATGAATTAGTGATCAAGTTGTTCTTGGGGAAACCAACCTAAAAAATGATATTGGGACTTATGCGTGGTTAGTGGCCCAAAGAAAGTGTTATGGTTGAAGTTTTCTCTAAGATCATGTGAGTCATACTCAGTGTGAGAAACAAGAGGTAGAAACGACCCTAATGATGCACAGTTTAATGTCATGTAGGACATATGAAGGGATTATTAAGTTTAAAGTCTTGCAGTTATGACTATTGGTGCTGCACAGTTTAATGTCATGTAACATCGACAAAGTACAGTTTAATGTCATGTAGGATGTGTTAAATGACTTTTTTATAGTTTAGTGTCATGTACCTAGGACGATGGGGACAATATATTTTAACATCACATTAGACGAAAGGGGGACTATGCAGTTTAATGTCATGCAGTAAGGAAAAAAAGATTACACTATTTAACGTCATGTTGGATGTTTTAGGGACTTTTCCACAGTTTAACGTCATGTTGGACGTAAGTGCCAATAGTTTAAGGTCATATAAATGGACTGTTGGTTATGTATTTTAACGTCTTGCTAGACGTAAGGGACTTCTATACAGTTTAGCATCATGTAGCTAGGACATTACAGTTTAACAACATGTTGGACGAAAGAAATAAAAATAGTATAAAGCCATATGCATGGACTCTTACTGTATAGTTTAACGTCGTATAGGACGATGAAAGGGACACAATTTGACATCATGTTGGACGAAAGAAATGAAAATAGTTTAAAGTCATATGAATGGACTCTGGATGGTGCATTTTAACGTCGTGATGGACGTAATGGACATGCAAATAGTTTAAGGTCATATGCATGGACAGTAGATGGTGTAGTTTAACGTCTTGTTGGACATAAGAGACTTCTGTATAGTTTAGAGTCATGTAGTTAGGATGTCAAAATTTAACGTCATGTGGGAAGAAAGTAATATAAATAGTTAAAGGTCAAATGTATGGACTGTAACAATGTATTTTGTGTTAATAAAAAATAATTATTCAGAAATCGGGCATTGGTTGGAGTCGTGATGAGTTCTCCATCCATTAAGATTAAAGAATAAGCTCCATTGGAGTAGACCTTATGTATTGAGTATGGTCCTTCCCATTTTGGTTCAATCTTGGGTGGTTTCACTCCTGGTATTATTGGAGTTCTGAGAACCAATACAAGTTCTCCCTGAAAGAATGAATGAAAATGAACTTTTTTGTTGAAAGCTCACACTATTATATTCTGATAAACATCCAAATGGTGCAGTGTGCACAATGTTTTCTCATCTAACCATTCCAATTCAACCAATCGCTTTTGAGATTGTTCATCTAATGATGACTGATCACAAATAACTTCTCTGAGCGAGGGTAGTTGAACTTCAATGGGAATGACTTCTTCTATTCTATATACCAATGAATATGAAGTTGACCACGTTGCAGTGAGGGTGGTGGTCTAATAAGCCCATAAATCATGAAAGAGTTTATCAGGATAGGACTTCTTATCTTTATCCACCATCTTTTGTAGTATATTTGACAGAGTCTTGTTGAAGGTTTCTATCTGGCCATTGGCCGCTGCATGATATCGAGATGAATGATTGGAACATAAGTTGGTACCGTTATCCATCAATATGGTATGAGGGACACCCAATCTGGTAACAATGTTATAATTGATGAACTAAAAATTCATTTAGAAGTATAATCTTTGAGAGGTATTACCTCTGCTCATTTGGAAAAGAAGTCAGTATCAGTAAGAATATACATAAACTGCTTGGCCATAGCTAAAGGGTAAGGTCCCACCATATCCATTCCCCATGTAGAAAATGGCCATTAGTACTTAGCTGTATGAAGCAACTCTGGAGGTTGATGAATGAAGTTAGCATGTACTTGGCATGAATGAAACTTATTTGTGAAATCAACACAATCTTGTATCATTGAAGGACAAAAGTAACCAAGCCTTTGAATCTGATCAGATAGTCTATGTCCAGGTTGGTGGGCACCACAGTTTCCTGCATGCACTTCATTCATGACAGTCATTGTCTCTTCACCTTCAATGCATTTGAAAAGAACTCCATCAAAACCATGCTTGTAGAGAACTTTGTCTAGGTTATCTGGGCTATCATAAAGAGTAAAATTGACTACACGTCGCAGAATTTGTACTTTCCAGGCTCTATCAGGTGGAATTGTTCCATTTTGAAGGTATTCCTTGATAGATGTCATCCATCTTGTAGTATGACCATACGGTTCAAGAATGTGACTAATTTCATTGATTTCCTCTGTTCTGGTTCGAACATAAGGTGAAATTGTATGACGGTGGGCAATATTGATGGTTGTTCTTTCCCAATTTGGATCCACCAGAGGTGTGGCTATATTAGCCAGTGCATCAGCTTGAGCATTTTGTGATCACGGGAAATATGAAAATGTTGGTTCTATAGGAAATTCCACCATTAAATCTCGGACATAATCATACAAAGGGATCAATTCTTCTTTTTTGATTGCATAATCCCCATTGAATTGTTTGATTACCAGGTCTGAATCACCTTTCACCTTTAAGCGATTCACTTGTTCTTGAAGCGCCAACTCTAAGCCTGCAATGAGAGCTTGGTATTCTGCTTCATTATTTGTACCACCTTCCCATAATAAGAAGGAATAAGGTAACACTGCCTTTTCCAGGGAAATAAGAATAACTCCTAATCCAACCTTGTTGAATTTAGGATCTTTCATTTTTTCCCTGTAGGACTTCTGGAAGGACCATCAAAATACATTTACCATACCTGAGAACTATCTTGAATATAGAAGACTTCCTCATCAGGGAGTTTAATATCTGAAGATGTGTCTTCCACTAGAGGGTGTTCAGCCAGGAAATCAGCCATATCTTGGCCCTTTATTTCCTTTTGAGACACATAATAAATGTCGAATTGCTGCAAAATAATTGCCCACCTTGCCAGACGTCCTGTAAGCATTGGATG
This sequence comes from Viscum album, assembly GCA_963277665.1. Lineage (NCBI taxonomy): Eukaryota > Viridiplantae > Streptophyta > Magnoliopsida > Santalales > Viscaceae > Viscum > Viscum album. The sequence continues at coordinate 318,999,953 of OY728145.1, read as the reverse complement.
ACTAAGAATGAATTTGACCGGGTTATTGCGAGATATTAATTGGACCTCGTCATGTTTCAGGTAGTGTCTCAACATCTAAACTACAAAGATTAATGCCAGGAGCACTTCTCAATATTTTAATACCGGGTTTTTGCTTCAAGAATAGTCTGACTGAGATATTAGAGGTTGTTTTCATTCCCAACATCATTTTTCTATGCAAGAAAGGCACCCAATGATCGCTCTAAGGCTGTCACATAGAGGATAATTGGATTTCCTTTAACAGATGGCATAAGTACTAGTGGGCCCAAGAGGTATTTCATGAGAATATCGAATGCTTCTTGACATTCTTTAGTCCACTGTTAAGTGACTCCCTTCTTCAACAATTTGGTGAAGGGTAAACTTTTGCCTTCCAAATTGGCGTTGAAACACCGAATATAGGCTAAATGTCCTTGAGGTCCTTTTAATTATTTCAAATTTCTTGGAGGTTACATACCAATGATTGACTTAGTATTCTCAAGATCGACTTCGATACCACGATGACATTGAACAAAGCCGAGGAATTTTCCTGAGGTTACCCCAAAAGCACATTTTAAGGGTTTCATCTTCAAATTATGTTGCCGAAGTTTGTGGAATATGATTTCAAAATAATCCAAGTGATTAGAACATTTTCTTGGATTTGACAAAAAAATCTTCCACATAACATTCGACAAACTTCCCTAAAAAGGGATTGAGGTTATGATGCATGGCATGCTGATATGTTGCGCCTGCATTATTTAGGCCAAAGGTCATTACCCGATAGCATAACACACCCTGAGGGGATTTGAAAGATGTAGATTCCTCATCTTCTGGAGATATTCAGATTTTATTATATCAGGAATATACATCCATGAAGGAAAGTGATTCATAGCCAGCTGTTTCATCGATTAAATGTTCTGTAATCGGAACTGGAAAATCATCCTTATGAAAATGCTGATTAAGATCTCTGAAATAAATGAAAACTCTAATTATACCATTCTTCTTTTTTCACTGGGGCAATATTCGCCAACCACTTCAGATTTTGAACTTCTATGACGAAGTTAGCATTGATAATATTATCCACTTCAACTTCAATTTTGGAAGCATAAGTTGGGTGTGTTCTTCTTGCGGATTGCTTAAATCCTTGATGTTCTTTTGATAAGACCAAATGATGAGTAGAAACATCAGGATCAAGCCCGGACATCTCTGTATAGTTCCAAAGAAAATATATCTCGATTTTTCTTTAGAAAGGAAATATACATCTATTTCTCTTCAATAGTCAAGGCCGCACTGATTAATGTGGGGCGTTTATCTTCTTTTCTACCCATATTTATTTCTCTCAGTTCATCCACGGTGGTAGAGATACCCTCTTCTAATGCAAGAGAATAATCCCTAAGATCTTATTCTTATTCTTCAACATGTGTTACTTCTTCTGTTTCTACTTTCATAGTAGATGATGAAGTAGAATTTTCATGATTAAGAGAGATATTAAAATTTGAACATCTTGAAGAAGATGCTTTCATTTCTAACCCAATTGATAATGGGGGGGTCTTCCATGGGTAATAAAGATAAGATGATGGATTGAGAATAAACATCATCATTCACCTCTGGTATTGCTATAACTTCTTCTGGGTTGGTTGGTGAAGTATAAACTTGCTAGATTTCAGTAGATGAAATGAAGAAATATCTGTTTGAGCTTTCATCATTTCCTGGTGGATCACCAATTTCTACCATGTTTTCTGGCTCGATTGCCATAATTGAAATTATGGATCTTTCTATAAGATTATTTTGATTTGGGTCTATCCCATCAATTTTACTGATAGGAAACGCATAATCTGTACTCACATGCACAAATGGATTTACTGGAATATTTTCCAAACCATACGGATCATTAACTCTGGTAATATCCTTTGTTGTAGATTCCTCCTTTCCCTTCATGTGATAGAATTATGCCTCAATGTATTGAGATTCACATGTCTTGAACGGGGCCTTATCACCATACAATGTCCCAACATGACCATTGAACCAATACTTGAGACATTGATGGTATGATGAATGGATAGACACATGTTGATGTAGCCAGGGTCTTCCAAGCAAGATGTTGAAGGCAAAGTCTTGATCAATAACCATGAAATATGAATTGGATACAAGATCCCCAAACTGAGTTCTGAGTGTAACTTCGCCCAGTGGTTCTTGTTCATTTTTATCATACCCTTGTAACATCATATTAGAAGGTGATAAATCAGATTCTGTGAGACCCAATCGACGAAGTTTATGAATGGGCATGAGGTTGAATCCTGAACCATTATCAATGAAAGCTCTTCAGATGTCTACATCATTGAACTTTCCAGATAAGTACAACGTTATAATATGTGCATGTACGACATCATCTTTATCTTCATCTATGAAAGATATAACTGCATGGAATTCCACATGATTATTCTCTACATGATAGACTTCAGCTGCAACAATTTCAGTTTCAAACTCTTGAGGACTTGACAAAGCCTCAATGAGTGCCTCCCGAAGATATTTTGACAGATTCAAAGCATCCAGAATTGATAACTTGGCTGGTACTTGGGCCTGGTGTTTCAATATATCATACTTTTGATACAGAGTTCTGTGTTTCCCAACAGGAACTTGTGGTTTACCAGGTGCCTTGGAAGCTGATGCTTTGGAAGTTGATTCATCTTGTATCGGGATAGGAGTTGACAATATTCCTGGCTTTGGAATATTAGACCAATTAGATCCATTTACTTGTTGAGAGGATGAATATGGAACCCCCAACTGATCCCCTAAAATAACTATGCCAGGGATGAACTTTCTATTCATGGAAGAGCATGCTTGTTCTTGTTGAGCTCGCTGAAGGGATCTTCCACGAGATTCTGCTGCATACACAGTTCTAGCAGGGGTAGAATTTGAATAGTGGCTTCTGGGATATCCACGTCTTCCTCTATATCCGAGACACCTGGAAATTCCTCTAACTCCTCTGTTTGATAAAGGAAATTCATGCTCATCGAAATCGAAACAACGACAGGCATAAGGATCTGTTAAATGAATCATGTTAACAGAACCAAAGATTAACTCTTCATCCGATGAAGACTCTGCCTGATTAGCCAATTTAGGCTGTGCCGTTTGGTGGGACAGTGCCCGTTGCTTTGATGTAGATGGCATGAAATCTGCCAGAGTCAAAGATATCTTAGACTTTGACACATACTCTATAAAGACCCGAAGCATGACGTACATGGAAATTACATTACTTTTGTAGAATAATTAATACATATCAAAAACAGACACATAAGGACCGTAATAGTTTAGTGTCTTTGGAAACTCTGAATATAAACATCTAATCATGTTGAAAAATCTTCAACAACTCCCATAATGATCATACCCTTTTTGTTTCCTTACCTAAAACCTTTCTTTATTTCTTGGGGAAAATAAAACATAAAATGGGTGAGCTCAAATGCTCAGTAAGGGCAAACATAGATAACATAAAACAATCCATAAACATTTTGAAGCAAAAACTTGTACATGAAATTTAAACATCAAAATCTTGAGCAAAGACATAAATCGTGGAAGTACATAAGGAATATATCATAAAGGGACATCAATCATGATAAAATAGAATGGTAATAAAACATGTAATTGTGGAAACCATTCAGAACATGTCATAATTTCCATAGTAGCCAAGGCATTGCTTCCAAGACCATCTTTGTGGACAAAGTCCCTTTCTGATTCGAGTTCACTCCTCGTTTCATTCTTGTAACACTGAACCAGATTAACTTACCAATCTAGCCATGTATATCTCATGAGATATAAATCTTTACCCAATTCATTGGAGGGAGATATAGGTCTCACCCATCTCATAATGAAATCATCCTTACTTGTGCCATAACATAAACATAAATCATTCATCATAACCCAAAGAATAAAATGGGTTTCATAAACATTATTCCATCATCACATAATCCATATAAAAGAAATGGATGTCATTCATAATAAGAAAATTGAAACCAGGTAAATCATAGAGACATTGTACTTGAAACATACACATATGAAATAATATCATCTTAGATGGAAAATGGTTTTGATAAAACACTTGAAATGAATTCTTGAGGAAAATATCGTTTCTTCTTCAAAATCATTTTCTTTTCACAAAAATCCATGCAATTTTAAAAGAAAAGGGTTTTTTTGAAAATAATCATGCAATCTTGTAGAGGAAGCTCCATGAAAATGAGGCGTTATGAAACTGTAAAAATTATTTCACGCCGTATAAGTTAAAAATAACATTCTCTTCGTAATTTTGTCGGAAAAGTCAAAAAGTACCTTATATGGTAACCAAAGGAACGATTCCATCCATAAAATGTGTAAAAAATAAAATAAAGGGTAAAAATGACTTTAAAAATTCATGGAAGAATAGTAAACATTTTATGAAAACATTTTTAGAAAACATGGTCATGGATGATAAATGCAACCCCAGTAAATACTTACGTATAAGCATTCTCAGATAAAAATGAGATTGAAAATTTATCCCTTACCTTATGTCTGATATTCTTCGTATGTATCCAAACCTCCTGTATAATGATTTAAATAATGTCATTGACTTATTACAGAATCATATTCATTGTTATGATATCATATATGCTTCACTTATGACTTTATATTACCTGTTCTTTTGTAAATTCCATGTTAAAGAGTGTTTTGGGTAAAATCGTTTCATTTATCGTATGTTTTTAGAATTGTCATAATTGATATTACTACTTATATCCCAATTTAAATAATTCCATAATATAAAACATTATATATATATATATATAAAATATATTCATCATATACATATGTATTATAGATCGATAAAAGGAATATAATACACCGTTAATGGAGTCGGTAGGCCGTACGTACGCATGAACGCTGTTTTCGTTTACTTATTAAATTGAATGAAATTAAGTAGATGACATACATATATATAAACACATAAATACAGTATCATTATTATGTCATATATTTCATGATTACTTATTATATACACTTTATAATCATTCATGAATGGTTAACATGGAGAATGAATCTCATCGCGTCGTGGAGACAGTAGTCCGTACGTACGCATGAGCAATAATATCATTCCCATGATCATGGAATTGCATTGAAGTGTATGTATAATATTTAAGAATAAATATCAATTTTCAATAAACATATATAGTTATTTATTTACACCATTATACCCATCCAAGTAAGGTGGTTGTCGAAAACAGATTACACCATAGAGTGGAGATGGTGTTCTGTACGTACGCACGCACGGTGATTTCATTTTCCACAGGATGACTAGAAGGTGAAATGGGGTTGTTTCATATTTATAATAACATATCAGTATATTAGTGATACTGATGTTATTACTTTATAATGAAACATCTAAAGAGGAAGAAGTTGAAAAAGAAAGAAGCTTGAATGAATCGGTAGAAGAAATTACCTCTTCTTCGACGCACCTCCTTTAAACTTCTTAGGGAACTAGGGTTGGTCTTTCGAGAAGACCAGTACCTCTATATGTTTTCTAGAGATGTGGGGAAGTGAAATTGGAAGAGGTTTTCCGAGCTTCAGGGCTCAAAATGGTGTGAGGAAAAGAGGGAGGAGGTGCCCTTTTATAAGGGAGGAGAGGGGCACCTTTGGAATAACAAAAAATATTATTTTATTATAAAGTCATATTCGGTTTTTAATATCTAAAAATTGAGTTATTTAGAAGATAATGTGGTTATGGGTGGAAATCCTCTCATCCAACAGAATTTAGACAAGTCTACGATTCTATTTTAACCGTATCATTTAGATTTAACATTAAGTTAAATAATTTTTCTTTTACCGTGTCTTCTTGTTTTCTTACACTATAAGGTTAATAAACTAACTATAACAAGCCAAACGAACCCCAAATTTTTTATTATTAATATATATAACCTTATCTAAGTCATTAGGCCGAACCTTAGATTTTTAAGAATAAAATAAAAATTAATAATATAATATTTGTTTTAAAAACTATTTTTTGTCAATTTTGACACTATTTGGTATTTGATTTTTGTGAAACTCTTAAAAGCATGATTAGTTCGAAAAAAGTTACTTAAATAAATAATAACATGTCATATTAACCTATAAAATTAGAGGAATTCATAAAAATTTTCAAATTACATTTATTTGGGTATTTATAACATTAATTATGTCAATATTTCATTAATAAGATAATTAATGCATCATCATTGTGTCATAAATAAATTAAATTATTCAATGTTTAAAAATACTAAATAAACTACCATTATGTAGGAAATTTGTTTATCTTTCTAATGAATATTTATAGTCGTATTTATATTATGTATAACCCTATATTAAGAATTATTTAGTCATTAAACTTTGATTTTAACTATTTTAACCCTTCTTTAAATAAATTAATATGAAATGTCCTAATCTAATCCAAGTGGGACTAAATGGTCATATTTTATTCCTAAGGTTTTTTTTGTTGAATTAAATTTATCCAATAGAATTAGGACATGTTTTAGGGTAATAATAATATCATTTTACCCTTAATTATCCTATTTACTTTTAACCGTGGTAAATAAAAGTAAAAAGTTACTATTCACCAAAAATTATTTTCATCTCATTGAACCAAATTTTACTCCTTGATATTAACCATGTCTCTCAGATTTTTGAAATTCAATTCACAGAAGTGGTAAAATTTAATTTAAATTAAAAAAAATCAATTTTTTAACTACCACTAAGTGGTTTCACTATTCATCGAAAATTGATGTTTTTCAGAAAAATACCAAATAATCAGCCTAAGCAATATTTGATATTCCGAATTCAAAATTGATGTCTATTTTTCCAAATTCATAACATATAAGTGGCATTAATTAATTTTAAATTTAATTCCCGTTGTCAAACAAATAGCGTGTTTTTAAGAAAGAAAAACAATCAAAAGATTGATACTTGTTTATATCCAATTTCAAAGTGAAATTATTTCCAATTAACAACATCGGATTAAATAGTAAAAATATATTCTAAATAAATTTTAAAACAAATTAAAAAGATAATCTAACCTTATAAATTATTGTGATGAAAAAATTTGTTTTTAATTAAAATATAGTGTGTTTTTACTATTCATTAAAAAATGAAAGTTATCAGAATAATATGAAAAATTTATCCAAAGTAAATTTTTATATCCTGATTCCAAAGAAGAATTCTATTTTGTCAAATTTAACTTATAGACATTCTAAAAACAATATTTAAAGTGGGTGCGCCATCAAAAGGCGGCAAACTACATTTTAAAAAAAATACTTATTTTACTCGAAAAATTGATTTTGTTCTCATACCATGTTCTAGAAATGTGTAAGATGAATAATAATGTTATAAAATTAAAAATGTAGTTGATAATATTCATAAAAGGTAGTTTATATAACATATCATTGTTTAGTGAAACTCGGTATTGCGTACAACACACGCTATCGTGGAAGGTCGTGATTGTGTGTAATGCAAGCCAAGTCAGGGATGTGTGTTGTGGAAGCCCCTTTTGGTGTGGTGTACAACACAAGACATTAATGAAATTAAAAAGAATATTTTTCATAAAATCTCGGGGTGTTACATTCTACCCCCCTTAAAATTAATTTCACCCTCGAAATTCGTCGGGGTTATAAATGGTTTACTACTCGAAAGATTCTTTAATAAAAACCCACATCATAAAAAGGAATACCAAAACTTGGCTTTAAAAACTAAATTATGAAATGTAATGGTTACCTAAATTCACTCATCACTGGGTTTCCACGTAGGAGAACATATGTGAAAATATGGATATGGAAGAAAAATCTAACCATCAAGTTCTGATGGATAGTGGTAGAGAACATGGCTATGAAAAATCCAACAATCACAAAGCCATAGATTTGTGAGGATCTAAGTTACCATTTGATTCGTCGGATATAAGAGTACTAGGACAACTTTTTTTTGGTTTTCAATATCATTTCCCTAAAGTTAAAAATTTTGAATTAGAAGAAATAGTTGATTGATTTTGGTACAATCTCACTGTTGTTCGGGCTTTGAAAAATTTCCACTTCATCTCTTAATGAAATGAAGTTGAATTTGTTATTCACGAAGTGTTAGCAGATCATGTGATAGAATGATGGGTCATTCCATCTATTTTAAACAAAAGGCTATCAAAAGTTTTCTAATATACATAAGTGCATTTGTGGTAAGGTTAATCATATAAAATTCCAAAAATGAACTTATACTTCATATATCATAATGCTTTATAAAATAAAACTAGTTTCTACTAACCAGGGACTTCCTGTAGGCCAGTGGTAGGTGATAAAGGCCAGTCACACTTCGGTTGTGGGATCGATTCCCACATCCTTGTCCGACGCGATGGGATGTCGCCCATCCTGCAGGTTTCCCTTTTTCTAAAACTTCATTACTATAACATCCCATCAATAATATCGAAAAAACATCTATCCTTAAAAAATACTGACTTATGTCCAACATAATCCATTCCAATCTTTAGGCTTATCTAAAATACTTCGGTCCAAGATCATAGTATAAAGAAAATGATTACTTGAAATTTCATCAACCAAGTATGTGAATAACATATTTAATCCCCCATATATCTTGTTGGTCACATTCCAATCATGTGAATTCCTCAATCATGTATTCTCTTGAAAAATGAATACCCATTGAACCTTAGTGAAAACATGAGTGCAGTTAAGAGTTAACACTTTCCACATACCAAAATCCTCAAAATTCTATATACTCAACCCATGATACCACTTAGTCCTTATATCAATCATGAGCTCATGAATACTGTCAAAAATTTAATTTTCTCCTTATCCCTTCATTATGCGCATATCATTTGCTTTCCAAAATATTTGAATCACTTTTCATGGTTACCGGTACCATAAAAATTTTGAAAACCACAATAGACTAATACAAAAACATTCTAATACACAATAAAAGTACCTCAACAACATTATTCTTGAATAACAATACATAAACACTTAAATAAATCCTCTTCACTGATTGTCCTGTAATAATTCCTTCCTTGGTTTAGAAGTATCTTTTTATGTCAGGGCATTGAGTTGGGTAATACCCATGTTCTCCACAAATAAGACATTGAACTCCGTAACAGTCTGTCACTCTATAACCCTTTTCTCCACACAGATAACATTTGTCCCTCCATTTGAGGTATTCCTCAAGGTTCTTCTCCCCTTATTTAGAAATCTCAATCTTTCTTTCTTTATGCTCCTCAACATGCGAACATGCATAAAAGTCTATCTTCCTCTTATTTGATGAATTAGGAATACCACTAAATTTCACCTAGTTAATCATATATCGCGATGACTGATTCAGCATAATAACTATATGTGGACCTCTAGATCCAATTGCATTTGTTTTCTTATGAAGAATATCATTCATTGTCCATCATATCTTCTATTATCGTGAATCTTCCTGTTTCCAGCCATTTTCTAAAACCCAAAAAGAATAGTGTGGGAGGCAAAAATCATGCTAGGGAAAACAACATAATAAAGGGGGAGTACCTTCAATATCTAACATCATAGGTTTAATTCTAAGACCGTTACCGTAATTCTAGGACTATAACATATACTTATACTTAACCTTAGGGACATACCTAGACATAACTTAGAAATATCTATAGGGATCTCACTAAAGTTCTCGCATCATTGTTTCCAATGGTTAACTAAACCTTTCCTCTGATACCAACTGTAACGGTATGGAATTACTTCTAGTGGACTATAATTGATAACTATCAGGGCACTTCATGGGTGGCTACACCCCCTGGGCAGGACACACCACCATCCCTAGTGGAATCCATTTCCTCGTAAAGCCCTTGGGCAGAGATCCATGCTTCGTCCAACGCTCACATGTGAGAGTTCCCAAGGATCAGATACATTCCTACCTCCTTTTCCTCTGATACCAACTGTAGAGACCCAAGGCATGACGTACATGGAAATTAAGTTACTTTTGCGGAATACTTAATACATATCAGAAACAGACACACAAGGTCCGTAATAGTTTAATGTCCTTGGAAACTCAGAATATAAACATCTAATCATCTTGAAAAATCTTCAATAACTCCCATAATGATCTTCCCCTTTTTGTTTCCTTACCTAAAACCTTTCTTTATTTCTTAGGGAAAATAAAACATAAAAAGGGTGAGCTAAAATTCTCAGTAAGGGAAAACATAGATAACATAAAACAATCCATAAATATTTGGAAGCAAAAATTTGAACATGAAATTTAAACATCAAAATTTTGAGCAAAGACATAAATCGTGGAAGTACTTAAGGAATATATCATAAAGGGACATCAATCATGATAAAATAGAATGGGAATAAAATATTTAATTGTGGCAACCATTCAGAACATGTCATGATTTTATAGTAGCCAAGGCATTGCTGCCAAGACCATCTTAGTGGACAAAGTCCCTTTCTAAATCGAGTTCACTCTTCGTTTCAGTCCTGTAACACTGAACCGGATTAACTTACCGTTCCCGCCATGTCTATCTCATGAGATATAAATCTTTACCCAATGAATTGGAGGGAGATATAGGTACCACCCATCTCATAATGAAATCATTCTTACTTGTGCTACAACATAAACATAAATCATTCATCAAACCCAAAGAATAAAATGGGTTTCATAAACATCATTCCATCATCACATAATCCATATAAAATAAATGGATATCATTCATAATAAGAAAAGTGAAACCATGTAAATCATATAGACATTATACATGAAACATACACTTATGAAATAATTTCATCTTAGATGGAAAATGGTTTTGATAAAATAATGAAAGGAATTCTTGAGAAAAATATCCTTTCTTCTTCAAAATCATTTTCTTTTCACAAAATTCCATGCAATATTAAAATAAAAGGGTTTTGTTGAAAATAATCATGAAATCTTGTAGAGTAAGCTTCATGAAAATGAGGCATTATGAAACCGTAAAAATTCTTTCACTCCGTATAAGTTAAAAATAACATTCTCTTCGTACTTTTGTCGGAAAAGTCAAAAAGTACCTTATATGGTAACCAAAGGAAATATTCCATCCATAAAATGTGGGAAAAAGTCAGTAAATGGTAAAAATAATTTTATAAATTCATGGAAGAATATTAAACATTTTATGAAAACATTTTTAGAAAACATGGTCATGGATGATAAACGTAACCCCAGTAAATACTTACGTATAAGCAATCTCAGATAAAAATGGGATTGAAAATTTATCCCTTACCTTATGTCTGATATGCTTCATATGTATCTGAAACTCCTGTATACTGATTTAAATAATGTCATTGACTTATTACATAATCATATTCATTGTTATGATATCATATATGGTTCACTTATGACTTTATATTACCTGTTCTTTTGTAAATTCCATGTTAAAGAGTGTTTTGGGTATAATAGTTTCATTTATCGTACTTGTTTAGACTTGTTGTTATTGATATTATTACTTATATCCTGATTTACATAATTCCAGAATGTAAAACATGATTTATATATAATATATATTCATCATATACATATATATATATTATATATTGATAAAAGGAATGAAATACACTGTTCATGGAAACGGTAGGCCGTACGTACGCATGAACGCTATTTTCGTTTCCTTATTGAATTGAATGAAATAAAGTAGATGACATACATATATATACACATAAATCCAGAATCATTATTATTCCATATATTTCATGATTACTTATTATATATACTTTATAATCATTCATGAATGGTTAACATGGAGAATGAATCTCATCGCGTCGTGGAGACGGTAGTCCGTATGTACGCACGAGCGATGATATCATTACCATGATCGTGGAATTGCATTGAAGTGTATGTATAATATTTAAGAATCAATATAAATTTGAAATAATCATATATAGTTATTTATTTACACCATTATACCCATCCATGTAAGGTGGTGGTCGAAAACAGATTACACCATGACGTGGAGACGGTATTCCGTACGTACGCACGCGCGGTGATTTCATTTTCCGTTGGATGGATAGAAGGTGAAATGGTGTTGTTTCATATTTATAATAACATATCAGTATATTAGTGATACGGATTTTATTACTTTATAATGAAACAACTATAGAAGAAGAAGTTGAATAAGAAAGAAGCTTGAATGAATCGGTAGAAGAAATTACCTCTTCTTCGACGCACCTCCTTTAAACTTCTTCTTAGGGCACTAGGGTTGGTCATTTGAGAAGACCCGTACCTCTATAAGGTTTATAGGGAAGTGGGGAAGTAAAATGGGCAGAGTATGGCCGAGCTTCAGGGATCAAAATGGTGTGAGAAAGAGAGGGAGGAGGTGCCCTTTTATAAGGGAGGAGAGGGGCACCTTTGGAATAACTAAAAATATTATTTTATTATAAAGTCATATTTGGTTTTTAATAGATCCAAATTGAGTTATTTTGAAGCTAAGGTGGGTATGGGTGGAAATCCTCTCATCCAATAGAATTTAGACAAGTTTAGGATTCTATTTTAACCTTATCATTTAGATTTAACTTTAAGTTAAATAATTTTTCTTTTACTGTGTCTTCTTGTTTTCTTACACTATAAGGTTAATAAACTAACTATAAAAAGACAAACGAACCCAATTTTTTTTTATTAATATATATAACCTTATCTAAGTCATTCGGCCGAACCTTAGATTTTTAGGAATAAAATAAAAATTAATAATATAATATTTGTTTTAAAAACTATTTCGTGTCAATTTTGAAACTATTTGGTATTTGATTTTTGTGAAAATCATAAAAGCTTTATTAGTTCTAAAAAAGTTACTTAAATCAATAATAACATGTCATATTAACCTATAAAATTAGTAGAATTCATAAAAACGCTCAAATTACATTTATTTGGGTATTTATAACATTAATTATGCAAATATTTCATTAATAAGATAATTACTGCATCATCATTGTGTCATAAATAAATTAAATAATTTAATGTCTAAAAATCATAAATAAAATACCATTATGTAGGAAATAGTTTTATCATTCTAATTAATATTTATAGTCGAATTTATCTTATGTCTAACCCTATATTAAAAATTATTTATTTATTAAACATTGATTTTAACTATTTTAACCCTTCTCTAAATAAATTAATATTAAATGTCCTAATCTAATACAAGTGGGTATAAATGGTCATATTTTATTCCTAAGGTTGTTTTTGGTCGAATAACACTTATCCAATAGAATTAGGACTTGTGTTAGGGTAATAATAATATCATTTTACCTTTAATTATCCTATTTATTTTTAACCGTGGTAAATAAAAGTAAACAATTACTATTCACGAAAAATTATTTTCATATCATTGAAACACATTTTAGTCCTTGATATTAACCGTGTCTCCCGGATTTTTAAAATTCAATTCACAGAAGTGGTAAAATTTAATTTAAATTAAAAAAAGGTAGTTTTTTAACTACCACTAAGTGGTTTCACTATTCATCAAAAATTGAAGTTTTTCAGAAAAATACCAAAAATTCAGCCTAAGAATTATTTGATATTCCTAATTCAAAAATGATTTTTATTTTTCCAAATTCATAACATATAAGTGGAATTAATTAATTTTAAATTTAATTCACGTTATCAAACAAATATCGCGTTTTTAAGAAACAAAAACAATCAAAAGATTGATACTTGTTTATATCCAATTTCAAAGTGAAATTAAATCCAATGAACAACATTGGATTAAATGGTAAAAATATATTCTAATTACACTTTAAAACCAATTAAAAAGATAATATAACCATATAAATTATTGCGATGAAAAAAGTTGTTTTTAATTAAAATATACCGTGTTTTTTCTATTCATTAAAATATGAAAGATATCAGAATAATATGAAAAATTTATCCAAAGTAAATTTTTATATCCTGATTCCAAAGAAGAATTTTATTTTGTAAAATTGAACTTATAGGCATGTCAAAAACAAGATTTAAATTGGGTGCGCCATCAAAAGGCGACAAAACTAAATTTTTTGAAAAATACTTATTTTACTCGAAAAATTGATTTTGTTCTCATACCATGTTCTTGAAAATGTGTAAGATAAATAATAATGTCATGAAATTAAAAATGTAGTTGATACTATTCATAATGGGTAGTTTATATAACATATCGTTTTTAGCAAAACTCGGTATTGCGTACAACACACGCTATCATGGAAGGTCATGATTGCGTGTAATGCAAGCCAAGTCAGGGATGTGTGTTGTACAAGCTCCTTTGGTGAAGCGTACAACACAAGACATTAATGAAAATAAAAATAACATTTTTCATAAAATCTCGCGGTGTTACATACTCATCTTCCTCTGATTGATTTTCTTTCTTCGAACTATGCCACCCTTTTGAGGATTTTCCCTCTTAAAAGGATTTTCTTATGGCATCCATGGCAGAAGACACAATTGGTTTCTTCAATTGAGTTCACAAGATGGCATGAGTTCGGTTGATCATATTCTTGACCATCGAATCATCATTTTTGTGCGCATTTTTTCTTTTAACGTCTTTCCATTCGCCTTTTCTCTGGATCTGTAGCAGTAACACATGTTACTTGGGCTGAAGAGCCTTTTAGTTTTACTTGTCCCGAGTCGACCATCTTTTGCAGGACGTCTTTGAAGACGAAACACTCCAAGATGGGATGCCCCAACATTTGATGAAGGGGTAAATAATTGGGATGGTCTTCATCTCTTTCCTTGTTTGTCCTTTTGGGCCTTGGAAACTGAAGCACATTATATTCCAAATCCCAAACGAAGTAGCCAGGTACTTGTTCATTTCAGAAAGAGTAAACTTTACTCTTTATATCCTCAAATTGTTTCCATCTTTGATCTCTTTGATCTTCTTGACGAAACAAACTTTGTTGTTGATGGTCGGGAGGTGGAGCCCTTAGGGAAGATGAAGGTTTTGAAGTAGAATCAGGTACAGGTCCTTGCTTAAGAATAACTATAGCAGTCTCTGTTTTACCCATTCGTCTTCCTGGATCTGATGGAATTACACGAGATTTGGCCTTTTCCTATATAAGGGAATCTTCAATCTGCTGAGCGATTGAAGTAAGGTCTCGAAACACTCTTGTGTATTTTACAGGGATCAACGGTGTGCATAAATTTTCATGCAGATTTGCCACACAGATTGGCAATAGTTCTTCTTGAGGTAGTGCTAAGCTTAGGGAATATGTTAATCCCTTCCAGTGAACAATGAAATTTGAAACCCATTCATTTTCCCTTTTCTTACAGTTTGTAAGATCAAAAATTGCTGTCTTTGGCAATTTTGAGAAGAACTGAAGAAGGAATATTTGGTGAAGATCCTCCCATCCGGTAATTGACAGGGATTTCAAGCTTGTATACCAAAAAAAATCTGGTCCTTGCAAGGTTCACACGAAGCATATGAGTTTCGCTGCTTCTTGCTGTTCTGGATTTCCCATCATAGGATCGCAACAAGACTTGTAATGCGTCAAATGCTATTCAGGATTGCCTGATCCATTGAAAATAGGGAATAAAGGGTTCCCAAAACATGATGGGGGAGGGATTGAATCTACCCAATCAGGGTAAAATCTCTTTTCTGGTTGAACCTGTGCACATTTCCCTTACATAGTCACTATCCGAGCCGTTAATAACTCAAGGGTAGTTATTAACTTTTGAAAAAACATTTGGTTGCACATGGACTTCGGAAGGTGAAATAATTGGAGTCTGGACATGTATGGTGGCTGGTACTGCAACTGATGGTAGCACCACCTATTGTTTTTGCACTTGACCCATAGGATTATACCTATGAGGGTGTACTAATAGAGGAGGATATTATTGATCCATCTCAATAGCTGCAACAAACTCCCTTGTCTAACTTACTCCAGAACGCCTAGGAGGAAGACTACCCTAAAGTAGTTCTGCATTCATCCTTCTCAATTCGTTAATTTCTTCATCTTGTTGCGCAAATCTTTCCTCTAGTGAGAGCAATTGGCCTTCTCTAGAGGAAGGTTATGTAACCTGATTCTTTCCTTTCCCCTTGTTTGATCCCTTTCGGAGAGGGGGAAGTGGGTTATTTGAAGAAACAACCAGATTCTGGGTAAACTGTTGATTTCGTATACGCACACCTTCTTCATTTGTTTCTGTACGTACAACTTCTTGAGAAAGAACCTCTTCATCTGAGCCCCCCGAGTGAGCCTCATGTTTTGGAGGATAAAAATCAATGAAATTAATTACATTAATTGATGGATAATGCATCACATCTCTTCTATCATCATTTCTGTGATATTGTCTTCTGCCATGCCCCTGATGAGACATTGCCTTTTGTTGATTTGATCCCTCAAGAAATTCTTGGAGAAGCGTAATTTGGAAAGCATCTCCTGATAATTTGGCTCTTTGTTCCTATTGTGGCTTCTTCCCCAATCGAGAGAAGACAGACTTTCACTGAGGAGGGGATTGATGTTTTGAAAAAGTCCCCAGTCTAGTGGACTAGGGCTGTTCCTGCTATTACCACTCAATTCCTTGAATCCAATTTGTTGATTCCGATGTTTGGTTTAAAAGAGTCCCTAGTCTGGCATGCTGGGGTGGCTCTTGACATGCAATGTCTGAGACTTTCTTAAAAGCTCTCCTTATCTTCTGGACCTTGGTCCGGAAGGTAGTTGGATGCATTAGTCGACATCCACTTTTATCACCCGGTTCAAAATACCATTGGATGATTTCTAACACTTCTGTCACTTGATGATGTGCTTGCTACATAACAGAGGCTTGTTCAATATTCTCGTTTGCTTGATGCAGGAGTAATTCAACAACTTTTTCTCTGTATTCTTGACTTTGAGAAGAACTAGTTGAGGCCTATTCTTGGGAAAGCCTTTGATTTCACACAAAACAAGACAGATGTGGCCAATTCTGGGAGATAACATTTCCTGAAACCACCTTTGGTGGGCTTTGTTGATTGGAGAGTACTGTGAAATGTAGTGCTCCATGAACACCCCATCCCATGATATGAATACCAGATGGGGCATTGGAAATTAACTGACGCAATATTCTTACTGCGTTATGGCATGAACGCTGAAGGGATCTCCACTGCTTTTAAGCCTTTAGATATCGAGAGACTGAGAGAGATTCCAAATCAATCTGTCGTTGTAACTCTTCTATTATCTTGACATGATTTTCATATTCACCATAAGATAATATTTTATTTTTCAACTGACAAAGAGTTTTCCATATGTTGAGACATATTTCATCAATCACATCTTCTGTCAACATCTCTCGAATGTCAAACTGAGAGTCAGCCAAAGGCCAAAACATGACTGGCAATTCACCTTTCTCCAGTTGTTTTCTCATATTCTGTACTTCTTCTTTATCATTCAATGAAAATTCTTCTACCGGATTTGACCAGATCTGGTACTTTCTTGTTACTTCATCTGATTCAACAAGACTGGTAGAGAATCCACTTCTCAAATTAGAAGAAAAATGACCCAGGGGTGGTTCAAAGAATGACCTATGCCCCGGGCTATCTTCTGATTGAGAAAGTATTTCACTTACTAGAGATGAAGCATCAGACATGACTGGTTTCACATTATCAAGTGCCTCAAGATAATAGGGCTTTCTCGACACTACATTATCCACTAGAGAATTTTCAGGGCAATGTGCATCACTACTGCAGAGAGGACTTTCTCTGTGAAATTCATCATCACGGGGAGGACCACCATGGTGGGTTACAGCAAAAGATGAGATCTCTTGCTCCTTGGTCTTTTGGCCACACAGAGGGTTATTGTAGCTCTCATCTAAAGATGAAACATCAACATCGACCGAACTGTCATGAAGCAAGCCTTCATGAGGAAGTGTATGTTGAAGACCATCGGAATTAATGTTCCCACTATTGGGAAACGAGGGAGTAGAATCTTGGATTCTAACAGATAACTGTCCGAGGGCTTCAAGAACTCCAGCATCGAGCAAGGACTTGTTACAGATTGGATCTTGATTTCTTGACTGTGTTGGGCATGTATTTTTCTTAGATACCTTCTTACTCGCCTTGGAAACCACTCTTAGATGAAAGTGGATACTCTAGGCAGGTGTATGTGCCCGATCAGGAGAGATGGCCAGGTTAGGCTGATGATCTCCACTCAAATCTGGTGTATGTGCCTGACTTGGTTGTCTGTATGATATGGGGGAGTACGCCCCACAAACCTCTTGGACTGGAGCAGAGGTGTGTATCTTCTCTAGTGTAATCTATTGATGAGCCACTCCACTAGTAGGGATAGATTTTCATTTCATTCCCTGTGATGCTGCTGAAGCTATTATAATATCCTGGCAGGCATCCAGAATATGAGCAGGGATTTTCTTCTGCTCTTTCACCATTGATAGAATATGCTTGGTGACTTCAGCTGCTGGAACAAGGATATACGTCCATTCCGTGCTTGGAGTAGGTGTGTGTTTGTCTATTGTCCTCCTTTTCTTATCAGTGAATCTTGACAGTACTCATGTGTAGGGGCAGAGAGTTGAGTCTGCCTCCTGTTTATCACCGGAGCTTTTTGACTGACTTCTCCTAGTGCTACCAAGGGAGACTGTTGGTAGGCTTGATCAATACTAGCAGGTGTATGTGCCTGATGATTGAACTCTATCAAATGTGGTTGTTGAGATCCATCATATGTAGTCAGACGAGCCAGCTGACTAGCTGATGACGTATAAACAGGTGTATGTTCCTGCCTATAGTACTCTTCCGGAATTGCCTGGAGGGATTGGTGTGCTGCAGCCAGAAGAATCTGCAGGACAACGGGATTAAAACAGATGGGTGTATGTGCCCGCTAATATCTTTCCACCAAGTTAGCTTGGTGGACTTCTCCGGAGATGGAAGAGATGAGAATCTTCTCACTCTTAACCATATTTCGCCTCTGGTGGTTCATCTTTTCTGCTCGGTTTCGAGGAACATGATCCAAATTCCTGGAGATGATACCCTCATCATGTTTAGGGCACACTGCCGCACGAGTCTGGCGGCGATTGTTGATGGGAGCCCTTGGGAAGGACTCATGTCTCCTTGAATTATGGCCCTGAGGGGCCTGATCATTCACATCCCCAGAATATGGGAGTGAGTGGTGATTGCGTTCCAGGGATAAAGACCTGAAATGGTTGGAGACAGTGGTTGGCACCACCTTCTTCTTAATCACTGGTCGTCATTGTCCAGAGGACCGGTGTGAGTTGTTCACTGGGAGGGCTTTTCAGGCAGCCTCCAGAGTTGGAATGGTACCATGTTGATGGTACTCCTTAACCAGTGCATTTGATACCCAGTGTCGAAGACACTGAGTCAGTGATGTCGTCCTCAGAGCGGACGATGATCCAATAGGAGTAGCAGCAGTGGCATTTGCAGCAGAAGTTTTCACAGCAGACGTATTCACGGGTGTGAATTTAAGAGAAGCCATTTTTGTAATGCAGAAGATCATGGAAAAGAATGCATGTTTGATATAACAGATGTAATCAGGATAAGTCTGGCCACTACATCTTTTGGATAAGCACATATGTTATTGATTTTTTTGTTGGCCCTCTCATTGAGTTTTAAATAGGGGCCTAAAAAATAATTAAATCATCATTTTAACTTGGTTAAGGATTGACGTCAGGTTCACCATTTTTTGTTTCCCTTTGGAATTGGGGATGACCTCGTTGATTCAAGGTTAAAACATTACAATTGGTTTCTAACGGGTTTGTTCATAGAACCGGAAACATCCAATGATTCCATATCCATTTGAACCTACTTTCCAAAGGTAGGCGCTCATTAGTTGTGAACTGATGAGGCTTAAGAATTTTCATTGGTCGATAGGATGGGAGGTCAAAATCATCACACCTTTTTTAGGGAAATTATTGTCTACTATGGGACTCTCTTTATAGATTTATGTTTTGCTCATGAATCCTTATTACATTTCCAAGTATAAACTAAGATTTTCTTTAGATCCGACAATTAATGATTAAATATATAGGAAATTTAGAGAATCTGTTATATGTATTTTAGGTTCTTAATCGATAGAAAATCATCTATATTTTATTGATATTTCTTAAAAAATGGTATCCATCAATACATAAAAGTCTCATGGTCATTATGATGACCATTATGGTTTTAAAGCCACTCAGTGGGGCACATGAAGTTTATTGTCATTCATAAGGACAAGTATTATTTCAGAGCTGGGATCGTACCCGCAGGTGGGCTACCTACGTATCCTTTATTTAGAAAAGGAATCAAAACCCACACAGTTCATATAAGAGAGTATGAAATTTATGCATAATTGATGGCTCAAAGAATGATTTCATAATTACTTTTACACTCTAAGATCACGTGATTCACGCTTGGTGTGAGAAACAAGAGGTATTGGTAAAACTAGACAATTGTGCCATGAAAGATGGGACCATGAGAAATAATGTGGGGCTTATGTATGTATAACTGCCCAGATAAAAGAAGATTAGGATTTACTTCAGGGAAGAAACCTGGAAACAGGGTCCATAAAGGTATATGTACTTTATAGAGATTTGGATACTCCAATCTTGGGGCTTACTCCTAAGAAAGATTCCCAAGTTAGGAGGGGACATATGGCTGGGGCTTACTCCTAAGGAGGATGCCCAGATTAGGGGACTTGGGGCTTACTCCTAACGAGGATGCCCAAATTAATGAGGACTTGGGGCTTACACCTAAGTAGGATGCCCAAATTAATGTGGGCTTGTGGCTTACTCCTGAGGAGGATTCAAAAATTAATGAGGACTTGGGGAATACTCCTTAGGAGGATTCCCAAATTAATAGTAATTTGGACTGGGGCTTACTCCTAAAAAGGAGGCCGAGGTTAAAGATTCTCTCATCTTTAAAGGATGAGGTTGAATGAATGAACTCTCTAACTTTAGTGATGTAAAGATGTGTAAATCACTAGGTTTTGAGAGATGTTCCACGGAATTCCTTTCATATAAGGAATTCAATCAAGAAAACATGCCATAAATGGCTTTGAAGAGGGTATTGAAGACTGAATATTAAATAGGAGAAGTGGAATGGCATAAGAGAGGTGAAATAGGCATGAGAGGCACCCAAAACGATAGGGGTGCGCAAGTCCTGGTGGGCGGGCAGGTACTGCGTGGGCATGCAAGTATTGGTCACATAAGTATACTTGCGCAACACCTATATACTTGGGTGACCGTTAACCCGTAGTGTAATACTTTGGCGATCCTTGACCAAAGCCTTTAGAATTATCCCGAGGTACTTCCAGAAGAGTGGCGCACAAGTTTCAATCAGTAGGTAAGGAGGCACGCAAGTGTGTCCATTTCCCTTAAGGGTAAAAACACTTAGGCGTGAAAGTGTTAGTGAATTATAACACTTAGACCTTATTCCTCTTGTTTAGACCTTCCATTCTAGGTAAAGAATTACCTTAGAAGTGTTCGGAAGACTTGAAGAAGAGACTTGGGGGTTCCGAGCTATGTATCTCAATTCTGGAAAAAATCCTCCCCAAATGGAGGGCCTAGTGGGGGTATTTATATGCTGGAGAAGACCCTGGGCGGTTTTCAAAGAGGGCGTGCAAGTCACTTGCACGACCATTAGGCAGCGCGCAAGTTTACTTGCACGACAGTGAGTGAACTTGCACGACCCAAGTGTATTTGACTCCTTGTTCATGCCTTTGACGATTTTTGTTGTTTTCTACAAGGGTTGAATCAATTTGTGATAAGGCATTTTCCTTTACATTCTTTTAGACAATTTGACGAAAAGTAGCGTCAACAAGTATCCCTTTAACTATGTGAGGTTTTAGTTTTAGAATGTACTATCTAATATCCATTACTCATTAGATAAAAAATTTATATACCATGATTTACCTATCTCCTGGAAAAACAATTCATGTTTATATGGCATCATTGATGTTATGTTACAATGTATTATATGCATTTTAAATGCAGGAATTCCATACTCCATTCTAGAATATTTTCACAGCGCTTATTATGTGACTTAATATCATGTGATTGAGGACCCAAGATTCATATATATTAAACAAAATGACCCCTTGGGTGCCAAAACCCTACTTGGATAGATTTTTCCCTATATCCTACATCACTGTCAAAATATTTGAATCTTCAGGAATATTCCATTTCCCTTTTAAAGGAGAAAATCCACCAATGATTGACAATGAATATAAGGCCATGTAAGCTCATTCATAAGGGAATTCTACCCATAAACTAAAGTCACATATATCATGTAAGAAATGATCTCCAATCCTTGTGATACCCAACAACAACTCAATGGAACTTGAAACCTCATAGTGTTTTATGGCCATTCAAGAATTTATTCCCCATCTCATCACCACAGGTTAAAAATCATTGGGATGTGATTTATACAACCCATAATCAAACTATGCATATGGATTAATCATTACTTACAATATGTCATTATCTATAAAGAACCATTGCATAATGGATGAAGGGTGTCAATACCCTTTATGAATACTCATACTTCATAACATCTTAAATAATGAAGGGTGTCAAAACCCATTATGAATATTCATTATTCAGTATATGTATTATGTCATAACCCTTCATGAATATACATCCTCCTTGAATTTTTCATCTAAATTAAATAGAATGTCTGAGATAAAAGTCCATAAACTACACCAACAGAATTCCTGAGCTAAGTGATCATAAAATACAACTATAAAATGTATAATATAGAAAATCCCTAAAACTATATCAAATCCTTTGTCATATTTTAATGACCGTAAGCTACGAATTAAAATCAACCTAATTTTCACCAATTTGATAATCTATAAAGGGAACCTTGGGAAAGATCCATGTCTTTTCTCACAAGAAATGCCCAATCTGTGATCTAATAAAAAATGGAAACATATTAATTTTAAATGGAAAAACACTTGTTAGGATAAAACCCAAAAAATGAATTCGAAAAAAACCCATGTCCAAGAGAAAAATGTCTTTCCTTCAAGATATTAAGAAAAATATGGTACGAAAAATATATATACAAAGAATATATGGACCATTTTTTGGATATAAAAAATATAACATCCAAAATCTAACACAATCCCATGTGGAAAAAATAAAGTTAGTTTCTAAAAATCAAGTTAACTTCATGATATTCTAGTAGATATTGACTAGTATTCAGGGTTGGATTAATATTGTAATGAACAACCATTTTTATTTATTATTGTTTCCTAAAAATCCATGTTTTAGTTTTTTTACTCAGAAAAATTGTATATCAATAGAAATTATATATTTATAAAGTGAAATTTGAACATTTGGTTTCAAATATTATATGAATATTAGTAAATATGACATTTTAAATCAATATAATGAATAATAATTTTAACGTTATAATTATTGTTATAAAAACAAATGAAAATGGTAAATTAATACTGAAAGGAGAAATGATGACCTCAGCCAGTAGAGTCATGCCATACAAAACACATTTTTAGATCATTGGAAGGAGTTAGAATCACTGGGATTCACTCTATACCAATACTAAGATGAAATTCAACATTTTAAGCTTCAATGAAATCACATATGATAGAGGTTCAAGTTAGTAGAAATTACAACTCAAATAATGATAGCTGAGCCGCTCCCTGAATCTGTAACCACCACACACCTTAAAAATAGGTAATATTCATGTGTTATATGAGTTAATATATCAATGTATTAGTTAACTAATGTATAATCCCTTTGTATGAATAAAATTTTTGTTCCGTCAATTCTGTTTTGAAAATATTTTTTCTTAAAAATATGATGAATTTGATAAATTGACTTTTCATAAAGAAATGTAACATTTAAAAAAGATATATATATTATATAAATCTAATATATTGTAAATAACACTAATATTATGGTTAAAAAATTCTATTTAAACCTTAATGATAAGTAAATTTATTTCTTTAAGTGTCAAAAAATTCACTATACAATTTCACTATACATTTTCAATCTGCTATTATTATAATAAATAAAAAAATTTCAATTTAAAATTTAAAATTATATTATTTAGATAATTTTTATGAAAAAAATAAATTCATTTTTGAAATAACCTCCTGCATAATTTGTTAGGGTGAATTTATGATAATTTTCTAAAATACATTAATTTTGTGTGAATAATAAAAATACAAATTGAGTTTTTGGTATGTTTAATAAAATAATAATTAAGAAGTAATTATTTAATAACTAAATGACCAAAATAAATGAATACATATATTTTATTTTATTAATATCATGTATTTTAATAAAATTTAATCAGTTTCCAACTATATTATTTAATTCCATATTTTAAAATAGAAAGTTTGTCTCTGAGAATTTTATTTTTTGAAAACCGTAATTTTCCATCCCAAAATAAGTAATATAAAATTATGATCGACTCATGTGGATTTAAATAAGATATAAGGTGTCCAAATTTTCTCATACCATGGAAAAATACATTTTTAAATCCCAAGGATTTTTATTTACCACTACCTAGGATTCCATGGAAATTAGTTAACATATCCTCATAATTTTCTATAAATACCAACCCATTTCCTCATTTCTATGAATACCATTAAATCATAAACTAATATCTGATAGTTTGACCTGTCAGGGTTTCCTCCTAGGGTGTTCTCATTCCCCTAAGGTTCCCATATTTGTGTTTTAGTATTACACTTCATGGTAAGTGAAATCTCATGTTATATTTTCCTTGTAAGTTTCCTTTTTATGTGTTATGTATTATAAATTTCCATTATATGTTCGTCTGTAAATTTAATTATATCCCTTTACTGTATTAATATTCATTTATTAATGGGATAACTTTTTCATCTCTCTCATTAATTTTTTCTAAAACCATGTTTCTCAATTGATATGTTTATGAATTCTCTTCTAAATATTCCTCTCTTTTTTCTAAAGAAATTATCTTATTTTTAGATGTGAATACCAAAACCTCTTTCTTTTATATTGGTATTCACCCATATTTAAAATTTATCTATTTTATTTTATTATTAACATACCTTGAAACCACATTCCCTTCTCATGGGTTAATAATGATATAAATATCTTTTCGTTAAGAATGTTTTTTAAAATGGTATACTTTTGATATGAATCCCATTTATTTGTTTATCAATGCATTATTGATGAAAATTTTTATTATGATATATGTGTCTCAAATTAATTATGATATATTAACGGAGTTCCTTGATAGCGCTACAATTAATTAGGTAAGTTATTTAATCACAAGAGATGACATGTTTTATGATACCTTGGTGAATAACCATAATAATATTTATGACACCTCGATGATAAACCTTAGTGAAATGCATGTGAATGATTGAATTAAATGTTGTAGAGAAATTTAAATGTTATTGTTAATCATGTTTTTACTATCATATGTATCGTTTCACTTTGTCCAAGCCTTTATGCACTACTAGAAAATTTAGCAATACCCATGGTTCAAAACCATGGGTATAGCCCCCAAAACCGTGGGTAATAGAGATGTTTGTATAACTCCATAGCCTATACCCATGGTTTAGAAAACTGTGGTTATAAATTTTTTCTACCATGTCATAGGCTTATACCCACTAGCCAATGTGTCATAGCTTATACCCACATTTTTAAAAATATAGGTACAAATATTAGAAAAATGGGGCATCATATTAGATCCCACGACCTGATATCTTACCATAAGGCATCTTACCACTCCAGCAGCATCACTTACGTGTATATATATATAACTACATTTATCTAATATATTAATCTGGCCATCATATTAGAAAAAATATCCATAAGTAGGTTTTGGATCCTATGACTTCACCTTTGAATTTCCTATGCCACACCACTCCATCTACTATCACTATGTTAATATATTATATATATTTAACTAAATTTATTAATCTAAATCACTGGAATTAGAAAATAGTAGGATTCATTATTTGATCCCATGAACTTCAATACTAGAATAGATTGCTTCACCCATCGACCTATCTAGATTTTGTTTATCTAAATCTGTATCAACAAAAATATATTAATCTAACTCTTGTTTATTATAGGGAAACTATCGATATAGGGTTTTCCCACCCTAATGTTTTCTTGTGGACATGTGGGAATCCTATAACAATAGTTCTAGAAAACCCTGGGTATACGGTTTTTTGCCTGGACCAATACCCACGGTTTTCATAGAGAACCATGGGTAGAGGTCTTGAACCAAGAGCTATACCCACGGTTTTGGTAAAACCATGGGTATAGGTTCATAATAGACCCTTATCCCCACAGTTAGGGGGAAACCATGGGTATAAAGGATTTTTCTAGTAGTGATGATATTCGCTGAGTTCTTTTGGATAATTCTTATTATCACTTTTAAACTATTTCTCTTTCTTTCCCTTACTAGGACTTATGTTCACCCTTTCCCTTGATGTATGTACCAGGGTTATGAGACGAAATAAATTTACATTGAATGAACCTTCAAAAGGACTTTCATGTTGAATAGAATAATGTTTTATGCTATCATGTATTGTGTACCATATTTAAATGAAACTAAACTTCAAAATATCCTTTGTTTGTACATTATATTGAAAATTTTATATTAAAGAGGTGGGATTCAATAAATATATTAGGGACACTATACCCCTGGGAATTGAGTTTCAAAGTAGTGGAAATAAGAAATATAAATACATATAATCAGAGTGTTTGAAGTAGTGAAAACATAAATAATGAAACAATGAAATAAAATGAGTAACCAATATACCAATAATAGTAAATCATTTAATGAAAATCTATGATGTATCTAAATGTCAAAATAAAATCACTAAAAAAGAGTCAGATAAGAATGAATAATCCCATATGTCCCGAGTCTCAAAGCCCAAATCAAACCAAATCCAAAGTCCACCCCATCCAGCATTGTATAAAATAATCAAAAATATCCTTTTCCCTTGTTTAAACATGATTCAATAAAATATGCTCAGGTACCAAACAACCGCTCCAATAGGGTGTGCGTAACATTTAGTATGACAATACCACAATGTTTAATGAAAACCATATGGATAGTAAGTGTATAAAATAAAGTGTTAAATATGTGTATAAATTACTTAATTAATTTACTACATCAATCAACCTTCTTTTTCAACCATTCAAAATATATTTGATCATGTAACACAGCCAATCCAACAATATCTATAAACTATGAAGAAAATCATAAAGACCAAGCCTAAGACCACTATATAAGAATTTGATCTTGGGGTTTAGTAGACCCAACTCAATATAATCATTACACCATGGGACTTAGATGAGAACACTCATTTTAAATATTACACCATGTGGCTTGTCTTAGCCTACACAATATAATAATTACAACATGGGATAGAACTGAGCCACCTCAATATAAGAATTACAACATGGTACTAGGCCATGATCTTTCAATATATGCATTACCACATGAGACTAGGTCAATATGTCTCAATATAAACATTACAATATGGGACTCGGTAGAGACCACTCAGTTTAAGCATTATAGTATGAGACTCGACTAAGCCCACTCAATATTAACATTAGAAAATGTAATCATTGAAATTAATAATAGCACGCATAACCGAATGATAGATCATAAACCGCAATGGTTAATTATGGAATTTACAATTTGTCGTTCAATTTTACATCAATTTATCAAAAACCATATCAATAAGAAATAATACAATTACACGCGGATTCTATAACATTAAATCAACTAATGTATCATGTAATGGTAAACAAACTTTAACACATTAGCTGAGTTCTTTTTACATAATGGGTTTCACACCTAAAGGGTATCTATAAGCCGGATCGAACAAAAAATTGACTCCGAGGGATCTAACCGATGTTATAACAAAGGATTTGAAATTAATAAATGAATAATTTCATTAGAGTGCATTCTTTGTCGATAGAAGCATACTTTTTCATAGACATGATATTTAAACAGACTATAGGGCTGGGATTTAGTCCCCTTACATTAATTGGGTAATTTATCCACATCAATAACATGTAACACTAATAGAAATGAAGGAAATTAAGATCAATGAAGGAAACCTAGATCACACAATATTTATGCTAAACTAGAGAAAACTATGGTCTAATAATATCTATTGAAACTGTAGTGAACAATGGAAGAGAGTTGAAACCCAAAGAATGAAAACTCATAAGGGTTCTAATGTGGAAACAGAACATCTATAATTGATGGAAGGAACCCAAATTTCAGGGAGCATATTATGTTTTGAGAGGAGGATTTTGTGAAACAAAATAATTAGTATAATCAAATGCATAACATCCTTAAAATCACTTTTCCCAAGATATAAATGACATATAACCATTTCAGATTTTTTATAGTTAATGAGTTTCTCTGAAAAATGAATCTTCTCAATTTATTATTTTACCTTAATTTAATTTTACATGATGTTTAATTGATTCAAACCCCACCATGTTTCACAACATTTTCATATTTATTTCATGACATGTAATAATCTAACAAGAAGTTCTCAGACTAGTTTACGTATAACAGTTCCAGACACCAATGAAATGTTACAAACCATAGAACACCCTCATAAACAATTAAACATGTATATGCCTTTACTCAATTAACTCAAAGAAACATAAAACCATAAAATTTAGGTTATTTTACCCCATAAAGGCTCTCTATCTCCAAATAAGACTCATCCACAATGTTCTATTGGAAAAATAAATGTGGGCCATAGTTAGAAAAATATGGGATCTTAAAATCTCATATCCATATACATTGTCATCCTTGAGCTGCTCTATGAATAAATTTGTTGTGTCGCTTAAAAATTCAAGATATATTTATCTCATATTATAAATTATCTCCCAGGTTTCTTCATAAACAAACCCATACTGCCAATGCCCTCGAACAAAAGGTATAATCCTTCCTCAATGATACCTCTCAGTACAGTCCAAAACCTACATAATATAATATCATCAAAAATATCAACATCATTGAGGTCTACCACTTTATAAGGGATAGGATAATATCACAAATGATACAACAAAATAAAAATAATCATGCATGGAATTATAGATTTTGTGCAGGACCAATCGATATTCCACTAGACGAACCCTACCATATAGCTAAAATGGACCAACAAACATAGGAACTAGAATTCCCACATTCCTGATGTAGTGTTTCCTAAACCAAGGAGACACAATAATTAAAACATTAAGATCAGCCCGGAATTCCATAGTTCATTTCAGATCGCTATATTTTGATTTCCTACTACACTGTAGGATCACCTACCTCATCATGATTAGAAAAATCAACTCAGATGTCTCTTGTATGAGACTATTCCAAACAATCACTAACTCACCTTCCTCCAATAAAAAAAGGGTCATATGAAACTACCTTCTATTCAAATAATTAAAATTTGATATTTAGATCAATGCATGGAAGCTATTATTATATGTAAACTCCACGAGTGACATAAAATGCTCCCATAAACCCTCAAAATATAAAATTCATCCTCATAACATATCCTCCAGAACCTTAATAGTCCATTCATATTGACCATCAGTCTGAGGATGATAGTTTTTACTGAAAAGAATATAAAATACAAGAGAATTTTTAATACCCTTCCAATAAGCACAATGTGAACTAAGAATCTCTATATGAAATGATACTTGTTAGAACATCGTGCAACCAATCTAGCACACACTCATACAGACTACCCATATCATCAACTATGATGTTCTCTTTGATATGTAAAGAGTGGGATACATTTCTTAGTCAACCATATTCATCCATAATACAAAATTCCTTTGGGATTCCCTCAATAATCATGTAACATAATCCAATGAGACATTATCTCATTTTCACTCAGGAATGGAAGAGGCTACAAGAACCCCACTGGCTACTGTTATTAGAAATTCACAAACTAATAAGTGAAACATATCATCACAAAAATTTCTACCTACTTCTTCTTTACTGACCACCAGTACTATCTATGTAGATCACGATATATATTTTTCCAACTAGGATGTAGCACATATCAAAAATCATGAAACTCTCTCATCATATCCTCACACAATCTCATAGGAACCTATATTCATTCTGAAATAATAAGTTAATTTATACTACTAGGAGACCATTCTGATGGTGTCTACCCACCATATATGTTTAATCTTAAAACAAAGTCCCCTAGATAAGATAAATTTATTTTCCTGATCCCATCCAAAATCTAGGTTATAAAATATGTCGATATCAGATCTACTCATACCCGGGACTCATGAACATATATATGCTTGTCTGCAAAGAGTTCCACCATCTGACACTCATCAAATGAATCCCAAACTAATTTTGTCTATGTCTCCTTACTATAAGAATAAATAACTAGGTTGGCCTTGTTTAGTGTATTATCCAACCCAAACTTGAAATATTACAGATAACAAACCCACCACATCTACTATAGTATTAGGTTCCACTAAAAAATTAAGTACCTAGGAATATTTTAGTCAATCTAGAAAGCAGTCCAGAAAAAGATGAATGTTCTGATTCATCAAGGCCATGAATACCACAATTTCATATTTAAAACCAAATGGCATCACAAAAAAAACATACAAGACATATCTTATCTAAAATGAAGTTTGAGGAATATCAAAAAGTCACACACTCAAAAGGTGATGTCCATATCTCAAATCATTCTTGGAGAAGATTTTGTAACCTCTCAACTAATCAATTCTATCATCGATGAAAATAATAATGTACATGTTCTGGAATTTTATTAAGAAAAATATCTTATAATATGAAAAAAAAGAAAAGAAAATTATGCTTGTCCTTCTCAGAAAAAATAAATAGAGAACCCCAATGAGATATATGTGGTCTTATGAATCATTTTTCTAGGAAATGATAAAACTGATATTCCAACTCCAAAAGCTCTACTGGTGCTATTCTATAAGGTGGGATAGAAACTGGATCTGCACCCACCACCTAATCAATTATAAACTTGATCTCTGTTTGGTTGGTAAGTTATAAAACTCATTAAAAAACATCATGAAAATAGTCTACCACTAGAGTAAATGAATCCCAATTCATGAAACCACCATAACAATAAGGATTGATATCTAATCCATGATACAGTTTAATCTTCACTAAATTTCTTCTTTACTACTATCCTAATGTTCTTAGTCACCCTGATAAGAATAGTTGTCACCTTATGGATATTGAATGGCAACTTTCATCGGGTAATATTAAATATGATATTGGTATAGGATTAACAAATCAATACCAAGAATCAAATATAAACCTATCATTTATACCACCAATTGTTCCCAGAAGAAATGGTAACCAACAAAGTCTAGAGAAAATAACTTGTAATGAATTTATATTATATGTATTCTCTCACAATGGTGTATCAATGGTCAAATATGAATTCATTGTTTCCGCAACCAAGCCTAGTCCATTTTTAAATATTGTAGATAAGATAGAATGTAATTCTATTGTATCATAAAAATTAAAGAACTAGAAGATGATTCAAGAATAATACATCTAACAGTACAGGGTCCTTCATCCCCAATATATGGGGTAGTCTACCTGACAAGTACCCGACCATCCCCTCTACCCTGGGCTGTATCCCAACACGCCTATGTTATTCCTTCTACATGAAATTTTCATGCCTGTGATGGGGTACCATAGCTATTACGTCAGACTAAATGTTCTATGGAACTAAAACTGACCATTTTTTAGGATTATGAGAGACCTTTAAAAACTCTAGAACCCATCCTAGTCCCCTAACAATGTTCTTATATGGGACGTTTTGAAAAAAAAAGATGGTATATCCAACAAAAGTTGTAGAACTCCAATATGGGGTGCTAATACTAAGGTCTATTATTTACAACCATAACACACTAATAACACTATAATAGAACATTGTTATGAGATGGATCCCAGAAACCATGAAATCTATCCCCAATTTTTCCTTGTAAAAACATATTATAAATCCACATCATATAACTAGAGGAAGGAATAATAGTTTTCCCTACTGAAATGTCATGTCCACTACTCAGGGTATCTCTCATCTTTCCTTCCAAAATGATATATTGAAATAAAATTTCAAATTACATATTAATATAAAAAACATTCACCTACAACCTGATCTCATAAAGAAGTCCTCCCTGAAAATTCCTATCAAGATATCTCATTTTTGTTTAAAGATGAAGCAATACACATCAGGTTATTGGAAAATTCAGCATATTATATCTCTAACATTCCGCTTATTTCAGATGGTTGAATTATTGATTTATATCATCCCTCAATTTATTTAGATTGAAGTGGCTCATGAACATTGACTCAAAGTTATTCAAAGAAAACTAATCCTACTATCCTTTCTACTCTAGAATATCCCACCAATTCATTGTAATTATATGAGGTATATAATTAGAGATATTATCTCTGCTATCTTCAGGTTTTTGATGTTTCTTGAATATAGTCTAGACAATCTCAATCTATATCTTGGATAATTGAGGTCCTCCATCCCTAGTGAAGAAAGGTGGATGATACAGATGGAATCTCTCACCTTCTCAGACATTGACAGAATGTTAAAAACTATATCCCTTTGCTTGAATCCCATGATCTTCTTGAAGATCTCACAGTGGTGAAAATCCATCCAATCCTTAAGAGCCACATGAATATTTGATTCCTATATATTAGGATCATGATCATTTCCACTCTCCTATAGCTCAACACGAGGATGATGAAGAATCATTTACATTAAAGGAAAACACTCTCCTTAGAACAATGGAAAACAAACAATGTTATCATCAATAGGTGAAAATGGAAGAGAACCAATTTTATTTGTCTCTCTAAACAATTATTAAAAATGTTTTAACATGATATATCAGTTTATTTCATTTTATTTAACAAAAATATTTGGTATCTCAAACTCTAGTTTGCATATAAATTTATATATCACATTAAATGAATAGGTCCCTTTTAACAAATAATGTCGACATCTATCCCTATATTCCTATTTGGATGAATTCATAATCATATTATGACATACTGGATGATGAGTATATATATTATTAACCAATATCATCACATAACACTTGAATCACCATAGGTTAAATAATATTAAATATAATAATCAAATAACATAAACAGTGGTCCAATCCTTGAGAAATAATTTTCCCCACTACATTGATTATTTACAACCCTGAAAATTTTTATTACTGTGTCCTGACACATACTGGTCTCCTTTCAAACTCTCCCAAATAGTAAATAATCTAAAGAAATCCTTCTCCACTGATACCACTTTGTAACATACCCTGATCCAGCAATATCACATGTGTCTGAAAAGAGTTATTTATTGGACCTCAATCACACCTACCAATACACTAGAGGCCACCGACTAGTAGTAGAGATGTTATTAGTAAAGTAGGAAGACTATACCCCAATGCATGTGGTTATAAAGTATCTATAATAAGAAAAAAAATAAATATAAATAGAGTGTAGGAAATATAAGAAACCATGAATAATACTAATAATAAATGACAGGAGGAACCAATAAACAAATAATACAGAATCATGTAATGAAAAGATGAGATATATCTAAATTTCTAATTGAAAACAAAAAAATAAAATAACTATATGGAACTAAATAATCCAAAAAAGACCCAAGTACCAAACCCCACATTGAAGACACTACAAACTCTCACCATCCATCATGCTATAAAATAATAAACAACAAGCTCCCTTTCCCTTTTCAAAACTTGAAGCCATGATATCTTCTTAGGTACTAAACAATGTCCAAAATAGTGTGTGAGTAAAAATCAGTAGGTTGACCCCACAACATCTAATAAAAATCACTCTAAAAACAAGTGTATGTGATAAATTTTTAATCAGGCGTATTAATTAATCAATTAATATAAAACATCAATAACCATTCTTTGGAAATGTGGTCTAATTTATCTTAACGTCCAACACAAGCATAAAAACCATATCCATATACAATGGAAAAATCACAAAAATCATTGCCAATTATGATATATAATAATTTCATCCTAGAACATGGTAGTGCCTACCCAATATAATCATTTGATAATGGGATTGGGTTGATCCCACTCAATATAAGAATTACATATTGGGATGCAGCCGAACCCACTCAATATAACTATTAGAGAATGGGACTATTCTAAACCAGCTCAATATAAGAATTACAACATGGTATTGGGATGATCCCACTGAATATAAGTATTACAACATTGGAATAGGCTAAGACCACTCAATTTATGCATTACAGGATGTGACTTGCTTGATCACGATCAATATAAGAATTTTAGAATAAGGATTGTTTGAACCTTTTCAATATAAGAATTTCTACATATAAATTCAAGAAGACATAACATCAATATTATCAAAATATCACATCATAAGCAGTAATGGTTATTTTTTAAAACTACCATTCATCATGTATTTTTATATGAATTTATGAACAACCATATAAAAATGAAATATTCCAATTACATTGGGAATCTATATCATGAAATCAACAAAGGTCTCATGCATTTATAAAAACATTGAAACCCATTATCCAAGTACATATTATTTAATGGTTCATGTCACACAAAGTGTTTCTAAAAAAACATCACATCAAAAATTTAATTTATGATAACCAAAAACTGTTTTAATCAATGATTTATCATTAACCATGGAATGAGTTTATTAAAGTTCATGTTTCATTAGAGAAATCAACTTATTATATAGAATTGACAATTAAACATACAATAAGGTTAGGTTTTAGACCCTATATATTAATCATAAGATTTATCAACACCAACAATGGGTAATTGTGATAAAAATAAAAGATATAATGACCAAAAAATATATAGTTCAATCCAAAACAGAATTTGGTCCAAAGACTACCACCACGACAATATAGAACAATAAATGAGAGGAGAAATCTAAATAGAATAAGTGACCAATGATTAGATGAAAAAACTATCTTTCTGGAATTGAAGGAATGGAAAAAAATTCCCTTGAGGATGGCAGGTTTTCAGAAGAAGGGATGCACCAAATTTATGAGAATAGTCAAATGCATAAGAGCCTTAAAACTATTGAGGCTGAGACATATATAGCGTGTAACTCTTTCATGTAATTACTTTCTCAATTAATTAGATACACCAAAAAATTTATTACATAATCTTATGATGTATCCTTGATACACTATTATACCAAATGTCAAATTTTCATGATGTGTAAATAATTAATGCCCTTCACTTGTTCACAACATCTCCCTATGTATTTACATGTCATTTAACAGGTTAATAATTTTTAAACATCCAATGGGAAATTCTCAGTCCAGTTTATGCACAAGAATTTCCAATGCATTTAAACTATTCTTATATACCCCTTATAAAAATTTATCATTTGTATACCCACACTCCATTAATTAAAAAAACATATATCCTAGAACATTAGGTCATTTCCCAATAAAGGCTCTCTATCTATGATCAGGACTCATCCACCTAGGTCCAATGAAAAACTCAAGTTGGGGCATACCTTAAAAATTAGTGGATATTATATAAAATGTAAAGATATTATCACTAGGACCGTTGACTTTGGAAAAAATTAGATTATTCTCCATTTGGGATAGATTTACAGAAACTATTTTTTTCCTTTTTGAACATGAAATTATTGAAAGGACCGAAACATATATACAAATGATGGCTATTTTCTGATTAATAATTCTTTGAAAATCATTATGAATTGTCTGCTATCATTTGAACCTTTATGTTCTAGTTTGGGTTTACATGGTTTTATAAAAAACATATTTTTAACATTTCATGTGATACTCAGTTAATGATATTCCAAATATATAATGAATCAAATAATCATTGATCACACTATATGAAATTTTTAATATTTTTTCATTTATAAAGTATAATGGAATAAAAGAATATATGTATCATAGAGTATCCCTTATTGAACCCCATAAAAATAAATCCCCTAAAAGTATAGTCCCATTACATATTTTTTCAGAGGATTGCTTGATCTCAACTAGATTTTGTTCTAGGGAGGATATGGATTGGAATAATTGATAAAATGAATCATTTTACTCCTATGTGACCTATTTTAATACCACAAACCTACAAAAAATACAAATTCATTCCTTTAATATCATTTTTAGAATCCATCGTTTCTCTAAAATAATTCTTTCCAAGACTTGTAGCATATATTATATTTAGGATAGTTGTTATTAAATACTTTAAATAACAAGAATGATCATACCAATGTCAGCCTTCACAGAACTGACCAAATTCTGGTGGGTGGATACTTTTTCCACACACTAGGAATCCTTATTGGGGGACTCATCCAATCTTTGTGTGGTATATGATGATGCCTCCAATTATAATATCATTACTTCAATTGATCTATTCTACTCTCTCAGAGAAAATATTTATTTCACACAGGAATAAAGAACTATATAGTCTAATACCCCATAGTCAAATCTGGTAAAAATATATATGATATGACCTAGATGGTCCTTTTTCTCTTCCAAGGATCCCTATAAATTTATGGTCTAGATATCCCCCACACCTATTTTTGTATGTTCTTGTGAAATACTGCATACTCTAACCCTCAACTCGAGACCAAACCATGAAAATGAATATATTATAAAATAAAATTACTAAGAGAGGTGATCATATTCACATACTTTGATAATCATAGTATATAGATGTCTTTTTCATTAGATTAACCAGTTGTAGTGAATCCCCAAGAAGAATGGGTTGGTGCCTCTCAGATTGAAACTGTGGGTACTACAATGATATGTACAATAAATTATCAATCAATAGATGAATATTATGATGATATAAGATAGACATTGACCATGATAAATACTAGTAACATATCTTTTTCAATTGTATCACTAGAAACTTACATCACCCCAATTTCACATTCAGGGGAAGAAATAACACCCTCTTACATTGAGTGTCTTGGTGGCACCACTGACATTTGTTTCATAGCTTTCACTCCAATTGAAAGGGTTGTAAGTGTAATAAAATATTAAGAGACATGATAAATGTTGGTCAATGTTTTTGGTATCCAAATAATAACATACCCTCTCGTATTTATGCCTCCTTGAGATCCAATTTTTTGGTGAAATAGATTTTCTCATCAGCTTCCTCCCAATGTTAATTGACTCATGATGTGTCAAAGTGAATAATTTATCATACATATTCCCTAAGCACATGATCCATAATTTATATTTCCTAAAAAATCTCCACCTCTCTGTGAATTAGACCATGTGTCAATGTTTCCATTGTATTTGTAGAATACACACCTTTATTTCTTGGAAGAGAAGTCTATTCCATTACATTGATTTATTGAGGGCCTATATATGTAACTGGATAATAATAATATAATAATATTGTAACATCCTAGATAAATGAAGAATAATACATATTTCATATTTATTAATATTTGCGAATTAAATATTAATTTTACTTTAAAGGGATTACTATGTTCTATTGCGTACCCGATATGCATCAATGGGTTTCTTTGGAATCTTACATTGCACACTAATAATATAATATTATTATTTTAAATGGTAGTTAACTCCATGAAGTTTTATTGGAGGGAATGTATAAAACTATCTAAAATATGATTATACATGTTTGTTAAATGTATTTACATTTATCCAATAAAATATAGAGGCTTAAAATGTTAATGAATCTAATTTTGAGCATAATTTACATTAATAGGCCGATTTACCACCTTTTAAAGGAGAACCCTAATTAAATATAATTTTGGTCACATTAATATATTATATTTGATGAAATAAAATTTTTATTTAGAACGGGGACATCAAATTTTACTTTGGGTAATTTCTTTGGTATTTTTCTGATAAATTTTATTTTTTAATGAATAGTGAAAAATATTGTATTTTAATTCAAAAGTGCATTTTAATCTAATTTATTTATATGGTTAGATTATCTTTTTAATTTATTTTAAAGTGAAATTAAAATATATTTTTACCATTTGATCCAATGATGGTCATTGAAAGTAATTTCACTTAGAAATTGGACAAAAACAAGTATCAATCATTTGATAGTTATTGTTTCTTAAATACACGTTATTTGTTTTAACAACAGGAATTAATTTTTAAAATAATTAATGCCACTTCTATGTTTTTAATTTGGAAAAATAGGCATCAATTTTGAATTCGGAAAATCAAATAATGCATTAGCTGAATTTTTGGTATTTTTCTGAAAAACATCAATTTTTTATGAATAGTGACACCACTTAGTGGTAGTTAAAAAAATGACTTTTTCATTTAAATAATTTTTACCACTTCTATGAATTTAATTTTAAAAATCCGACATACATTGTTGTTATCAAGAAGTAAAATGTGGTTCATTAAGATGAAAATCAATTTTGGTGAATAGTAACTTTGGACTTTTATTTACCGCGGTTAAAAGTAAATAAGGTAATTCAAGGTTAAAAGAATATTATAATAATTCAAAATCACCTTAAAACTTGAAATAACCTTATTATTTGAGTCATTGAAGACCATGTGAATATTTGGGTCTATTTCGGGACCCCTTTGATCTACTTGGAAGCGATAATGACAATTTAGATTTGTAATTTAATGTAAAGGCCAAAATGACATAAACAAAAATATTTTAGTAATTAATTTTTATATGGTGTTATATAAGTCATATTTTCGACTATAAATATTATTTGGAAAGATAAAACGATTTACTATATCATGGTAGTTTTTTTAAAATTTTTAGACATCATATAAATTAAATTATTTATGACACAATAATGATGCAGTATTTACCTCATTAATAAATGATTTAAATAAATAAGATTATAATGATTAAAATATTATCCAAAACATGTCAAATTATGATTGGATGATTTTATTTCAACCATGACTCATCTTATCATCGAATATAATGATTTTTGGACCATTAGAAACTGAATATCATTATATTATAAAATAATAGTTTCACACTTTCCTAAAGAGCCCCTCCCCCCCCCTTATAAAAGGAGACCACTTCTAACCAATTCCTTACACCTCTCATTCCATTTATCATAACTCTGCCCAATTAAGCTATAAAAATCTCTATAATCCTTTTATAAGCCTTAACTTAGGCATAAAGAACTTCAAGAAGTCTTTTGGTTCAAACCAAAGGGAGTTACCCAAATTAAAGGTATCAATTTCTCTTAAATTCTTTTATTTCATTTTACTTCTCAAACCCCGAAACTCGTTTTATTCCATTCTTTTGTATCAAAACCAGTGTACTCAATATACAAGGATGATTTTATAATAAGTATTCAAAGTACACTTACACACACCTCCATCTAATGGATGAAGAACATAATGTTTCTGTGGATGGAAAACTAACGCCTCACAAAACGATGATTGTTCAATTACATCTTACCACCTCTCATGGTGGCCATTATGATGGCACTGTATTTATATATGATATATGTGATGTTTATGATTTTTTTATTCTTCTATAAATTCCAGTTATATCAAACTCATAAGGCTTCCATAGTGGGTAAATACGATAATCTCATTTGAGGAAGTGCGGACTACCGCCCCCTCAAAGTGATTTGATTCATTAATGCCTTATGTGGGATGTCTAAAGGATGGAGCTAATAATATTATATAACATATTATATTGGAATTAGAATATACATATGTATAATTATGTATTATTTCTATTAAAATACGAAATAGAAATGAAAGTAGCGTTCATGCGTACGTACGACTTACCGTCTCCATGAACGGTGCATTTCATTTTTACCTCTAAATGTCATGTACTATCATAAAAACATGTATATACTGGATATATATGATATATAAGATATCAAAATCATGAATATAATTATCTATATAATGAACTATTTACCAAATAGACAACGTGTAAACATAAGGTGTTCATTTTGACTCAAGTACCAAATATCGAAAAAATGAACGGTATTAACATAAATGATTACATAATAATTATAACATAGTAATAAGTGAAATAAAATAAGTAATAAACATGAAAAAGGTTATTAAGCAAGTATAAATTTATTTTATTTTATTATTTAGGATATTAAATAATGATCGAGTCAAGTCGGACACGAGGTAAGGGATCCGGCCTCTCTCTTTCTTTTCAAGTACTCCCTTTTCTGTCATTTCATTTAAGATCCATGTTCTTATGTTGTAGTATGTTATTTTATATTCACCATACTGTAATTTTTATTTTAATATGATGAGAGACCCTATATTACTATCATCAATTAATTTTAAGAATTTTTATGTGGCGCTGTTAGGCTGCCGAATTTTTGAAAGGGATATTCTTATCTCACTTTTAATTCCGTGATATTTCCATTGTTCGCCACTTATTCATTGCATGTGGTGTATTTTGTACTTCCATTTAATATATATTATCATTATTATCATTATTTTCATGGTATTATATGATTAATTTGGTGGTCATTAACTTTTGGTCATACGACTTAGTTGATTACAACGTGGTAAAGGGTTTTGTCTCACTTTATATTCCCGTGAGATTCATGCTATATTTGCCACTATTTCCTTTTGTGTGGTGTATGTACTTCCCATGATAGTAATCTTTGTGTAATATAATTTTATTTATGAGTATTTACATCATCATTTAATGATCCTTCTTTCATGTGGCGTATTTTTTTGTTAGTTACCAAATTGGTAAGGGAACCTTTCACCCTCCTCTTTTTAAAAGACTTCTTTTGTTATGTCTTTTAATTTACATCTTTTTATGTGGGGATATGTTATTCAATATCTTTATTGATGTAAACTATATGTACAAGTGATTAGATACCATTTTTATCTCATCAACTCATTTTCTGAATTTTAAAGTGATGTCGTTAGGCTGTCAAATTTTTACAAGGGAACTTCTTAACCCAATTTCAATTATTTGGGTTCAACTTGTACTTCTTGAACATGTCATACTATGAATATGTGTGAATGACCTCTGATTATTTTACACTTAATATCCACTTATATTGGGTGTATTTATATTTTTTACACATAATTATGTGATTTATTTATCCTTAATTTAATGTTACCACCGTTATAAGGGATTTCATCCCAATTTACATTTCCATTGAGACTTCATTGTTGTTATGCACCAATTCACTCTTATGGAATGTATATACTGTCCTTTGGAATAATATATCATGATTACATTTATTCTCATGATATAATAATGTTTTGATTAAATTTTATTCCTCAATTATTTGTAATCAAGCATCTCTCCTTTTTGATAAAAAAACTCGTTAACTAAAAGAATGTTTTAAATGTTTTAAAGATTTATTGTTATAAATATTTCTCATTAATGTACATGTTTTCAAAATGGGTTTTAGTATTTATTTATATGGACATTAAAGTTTTCACATTATAATTCTTTCAAAATCATCAAAGTTGTATGGGACACATTGATTCAAAAATCAATTTTTAAATGGTTTTGAAAATGATTTGATAAAACATTGTTTATTTCAATATCTTTATTTGATATATTGGAATATGGAAATGTTATCTTTACTTTATACATATGTTATATGTTATGATTATGTTATGGTTATTGGGCATTGTTTTCATATACGGGTGGTTTCGTGATAAACCTAGGGCTGGTGAGCCCGAGATTGCTCTCCAATGCATTGGGTAACGTGACAGAGGTAAACATGAATGTTTGTCCTTAGATATTTATGGAATATACTGTGATAGGTATTCCAAAGTAACTCCCTATCATAATTACAATTTATGTATGATATGGATTCCACAACTGACATTTATTATTAATGATTTCTATGTGTCTATCATAAATCTTATGATTTCATGAGGTAAGTAAAAGAGTTCATGTTTTGTTTGTATTTATGAACAAATGTTTTCACTCCTTTTTTATAACCATTACTGAGATTTTTATGATCATCCCATGTTTTGAAATGTTTTCACAGGACTTAAAGATGAATAAGGTCACGAATGGGATCATGGAAAATTCATGCTATCTAAAACATGGAACTAGAGAGGACTCTTTTTTATAAGAGTTTTTATTTTATGAAAACAATGGATACTATGTAGATATGTCTACCTTTTAATATTTTGAGATGTAATAGTTATGTTCTAATTTTCTAAAACTATAAACCTGAAAAGATCATCAATGTGAATTACTCTTTTAATTCAATATTTTGTAATGTTTAAGGCTGGGTCCTTAGAGTTGGTATTAGAGGTCGGTTTAGACAACTTTAGGGATTATGATTTTTCGTTAGACATATGGTTAGACCCTATCTATTATTTCAGTTAAATACTTATTTTATAAATTTTCAAATCAAGGAATGTCAGTTACAAATAGAAGGAGGAGGATCTCAAACGACATTCCTATCTCTTCCTGATGACATGCTTGCATTAATTATTCCAATGTCATGTTCGGATGATTGTGAAACGTTTTCTAGCATACAACTCACTTGCAAGCAGTTGTTTGAGATATCAAACACCTCCACTATACCTCATTATCATCGTGGGTCATGGGTTGTATTTAGAAAAAAAATCCTATTTCCACAATATTCTCATATTTTTAAGAAAGGTAAATATTATCAAAGCCTTTTCAAATATTTTACCTTATCATAAGATTTTGAAGCATATTATGATTTTATAAAAGGCGATGAAGAAGGAGACCCTTGTGCAACCAAATTATATGTGATTTTAAAATATATTCTCTCAGCACATTATTATGGTACTTTAAAAGGGCTATGAATTGAAAGTTTCAACTGAAATTTGGTTTGACTGTTTTATAGAAATCATATTTCATCAGATGTTTTGAAATTATATGTCATACATGATTATTTTCGAAAAATGTTTTTCTGTGAACACCCATATAACCCATGTTGTACAAGGAGTATTTGGATGGAGGAAGTAAATGATTTCAAAGGATCTCTAAATCATTGTTGCAATGCATGGACCTTCTACCTACGTGAAAAAGATGACGATGAAACCAAATGAACACTATGATCAAGGTATGCTGTTCTTCATTTTGGGGATTTTTTTATTTTATCATATGGTGGTGAAATAAGACATCAAGAATTAAGATGTTGAGATCATAATGAATTTGGATGAAAATAAGAGGTATAAGGAAACCAGTGAGGTTAAAACATGTAAGGGTTATTTTTGAGTTTTCTAAAAAGGACAACCCGTAGGATGAGTGACAACCCATCACATCCGGCAAGGCTTCAAGAATCGAACCCACAACCGAAGGGTGATAAGGGCGCATCGTCTACCACTAGCCTACTTGAAGTCCCTGGTTAGTATGACTTATAATTTTAGTAAAATGTTTTTATGGAATAAGAATATGTTGCCTTTTGGAACTTATGTTTTATCAAATGGGTATACATAGTATGGAAAAAGGATTTAGTGATTAAGTGATAAAAGGTTGTTGTGGAAGACATTATCTCTTTTGAGGAAACACTATATGCCTAAGGAAGATAGAATACTATGGGATTTCAATTGGGTAATAATGGTTGAAATTTTAGTTTGGAAGAATCTATGTTTTTATTATGTACACATGATGATTTTATTTATTTATGAAAATGATTAACCTATCAAGAAGAGTTCGTGATTAGGTTAATTACTTTTCAATATGAGACTTTATGAGACACTGGTGTTACTTGGAGATAAATGTTAAGATGTTTCTTGGAAGTATATATAATTAAATCCTTATGATACTTGGGTAACAATCAAAGTTTGGATTAATTTTGATGAAATTTAGGGACAATTGTTAATTGAATGGTCTTTGTGGAACTTTGGATTTCGTTAAGACAAATTTTAGAGATTAAGAGTAGTTTCTCTTTATAAAAAAGTTTATCCTTTTTGGGGATTATCTGATCTTGTACTATCGTTTTGGTTTTAGTTAATATCTAAAGACAAGGGAAATATATAGTTCATATTTTTTGGATTACGTTATTCTCTCGAAGTTGATTATATCACTTTTAATGTAAACAAGTCATCCTGAATACTCATCGTATGGAGGAAATATGAGTTTGTGTTAGAAATCTAGTGAAGGATAAAATTCTAAATGAAAAGTAATTGTGTTTCCATATGTTTT
This sequence comes from Viscum album, assembly GCA_963277665.1. Classification (NCBI taxonomy): domain Eukaryota; kingdom Viridiplantae; phylum Streptophyta; class Magnoliopsida; order Santalales; family Viscaceae; genus Viscum; species Viscum album. Next base: position 318,955,886 of record OY728145.1, on the reverse strand, counting down.
TAGTGAAGCTCAAAAATAAATTCCTCAATGAAAAGTAACTTAAAACAAAAACCTTATCTGTTAACTTTTCCTACTGGGAAATCAAGGACTATTTAACCCATCACATATTTGTGATTTTCTAGTGGTTAACTTTATCGTAAACATGTTTTCTATCACTCTACATCAGAACTTGATGGTTTGTTTTCTCCTCTATATCCATGTTTTCATGGAATCCTTGTATCTGTTGTCTCAGGTAACCGTTGTACTTCTCTTAATTTATCTTAAAGTGATAGTTTTATTAACTATTTTTCCGACGTGGGGCTTTTAATGAAGTTTCCAAGCCTAGTTTTAAAATTGTGAGGACACAATTCCCAAAAGGGGGGAAGGATGTTACATCCCAGAAAAGTGAACAATAAGACATATTTTTTATTTATTAATATGTGAGAATTAAATATTAATTTTACTTTAATGGGGTTGCTATGTTCGATTGCGTACCCGATACGCAACAACGGGTTTCTTTGGAATCTTACGTTGCACAATAATAATATAATATTAATACTTTATATGTTAGTTATCTCCTAGCCATTTTATTGGCTGGAATGAATCAAACTAACTGAAATATGATTATAAATGTTTGTTAAATGTATTTACATTTATCTAATAATAGTTATAGGCTTAAAATGTGAATGAATCTAATTTTAAGCATAATTTACATTAAAAGGCCGATTTACCGCCTTTTAATGGGGAAACCTAATTAAATATAATTTTGGTTACTTTAATACATTATATTTGACGATATAAATCTTTCTTTAGAACAGGGACATCAAATTTTACTTCGGGTAATTTTTTTGTATTTTTCTGATAAAGTTTAATTTTAATGATTAGTGAAAATATTGTATTTTAATTCAAAAGTGCCATTTAATCTAATTTATTTATATGGTTAGATTATATTTTTAATTGATTTTAAAGTTAAATTAAAATATATTTTTATTATTTGATCCAATGTTGGTCATTGGAAGTAATTTCACTTTGAAATTGGATATAAACAAGTATCAATCTTTTGATAATTATTGTTTCTTAAAAAAATGCTATTTATTTTAACAAAGGGAATTAATTTTTAAATTAATTAATGACACATATATGTTTTGAATTTGGAAAAATAGACATCAATTTTTAATTTGGAATATCAAATAATTCTTCAGCTGAATTTTTGGTATTTTTCTGAAAAACTTCAATTTTTGATGAATAGTGACACCACTTAGTGGTAGTTAAAAAACTGACTTTTTCATTTAAATGAAATTTTACCACTTCTGTGATTTGAATTTCAAAAATCTGATATACATGGTTGTTATCAAGAATTAAAATATGGTTCATTACGATGAAATTAATTTTTGGTGAATAGTAATTTGTGACTTTTATTTACCACAGTTAAAGGTAAATATGGTAATTCAAGGTTTAAAGAATATTATAATAATTCAAAATTACCTTAAAACATGTCCTAACCTTATTGTTTGAGTCAATAACTCCCATGGGCATATTTTTGTCTATTTTGGGACCCCTTTTATCCACTTGGAAGTGATAATGACATTTTAGATTAATTAATTTAAAGTAAAGGCCAAAATGACATAAACAAAAATCTTTTAGTAATTAATATTTTAATGGTGTTATATAATTCCTATTTTCAAATATAAATATTATTTGGAAATATAAAAAGATTTTATATGTAATGGTATTTTTATTATAATTTTTAGACATCAAATAAATTTAATTATTTATGACACAATAATGATGTTGTATTTACCTCATTAATAAACGATTTACATAAATAAGATTATAATGATTAAAATATTATCCACAACATGTAAAATTATAATTGAATGATTTTATTTTGACCATGACTCATCTTATCTTCGAATATAATGATTTTGGGACCATTAAAGAATGAATATCAATATATAGTAAAATAATAGTTTCAGACTTTCCTAAAGAGCCCCTCCTCCCCCTTGTAAAAGGAGACCACTTATAACCAATTCCTCAGACCTATCAAGCCATTTGTCTCGTCCAACCTCTACCCAATTAAGTTCTAAAAATACCACTCCTCCTCTTAGAAGCCTTACCTTAGGCAGAAGGAACTTCAAGAAGTCCTTTGGTTCAAACCAAAGGGAGTTACCAAAATTAAAGGTAACAGTTTCTCTTAAATTGTTTTCTTTTATTTTACATCTCCAACCCATAAACTCCTTTTATTTCATTATTTTGTAACAAAACTAGTATCCTAAATATACTAGGATGTTGTTATAAGATGGATTAGAACTAAACTTACACAAACATCCATCTAATGGATGAAGAACATAATGTTTATGTGGATGGAAATCTAACGCCTCACGAAACAATGATTGTTCAATTACATCTTACCACCTCTCATGGTGGCCATTATGATAGAACTGTATTTATATATGATATATGTTATGTTTATGGTTTCTTTATGCTTTTGTAATTCCCAATTATATCAAACCTTTATGGTTTCCATTGTGGGTAAAGACGATAATCTCATTTGAGGAAGTGCGGACTACCGCCCCCTCAAAATGATTTGATTCTTTAATGCCTTAAGTGGGATGTATAAAGGAAGGAGTTAACAATATTATATATGATATTATACTGGAATTATAATATACCTATGTATCATTATGAATTATTTCCATTAAAATAAAAAAATAGAAATGAAAGTAGTGTTCATGCATACGCACGGCTTACCATCTCCATGGACGGTGCATTTCATTTCATACCTCTAAATGTTATGTACTATTATAAAAACATGTATATACTAAATATATATGAAATATAAGATATCCAAATCATGAATATCATTCTGTAAATAATGAACTATTGACCACATAGAAAACTTTTAAATATAAGGTGTTCATTTGGACTCAAGTACCAAATATCGAAAAAATGAACGTTATTAACTTAAATGATTACATAATGTTTATAACATGGTAATAAGTGATATAAAAGGAATAATAAACTTGAAAAAGGTTCATAATCAAGTAGAAATTAACATTAGTTTATTATTCAGGATATTAAAGAATGATCGAGTCAAGTTGGGCATGAGGTAAGGGATCTGACCTCTCTCTTTCTGTTCAAGTACTCTCTTTTATGTCATTTCATTTATGCTCCATGTTATTATGTTGGAGGATGTTATTTTATATTAGTTATACCGTAATTTTTATTTTTAGATGATGAGAGACCCTCTCTTACTCTCATCAATTAATTTTAAGAATTTTTATGTGGCGACGTTAGGCTGCCAAATTTTTGTAAGGGATTTTCTTATCTCACTTTTTATTCCATGAGATTTCCATTGTTTGCCACTTATTCATTGCATGTGGTGTATTTTGTACTTCCATTTGATATATATTATCATGATTATACTCATGTTCATGGTATTCTGTGATTCATTTGGTGGTTATTAACTTTTGGTCATACGAATCAGTTGATTACAATGTGGTAAACGGTTTCATCTCACTTTTTATTCATGTGAGATTAATGCTATATTTTCCACTATTTCCTTTTATTTGTTGTATGTACTGCCCATGATTGTAATATTTTTGTAGTATAATTTTCTTTATGATTATTTACATCTTTATTGAATGATCCTTCTTTCAGGTGGTGTATTTGTTTTAGTTACCAAATTGGTAATGGAACCTTTCACCCTCCTCTTTTTAATAAACTTCTTTTGTTATGCCTTTTAATTTACATCTTTTTATGTTGGGATATGTTATTCAATATCCTTATTTATGTAAACTATATTTCCTTGTGATGAGATACCATTTTTTTCTCATCAACTCATTTTCTTAATTTTAATGTAATACCGTTAGGCCATCAAATATTTACAAGGGAACTTCTTAACCCAATTTCAATTCGTTGTGTTAAACATGTACTTATTGAACATGTCATGCTATGAATATGTTTGAATGTCCTATGATTGTTTTACACTTAATATCCACTTATATTGGGTATATTTATATTTTTCACACATAATTATGTGATTTATTTATCCTTAATTTAATGATACCATCTTTATAAGGGATTTCATCTCAATTTACCTTTCCATTAAGACTTCATTGTTGTTATGAACCAATTCACTCTTATGTGGTATATATACTGTCCTTTGGAATAATATATCATGAATAACTTTATTTTAATGATATTATAATGTTTTGATTAAATTTTATTCCTCAATTATTTTTATTCAAGCGTCTCTCCTTTGTGTTAAAAAACTCTTTAACTAAAAGATAGTTTTAAATGTTTTAAATATTTATTCTTATAAATATTTATCATTAGTGTCCATGTTTTCAAAATGGGTTTTAGGATTTATTTATATGGACATTAATGTTTTAAAATGATAATTCTTTTAAAATCTTCAAGGTTGTATGGGACACTTTGATTCAAAAATAAATTTTTAAACGGTTTTGAAAATGATTTGATAAAAAATTGTTTATTTCAATATCTTGATTTGATATATTGGAATGTGGAAATGTTATATTTCCTTTATACATGTGTTATATGTTATGATTATGTTATGGTTATTGGGTATATTGTTTGTATATGGGTGGTTCTGTGATAAACCTAGGGGTGAGCCCGAGATAGCTCTCTAATGCATTGGGTAACATGATGGAGGTAAACATGAATGTTTATCCTAAGAGATTTAGGGAATATACTGTGATGAGTCTTCCAATGTAACTCCCTATGTAGCTGTGATAGATACAATGTAAGTATGATATGTATTCCACAAGTTACCTTTATGATTAATGATTTCTATGTGTCTTTCAAAAATATTATGATTTCATGAGGTTAGTAAAAGAGTTCATGTTTTGTATGTATTTATGAAAAAATGTTTTCATTCTTTGTTTTAAAACACTTACTGAGATTTTTTTTTTCATCCCATGTTTTGAAATTTTTTCACAGGACTTAAAGATAAATAAGGTCAAGGATGGGATCAAGGAAAAGTCATGCTATATAAAACATGGAACTAGACATGACTCTTTTTTTAAGAGTTTTTATTTTATGAAAAAAATGGAAACTATGTAGATATGTCTACCCTGTAATCTTTTGAGATGTAATAGTTATGTACTAATTCTCTAAAACTCTAAACCTGAAAGGATCCTCAATGTGAATTATTCATTTAATTCAATATTATGTAATGTTTAAGGCCGAGTCCTTATAAAAATATACTAGGAAGAATTATTCAAAACATTCTACTCTTACTTGACTATTCTAGATGATAAACTAGCAATTATCTAGAATGATTCATTTTCCTTATCTTTCTTAATGATGGATTGATACAGGTAGAAAACATAAGGTACAAAATATGGCACTGATAGAATAATAGATCGCGATGCCTCAAAAAAATTATAAATATCATTCATTAGATCCATTTTATTGGGATATCCTTCATTATCATTATCACAGTAATTAACTATGTAAACATAAATGTTCACATCTCAAAGGGAGAAACCTAATTATTCCAGGTATAATTCCATCCCTTTAACTTCCTACCATACTAAAGAAAATAGAAAATATATCAATATGATTTTGATCATAATGAGTCTTTTGAGGATGGTAGTAATGATAGTTTTACCTATTATTTGGAGGTAATATTATCTCACGTATCCACAATAACCACTATCAATCTAGGATTCATTATATGCTACACCTAGGGTGAATAGTATATTAAAGAACATCATGCTTTAACTGCTGCATCATGGTATTTATATAAAGACTTAACCTAAATGGGTTGATCCTTAAAAGAGATTCCCCTTGGAGTAGTGACATGTGATAATACCACCATGACCATCTCCACATGACATAATAAACCCAATAATTATGTTACTGAGTTATCCTTCCTCTAAACATTCTAATGCTAACATGTAGTAGGAAATTCCAATACAGTCGGGACATCATTATTTGGAACATTTATTATTCTCGTTGCACTCAATGGAACCTATATCGATCATAAAAAAGATTCATGATTCATCACGTGCTTATGAATAATATATATAACCATTTTTATACAAAAATATGGCTTCATTATAGGCCTCAGGTTAGTTTATACCATCATTTGTAGCTCTATAGACATAGTAACAAATGAATATTATGGCCTATTTTGGTATGAGTAGTTCCCTGAATCAAAATAATCCTTATAAAGGCTAACATCAGCACTGGTCGGAAAACATTTTTCCTTAATATGAGTCTCCTACTGAGTAAATAAAAAGATGTTAGGATACCAGCTAGATTCATTCAGATCAAGTGTATAGAGGAGTATGAAACCAAATTTTAATATATTAAAATTAACACCCAAAATGACATGGTGAGTACTATGGGAAGATTAATTTACTATCAATTTTATTTGAGAAGATTCACTAAAAAAATTCTAATCAAGTAAGACCGATCAGTAGGTTTACACACATAGTTATCGGTTATGTTACCAGTGGGTTCATCATACGTCCTGAAAAATATATTATCATAGTAGCTTAGGTGGATCCTAATTTCCCATATCATTAGAATAATATGACTGACTGCAATAATGAATTATAAAATAGGTATTGAATTTTAAATCACATTATTCTCACCATTAAAATACTCATTCTCACCAAGGTCATCCCCCATCCTACCCCACAAATCATGGAAGGGTCTATTGAATTTTTATGGGGGTTCTCCCCTTTTAATATGGTGTAGAAAGTAATATAGTCTAAAAACATAGGAATGGAAAATCTGTTTTTTATTCCTCATACCATGGCCACCACGATCATGAATGTGAAAACTCTTACTCCGCCGTTCTCATAGACTAGAAGCTTGTACCAGCACGTCTACAAAGATTTAGTTCCATAAATTTGAGAAAATGTATAGATTTTAGGAATAATCTACCACCCACATATATTGAATAGTCCTTCATAAACCATTATCAAGTAATAGCCGTCTACTCTATGGGATCCCCAAGTTGGGATAGTCATTGTGTTTTAATTAATGGTTTACAATGGGCCTTTTAGAATTATAATTTAGCCCATTTCATTGTTTAGGACGTGTTGTTTTTAACAATACATATTTAATGGGGAGATTGTTGAGCAAACGTTTTGTTATTAATAAGGGGGTATTGTTGAGAATAATACTGTATCTCTTTATGATGATTTTGATATTCACAAATACCCTTAAATTTATTTCTAATGATTTTAATTTAAGTACTTTTCAAGAATTAAATATTTTATATATTCTCATTTTTTGGAAGAATATTCAAGTGTTTTCATAGCTTGGAACAATTTTTAAACCATCCGGGAATCAATTTAAAGTGTTCTGGAAACACTATTCATACCTTACATTTGAAAAGCGTAGTGTAAACAAAAAAAGGAAAGTGTAGAGTAAAGAAATAGAGGAAAGTATAGCGTAAAGAAAGAAAGGAAAGTGTAGTGTAAAGAAAGGAAGGAACTCTCTATTTACTCTTTACAGATTATCAGAAAAGTATGGTTAAACAACAATACGTCATCAGAAAAGTATGAAAGAAAGGAGCCCTACGTGAAGAAGAACCCTATGTTAAGAAGAAACCCTATGTTTGGGATATTGAGAAAGTATGGAAGAAGAAACATTACGTAAGTATTTAATGTTTTGTTTGTTTCAGAAAAGTATGGTTGATCAACCTTACTTTTGTAAACAACCTTACGTTACTTGAAAAAGTATGGATCGTAAACCTTATGTATAGAATCTTAAAAAAGTATGGTATACATTTGGATATGGAAGAGAAATGTTTGGATGGTCAACCCTATGTTTGTGGTCAACCATATTTCATCAAACTTACATTCGTCATCAACCTTATGTTTGAAAAATGTGAAATCAACCCTACGTTTGATCTATGATACGTTTCATAGGATGCATGCAGTGAAACTCAAACATACGTTTGGTGTCAGGAATTTGAAGTTGATATTTTTTGTTCACCAATGTGCAAGCGATTGATCAGGATAATTTTAACCCGAACAAAACGCTAATTTTAAAGTGTGTCCTTGAAAAATTCAGAATCGTTTGATGGATTGATTTAACCTAGGATTTTCATGGTGAATATTATGGATTTTTACAATTGATCAGATTAATTCACAAGTTTGAATATTGCGTGTCAAAGGGAAATATTTGTGGATCTGATTTTTCAGAGGAAGCATTCGATATATCTGTTCTCATTTTTGAATTTCAAAGAACAATATACACATCATAACAGAAACAAGTGTGATATATGAAAAAGTGTACAGAGATCGATATAGTAAAGATTTGAAAGAAGAGCACATAGTGATCAATAACGCCAGTGCAGATACAATCATTGTATTCAAAATAAATATTTGCTTCACAATCAATACTATTTATGAAGAGCGAAAATAGTGAAAAATCAAGATACAAAGATCTACTGATTACAAAGAGCGGATATGATCTATTGTTTTGAAGAAGAAGGAACAGAACAGAAGATTCATCTATTTGTCAACGAATATCTTTTGTGAATCTGATGCTACTTAAGTTGCAATTATATTTTCTATATCTACTACAATCGGATTGACTCATAACTACTTTGACTTGAAGATCAATATTTCTGAAGACGATGATCCATCTATTGTCAATTGCATTATGTTTCAATTGTGAAGATCAACTGGAAAAGTTATTTCTAAATGAAAACACTTTTTATCTTGAGTGACCAGCTTCTCGTACTATGCTGAGTAGGTTCGTGTTTGAAGCAGAAGTCTTTGTGTTCCTGAATATTGTAAAGGTTTGAATTTCTTGTTTTCAGTAGTTGGACAATATGTGGAAAAGAGAACCAGATAGTGAAACTCACAAAGCTCGTGGAGTAGAGCTTTGGTGGAGTGGACTAGGGGCTTCTGTTCCCCGAACCACTATACATATGTGTGTCCCTGCTTTTACTTATTCTGCTACATGATCAAATTTGGTAAATCATAGAGGATAGAACTCGATCAATCTAAGGTTTAATGAAAATTATGAAAGACACAATTCACCCGCCCTATTGTGTGAAATCTATATATTCAAGATACAACAATTGGTATCAGAGGTGGAGCTTCTAATAGAGCTTTAGCAAGTCAGAAGAATTTAAAGATTATACAGCAGAGCATCATGACTGATACAAGAGAAGGCATGTCAATAGTCAGAGCACCATAATTTAATGGAGACAACTATGGATTCTGGAAATTTCACTTGATAATATATCTGAAAAACCTCAGATATAAAATCTATTCAAAGATTATGACTCCATATAAAATTCCTGAAAATCATGAGACATGGAGTGCTGCTACAGAGGCAGAGTATGATATGAAATCGAAGGCTATGAATGCAATCATCTGATGTCTAGGACCAGATGAATTTAACATAGTATCTCAGTGCCCGACAACATATGAGATGTGGAAAACAATAGATATGGTGTATGAACGAATAGACAATGTGAGAAAAATGAGATATGCTAGTACCAAATTGAAATTTGATACTTTCAGAATGTTTGAAGGTGAAATCATTACCCAAATTAATGGGATATTGGAAAAAATTGTCAATAATATAGCATCTCTAGGAGATCCAATCAACCAGGCTTATCATGCATTAAAAGTACTAAGGGTACTTCCTACTAGATGGAATGGTATCTCTGCTACAATCAGACAATCAAAACCTGTTAAAAATCTAACCATGAGATAGATGATTGTTACACTGATGATCTATGATGCTGAAATGCAAGATGAGGAAAATGAACATAATGTCTACATCAAAAAGTATGATACTACCTTGAAGTTAACTTCACAACAAAAGAATAGAAAGATGAAGAAGAGAGAACTCAAAGCCAAATAAGAGAGCTCTAACTCATCAAACTCAGATGAAGAATTGGCTCATCTAGCCAAAAAATTCAGAAAATTATACAATAAGAAAAGTCTCTTCAAAAAATCCTTTAAGAAAGATGATAAGGAAGTAAGATGATATGAATTCCTGAAGATGGAGCGCATCAAAACAGATTTTCCACAATTGAAAGATTTAAATAAGACGCAATTATTTAAAATAAATGACTATGTGTAGAAAGAAAAAAAGCTATGAAAGCAACTTGGAGTTTATATGAAGACTCCAATATCTCTCCAGAAAAAATCTCAGAGAAAGAAGAAGTCAATCTATAAGAAAACATGTGTTTCATGATAGAAACAGACAAGGGAGCATGCCACCATAGCAGAAAAGATATATGGTACATGTATAGTGGCTGCACAAGGAATATGAGTGGGAACTCAACAAATTTTATGACACTCTCTCAAAAGGAAGGAGGACCTGTCACATTTGGGGACAGTGCCAAAGGAAAAATCATTGGAGTTGGAACTGTTGGAGATCTAAAAATAGTCTCAATAAATAAAGTAATTTATGTACAAGGTTTGAAACACAACATTATAAGTATCTTTTAACTTTATGATGATGGATATACTGTTGATTTTACTAATAATTCTTGTACTATTTTTAAAGATAAAATTTTTAAATTTAAGGAACCAAGAACTAACAATGGTTGTACTTTGGATTTAAATTCTTTGTGTAAACAACAATAAAAATTTCTTTACTTCTAAAGTAAGTGAATTTTGGATCTGTTATAGGAGATTTGGACATTGTAATATATATGTTTTACATAAGTTATCTAAGAAACACTTAGTTTCTTGATATTCCTAGTCTCAGATTTGAATGTAACAGATTATGTGATGCAAGCTAACTTGGCAAGCAACACAAATCATCATTCTAATCTGTTAATAAAGTTGCTACTACTAAACCTCTAGAACATATCCATATTGAATTGTTTGGACCTTCAAGAGTAGCAATGTTGGATGATAAATTATATGTTGATTTATTAGTTGATGATTATTCTATATTTACTTAGATTTTCTTTTTAAAATTTTAAAATTAAGCTTTTACTTTATTTGAATGTTTCCACAAATCTGTTCAAAATGAAAAAGGTTTTAATATAATCTCATTGAGAAGTGATCATGGTGGAGAATTTGAGAATCAAGAATTTAATTTCTTTTGCTCAAACATGGGTCTTAAGCACACCTTCTATGCACAAAGAACACCTCAATAGAATGGGATTGTAGAAAGACGAAATAGAACAATTCAACAAATTTCTTGAACAATGTTAAATGAATATAGACTACATATATATTTTTGGGCAGAAGCTATAAATATAGTTTTCTATATAATTAACAGAGTTTTAATAAGACCTATTTTGAAAAAGACACCCTATGGACTTTGGAATAATAAAAAACCTAAAGTAAAAGACTTTAATGTTTTTGGATGCAAGTTTTACGCCTTAATCACCAAGGACAATCTTGGTATGTTTGATCCAAAATCAGATGAATGAATTTTCTTGGGATATTCTGCTATTTCAAAAGATTATAGAATTTTTAATAAAATTTCAAGGATTTTTGAAGAATTAGTTCATGTGAAATTTGATGAATCTGATCCCTTTGAGGAAAGGACAGATCAAATAGATGAACCTGACTCTAAAAATAACATGAGACTTGAGAACTTAAATAATGATTTTGAAAATGATATAAAAGAAATTCAGTCCAGTTCATAGAAACATGATACTAATGAACCTTTAAATGTATTTCTTAGACAGTCTAGAAACCTAAATAATAATCCTTTAGAAACTTTGATGGGTGACTTAGAAAATGGTATTCTAACTAGAAAAAACTTAGGAAATCTAGTGGAATTTTCTGCCTTCCTATCCTAACTAGAATCCAAGACTATTGAAGAAACATTAGATGATGAAAGATGGGTAATAGCAATGCAAGATGAATGAAATCAGTTCAAAAGAAATGAAGTTTAGAAATTAGTGTAAAGAACTAAGAATTATCCAGTAATAGGAACCAAATGGATCTTTAGAAATAAATAGTATGGCCAAGGTATAATAACTATAAGTAATGCATGATTAGTAGCTAAAGTATATAGTCAAGAAGATATAATAGTTTATGATTAGACTTTTTCACCTGTAGCTAGGATAGAAGCCATTAGAATCATTTTAACCTATGCATCTCATGTGAATTTTAAATTATTTCATATGGATGTTAAATCTGCCTTTTTAAATGGTTATTCAATGGAGGAAGTTTATGTTGAGAAACCTCCTGGTTTTGAAAACTCTAAAAAACAGGATTCTGTTTTTAAATATACTATAGTTCTTTATAGCCTTAAACAAGCACCTAGAGCATGGTATGCAAGATTATGTTCTTTTCTTTTGAAAAATGATTTTAATGTTGGATTTGTAGATCCAACACTCTTTAAGAAAACTGTGAAAATTAATGTTTTATTGGTTCAAATTTATATTGATGATGTAATTTTTGGATCAGCTAATAAAACACATTGTCATGAATTTTCAAAATTAATTCAAGAGGAAATTGAAATGAGTATTATGGGAGAATTTATTTTCATTTTTGGACTTCAAATATTTCAAAAATATTTTGAAAATGTTTTAAATAAAAGTAAATACATTGTTGATTTACTTAAGAAATTTGGACTTGAAATCAACAAAACATTTACAACTCCTATGTGTACTAATATAAAACTTCATTTGGATGAAACTGGGAAATCGATTAACAAAAAGTTATATAGAGGTATGATTGGTATTTTGTTATATCTTACTGCTAGAAGGCCAGATATAATGTATTTAGTATGTCTTTGTGCTAAATTTCAATCAAATCCCAAACAATATAATTTAACTACTATTAAAAGAAATTTTTACATATTTAAAAGGAATTACATTTACATCTCTACTCTATCCTAAAACTTATGATTTAAATTTGATTTCATATTCAGATGCTGACTTTGGAAGTTTTAGATTAGATAGAAAAAGAACATCACAAACATGTCACTTTTTAGAAATTTCATTAGTGTCATGGTCTAGTAAGAAACAACATTCAATTGCCCTGTCAACAGCTGAGGTAGAATATGTATCTATTGTCAGTTGTTGTGCACAAGTGTTGTGCATTAAAAACACTCTTATGGAATTTGGATTGAATTTTAATAGTACACCTATTTTATGTGATAATACAAGTGCAATTAATATTTCAAAGCAATCCTATTAGTCATTCTAGAATATAGAACATTGATATAAGAAATCACTTTTTAAGAGATCATGTTATTAAAAAGGATATATTTTTAGAATTTATAAATACAAAAATTCAATTAGCAGATATTTTTACTAAACCACTTCCCACTGCAAGGTTTAATTTTATTAAGGGGGAGCTAGGTTTATTTAATTTTAAATATTTTTTTTAATTATAATTTTAAATGTTATTTATTTAATTTTATTTATTTTGATTTTATTTTCTTAATTGTGTAAATTTTATTTTGTTTGTAAATACTGTTGAAGATAAATTAATTATTTGTTTTTCTAAAAAGGATTAACTTTTTTTTTAATTTATGTTAAATTTGTTGCATAAAAATTTTATTTGTTTTTAAAATAAATTTAATGATTTGTGATTACACTAGAATCAAGGCTGTCAGAGCCCTTTGGAATTCGAAACCATTTCATTTCCACAAAAAACCCTTTCGGACCCGACACCACATCCTGTTGCACATCCCTGATCTTAGAATCTTCAAACCCTAAAATCTTCGAACCTTTAGAAATCTACTCAGTAATGGCAAAGACCATGCTAGCACATGTGGCCGAGATCAGTGAAACGAATAGGGAAAAGTCTGTTGGGCGAAAAATTTTGCAAGGTAAAGTTATAGATCTGGAATGGCTATTCTAAACTAATCTAATTTTGAAATATGCTTTGTCTATTAAAAACCTTGGGCAGACTTTCAATAGGGAAAGGGCTGAGTATATGTATGAGGTAGAACTACGTTATTTCATTAGAACAGTTAATTCCAGTATAGGTGAGGATGAAGACACTATGATTTCAAATATTGAGGATAGAGATTTCTCAATCTCTTTTGTTGAAATAGGAAAAATCCTAAATTTCCCGTATGAATGAGTTTATCATTTGGATATGAAAAATTTTGGAGATGCTATGCATAAATCAGAGGACATTATGTCCATTTTGTTTGGAACAACTACTGTTAAAAAAATATGATAAAGGATTTATAACCGGATCAGAAGATATTGGTTAAATTTTTTCAGACTGGAATAGCTCCAAGGATGTCAGAAATGGAAAAGATTTTGTACCCTGATATGTACAAAATGTATCTTCTTTTAAGTGAAATCAAAATAAACTTCCCAAAGTACATGGTAAGGTACAAAAATTACTGCTACCAGAGCAAGGCAAGAATTAACTTCTATCCTTTTCGAAGGTTCATTTCAAAGTTGTTGCTCATGAAAGGATTGGTAAGGTTTGTAGAAGCAAGAACAAGGTGTCATCACGGTAATACCTTTAGTACTGGGACACTAAGGAAAATTGGTTATTTATGGAGCACCATAAAAGGAAAAATCTTGCCAGTGGGGGCAGAAGAGGAAGTATAGGAGATAGCTCCAGCTCAGTCTGAAAAATCTAAAGAAAAACAACCTTAAACCAGAGAAACTACAACTGCAAGGAAAATTCTTTTTGATATTGCAGAGGTTGAAGATGAATGATGTCATGAAGGACTTCAAGTAATAAGGAAAAGAGCTGCAAGAGTAGAAGAGGAAACATTGCTTTCTCAACCACTATCTTTTAAATATATTTTGGGCTATTGTTTTGTGAGGGATAAGGATAATATTGTTGAACCTCAAGAAAAGGTAGCTCATGTTGCAATGGATTTTGAAACAGAGAGACCCGAAACTACTGTTGTTGAACCTGAAAGTGTTGAATCAGTGGATGAACATTAAAATGAGACTAAAATTGATGTTGTGAAAGAGGGAGTTCCTGGAGGAGAAGTGGCCAGTCCTCAGGCTGTTCAAGAGGAAAATTTTGTTGAAAATCTTATTTAAGATGATATCATTATTGAAGAAAATGCTTATGATGCATAAAATGTTCAAACTAAAGTGTTTCTGGAATATTTTTGTGTGGAAGTTTCTAAGAAAGACTCTGAGAAAAAATCAATAGAGAAAGCTGAAAAGGGAGGTGAAGAAACAGTTGTAAAATCTTTTCCCCTAGTGTTGATTCATCAACGAATTGAAGAAGAAAATCAAGTACATAGTGCTTCTACTTCATCAAATGAAGAAATTGAAGATGTTTACAAGATTTTAACAAGACTAGAAATTGTGAATTCCGCTCTAAGGAGAGCATTGGAATTAGAGAAGTTGAAAATTTAGAGACTGAAATCAAGCATAGTTTCAAGAAATGAAGTTGAGAATTTCAAGAATGAAATGTTGACAGAAGTGGTCAAAATGAAATCAGAAATGGTTTTGAAATCAGATCTATCTAGTTTTATAGATTATATGGAAACTCAGTTTGAATCCATAAGGACTAGTGGAGCCAGTGGTTTAGGTACATCACCTGACCTCATAAAAATATTTCAAGCTATTACAACTGTAATCGGAAATATGAATTACAGGTTTACTGATCTTCAATGTAATAGTGCTCCATTATCAGTGTTTCTGGACAATCAGAAATTTGTAGTGGATCAGCTGACATCCAATGAGCCAGGAATTAGAACAATGTTAAATCATATGTCAGAGAAGCCGTCAGTGTTTATAGAAAAAGAAGAATGAATGAATGAGTTTTTCAGAGTCAATTTAATCCAGGATATTCATATGACTCAGGATAACAGACAGCTCATTATCAAACTTGGATATGGGATGATGAAGAGATTGAGGGAACAACTTACAAAAATCAAGGATGTTGTTCAGAGAGGATAGAACCTATCTTAATCATAATATCCCTTGATTCCTATGTATATAATTATCATGTACATACTGCTATTTTTGAATGAAAATTTGTTACAGTATTTATTTATTAGTTATCTGTTTGTTTATCTATTTTTTACTATTTTATGTTTAAATATGCCAGTATACCGGATTACCTTACTGATAAATAGTTAATTATAGCATTTACCTAATATTCAGTGCAACATTAAATGTGTCAAAATCCATGATTTATCATTCTTTTTGATATCAGAAAAAGGGGGAGAAATTCAGATAAACACAACATTTTATTTTAAGATATTAAAAAAATATTTAAATGATTTCCTGTATATTTTCAAATAATTTTTATTTTAATTTAAAAAAATTCTTTGGATTTATATAGATTTATACTTATACAACAAACTATTTTAAGTTATTAACAGTCAATTATTATAAACAGAAATTTTCTTTTACTTTTTATTCAGAGGGTGAAATTTTGATAAAACTAAAAACTTCTATTTTATTCTTTACTTTTATTTTTAAGGAAAAATAATGTTATTTTAATATAAATAAAGGGGTAGAAATTTATTTTTATGATTAATGATAATACAATCTTTATTTATTGAAATTATTTTGTTAAAATTAAATATGGTTTTATCTTTTCAAAATTCTAAACTATAAGTAACTAATTTTTAAAGTTAATTTCATTTAATTAGTGTTATTATTTTATCAGTTTTGTGATCATAAAAAAGAAGGAGATTGTTGATCACATATTGTTTTCAATAATACATATTTAATGGGGAGATTGTTGAGAAAACGTTTTATTGATAATAAGGGGGGTATTGTTGAGAACAATACTCTATCTCTTTATGATGATTTTAATGTTCACAAATACACTATAATTGTTTTCTAATGATTTTACTTTATTTATTTTTTTAGGAATTATATATTTTATATATTCTCATTTTTGGAAGAATATTCATGTGTTTATACAGCGTGGAACAATTGCTAAACCATTGGAGAATTAATTTAAATTGTTCTGGAAACACTATTCATACCTTACGTTTGGAAAGCGTAGCATAAAGAAAGAAAGGAAACTATAGCGTAAAGAAGGAAAGGAAAGAATAGTGTGTAGAAAGAAAGGAATGCGAAGTGTAATGAAAGAAAGGAACCCGTTGTTTACTCTTTACATATTATCATAAAAGTATGGTTAAACAACCATACATTATCAGCAAAGTATGAAAGAAAGGAACCCTACGTGAAGAAGAACCCTATGTTAAGAAGAAATCCTAAATTTGGGATATTGAGAAAGTTTGGAAGAATAAACCTTACATAAGTCTTTAATGTTTTGTTTGTTTCTCAAAAATATTGTTAATCAACCTTACTTTTGTAAATAACCTTACGTTACATGAACAAGTATGGATCGTAAACCTTACGTATGGAAGCTTAGAAACGTATGGTATACATTTGGATATGGAAGAGAAAAGTATGGATGCTCAACCCTATGTTTGTGGTCAACCATATGTCATCAACCTTACATTGTTCATCAATGTTACATTTGAATAATGCGACGTCAAGCCTACGTTTGATCTATGTTACGTTTCAGAGGATGCATGCAGTGCAACTCAACCTTACGTTTGGCATTGGGAATTTGAAGTTGATATTTTTTGTTCAACGATCTGCAAGCGATTGATCAGGATAATATTAATCAAGACAAAACACTTATTTTAATTTGTTACCTTGAAAAATTCAGAACCGTTTGAAGGATTGATTTAACTGATGCTTTCATTGACAATATTATGGAGTTTTATGACTACTCAGATTAATTCACTAGTTTGAATATTGCGAGTCAAAGGGAGATATTTGTGGATCTAATTTTGTAGAGGAAATGGTCGATATATCTGTTCTCATTTTTTAATTTCAAATAACAATATACACATCATAACAAAAACAAATGTGATATACGAAAAAGTTTACAAAAATCGATATAGCGATTATTTGAAAGAAGAACACATAACGATCAAGAATGCAAGTGAAGATATAGTCATTGTATTCGAAAGAAAGATCTGCCGCACAGACAACGCTATTTCTGAAGAGAAAAAATACAGACAAATCAAGATACAAAGATCTGCTGATTATGAAGAGCAACTATGATATGTTTTATTGAAGAAGAAGGAACACAATAGATGATTTATCAATTTTTCAACGACAATATTTTGTGAATCTGCGACTGCATAAGTTGCGATTATATTTTCTATACCTACTACAACCTGATCGACTCAGAGCTGCTTTGAATTGAAGATCAATAGTTCTGAAGACGATGATCCATCTGCTGTCAATTACATTCTGTTGCAATTTTGAAGATCAATAGGAAAAGTTCTCTCTAAGAAAAAAAACTTTTTATCTTGAGTGACCAGCTTCTCGTACTAAGGTGAGTAGGTTCATGCTTGAACCAGAAGGCTTTGTGTGCCTAAAAATTGTAAAGGTGTCAACTGCCTGTTTTCAGTTATTGGACGGTCTTTGGAAAAGAGGACCAGATAGTGAAAATCACCAAGCTTGTGGAGTAGAACATTGGTGGAGTGGACTAGGGGCCTTCTGTTCCCCGAAGCACTATACATCCGTGTGTCCCAACTTTTACTTATTCCGCTGCATGATCAGATCTGATAAAGTATAGAGGACAGAACTCGATCAATCGAAGGGTTAACAAAAAATCTTAAAGACACAATTCACCCCCCACTTTTGTATAATCTGTATATTCAAGATCCAACATTCATGACTTGGATGTTTTCCCCAAGATTAGGGGAATCATTGAGGGCCTTATAGGCCATCTTGATTAACTCCATAAAAATGAGAGGTTTTTCCCAACATCATTACTAGAAGACGATGGAGGAATAATTTTTTCATGCATATCTCCTATGATTGGGATTGCACATATTCGGTGGACATCCTTGAGACTGATCCTGACTTCACCATGCAGTAGATGAATTGTATGAATATACAAAATCAATAGATAACTGGGTCCAAAATTATCCTCTTGTTAAAAAAGGATATGGATTGAGAAATATATATAGCCTCAAAAATTCAAATCCATTTGTACTAAGTAGTAAATTTAGTGAATGTATAAATCACCAATAGGGGATAACCCCTATCAATTAGGAAACATTCCCCCAATTTTGGATCCCTAATGGGTAGCCATCCAAACATATCACTCGAGGATGTCATTTTTATTATTGAACAATAGATATGAATGTCAGAATCATATTTGTGAAGAATTCATTGAAAATATTTTGTTATGAATTTCAAAATATGTTCATGAGATAAAATTTCCTTAGAGACAAATTAAACCACATAAGAAATGTTATCTATATGGTTACATTGGGTCTTTAGAATCATGGAAGGGGGGTTGGATCTCAAATTGTGGTTCTATGATAAGAGTGATAATTTGGAGTACAAACTGATATAAAGGTAACAAGTTTAACAAAGGATATTACAGAGTATTTATTCTTTCGGCCTTGATAGAATTTATTGAGATGACTCGATGATGAGATATTGATCATCATCATTTTTAGAAACCCTAGAACATAGATGATCTAATGCTTCTATATATGTGTTTTTTGAAACCATAAAGATCAGGATGTAAGAAGAAGTGGTTAGATGTTTACATAATATTTTTAAAAGTGGTAGATTGGATAATAAACCTCATAGGTTATGCGGCATCATGCAGATAACGTGACATGTTCTAAGTATCAAGATCTTGTGATCAATTTTTTGTATCATGATCATTTGATTAATCTCTAATAAAACTAATTACATGACCACTGGAAGGTAATGTGAATCACATAAAGATCAATCAATCATGTGATAGCCCCTATGAGTCATGAAAATCACACAAAGAAACCATGTGTCTAAGGATGCACATCAAGGTTTAATTGAATAACTATTGATTATTTAAAATATTTGTTTCATGGTTTTTTTAGGAATATTATTTTATGTGAATCCATTACATGGATAGATCATCCAGAAAAATCATGTAAAATTATCACATTATTGGTTCTCACAATGGGGGTACATGAAGCAATCTTTTGAAGAATCAATGTTATAGTGTAATACTTAAGACCTCTAGAGGTTTGAGTCAAATATAAACCTATTACTCCCTTATTCCCTTATATATAGACCGCATAATGGAATATAAAAGGTCCCTTAAAATACCAAATGGTACCTAGTATACCAACCTGCAAAAAACCAAGGGACTCAGGCGAAAATTTACTTCCTCAAAATTGAGTCTTCAAACCTTTACACTTTTCTTCTGAGGGTTGGGTGGGGGTATTTATTTATTCCCTCTAAATGAGTATCAATAAATTTATATTAAAAGAAACAACCAAATAATGAGTATTATTATCAAAATAATGGTAATAAGGAAAAATAATTTCTATAGATCATGAACCTAGGTCACACGAGTCATGTAAAATTCAACAAGGCTTATGATAATATAACCTTAGGAATATCCCGAGAATGGGTTATTTGATTTGGGTGACCTATTCAATGTTCGCATGAATCCCCATCATAAAATCCTTCATGATCATTCAAAGTCCCTTATACAGGTCTTCCAAATCAAATGAATACCTCAAACATGTATTTCTGTTCCTGAGATATGTTAGAATAAAAATTCCTAATAACCATTAAGTCATACATGTGATGAAAACATAAAATTACAAAATCATTACCAAAAGATTGTTTCCTTAATCATCATGTAATGATATTAGATGAATCACATGATCCGTTCTTTGATGACACAAATACCCTTATATATTACATATTGATGTTATGAAATCCTTTAACATTCTAACCTTATCATGAGAATACCCCTAGACATTTCATCATAATCACTCAATGACACTTTTACTTGTCTACTATATCATGTTGGGCCCCAGTGGATGAATGATTACCTATCACCAAAGGGATCATGATATGAAATATGATAATAGTGATCCTTACATGTTGTAAGTTACATTTATATTAAAGAAAAACTATTTCATGATTTGTGTGATCAGTTCCTATTTCATGGGAAGTTTATTTGGAATGTTATATTGATCACATGAATGCCTATTGATATTCCATCTTGATCCAACAAAAAAATCTGGAATATAGTCTGATCTGCTGAAGGCTCTCAGACATTTTTATTAATCACATAGAATTTATTTGACAAGTCATGGGTTCAAGAATAATGGTAATGACTATGTTACAACTTGGTCACTATTTATCATTAGACAAAAGGATGACATCATTTATGAATTGTGACTTGCTTATGCTAAGGGAATGATGCATTGCTGAATTATGTGGATGTTCTCTCTATCAACTAAAGCGAAGATATGATAATCATCATACAATGTTTCTTTGATATGGGGAGGTGATACCTATAAAACCACCTTGGTTCAAAAAAAATGTGAAGTAGAAGAAATGGAAAGATTATTTTTATCAGAGTGGTGGACTATACGATCTCAAAATTCATCAACATGAAAAATCTACTGGGTAACATAAGGGATTACAAAATTGGTTTATTCACATAATATAATCATAAAATTAATGACTATAAGGATCTCAATCATGTCACTAATACCAAGTAAAGGATCCTTCGAATGTATACTTGATCATGTGATTCCTCAAAAGGTAAGTGAAAAAAACATTGAGGCATTAATATAACAGAGGACGAAAATGACATATTCTTTATACAAAAGAAGATAAAATAATTTTCATGATATGGCCTTACATGATTCACATGATAAAATTATTAATCAGGAAAATACACTGAGACATGTAAATCATATCATGTGAAGAAAAATGACATGATAGTCAGATCACATGAAGACACCTTGACATATCAATTAGATGAGGAAATGACACCCAAATAGGTCAGTTAGATAATGCAAAGAACCCCAAAAATGACATTCAGATCATGTGGAGCCCCTAAAACTTGTCACCAGCTTAATTAAATATCCCTAATTAGTTTTTTACACAATAATAAGATCCTTGGATATGTTAGGTTGGCATCCTAAGACATGTCAACCATGTCAGGTAGACATCCTTAGCCTCTTCAAGGAGACATCGTCAGACATTTTTTCCATGTTGGGGAGAAAACCACATCCTTTCCAGGCAGACATCCTCATATATATTATCGATGTAAGAAAAAAAATACTTAGCCATTTATCCATTTCAAAGATACGTCCTTATTCATGTTAAGAGGAAATAATCATACATATTATCCATGATAGAAACATCCTCAGCCGTATCTAGAGAACAAAATAAGACATCCCTTACTTGTCAGGAATACATCCATAGACATGTCATCCATGTTTTTAATAATCCCTAAGATGTGTAGACCTTATCAAACATTTACACTAGTACATGTACCCAAGAGAAATATTAAACTTCAACCATGAGTCTTTGGTTGAGAATTATCTTATTATGTGGGGGAGTTATCATAATGTACTAGGGTTACTGAATTGTGAATCCCTATATAGGTCAAGCCCCCAAAACCATCTATATGTCATGCAAACATATTCAATAGAACTCTTATGGTCCTTATAATTTTCCATTATTTGATAAATATTGATATATTATATGGGAATCAACCATGGTGTATGTGCCTATACATTCTACAAACACTAGCTAAAATTACCCACATTTTATGGGTCTAAAACCTTTCCACATCCATTAGTGAATTAGGAACCTATGTGAACAAAAGGTATATATTTTATATACTAAACAAGATACACAAGACACCATAATAAGGACCATGAAATATATACACCATGAATATCATACCTTAAATTTTTATGGAATATCGTTCATAAGGTTTCTGATAATACTCAATCATTGTTGCTTTAATACATAATTCCCACATATATATATATAGTGAATCAGATCACTTATTATCTATTGTTTCATAGATTGAGAATGCCACATGTGAGCATAAGGACATGAAAATATTATGAAACTTTATTAATAGATTCATTTAATTCTGGATTATTTATTATGTAATACTCATTCAAACATCTGGGTATCCATAGTGTGCCAGCCCCATACAAATATTAGAAAAACCTCAGCAATTAATCCATATATGAATTCGATCTTGTATTAATAGTTGCAAGTCTGTTATTCTTCAATCTCATGTTTCATGCATGTAGAATGACTCATGTGGGATGAGAGATATGTGGTGATCATTTCAACAATATAATATAAATGCATCCAAATCATGGGCATCTATCTTGGTATAAGAACTCAATAATAAGAACTATGATTCATAATATAATATAGATATGTTGGATGCATTTGTAAGGACTGAGATCAATTCCCAATGATTAAATTCCTTCAAATACATCCACTATGCAAGACCCTAATGTAGTATGACATTATTATATATGAACTATGTGATTTTTGATTCACGTTCTCATAGAATACATAGGATTCCACTTAAAGGTTTAATCATAATCTTGAAAAACCAATCACTTCCCTTGATATCAGTAAACTCTAGAGTTCCTAGGATTATTTATTAAAAGAAAAACCAGTCCCTCATAGTTATTGAATACTGGGTAATAGATGTAGAGCCTCTAACATATATGGTATCATTAAGAAAAATCCTTCTTTTATGTACATGGATTCAACCACTGATCATTTAATTAGGGTAACCAAACCCATAATAGTATTTTGGAAATATTGATGAATATATATATATATATATATATATTTAATATATAAGAGAGACCCAATGTAGGAAATAATTCCCCCCAAAAGGTGTGTTGAGCTTGAACTCCCATTCTATAAAATAATGGGAGGTTCTAAGTGTATTTTTGTCAAAAAACCTAACTTATACATGGAATTGAAAAGTATCCCCATGGACCATTATTGTTGTGGGATCCGTAGGTAGTTTATATTGTAAACAATATAGTGATTCCAATAAGAATTATTAATCAAACACACTCAATCACCCATAATCATTGGTCAAAAATTACCTCCAATTGTACTGAGAAACAGTTATGTAAATACTCTTTTGTGATTAATTTACAATTTTTCTCTTTATCACTAAATTATTTACCTCATTGAAAATTATTTTTGATGAATGAAAATCTAAATTATTTGATAAAATATTTTTTGGGGTTTATTGAATTTTGGGTATTCTGTGTTTACATTCTTCATGTCACTTTTGGGGATTCCATCTAGAAATTTTGTGAAACCAATTTTTTTCCCTTGGGTTGTTTATTATAAAATGAATTATAATAATTTTATTCCAATCTATTTTCTTCATATTTTGAATGATATGTATATTTTGTAACATATATTTTCCTTTTTACATTAATTTTTGATTAAGGCCTACATAACCATCCAATTCATTGTAAAATTAATTATATCTCATTGGAAAATGGGAAATGGGTTTTTCTGACTTGTTCTACAAATGGAGATATGTGAGTGAAGGTTTATCCACAAAAGGAAATTGGAGAGTGAAGCCTCATCCAAGAAGGAAAGCAGTTGATTGAATCATGGTACACTAATCTAGAAAGGTGAGTGAAGCCCAATCTCTTTAGGGGAATAGATGTGTGAAGCCTAATCCATCAATATAAACATGCTAGTTATGCTTGATACACTAAGGGGAACATGTTGAGACATCTCATTCACTATGTTAGGAAATTTATTATTATTGATGTGGAAAATTTATCTAAGTATTCATTATTTTTATGATATATAGAATTTTAATGACTTATTATTATATTATTTCATGTCTCATGCCATGAATTTTTAATAATACTTTTTGGGAATAACATTATAAAGTATAATAATTATTCATGTATTCTTATATAATGATCAGTTATGATCCCTTATTTTCATCAATTATGATTACCCTTATTGGATATTTGATCTTCCACTTTATAATACTTACCATCCCTAGGTAATGAATATGCCTATAACATATGAAAGGTCTAGACGGGAGTCTAGTGTGGTTCGATTATGGGGAAATTATCACAACTGTCTTCAAATAAGTTTTCTACGTAAATGGTATTCAATGAAATTGAACCTTCTATTTTTGGATTGTATGTTTATTGTGAGAGAAAATTATTAACTTATTTAAATTATGTAAAATAAATATATTTTTGTTTTGGAACATTTCAATTTATATCAAATGTATTTTCTAATGAAATTATTTTTTTTCACTTAACACTAGAATGTGTGTTTTGGTTACATCAATTGGTATTAGAGCAGGGTTTAGTAATATTTGGGGAACAACTTTGTTATTTTTTTAGAATTTGGATGAGATAATATTCATTAAATCCATAGGGATATGCTCAATGGATAATTCTATATATAGAATATCATCCCAATGTTTTCATAAAGATAAAAGTTTTTGGTTATCCTCGAAATTATATCACTATCTTGATACATATTTAGTTAGGGGATAGAAGAACATAGGGTTGATTAAAATGAGAATGGTTGATATTCAAATTGGTGCACCATGAATGGGCCTAATACTACACAACTAGGAAGACTCTCAAGGGGAATATTTTCGATAATCCAATTTTTTTACACATCTATATAATGGATTTAAATATATTTTAATTCAATGATGTGTTACGTAAAAGAATATAATATGAAAAAGAATATAGAGAAAAAATGAATAAAATGAATGATTTATAGTCTGATAAAATTACATCATTGTTGAATTAAAGGTATAATAGTTTTGAACACATTTTTTATTGAAGAAGTCATATTTGGATTTAGTATCAATATTAATATGATCATTTACTCTGATTTGAATAGATATTATCAGAACTATTATGGTTTCAATATTTGGTTGTAAACATGATCATTAAAATTAAAATGTGTAAGATATATCTCTAAAACATATAATCCTTAACTATATATGGATATTTGGAATTATTGTTTGTGTGATAAGCCAAACATTTATAAATGATATTCCATAGTTATGAATGAATAAATGAATTTTCATGTACTAATGTTATAGAAAACTCATGCACTAATTTGGTTATTTTAAAATGTTATGTCCTATTGGATATATAATAACTTAAAAAAGCATAACAATTGATAATATATCAAATGATAACTTATCATAATAGTAGTAAATAAAAATGGTTAAGAAAAAGTCCAATTGACAGAAATTAACTAAGTGATGGCCTCAACCTGTAGGATCATACCATATCATGCCCATTTATTAGAGTTTATGAGGAGGATAACATCAGTGTAATTTATCCTTGATAAATATCATGTCCATATTCTACAGTTGAATAATTAATGAAACCATTTTTGGTTTAAGTTTATGGTAACCGAGAGCATGACCCAAATAATTTACGCAAACCACCCAAACAAAATCACAACACCACACACCTTCTATTAGGGAATCCTCTATTGTACTAAAATTCTATGACTATATAACCTAATAGTATAAATCATTGTATTTTATTTTAGTTTTAAAATGATTATATTTATCCCTATTTATTATTATATTTTGAATGATAAAATAATGATTTTAATAAATATAAGATTATTATACTAGAAAAAACAAAGTGTATTTAAAAAATATATATATTAGATCAAGAAACTATTTTTGTTGAATTTATTAATTTCTAAAATAATATATTTTAATAAATTTTTTTATTAAATAAAATTTTTCAATAAATGTGATAATATAATTTTTCATTGTCAAATGTAATTGATATCAAGGTTAGAAAAATATTATTTTAAGAAAAAAGTAATTTACATTAAATGAGTATTTTTATTTAAAAACATTCATGTTTGTAAAATGACTTTAATTTAAAAACATTCATGTTTTTTATGTTATTACTTATTACTCCTAATATATTTTTTATTTCCAAGTGATTATAGACCCATTTCACTCTCATTAATCCATTCTAGGATGTTTTTTTCACCGTTGTTATGCTGTTGAAAACATCATGTGACTAGTCATGCCCAATAATTGTGTTGTGAATACCCATCCCCATTTCCACTCAGGGTTATTAACATAGATATAAAAATCCTTCATTTATTGGATACATACATACATATAAATATTTGTATATATACCACACTGCTTATTTATGAGATTAAATATTATGAAATATAATCCTATATTGTAAGATCAATGTAGATTACTTATGTATCTACATGATATGAATCTGAAAGGTGGGATTCATATTATACATCCATCCAATGCATTTGATAATGTTTCATTATCATGATATTCTATTTATGGTGTGTGAGAGGGTATCCTAAAATACTATGTTATGTTTCCTTGGTGGATATCCTTACCTTATGTTTATGATTCCATGTTTTATGTTCTGGCCTCATTATGATGTTTCCATTAAGCTATACTGTTATATCATGACTCATTATTAATGTTTAAAAATATCACTTCTATTATGATACCATGATATGTGTCTTGGATAAAATTTACTAAATCACCTTATTATTTTCATTGATTATTTTGTTAACGGGATTTATAAGTTACCCATTTCTAATGTGCAACCAAAAGTTATCCCATGCAATTTTAGAAAAACGATGAAATTTTTGGATTATGTTAAAGAATCTACAAAACTGTCATTGTATTTATGATGAAATTTGTAATTATATGTACTAAATTTTCAAATACACATGGATTAAAGTTATTTGTGGATTTTGTTATGTGTACCTTTGTATAATAAATCATGAATTAAAGTGTATTATAAAATGGATTGTTATAGTTGGTATCAGAGAAAGACATATAATTCTTAGGATTATTATTAGAAAAATATAGTGAAAAACTAAAGGATATAACTAAAAATAATATGAAATCCATAATTTTGTGGTATAAAGTATTTGGTTTCCTTATAAATGCTAAAAAATCTGGAAACAATAAGTGGATTTATATCTAGCACATATGTACATAGGGGTAATAACCCCAAAAAGGGAAAATAAGATCAGCTCAATTATTATCGGGTAACAAAATAGTCATTACTTCACATGTGGTATGAAAATATTAGGTGATATGCTTTGGTAAATCCACAATCTCCATATGAACCATTATCAAGAAAAAATGACCATAATTATTTTGGTTAGGAAATATAACTTGGCTCACTTAGATTCAAATCTAGAAATTAATAGGTTAATGAATACATGTCATTTATGGGTTATACCTATAATGTTCATAGTTTCCCATTAATGTGTTTAATAATTTAAATATTATCATTCATAATCTGTCTTTATTTTTAGTTAATGGATTGAAATAGGAGAATTCAGATTAACAACCTTTTTGGGGGTTAATGTGATGACAGCTCAAATGAGATGCCTAACCTGATGGGAGATTTAGTAGGATATTTAGTGATTATACGAAACTAGATATCGTAAATCATAATTAAAAATTTACACATTTTTAAACATCCAATGATGAAAAATAATAGGAGGATAATGTCGCATGGTTGTTCAACTAATAAAGGTGACATAGGAATGGAAATTCAATTTTCTTCATGTCAAAAATCAAGAAAGTTGAACAATATAAAATTTAACCAAATGGACTCGATGATGTTTTAAGCATGGAGTAATAAGTCATAAAGTAACAAAACTCTTTATAAGAATGAATATTTTAGTTAAAAAATTTAATGGAAATAAAATTCAAATTAATCTATCATTAATAGATGTATATCATAAATATAGTAAAGTTGAGTAGTATCTAAGCCAATTCTCTAAACCGAGGGCTAACAAGCAGGATGAGAACCAAAAATATATTAGGTCAAGGGTACATGGAATGTCCTATGCTATGATGGATCCTGATGTTTGAAGTAAACCAAACATCCACTTCAGAGTTTTGTTTGTATTGTTTTATTCAATTCATGCTATATTAGCATGTCTTGTAAATTTTTTAATAACATCATGTCACAACCCCAAATGATTTGACATATTCCAGGAAAAAAACATATAATTATTATATAAAATGTTTATGATTGTGGTAATTTTCACCAAATTATTATTATTCTTTATTTTGTTGAATTCAATTATTTTTTGGTATAATCTACCTTAAGTTGAATAGATCCATCATAAATTTCAAGGAAAAGGAATTAGTACTAAATATCATGAATCACATTAAAATGATATACACATGTAAGGAGGAGGATGAATATCCTTTGGTATCATCATCTCAAGAATGTATATTTTTAAATTACGAGCAATCATATCTTGTTAAAAGTATCGAGAATAAAGAAAATATCATCATTGATTATATGCCCATTGTAGGGGAATATGTTTATGTGTTTCCCAAATAATTTCATGGTACCCATCTTAAACGAGTGGGTGGATTCTCAATAAAAATTATACTTAGATAATATAACCTTCTTATGGAATGTTATCACTTGAATTTTTATATATACAGATCATTAAAAAATATAAGGTAATTGAAGGGTGTCCAAGACCAACATCTATGATGACAATAAAAATTTTATGATGCTTTTCTCAATACTCTCATTGATTTTTGAGAAAATTATCATGATTTCCCAATCCACTAACCAATATTACACCAAACAGAGTCATGGTGTTCTATAAAAATTAATGTGAAGAAACATTTAAAGACATGATTAAGTGGTTAATCACTACACTTGTGCTCGCATTATCCATCGAAAGACAAGTATATGCGATTTAAAATGATGATTCCATAAATTTATTGGGTTTTTTACTCATGAAAGACGAATATTTGATAGCATGTACCGGCCCTAATTAAACATCGACGAGAAAGTATATCCAACACATGATCTATAATTGGATTTAGTGATTTTCACATTAAATATTTAGAAAAATTATCCCCATAGGGGGAATTGTGACATATTTAATTGACAAAAATTATGAAAGTATATGTTAATGAAAATTATCTTAATATGCTCCAGTGAAGGTGGTTAGAGCTAATTAGGGTTTATGATTTTCCATCCTATTACCATCTTGGTAATGAAAATAATGTGGTAGATACACTGCATAGAATAGATCGTGTAAATGTATCTATGATCTGGATTGCAATGGATCCAATCTTCATGGAAATCAAAAGTATAGAAATTGGAATAATTATAGGACATTAATTACATGTTACTCAAATAACCTACCTACCATGGATTCTTGAGAGGATTGGGGAGTCCAAGAAAGTTGTTGAGATTATAAATAATAAGGTTTTCAATATTATGGATTTCAACTTGGTAAAGATAGAGTTATAGGGTCTAGAATGTAAATATGTGTCCCTTAAAAACCAGATCTATAAGAAGAATTTCAGGATGATTTTAATATATCATCATTTTCTATTCATCATCAATGAACTAAGACGTATAGATATTTATAGAGAAACATATGGTGGGATAACATTTATTGGGACATTGCAAAGTCTGTATCTTGATGTTTGGTATGAGAACATGTCAATTCGTAATGTAAGGAGTCTAAGTGTATGAGGAAACCATATTCAATACCCATGTAAAAATGGTAAGACCTTACCATGGATTTATTTTTATTAATACTAGGGATATTTAAAAGAAATAACACCATATGTGGGTTAATGATTCAAATTAATAAGTTGAATCATTATATTTTTATCAAGAAAGGATTATCTTTTTTCCAACTCTCTAATATATACATAATTGAAGTGGTTAGGATGCATGGAGTTCCACTACCTATTGAATCTTATTAAGATCTGAGGTTTTCACATGGTTTTTGAGGAGCCATTAATATGTTTTGGATATAAAAATGAGCTTTAGAACTACTTATCACCCTTAGATGGATGGTTAGTCAGAAAGAACTATTAAAACTACAGATGATATGTTAATATATATTTGAATGGATTTAAAAGGATTCTATGATCAATATCATCCACAAGTGGTGTTCTAAAATGATAATAGTTTCCATTATACTCTAAAAATGTATCCTTGTGTGGCTTCGAATGAGAAGAGGCATCAGGCTCTGACATGATGGGATGAAGATGGAGAGGGAAAGTTGATGGGACAAGATCTTATCTATGAAATTATCAACAAGGTTCAAACCACTAAAAATTATATCAAATTCATAGAAAGACACAAAAAAATATATACAGAGAATCATCGACATTGTATTGAGTTTATTTTTAGAGGTAAACTCTTTATTTTTTTGTCATTAAGGAATAAATTCATGAGGTTTGGGAAGAATATAATTATTTTCCCCAAATAAATCATCACCTTTGAGTCCCCTAATCACATCCTAGTGTTGGCGTATCAACTAGTACTTGAACATAAGCTATCCCAAGTGCATGTTGTGGTACATATATCAATAATGATTAACTACATAAAAACACCAACACATACCTAATATAGTGGGGGAACTATTCTAGAACTAACATTCATCAGAGTAGTATCCATTTAATATCTTAGATATTAAGGACAAGGTTATATGAAAAATGATATCTCTAGTCATAATGTTATAGTAGAACAACATGTTTTGTGAAGAGACATGGGAATTTTAAGAGATGATGAAATATATGTACCCTTATCTATTTAATAGTATGAAATAAAGATTTTGAATGTGTAATTTTGAACGGAGTGAACAATGTTACAACCTAAACATTTAAAATGAACATCCTCCCTTTTAATGAATAAATGCATTATTCTGTAATGTGGTTATAGAAAAAACATACACTTATTTGGTTATTTTTGACATTATATCCTATGTTATTTAAAATTATATTAAAATAAATAATTTATCATAATATAACCCTTTAACGATGATCGTATTAGTAGTACATTAGAAGGCTTGTGATAAATTCAAATTGACACAAGCAGAATAAGGGATGGAATTGATGAGCATGATCATACCCTATAAAACTCTTTTATTAGAGCTTCTTAGTGAGGTAAAATCACTCAGAATTTCACTTTATCAAACCCATACTGATAATCAATAACTAAATCATAAATGAAATCATTTGTGGGATTTGTTTGGCTCATAAATATCACATCCAAAACCATGTATTTTGGATCACCATAAGAAAATCTCACCATCGCAGGCCTAACCCATAGTCATTTGTATAAATAAGGGATATGTATGTAAAACATAACAATGTGAATTTCTATTTATAATTTTAATTAAGAAACCATTATACTTATCCCATTTTTATATAACATTTTAAATGATTAAATAATTTGTTTGATAGAAAATTAATTATGATACAATGAAACACAAATTGGATTTTTTGGAAAATGTATTGTTTTAATCAAGAAACACATTTTAATGAATTTAAGAATATTTTATATAAATATTATTATAATAACATAATGTTATTATATAATATTTTTTTAATATAAATGATAATATAATTTTTTGACTTCAAATGTATGTTTTATAAGTGAAAAAACATTTATCTTCAAGAAACCCATTATTTTCCAATAAATGTATATTTTTATTTAAAAGTGTAAAACATCATATAAAGTGAATTATTTTGATAAAATAAATGTTATTTTTAAAATTATATTGTTGGAATTAACCAAAATTTATATTTACATATTTTCTGGGGTAAATTTAAATTTTTGTGTCAAAATCAAAAATGGTATAAATATACGGTATGTATTATGGCATTATAATGACCAAAAAGTGATTTAATATTGATCGTACCACAATTCATTATGTCATTTTCAACCTTATACCATTTTACTAAACTGAATTTTAATTTAAAATTCCAAAAATAATAACAATTTTAATTCCATGTTTCAATCATTTATTTTTTGTCTATCTCTATAAAAAGTCCAATGTTACTTGTCTTCAATATTTCATTGAAGGTGAAGGTGAATTTGAGGGCCCATGATGATGTCCATGAAAAATGGTCCAAACTGCGTAGGATCCAAGAACACCAGTGGATTAATCTCTACACTGCTACTAGACTGTGCATCTAATTGGGCTGAACATTTATGGTCTGGTCCATAACTTATTTGAATACATTTAAAATGAAGAAAACCAAGACTCATTCGTCCATCTGATGGCATTTCTGACCTAATCATTCTAGCACACCAAATTTGCACGGAGTCAAAAGTGGTGTGTTGTGATCTGTCCATATACTTATCTATTGGTGTCCAAATTGGGCCAAACATTCGGTGTAGGTAGACACAAGGTGGGCTATAAATTTTTTATTTTCTCCAAATTGAGATAAGGCTATCTAAAGGTTAAAAGACCTGTGACAAGTGGTTTTAATAATTCTGTGTGCTCAAAACCACCTTCCCATTTTCCTATAAAATGGCACCTTGGGATCCTCATTTGCAAGTTTAGCCTGGAGGCAAAGCGCTGCTATTTTGGAGACCCAAAAGAGTTCTCTCCTCATACTTGAAGTTCTGGAGGCCCCTATCCTCATAAAGGAATAAAGGATGAAGAGGGATCTTGTAACGCCTCGACCCCAGTTACCCAGAGTCGGTGCATTATTTTAATACATTGGCATGATTACAAGGAATCAAGTCCCAAAGGACCGATTAGTTTAGTAGTCTTGGAAAATAGATTACATACATGAATGTTACATTACACTTCATAACATACAAAACAACATAAATAATCCTTTATGAATGCCATTATTCCCTTGTCTTAACCCTTCTTATCAATCACAATATACTTCATAGAATCCTGGGAAAATATAAAACATAGAAAAGGGGTGAGCTCAAATTCCCAGTAAGGATTACAATATAGCAGAAACATTTATAAATAAGAATAAACATTTAAGGCAATGTATAACTAAAACAAAAGCCTTTTAAACGTGAACTTCAATATAGTATGGCCAAAGTAAAATGAAATAATGCCATTTAATTATTCACATGGATATTATACTAATCGAATAATCACATGCAATATCAATAACCACTTTCATAATGATGGAATGCATAATGCCAGACTATCATAACCACATAGCCAAGGCCTCGTCCCAAGACTACAAATAAGATTTTGTGAAGGCCTTGTGCCAAGACACTAGTTTATCTCATGAGACCTACCGATGCATCGAGGTGATATAGCAGGCTCCACCCGTAACATATTAAGTCCAATGCATTCCCATATGAAAAGGTTTAAACATAACATAAACATTCATATTAAAACTAGCATACGAAATGTAAATACTTCATCCATAAACCATTAATTCTATATAAATAACACATCCACAGTCAAATATATCACAAAACCTTCAATACAATATAGAAGTTTTGTATCATAATAAATCAACTTTAAATAAGAATAAAATCCATTAAAGGATGTTGACATTGATGAAATTAAAACTATTTGAGAGAAATATCTCATTTTTTTGAAATCATTTAAGTCACACATTTATAAAGGAAGTAATTAGAAAGAGATTTCTTAATCAAGGTGTCCCATACCACTTTAAAACTTTTGAAAGGAATTAACATTTTAAAAACATTCATGTCCATATAAATAAATCCTTAAAAACCATTTTGAGGACATGGACATTAATTAAAAAGATTTAGAAAGGTAAATCTTTAAAACATTTAAAATTCTGATTTTGATAAAGAGTACCTTTCTGAAATTCATAAAATATTCATTTTGAAATCATTTAAAAGTAACATAATTATAAAATAACACATTTACATTGAAAATATCCTTGTAATCTTGTAATGGAATCTTTGACAATTTTATAACGGCGGTAAATAGCCGCACCCACCGTATAAGTTAAAAAAACATTCTTACCTTAATTTTGTCGAAAAGGTTAAAAAGCACCTTGTTTGGAAAAAAATGGAATGATTCCATTATGAACCTCTTATAAAAAGTCAAATAAGGGTATAAATGACTTTAACCCATATTCTAGTAAATAGTAAAAATGTTTTGAAATTCATTTTTAAGAAACATGGATGTGGATGATAAAGAGATCCCAGTAGATTATTACGTATAAACAACCTCGGATAATGAAGAGATTGCGAAATAAACCCTTACCTTGTACTTTTCCTTGGTTGAGGGTAGGTTAAAATCCTGTATAATTGTTAAATAATTTTTATTAAATTATACAATAATAATATATATTAATATGATATCATATATGATCTTTTAACATTTCTTTGTTAATAATATCTTAGTATTATCGTCGTTTCGGGTGTTAACTTACTCGTTTTCTTTTATATGTTTTGTTAAGTAAGCCATGTTTGTCATGGATAAGTTGTATCTTATTTATATCTAGAATGATATCATGTCCTTAAAAATTATTTTTAAGTCATCAAATGATAATTATACATGAATGTATTCGATGGAGAATGAATCTCATCGCGTTCGTGGAGACGGTAGTCCGTATGTACGCACGAGCGACAATATCATTCTTTTGATATTAAAATCATATATAATTGGATATTATATCATATATACAGAATCATTATCATGTTATATTTATTATTTACATGAGTTACACATCATTGTTATACCCATCCAAATAATAATATATTGAATAACAATTACACCACAACGTCGAGACGGTAAGCCGTACGTACGCATGTATGGTGACATGTTATTCAAAGGGTGGACAGAATACTGAATATGGTTGTAACATATTTATAATAACATCAGATTATATATAAGATACTGGATTTATTATTTTAGAATTGTAATAACAAAGAAAGAAGAAGTGGAAGAAGAAATGAATTTGAAAAAGGGTGGTGAAAACAATACCTCTTCTTCAGGTTCTTCCTTTTGAGTTGATCAAAAGGGATACTTATGTTGGCTTTCTGATCAAACTAAGGCCTCTCAGTTGTAGTGAGGGAAGTTGAGAGAGTATTTGCGCAGAGTTTGGCCGAACCAAAAGGCTTTGAAGGTGTGAAGTAATGAGAAGGGGGAGTGTCCTTTTATAAGTGGGGTGAGGGGGACCTTTGGAAAACCTAGAAATATTAATTTATAATAAATTCATATTAAGTTTCTAATGGCTCCAAAGTTGATTATTCAAAGTTCAAGGTGGGTATAGGTCGAAAATCATTCAACCAATATAATTTAAACAGGTTTGGGTTACTATATTAACCTTATCTTTTAGTTTTAACTCTTAGTTAATTAGTATGACATTTACCATGTCACTTTGTATGTTTATATTATATAGTTAATAAACATACTATATACATCCAATCAACCCCCAAGTGGTCCATTAATGATACACCTATCATGATATAAGTCTCTTGGACGAACCTTATATATATAAGAATTTAATATCAATTAATAATATAATATTTTTTTAAACAACTCTTTTATGTCAATTTTGAAACTATTCAATAGTTTATTTTTGTGAAACTCATAACAGAATTATTACTTCGACCGAAGTTAATTACATCAATACTCACATGTCATATTAACCAATAAAATTAGTTTAATTCATAAAAAGTCTCAAATTATATTTATATGGGTATTTATAATATCCATTATTCTAATTTTTCACTATTATGGTAATTACTGCATCATCATTGTGTCATAAATAAATTAAATTATTTAATGTCTAAAAATTATAAATAAAATATTATTATGTAGGAAATATTATTATCTTTATAATGAATATTTAAAATAGAATTTATCTTATGTATAACCCTATATTAAAAATGTTTTAGTAAATAAACTTTGATTTTAACTCTTTTAACTCTTCTTTGAATTAAATAATAATAAATGTCCTAATCTAATCCAAGTGGATCTAAATGATAATATTTTATTCCTAAGGTTTTTTTTTGGTCGAGATAAACTTGTCCAATAGAATTAGGACATGTGTTAATGTAATATTAATATAATTTTTACCCTTAATTACCCTATTTACTTTTAACCGTGGTAAATAAACGTAAAAAGTTACTATTCACCAAAAATTATGTTCATCTCATTGAACCACATTTTACTTATTGATATTAACCGTGTCTCTCGGATTTTCAAAATTCCATTAACAAAAGCGGTAAAATTATGTTTTATGAAAAATTCAGTTTTTTTAACTACCACTTAGTAGTTTCACTATTCATCAAAAATTGAAATTTTTCAGAACAATGCCAAAATTTCACCCTAAGCTATAATTGATATTCCAAATTAAAAAATGATGTATATTTTAAAAAATTTCAAACATATAATTTACATTAATTAATTTTATAATTAATTCCCGTTATCACAACAAATAGCATGTTTTTAAAAAACAATATATATCAAAAGATTGACACTTGTTTATGTCCGGTTTAGTTGTAAAATTCTGTACAATGACCAAAATTGTATTAAATGGTAAAAATATATTCTAAATATACTTTAAAACCACTCAAATTCATAATTTATCAGTATAAATTATTTCAATTAAAAAAAGTTGTTTTTAATTAAAATTTGGTAATTTTAACTATTCATCAAAATATAAGTGTTATCCAGAAAGTTCCATAATTTCACCCTAGGCTAAATTCGATATTATGAATCCAAAAATGAAGTCCATTTTGAGAGGTAAAATTTATAAAATTTCAAAAAGTAGGTATTACTATTCATAATGGCTAGTTTGATTGGCTGTGGTATGTGTTAGAACTCGAAGTTGCGTACAACACACGCTACTATATTATTCAAAGGAAAGTGTACCGTGGAATATTGGGATGTATCATTTTAATTTTTTTGATGTCCCCATTTAGTAAAAAAGCTTAAAATATTGTATTTAAAAAGGGTTCACTATTAAAAGTTGGTAAAAGTGCAATACTGAAAATGAATTATGTCTAAGAAACTCATAGTATGGATTCTAAAATTTTAAGGATTATATAAAGTTTAAAATTTAGTTAATACTATTCATAACCTCTTTTTAACAGCTTTTTTGGTAAATCATGGTGCGCTTGAACTCGGTGTTGCGTGTAGTGCAAGTTATTGAATTATTTTGAACAAATAACACACTACGAAATCTTGGGGTGTTACATTCTCCCACTTCAATAAATTGCGTCCACTCAATTTAAAATTGTGCTTCAAAAATAAAAGTTTGAATATAGAAAATATCTTTGTGGGAAAACCCACATCGGAAATTGGGTTACTAAAATTTAGTCTTAATATGAGGAAAAGAGAAATGAAAGGGTCACCACCAAATTATGATCTCAATTAGGAGAACATTGGTGGCAATTAGAGACATATAATTGGAGGGAAAACGTAAATATTTAAAGGTAGTGATTGAGGTCATCAATCACAAACAAGTGTAAAATTGAGGTCCTTAAATTCATCAATCTATGATGATTTGAAAAACCATCGGTTCAACAAAACATAGGGTATTAGGATAAAACATTTTTTGTTTTAGGATTCCTTAAATAAAGTATAAGAATTAATTTCTTCGTAAAATAAGAGAAGAAGAAAAATGTATTCTTGACAAGTAGAGTTCCATCCTTTAACTAATTTCTACCACAGACTCATATTTCACTCTAAAAGATAATAGAACTTAAAAATAATATTCTATTTATCCTATTCATATAGGGTTAAAAAAATGAATTTATAATTCATCTAGCAGAACCATTAATAAAATGACATTATTCAATCCAGGACATCACATGGGTCAGTGGTAGGTGATACAACCTTGTCACCCTCCGGTTGTGGGTTCAAGTCTAATGGCCTTGCCGGACGCGACGGGCTGCCGCCCGACCTCGGGGTTTTCCTTTTATGGCAATCCAAAATTAATCTCAAACTAGAATTTATCCAAAATACTTCTTTCCAAACTCACAGTACAACATTTATAAGGAAGGTAAACATAATGTAGATCCTTTTTATCCAGTAATAACATATGAATACCTTCATCATGTATTCTTTTAAAAAACTGAAACATCCTGAATTACCATAAACCTTGTTGATTACATTCATGCTCCCTCATTCTATATTTAATGCTGGATATACTTCATCAATACAAAAATGTTTTAAACCCCAACAATGATGGAATATACAAATCATTAATGAGCTTCAAGGTAGTCAAGAATATCCAATATAATTTATCCAAATCAATCATGTATTATTCTAAAATCATAACCTCGGTATTAGAACCATATTAAGGTTTATCTTTCTCTTAACCATATATTTCCCAAAAATTTAACCTTCTATTGAGTCACTTTTCTTTGTTCCACACAATCTCAAGTCCTTAATGAAATAGTACTGCAGTACAATCCTTATATACTCCATAATTATTATAACAAGTACAATGTTGATACAACACTCAAATGACATAATCAACATAGGAGCTCTAATCATTCCTCTTCATCTGTGGTAGTATCATAACATGATTATTTTCCAATAGCATCATTTGCGGCATAGTCTGATGACTGGGACATAGGTTCGCGTAGTGTCCAAACTTCTTGCCAATGAAGCATTGTACATTTGAAACCATTTTCTTACTCTTGTAGTCACGCACATTGTTCCCATTTCCTCTACACTTATAACAGACTCCCATTCCTTTCAGGAAAGTTCCAGGGTGTTTCTTCCCACAGTTATCACATATGGGAAAATTCTTCTTTTCCCTCGTCCCTTTATTCATCTTTCTCTCTTCCATCCTTTTCTTCTCTTTCTTTCCTTCAAAGCCATAGGACTCAGAAAACTCTTTACTTATCTTATAAACACATGATATTATTTCTTCATAGGATGATAATACATTGGAGACTATTTCCCTTCTAAATGATGTCTTAGTACCATGAAAGATACGATCCTTCTTACTATTTGGATCATACATATTACTGGAGTTCACATTACTTCTACTGGGCGCCATTTCTATACAATAGCATAAACTAGGGAAGTTTATGAATTGCAATAAATAATTCCTAATGCAAATTGAATAGTTTAAGGATATAATCCATAATCATAAAAAAGGTTTAAACATAACATAAACATTCGTATTAAAACTAGCATACGAAATGTAAATACTTCATCCATAAACCATGAATGCAATAAAAATAACACATCCACAGTCAAACATATCACAAAACCTTCAATACAATATAGAAGTTTTGTATCATAATAAATCAACTTCAAATAAGCCTAAAATCCATTAATGGATGTTGAAATAAATGCAATCAAAACTATTTGAGAGAAATATCTCTTTTTTTAAATCATTTAAAAGTCACACATTTATAAAGGAAGTAATTAAAAAAAGATTTTTGAATCAAAGTGTCCCATACCACTTTGAAACTTTTGAAAGGAATTAGAATTTTAAAAACATTCATGTCCATATAAATAAATCCTTAAAAACCATTTTGAAGACATGGACATTAATTAAAAATATTTAGAAAGATAAATCTTTAAAACATTTAAAATTCTAATTTTGATAAAGAGTACCTTTCCGAAATTCATAAAATATTCCTTTTGAAATCATTTAAAAGTGACATAATTATAAAATAAAACATTTACTTTGAAAATATCCTTGTAAGCTTGTAATGGAATCTTTGAAAATTTTATAACGGCAGTAAATAGCTGCACCCGCTGTATAAGTTAAAAAAACACTCTTACCTTAATTTTGTTGAAAAGGTTAAAAAACACCTTGTTTGGAAAACGACGGAATGATTCCTTTATAAACCTCTTATAAAAAGTAAAATAAGGGTATAAATTACTTTAACCCATATTCTAATAAATATTAAAAATGTTTTGAAATTCATTTTTATGAAACATGGATGTGGATGATAAAGAGATCCCAGTAGATTATTACGTATAAACAACATCGGATAATGAATAGAT
Source organism: Viscum album (assembly GCA_963277665.1). Taxonomy (NCBI): domain Eukaryota; kingdom Viridiplantae; phylum Streptophyta; class Magnoliopsida; order Santalales; family Viscaceae; genus Viscum; species Viscum album. The sequence continues at coordinate 318,915,436 of OY728145.1, read as the reverse complement.
TGCGAAATAAACCATTACCTTGTACTTTTACATGGTTGAGGGTAGGTTAATCTCATTTATAATGGTGAAATAATTGTTATTAAATTATACAATAATCATATATATTAATATGATATCATATATGATCTTTTAACATTTCTTTGTTAACAATATCTTAGTATTATCGTCGTTTTGGGTGTTAACTTACTCGTTTTCTTTTATATGTTTTGTTACGTAAGACATGTTTTTCATATATAGGTTTTATCTTATTCATATCCAGAATGATATCATGTCCTTAAACATTATTTTTAAATCATCAAATGATAATTATACTTTAATGGATACGATGGAGAATGAATCTCATCGCATTTGTGGAGACGGTAGTCCGTACGTACGCAGGAGCGATAATATCATTATTTTGATATTAAAATAATATATTATTGGATAGTATATCATATATAAAGAATAATTATCATGGTATATTTATTATTTACATGAGTTACACATCATTATTATACCCATTTAAATAATAATATATTGAATATCAATTACACCACGACGTGGAGACGGTAAGCCGTACGTACGCACGTATGGTGACATGTTTTACAAAGGGTGGATAGAATACTGAATATGGTTGTACCATATTTATAATAACATCAAATTATATATAAGATACTGGAGTTATTATTTTAGAATGGTAATAACAAAGAAAGAAGAAGTGGAAGAAGAAATGAATTTGAAAAAAGGTGGTGAAAACATTACCTCTTCTTCGGGTTCGTCCTTTTGATTTGATCAAAAGGGCTCCTTAGGTTGGCCTTCTGATCAAACTATGTCCTCTAGGTTGTAGTGAGGGACGTTGATAGAGTATTTGGGAAGATTTTGGCTGAACAAAAAGGCTTTGAAGGTGTGAAGTAATGAGAAGGGGGAGTGTCCTTTTATAAGAGGGGTGAGGGGCACCTTTGGAAAAGCAAGAAATATTAATTTATAATAAATTCATATTCAGTTTCTAATTGCTCCAAAGTTGATTATTAAAAGTTTAATTTGGGGATAGGTCTAATACCATTCAACCAAGATAATTTATACAGGTTTTGGTTACTATATTAACCTTATCTTTTAGTTTTAACTCTTAGTTAATTAGTTTGACATTTATCATGTCACTTTGTATTTTTATATTATATAGTTAATAAATTTACTATATACATATAAGAGACCCCCAAGTGGTCAATTAATGATACAACTATCATGATATAAGTCTCTTGGCCGAACATTAGATTTTTAAGAATTTAATATCAATTAATAATATAATATTTTATTTAAAAACTCTTTTATGTCAATTTCGACACTATTCAATAGTTGATTTTTGTGAAACTCATAACAGAATGATTACTTCGACAAAAGTTAATTAAATAAATACTAACATGTCATAGTAACCTTGAAAATTATTTTAATTCATAAAAAGTCTCAAATTATATTTATATGGGTATTTATAATATCCATTATTCTAATTTTCACTATTCTGGTAATTACTGCATCATCATTGTGTCATAAAAAAATTACAATATTTAATGTTTAAAAATTTAAAATAAAATATCATTATTTAGGAAATCTTATTAGCTTTCTAATTAATATTTACAATCGAATTTATCTTATTCATAACCCTATATTAAAAATGATTTAGTAAATAATCATTGATTTTATCTCTTTTAACTCTTCTTTGAATTAAATAATAATAAATGTCCCAATCTAATCCAAGTGGACCTAAATGATAATATTTTATTCCTAAAGTTGTTTTTGGTCAAGATAAACTTGTCCAATAGAATTAGGACATGTGTTAGGGTAATATTAATATCATTCTACCCTTAATTACCCTATTTACTTTTTACCGTGGTAAATAAAAGTAAAAAGTTAGTATTCATAAAAAATTATTTTCATCTCATTGAACAACATTTTACTTCTTGATATTAACCTTGTCTCTCAGATTTTTTATATTCCATTCACAAAAGAGGTAAAATTATGTTTTATGAAAAATTCAGTTTTTTAAACTACCACTTAGTAGTTTCACTATTCATCAAAAATTGAAGTTTTTCAGAACAATGCCAAAATTTCACCCTAAGCTATAATTGATATTCCAAATTCAAAAATGATGTCTATTTTAAAAAATTTCAAACATATAAGTTGCATTAATTAATTTTATAATTAATTCCCGTTCTCAGAACAAATTGCGTGTTATTAAGAAACAATATATATCAAAAGATTGACACTTGTTTATGTCTGGTTTAGTTGTAAAATTATGTACAATGAATAAAATTGTATTAAATGGTAAAAATATATTCTAAATATACTTTAAAACCACTCAAATTAATAATTTATCAATATAAATTATTTTGATTAAAAAAGTTGTTTTTAATTAAAATTTAGTAATTTTAACTATTCATCAAAATATAAGTGTTATCCAAAAAGTTCCAAACTTTCACCCTAGGCTAAATTCGATATTCTGAATCCAAAAATGAATTCCATTTTGAGAGATAAAATTTATAAAATTTTAAAAATTAGGTATTACTATTCATAATGGCTAGTTTGATTGGTTGTGCTGTGTGTTAGAACTCGAAGTTGCATACAACACACCGTACTGTATTATTCAAAGGAAAGCATACCATGGAAGCTTGGGATGTTTCATTTTAAATTTTTTGATGTCCCCATTTAGTCAAAAAGTTTAAAAAATTGAATTTAAAAAGGGTTCACTATTAAAAGTTGGAAAAAGTGCAATACTGAAAATGAATTATGTCTAAGAAACTCATAGTATGGATTCTAAAATTATAAGGATTGTATAAAGTTTAAAATTTAGTTAATACTATTCATAACATCTTTTTAACATATTTTTTGGTAAATCATGGTGCGCTTGAACTCGGTGTTGCGTATAGTGCAAGTTATTGAATTATTTTGAAGAAATAACACACTATGAAATCTTGGGGTGTTATAGAGCTCCACCCCAGCGTCCTCCTCCTCTCGATGGTGAGCTAAAAGGTGAACGATCATTTTGAGGGAGCTACACATATTTGGGAGGGAGTTCCAGAAATTGATACTCTAGTGGTTTTGTGTAATTTGTGTTTCTTTTATTAAAATTATGTCTTATATAAACATGATTCTCCTCTGATTTCATTTCTTGGGTTTAATTAAGTGAACTGCTTTTCATTTCAAAACTAATTGGGTTGAAATTTCAAGTGGGAAACTTGAGTTGTTCTGATTGGGAAACAAAAGGATCCCCTTTTTCTCACACAAAAAATATATATTAGTATGCTTTGGGGGCCTGTAATCTATTCTTGAAGTCCAAACATTGAAAACATGATTTTTGTGTCAAGGGTTGGTACTTTGTAAAACATTTAGAGAGGAAAGAGGGGAATCAAGATCTTCACAACCCTCAACCAAAGAATTAAACAAAACCATGTGAAATATTCAGAACAATGAACTATCCAAGATGTGTAGTGAACTTGAAGTGATCTCCTTATCTTATAATTCTTAATCCGCCCCTTATTCTATCAATAATTAAATCTTTATGTTATGTTATTTTCTTAAAACTGTTTTCAAAATCACCCCTCTTTTAGTAATCTTTATTAAAAATACACACTATAAGCCACCAATGCTCCTTGAGAGACGACATAGGGTCTATCCTAAAAATAAATTATCCTTAAAAACATAATCAATTTGACTTGTCATGACAACACAATCAAATTTTGGCACAGTTTCCGAGGTGCTTTTTGGTTTTAGTGCATGTTTTTGATAAGTTTTTTTTTGTACTTTTTGAAAATATTTATTTGTTTTATCTTATACCTATACCTATATTTTTTTTATTCTGGTCCATTTGTGGTGTAGGTTTGGTGCATGATGCATTCTACTCCGGGAGACTTACAACCTTTCAAACATGAACTGGAGAGGATCCTACATCAGCAACCCCGAGATACACAAGAGGAACCATTGAAGGAAGATACACAAAACATCAACACTCATCTTGATCCTTCTTCTTATTCTTCTTCTTCTTCGAGAAACCACATTAAAACCAAATGTAACGTGAATAACATGGTTGAAAAAAATCGAACCCTAAAAGAACTAACCTCACCTGATGTTGATATTCAGCCCACATACATTCAATTACAAGGAAATGCACCCAATTTTGGACTAAAATCTGGTTTAATTCATCTATTACCTAGATTCCATGCACTTCTTGGAGATGATCCAAAGAAGCACTTAAAAGAATTTCATACTATTTGTTCAACATTAAAACCTGCTAATGTGGATGAGGAACAAGTAAAGCTTAGAGCATTCTTATTTTCATTAGAAGACACTGCGAAAGATTTGTTGTACTATGTTAATTCACCAATAAGAGGTTGGGCGGACATGAAAAGACTTTTCCTTGAAAACGTTTACCCAGTCTCTCGAACTACAACAACAGGGAAAGAAATTTGTGGGATAAGGTAATCTCATGGGGAAACACTTCTTAAATACTGGGAAATATTTAAAAGGTTATGTTCAAGTTTCCCACACCACCAAATAAGTGACCAACTTTTAATTCAATATTTTTATGAAGGTTTAATCCATATTGAGAGAAATATGATCGATGATACTGCAAGTGGTGCACTGATAAATAAGACACTAATTAATGCAAGGAACGTAATTGAGAACATGGCATAAAACACTCAACAATTCGGTATAAGTTCTAGCGTACCCATTCGAGGTTTCCATGCGGTGCAAAGGACTGAATTCGAGAAGAAGTTGGATACAATGTTCAAAGAGGTAAGTAACCTTCTTAGACAACTTTCTCTTTCCGAAGGGAAATCCCAATCTCATCCTCCCATCCATTCTCCTATATGTTCTTCTGACACCCACTACACAGACCAATGCCCCCAATTGAGAGAAAATTCTGAGATTTGTGAGGCTATCTTCCCAGGACGCCCCTATAACTAATACTTTAGTAAAGAAACATACTATCCATCCAACTCTGGGTGGAAGGATAACCAATCCTATAGGCAAGGGGTTATTCGAACCAACCTCAACAACAATGGAACCAGCCGGGGTAGAGTAGTCATCAAACACCACCACCTAGAAACCCCCAACCACCCCAAAGGCCTTTCCAACAAAGCCCTCAAAAACCCAAGCCTATCCTAGAAGTTATGATGAAACAAATGGCTGCCAACAATATCCAATTCCAACAAACCACTCAGGAAGCCATAAAATACTTCAAAACCCAATAAGTCCAACTAGCTAACTCAGTGGGTGAAATTCAAAGTCATGGGTAAGGTAAACTTCCGTCTCCACAAGTAGTTAACCCTAGAGACAAAGGAAATGTTAGTGCCATCACCCTTAGGAGTGAAAAACAACTAGAAAGTAAAATGAATCCTCCATTAAAGTCATCCACTCCTAAGGAAACCTCCATCTCAACCATTACTAATGATCCAAATATTGAAGAACCTTGTCCTGAGATAATCACTTCCAAAGGAAAAAGTGTGAATTTTTTTGAGTCAACTAGCCCAACCATTCCACTTCCATTTCCTCAAAGGGAAACCCATCCATGAAAACAAAAGGAAACTAAACTTAATAAGGAAATATTGGATTTTTTCATGAAAGTGTAGGTTAATATCCCATTGAGTGATGCTGTGAATAAAATTCCATGGTACGCGACATTTCTAAAGGAGATGTGTACACACCGAAGGTGACTTCGAGGTGATGAGAAAGTGAGATTGGGAGGGAATGTTTCAGAATTAATAAGCCATCAATTCCCACCAAGTGCAATGGTCATGGAACATTCTCAATTCCATGCACAATAGGGGAGTGTTATTTTTCTAATGCTATATTTGATTTAGGCGCCTCTATAAATGTGATGCCTCACTCCATTTACTCTACATTGTAGGTTGGGTAACTGAAGACCATTGGAATTATTGTTCAACTAGCTAATCGGAGTACTTCACACCCCTCTGGTGTGTTAGAGTGCGTTCTTGTGAGGGTATAAAATTTAATTTTTCTTGTTGACTTTTATGTGCTTAAAATAGAAGATGATAGGATGAATGGACTTTCCCCAATTATATTGGGGAGACCTTTCTTAAAAACCTCCCAAACCACAATTAATGTCCAAAATGGTACATTATCTATGGAATTTGGTGGTGACATAGTCCATTTCAATATCCTTGATTCCATGAAGCACCCCTCCGAAGAACAGTCCTCTCTCTCTGTTAATTCAATTGATGTACTCCCTACCTCTGAAAAAACAACATTTATTTCCCCTGATCATCTTTTTGAGTTTTCTTCATTGATAGAAATTCTAAGAAATGATTCATGCATTGATTGTTGGAGTGGTCTAGAAAATTGTCTTGCATGTTCATTGATTGATTATTTCTTGAACACTAATGATCCACTGACCATCGATGACACTGCTAAGCTTGTAAAAGCTCATTCCTCATCTGAGGTTGATACCATTGAGTAGTTAGATGAGATCAGTGACCTCTCACATTAACACGCACTCCCATCAATCCAAAATCCACATGAATTGGAACTAAAACAACTATCTCAAGATTTAAAATATTAATATCTTGAGAATGGAAACAAGTTTTCTATCATCATTGCAAGCTCACTACCTCTTAAGCATGAACTGTGACTGCTTGAACTTTTGAGGGAGTATAAACAAGATTTGGGGTGGACCCTTGCTAAAATTCATGGTATTAGCCCATCAATTTGTACACATCATATTTTTTTAAATGATTAGGATAAACCAGTGAGGTAGCCACAACGTCGACTAAACCCAAACCTCCTAGAAGTTGTGAAAAATGATGTAACATAATTATTGGTAGCTAGAATCATTTACCCCTTCTCTAAAATCCAATGGGTCAGTCCCATTGAAGTAGTTCCTAAAAAACAATGGGCTTATAGTAATTAAAAATTAAAACAATGAATTTGTTCCAAATCGTCGGTAGAATAGTTAGCGTATTTATATAGACTATCACCAACGAAACCAACACATGAGGAAGGACCATTTCCCTTTTCCATTCATTGACCAAATTCTAGAGAGGCTAGTGGGTAATTCCCACTACTATTTCCTTGATGGGTATTATGGATAATTTCAAATCCACATTTTCCCTGAGGATCAGGAGAAGACAACCTTCACTTCCACATTTGGCACATTTTCTTATAGAAGGATGCCATTTTGTCTGTGAAATACTCCAGGTACTTTCCAACGAGGCATGGTTAGTGTTTTTTCGGATTACCTAGTGAATTGCATGGAAGTATTCATGGATGATTTCAATGTTTATGGAACTTAGTTTAATGAAGCTTTGAATAGTATTGGTTCAGTATTATGTCGCAGTATTGAAATGAATCTTGTATTAAATTATGAGAAATGTCATTTCATGGTGTGACAAGGTATAGTTTTGGGGCATTTCATTTCTAGGGATGATATCCTTTTATATAAATCAAAAGTTGATATCATTTATTCACTTCCATTCCCCAAAAATACATGGGATGTGGTATGTTTCCTAGTTCATGCTGGATTTTACCATCGTTTCATTTGTTACTTTAGTAAAATTGCAATCCCCCTCTCTAGATTACTCCAAAAAGAAAAATAATTTCTTTCTAATAAATAATGTGAGGATTATTTTAACATGTTAAAATGGAGTCTCACGTCACCCCCAGTAATCCAACCAACTCAGTGGGATTTACCATTTGAGCTCATGTGTGGCACCTCTAACAATGAAGTTGGGGAAGTTTTGTCACAAAGGGTTGACCGTGCTCCACATGTCATAGCCTATGGCTCACATACTTTGGACCCTACCCAAGAAAACTACACCAAAACTGAAAAAAAATCCATTCCATTGTATTTACCTTGGAAAAATGCAGGCCATACGTTTTGGGGTCCAAAGTCATTATGTTCACAGACCATACAACCCTCCAATATCTCCTTAAGAAACCAGAAGCCAATCCACGACTCATTCAGTGGATTCTCCTCCTTCAAGAATTTAATCTAGAAATTAGAGATAAAAAGGGAGCAGAGAATTTGGTGGCTGTTCATGTCAGTAGTATTCCACCATCCTCGAACATTGAATCATCCCCATATATTCCTATAAATGATATGTTTCTTGATGAGCAACTGTACCGAGTGCAAGATTCTATTCATTGGTAAGCTAAAATTGTAAATTATTTGGTACCATCTTGCATTCCTACTGATTTCAATAGAAACCAATCCAGTCGTCAAAAACATGAGTCTTGTTGGTATATTTGGAATGACCCCTACCTCTGGCGCACATGTAGTGATCAAGTCCTTAGGAGTTGTGTTCCGGATAGCGAGTTTCAGTGTGTCCATAGATTCTTTCACACTTTTCTTGTGGGGACCACTTTGGTCCCCAGAAGACTGCTCGTAAGGTCCTTGATTATGTCCTTATTTGGCCAACACTTTTTTTGGATGCCATTGATTTTTGAAAATATTGTCCTCGTTGTCAACGAATGGGGTATGTATCTAAAAGAAATGAAATTCCACAACAACCATTGCTATTTCATGACATTTTTTATGTTTGGGGCATTGACTTTATGGGTCAATTTCCCAATTCCTTTGGAAACATGTACATTTTTCTGGCAGTTGATTAAACGTCAAAATGGGTAGAGGCCCGAGCTATAAGGACTGATGATTCTAAGTTAGTTGCAGTATTTTTGAGAACCCAAATCTTCTATAAGTTTGGATTACCTAGGTTCATCATCAGTGACCAGGATTCACATTTCTGCAACCGAACAATTCAATCACTTTTGCATCGGTATGGGGTCTGTCATAGAGTGTCTACTGCATATCATCCACAAACAAATGTTCCAGACGAGGTGTCAAATAAAGATGAAAAAAGAGATTCATGAAAAAATGGTTCAAACCAATAGAAAAGATTGGAGTCGTCAACTTTATGATTCATTATGGGCCTACCGTACTTCTTTCAAAAGTCCCAATGGAATGTCACCCTATGGTCTTGTGTTTGGAACGAGTTGTCACCTCCCTGTTGAGATTGATCATCGATCCTACTGGGCTGTCAAACAAAGCAATTATTTTCATTATGGTGCAGGTTCTGAAAGGAAGTTTCCAATTCAGGAGTTTGAGTAAATGAGAAGAGATGCATATGAAAACTCCAAAATTTATAAAGAGCGAACCAAGACTGCCCATAACCATCTTATACTTCATCATCAGTTTCACATTGGGAATAAGGTCCTCATTTATAATGCAAGGCTGAAGTTTCATATAGGTAAGCTTCATTCCTGCTGGTTTGGCCCATACACTATTATTAATGTATCTTCATTTGGTGTTGTTCAGGTTCAAAATGAAGAAACCAAGCAAACCTTCACTTCCAATGGGAAGCGGCTGAAGCACTTCCACAAAGCCCTTTCCAAGTTCCCAATGGAGGAACTCCATGTTCGAGAAGCAAAATACCAGTGAAACAAACCAGGTTTTATCTTTTCTTCTCACCCAATAAATTATTATAGTGATGACACTACACATTCTTGGTGTGGGGGGATGGGTACATTCTTGGGTTAGATAAGAATTTTCATTTTTTTCTTTTCTCTTTCTATTTCTTCATTATTCTATTTTTTTCCTTCTTTAATGTATTTTAATTTATAACCCCATCTGGGGGAAATTAAAAATACCATAAATAATGGTAAAAATAATATTTGTATGAAGTTAACATTAGGGAGTGATTTTATTGAATTGGGTTTCTGTCAATGATATAAATGGTTGTATCACTGTGAAACATTTGAGATGATTGATTCCCCTTGTGTGAGTAGTTTTGGGAAATTTTTTCACTAATATATCTATAATGTTTTCACTAAACAACAAAATATGAATATTCCTTACTTAATATAAGGTTAATATATGTTATGTTAATATTTTTCAGCTTTAAATGATATTTTCATACATTCGTTCCTTATCTAATCCGTTTCATTACTATACCAGATTGACCTATGTGTGTGTACCTAATGCCAAATTGTTGTACGCCTTAATTGTTTTTCACCTTGGGCAGTTCGAAAAAAACTCCTCCTAAACCTTTGATCCTATTGTAACTATTTCAATTAGTGTCGTGAGGAGATCAAACAAGGGTTGAGATATGAGCGTCAGATTTTTTCCAAATGCAACTTCAAAAAAATGAGGGGTGTGATGAAATGTGCAACGTATGGAGATATCTAGGTCAAGAGCCTATGATTTGACTTCTGGGAATGCTTAAGTGAGTGGGTCTTGAAATATGATTGCAAAGGATGTAGGACAGGTTTGGTGTAAAATCATTTAAAGCTGAATAATGTTAAAATTACCTATATTTATTTGATAGAAAGTGGAAAGAATAGTATGAAATGGTTTTCGCACAAACACATGGAGAGTTAGTGGAATGGTTGACTTTTTAATTCCTTGCTCATGTTGGATTCATGAATCTCATTGAATTTTATTGTGAGATTATTTATGAGACATCTTTTTCCAGTTTCACTAGGAAGAACTCCTTGGTGTGTTTCGTGCATTGATCACATTACCTCAGTGAATTAAAATTTCATCAAATGTTAAATCTTTATGATGTTGGAAATATATATATATATATATATATGCATCATTTTATTTGGATATGTGACTTTACCCAGGAGTAAAAATGTTTAGGTGTGAGGGTGTGATCATACCATGATTCACTATGTCATTTTCACCCTTACCCCATTGTATTAAACTAAATTTGTATTTTAAATTCCAAAAATAATAACAAATATAATTCCATGTTTGAATAATTTATTTTGTGTTTATTGCTATAAAAAGTCAAATTTTACTTGTCTTGAAGATTTCATTGACGGTGAAGGTGATTTGGAGGGCCCATGATGATGTCCAAGAAAAATTTTCCGAACTGCATAGGATCCAATCACAATAGTGGATTAATCCACACAATTCTACTAGACCATACTTCCAATTGAGATGCAATTTTTTGGGCTGGTCTAAAATTAATTTTTCTACATTTTATATGAAGAAAGGAAAGACTCATGCGGCTATCTGATTGACTCGACAACCTAATCTGTCCAGTACACCAAATCTGTACGGAGTCAAAAGTGATGTGTTGTGATCTGTCCATATCTCAGGCTATATGTGTCCACATTGTGCCAACCATTTGGTGGATACATAAAATTTGTGGGTCTATAAATTTGTTATTTTATCAAAATCAAGATAAGTCTACCAGAAGGTCGAAACACTTGTGAAAACTGGTTTTAAAAATTCTGTGTGCTCAAAACAACCTTCCCATTTTCCTATAAAATGGAACATTGGGCTCCTCATTTGCAAATTCGGCCAGGAGGAAAATCTCTGGTATTTTGAATACCCAAAACCGTTCTATCATAATATTTGAAGTTATAGAGGCCCCTATCCTCATAGGTGAATAAAGGATGAAGAGGGAGTTCCACCCGAGCCTCCTCCACCTTTCGCTGGCGAGCTAAACGGTGGACGATCAATTCGAGGGAGCTAGACATACTTGGGTGGATGTTCCAGCACTTGATACTCTACTGGTTTTGTGTAATTTTTGTGTGTATTATTTCACTTTTGTCATGTCTAAACATTTTTCTCCTCTGAGTTAATTTCTTGGGTTAAATTAAGGGAACCGATTTTCATTTCAACACCGATTGGGTTGAAATATCAAGTGGGAAACTTGAGTTGCTCTGATTAGGAAACACAAGGATCCTATTTCTCTCACACATTCAAAATATACTGGTATTCCTTGGTAGCCTTTAATCTGTTACTGAAGTCCAAACCTTTACAACGCGATTGTTGTGTCAAGGGTTGGTACACTGTGCAACGTTTAGAGAGGCAAGAGGGGAATCAAGATCATGACAACCCTCATCCATAGAATTAAACAAAACCATGTGAAATTTTCAGAACAATGAACTATATAAGAAGTGAAGTGAACATGAAGTGATCTCCTTATCACATAATTCTTAATATTCCACCTTATTCTACCAACTATTAAACTCTTTATGTTATGTTATTTTCATAATACTATTTTCAAAATCACCCCCACTTTTAGTAATATTTATTAAAATTATACACTATAAGCCACAAAATCTCATTGAAAGACGACCTTGGGTCTACCCTAAACTATAAATTGACCTTAAAAACATACTAAATTTGATGTGTCCTGACAACGCAGTCAAATATATACCATAAAAAGTTTAAAAGACACAATATAAATTTAAAAATTAAAATATATTTTTTTCAAATTATTTTTTAAATTTCATAAAATCTTAATGAATCCTCTAAAACATATATTATATTTTAATGTTCCAATATAATTTATTTATAAATATGACTCGCTTCAATATAACCACATGTATTATTTTAAAGATATTGGTTTTGGAAATTTTAAAATAATGAAAACAAATTTACTTTGGAAGAAAACAATGTAAAACAGTATAACAAGGCTTTTGTTTTGTATTACTCAGTTATATAGAGTCCAAAACCAATGCTGGAAAATTAATAATGAATTATAATCTCTTTTCCTATATAGACCAAACCAAACTCACATTGATCTTAACTAAAAACTATTGTATCTAGAAATTAATCTACCCTTACATTTCTATAGTACTCCCAAGGTTCCCCCGAGTTATTAAGATTCTACTCCCGAGATTTTGTATGCACCCTCTCAAGGTAATGGTTCCTATCCTACTCCCCTTAATTCAAACACATTCTTGGCATTATTCCTTAAATTACCAAATTATCTATTTGAGTTAGGTTATTATGTATCCATATAAATTTACATACTTTTTAAAAGTGATTTGATACCCCATTTTAATATCATTAATCCTTTATATGAACCATTATATATAACCACCATGCTACCAAAATCATCTAGTGATTTGGAATGAAAAATAATTATGTAGTGAATAATAACCCTCATATTCACTAAAGGGTATTCCAATTAATATACCTAACCTTATTTTATTGGGTAATTATATGTGTTCATCATAGAATACATAATTTTCAGATTAAATATGATGAAATATGATCCAATGTTGAATGATCTATGTGGCACACTTATGCAGGTAAATGATATGAATGTGAGTGGAGGGAATGAAATTTTATATCCATCCACTACATTTGGTAATGTTATAATATCATGATATAAAATTTATGATTCTTTGGAGGATATTAAAAAAATTATATTTTCTAAGTGGTTATCCTTTAATTATTCTTATGATTACATGTTTTATAGTGTTTTCACCTTCATATGTTGGCTTTATGATATCAAGCTATATCAAACATCAAAGTTCAAGATTATAATTCTCACCCATTTTATGATTCCTTGATATAACTATTAGATCATATTTATTAATTTACTATATGGTATTTCTTTATTCCCTTATAGGAAATTATACCACTCCCCAATCATATAGTACTTCCCCTGTTTATCTAGTGATATTTTATAATAATGATGGAATATTATGAGCATGTTATGGAAGTAATAAATATTTTACTTGTATTACTATTTAAATATATTATGTTGTGTAACTAATTCACAAATAAAACTATACTTCATATTCTTTTATTATTGTATTATGTTTACAGTTATTTAAACAATCATTATTTAAAGTGTATTAAAACATGGGTCATCATAATTGGTATTGGAAAAAAGTCTAATTCATTTTTGGAGAAGGGTCAGGAATATCTATAAAAAGTCATATAGATACAACAAAACATAAGAAAACCTATATAAATTTTGGTAAATTATTGATTATAGGGTTTCAATGAAAATAAATCTCTTTCTTAATAATATATGTGGGTTGGGATCTAACATATATATACATATTTCAGATATCATGGAAAAGGGAACATTGAGCTAGAATCGACCAGTACCTAGTGGACAAGAATATTTCTTACTACCAGCCAAGATTGAAATATCCTCGAATATATTATTTGGTAAATTAAATCATCTTTATTAACAATTATTAATAGAATAATAATTCCCATAGTATTTTATATAAGGAAATAGATCATGGATAACATATCTAGAAATGTAGATATTCTTATATTAAATAATAAATGTAATAAATTAATTATCCCTTAAATGTTAAGGGTTTCCCATTTATGTTATTAATAGTTTAAAAATAATAATCCCTAATTTGTATATTATTTTTAGTTAATTTTTAAATTTATGAGAAGCTGATCCAGTAACCAACATGAGTGTGAATGTTGTGACATCCAAAATGATATTCCTAACATGATGGGAGTTAATGTAATACATATAATCATTATATAAAAGAATCAATTACAAATCATTATTAAAAACTAGAACATATATGGACATCCAAAAATGATAAAGATTAGTACGATAATTTTTCAAGGAAGTAAATCATATAAAGGTGATAATGGAATTCAGATTCAATTTTCTACATGTAAAAAAATTGGTAAGTGGAATCAAGGTAAATTTCAGAATGTTACTCAAAGATGTTTTAATTATGTAAAAATAGGGAATAAAGTATCTAATTTCATTTAAAAAAATTACATTTTTTTCTTAATATAAGGCATAGAAATAATTATCACTAGATATTAAAGATTGATATCATATGTCTCAAGTATGGATAAGTTGTAAAAATTCTTTTCGAAAGCTCTATTCGATGGGAAAACAAGCTTAATGAGCACCAAAAAACACCAAGACTAATGGAACACTGAGTTTCTATGCTTAGATGTATCATGTTGACTAAAATACACATAACCTCTACTCAAGAGATTTTTATCTATTTTTTATCAATTATTGACATATAAACATATCCTTTACATTTTCTATGAACATGGTGTCACAACCCCAAATGAGTTGATATCATGATGGGGAAAAAATTATATGATTTTTGTATCAAATGATAAAGATTGTGGTAATTATTTGAAAAATATTATCGTTCTACTAGTAGTGTAATTAAATTATTTTATGGATAAAAATATATTTTCCATCTATAAATATGCCATAATTTAATTGGAGAATTAATTAACCCTATAAAACATGAATAATCTTATGATTTTATACACATGTAAGTAGGATGAAAAATATACTTTTCTATCATCATCTAAAATATAAATATTACTACATTATGAGAAAAAATATCTTGCTCAAATGATTGGGAATAAGGAAAACATCATCCTTGATTACATGCCCATTGTATATGAATATGTTAATTGTTTTCCAGAAGAATCTACTAGTTTCCCACCTAAATCACTGGGTGAGTTCAAAATCAAAGTTCTACATATAAGAAGTAACATTAATAGGGTGTGTTATCATTATAAAATTTATATTTATGAATCATTTAAAAATTTGAGGCAATTCAAGGAAGGCCATGATGAAAATATATGATGGAAATATAATTTCTCCATGTATTGGCTGGGTACCATAGTCTATTTGTGAGAAATTGGTGACTATTATCAAACCGACTAACCAATCTTACATGGAAGGGGGCATGTATTTCTCAGGATTTATGAATTATATGAAATGTTAACATAGATAAATATGAGTAATATCATTTAATTTGTTCTCTCAATACTCATTAGTTGATAACGATTTGTGATTTAGAGTGATGAAACCAAAAGAAGATTGAGTTTTATAATCATTCAATATGAAAAAGTGATAGACGATACCTCCTAGAAATTAATTATCCTTGAGTATATATATATTATAAATGATCAATAATTATATATTTAGTGATATCTATATTAAATTTACAGAAACACTATCTCTCTGGGATACGTGTAAAATTGATACATCAAACATTATGATTTCACCTCATCTTATATAGAAATTTCATGTTGTGATGTCTGAGCTCATACTTATCATTTGGTATGGCTGTAATGATGGTTTCATCACAGTATTGTTTTTAATATTAAATATTATCTTGTAAATATAATAATCATAGTCAATTATAATAATGTGATTCAATGTATCCACTATGATAATAGTGTCCATGACATTAATATTTTAAAAAATAGAGCATTGATGCTTATTTTAAGCCACTGGCTGGAACATTGGATGTTTTGTGGACGTATCCAAATTATAATTAGATGAATATAATTTTTTACATGGTGTTGAAGGAGATCCTTTACCCTTTAAGGTGTGGATAAGTCTTTATTGATCTTAATGGAAGTATTATTGGATTATTTTAAAGGTCATGTGGAATTGAATTATCTATTGATGCTAGAATTCAAGGCATTATTAATTTGGTTTCTTTACCAAGTTCTAAAGTCCAGAAACAATTATGGATGGAAAGAATATCCACTTTCATTATTTATTCAATCAGAAATGGTAACTTTCATCTATCATGGATGCTCACTACTTGATAGATGGAATATATGGATTTTCTTATGAGACTCATCAGTTTTTATCACATGTTTCTAATAGGAGAATAATTACGTCGTTTATGAACTCTAAAACCATGGAATTTGTATGATGATCACATGTATTGATGACCAACCATATGACATTGTTCAATTTCATGAAAGTGAGTATAATAGAAGACTCCTTTTTAGACAGTTGTAATTATTTTTATTTCAATTAAAACACATGGTCAATTTGGATTAGGAGGCTCTTAAGAAAACCCAAATGAAGATTAAATAAATAAAATGGTGGTTATATCTCATAAAATGTTATGAATAATCAATCAATTTAAATAGTAGAAAAATAATAAACGGCAGAGGCTCTGAGTATAATTGACCCCTCAACTCTATCCATAATGAGGATTGCAAGAGATCCAATATTATTTGACATAGAAAGTATGGGAATGAGATTACTAATAAAATATTCAACATAAATTACTTAAATAATTACCCATCCATCCATTATTTAGAGGATCAAGGAGGGTTAGAAGGATGGTGTGCTACTATATAAGAAGGTTGTAAATATTCCAGCGCTCAGATTTTCTGAAGATGGAGTTAAAATGTTCAGAACACAGATATGTATCCCATCAAAACCATAGTTGAAGAGGGAACATCTGGATGATTCATATAACCCATCATTATCTATTAATCCACACAACATTTTTTTGTATAAAAATTCATAGAGAAACTTCATGTGGTATAAAATGAATTGACAGACTACAGAGTTTGTATCCCAATTATTTGCAATTCAACATCTTAAGAAATATTGACATAAGTATAAGGTTATGAATCAACCATTTCACATACTAGTTTTTAATTGGTAAAAATCTACCATTTATTTCTTCATAAGACTCTTGAGGACACCTATTATCTATAATGCCATCAGGGTTGTAGTCGATCGCCTTACAGACTCTGTACATTTCACCACAATCATAGAATACATATCTCTTGAACATATCACTATGATATATTTAAGGGAAGTCCTAGGAATATATCATGTTCCACTCTCTATTATATCTGATCATTATCTGAGGTTAACCTACAAATTTTTGAGAAGCCTTCAACAATTTTTGGAAATAGAGATAAGTGAAAATAATATTGATCACCCTTAGAGAAATAACCAATATGACAGAAATATTAAAACATTAGAGGTTCTCATAAGATCATTTTCAAAGAATTTCAATGATTTCAGGATCAACAGCTTCACATATTGGTTTTATTATATAACAATTGTTTTCTTTATATTATTCAAATGACCCATTATGAGGATATGTAGAAGAGGTATTAGAATAATATATGATGGGATGAAGTTGGAGATTTGAAGCTAATGAGGCCTTATGTGATCTAAGTTATGATATATATGGTTCAAAAAATTCAACGTCACATGAAATATGAAAAAAATGATAGGAAATATATACAGACAATCATTGAAATGACATAGAGTTTGAGGTTGGAGAAAAAGTGTACCTATGTAAATCATTGTGGATGAATTTCATGAGTTTTATGGAGAAGGGAAATATTAGCCCTAGCTACATTGGCCAATTTTAGATCATTGATTTCATTATAGTGGTGAACTATCGACTAATAGTCCCACTTAACCAATATCAAGTACCTGGCGTGTTCCGTGTATCCCTCTTGATGATGTATATACCAGATCCCTCACATGTACTAAATACTGCATCAGTTTCATTTGTGAATTATATTTTATACATAGAGATTTTGGTGAATATTTTAGATCTTAGAGACAAGCTTCTGTAAAACAAGACAACTCACTTAGTCAATGTGTTATGATAGAACCAAAAGCTCATTGAAGCAACATGGGAACCAGAAGAGGTATTGAAACCAATATCACCTCATTTGTTTTATTTTATCAAATGAAAATTTAATGGGTGAAATTATTGAAGGGGGAATAATTTATCAACCCTAACATTTATAAATGGAATTTCAACATTAAAATGAATAAATTCATTATCAAGTAATGAAGTTATAGAAAAAAGCATGCACTACATAGGTTGTTTTGGAATTATACATCGTTTCATATTTAAAAAGACTTTAAGAATAATAAATATCGATAAACCAAGAATTGAATAGTGATCATATTTTTAGGACATATAATAGGTTATAATAATGTTCAATAATCATTTATAGAAGAAGTTATATCCTCGACCTGTTGGATCATACCCTATGAAGCCCATGTGTTATATACTTTGATTGAGATAACATAAATGGTATTTTACCTTAGACAATACTAATATGAGTTTCAAAAACTAAAACATTGGTGAGACTCTTTTAGACAAAAGTTCAAGATCATTAAGATCATGTCCTGAACCTTGTACACCGAAGCACACTAAGACAATATCTTTATCACATAACTCTCCATTTGGGAATTTGTTGGTATAATAAAGGGATATTTATATGGAACCTAACATAATGTATTTTTACCTTTTAATTTAATTAAATAATTATATTTTTATCCCATTTAATATTAGATTATAAATAATTCAATAATGAGTTTGTTAAAAACAATTATTCTGATATTTTCACAGAAAAAGTTTATTTTTTGGGAAATATATATTTCCAATCAATATAAAATTTTTAAGGAATTTGATATTTTTCTATGTAAATGTTATCTTAATATAATATAATTATTAAATAATATTTATTATATATAAATGATACTATAATTTTATGAACTCAATTGTAATTATTACGAGGGTCAAAAAACCATTACTATAAAAAAAACTTTTATCTTTTCAATAATTTTTTTATTTGAAAATAGAATTAATCACACATATATAACTATTTTGATAAAAGAAATATAATTTTTAAATATACATGTTAAAACCATCCATGAGTGATTGTTTATATATTTTTTTGGACATAGTTGATTTTTTGGGTCAAAAATAAATATGGTATAAATAAATAATTTGTATTATAACTTCAAAATGACACAAAAGTGACATAATACATTCCATAAACGGTACCCAAAACCAAATACATATTTTCCATTTAAAATAATGTTTCTAAATTGTTTGTTTAAATTGATAAAACATTAATAAATTATCCTAAACCTCTATTATATTTTATGGTTTTAAAATCTATTATTGGTAAACATGACTCACTTCCACATCAATGTGGGTATTATTATAATTATATTAATTCTAAAGCATGTAAAATAATTAATACTGAATCGGTTTTATAGAAAACATTGGTGGAAACAAAAAAAGGTATTTTAGTTTTTATTAAATTATCATGTAGTGTCAATAACCTATGTTTGAAAATTAATATATAATTATCTTCAATGAACACCATTTTAGCAATAAAATACTCATACTATCACTCACTAGAGTCCTCACATGGATTCCACAATCTATTTAGAATCTCCTCTAATTTTGATGCTCCATGTCAAGGAAATGGATACCCCTGAACTTCTTTTAATGAAGGAAACTTCTTTATCCAATGACATTAATTTCCAAATTTTTGTGTTCAGATAGGTTATTACTTAACTATATTAATCTTAATATTAATTTTAAGTTATGGGAGATCATTTTCACTCGCCCTAACAAATTCTATTAACCTTTACACAATGCCATTTTTCTACTGAAATCATCTTGTGATTTTTCATGCCAAACAATTATATAGTGAATACCCATCCCCATTTCCACTCAAGGGTAATACCAAGATGAAACTGTAAGTAAATTACTATGGAATTCCTTGTATTATCCCACAATCTTAAATAGTGGGAACAAATGTGATTAAATACGATCCAATATGAAGTGATCTAGATGGAACACTTATGTATGTACATGAGATGACTATGATATGTGGGCCAAAAATTATATAGCCATCCTATGCATTGGGTAATATTTTAATCTCATAAGATTACTTGTAGGGTTCATGGGAGGTTATAATAATGATAATATTTCATGTTTTATCTATTTTTATCATTGAAATAGGTTTATAATTCCATGTATTATATTATTGCAACATTCATTTGTAATCATTATGATATAATGTTATATTAGGCTTCATTGTTCAAGATTATGATTGTTAGCCATATTATGTGACCTTGATATGCCTCTTGGTTCAAATATAATAATTTACCATATTATATTCTTTTTTATATTCCCTTAATGGCCTTTATAGATCACCCTTTTCTTATATACATCCCCAGGTTATCCTGTTCAATTTTAATGGAGCGATGGAATATTAGGATCATGTTAATGATGTTTCTAATAATGTCATATTATTATTATTTCATGTTGTTATTAAATGTACATAATCTCCTAAATACATTTGGATTAATGAACTTTTCAGATTGAATTATGTGTACCTTTCGGTAATAAATAAATAATTAATGTGTATTAAAATTTTGGTAGTTATCACTTGTGAATCTTAATATATGGCTATTATGAGGGAAAATATTTAAGACATAGTCTACCCTAAGATAGAAAGATTTTTTTTCTATTTAAAAGTTATATTTTGTGTCATGATAACCATATGTATTATTATTAACTAGTTATAAATAAAATTTCATGTAAATCATTATATATTCTTTTAGAATGTAACCCTATGAGATTTTGGAATATATTGATTTAAATAAATACTCTGTTTGATAGCTTCTTTCACGCATAACATAGAACAAATGTGTCGCGAAATAATTGATAAAAATTATTAAAAAGTTATATGATTAATAAAAAATCAAATAAATTAAAATATAGTAATCAATTCAAATTTCTTGGGTTTAGTGGATAAATAATTAATATGGTTTCAAATTAATAAAATGATTATTTTTTCTCAAATAACTATTAATAATGATAATATGTTAAATGTAACACTTTTAAATTAATATTATTATTATATATTATATTAAATTATATAAAATAATATATTAATATTCATTAAATTATAAATTGATATCAAATAATATTAAGAACACCTAATGTTTAAAAACTACGTATTATTAATAAAAGATGATTTATTTATAATTATAATTTTCCTTTATTTTTTTTTAATTTTAGTATTTGAATAAGTTAAAAATAATTAAATTACTTATTGATAATGTTAAATTTTTTTAGTATTAATTTTTTAAAATTTTCACAAATAATTGATTTTTAGGTGAATAGTGAAAAATATAGTTCATACCAAACTTATAATTCTTTGGAATTTATCATTATATAAAAAAGACATAGAATTTTGTTAAAAATTATAAATTAATAAATTATTTATTTGAAGGGTAAAATTATTCATTTTAAATATTATTCGGACCTCATAATGAGTATTTTTAATTTTTTATAACTTCAGAACCATTTTGTAACTATTTTGACAACAATTTTCAGTTTGTTTTGTTTATTAAATATTATTTTAGTTAAATTTTTTTAATATATTAAAAATCCTAATATATTATTTATATTTTTTACAATAAAAAATTTATATAATAAAGATAAAAAATAGAGATAATTTTATCATATTTATTAATTTGATCTTTAAAGTACACTATTTAAAAATGGGGTTTTATAAGTTACATGTTCTAATGTTGTAATTAATATTTATTACTAAAAAATTTATATAATAAAATAAATTTAATATATTGTGTAATTACTTACACATAATTTAATAATTTTAATTTTATTACTAGAAATTAAAAAAAATTATTTAGGTAAAAAAAAGTACCACAATAAAACATAAAAGCGGTAAAATTGAAAGTTTCATGTAATATGGATTTAAAAACAAGTTCCAAACATGTGTAAAAATGGAATTTTGAATTAATTTTAGCCTTATATCATCCAATAATCAATTATTTACAATTATTTAGTCTTCTTTGCATGTGAGACATGCAATCTCATTATATTAATTTGAAATATTTATGAAAAGTTAATTCTCACTGATTCTATAAGAGGTCTCTCACCACCCCATCAAGACAAAAAAAATTTGTTTCTTTAATTTGTTTACCTATTTCTATGTATTAGAATCTTTTTTCACCTCCTATGGAATTAGGTCATATGAATTTTTTATATTCCCAATGTTACATTGGTGTCCTAAAAGGGAAAACTCATGTCCACAAAGTGAATACAAAATTTTCAAAACATATTTAATTTTATATATTAATTTTACAAATTCGATTTTAAAATTTATATATAATTTAATGAGAACTATTTTTATACTTATCATTAAAACTCCACGATAATAAATAATAACCACGTCTCCCATTGACAATTTATATAAATAAAACTTTTATTTATTCATGTTCAGACTACCACATCCATGAAGTCACATATCTTGTTTTTCATCATTATTCAATATTATTTATTAACATATCATAAAATATGATTCACCACCTTATAAAATTGTTAACTAAGATAAAAATGTTCATTTATTAAAAAACACTATAACTTACACATCGATGATTTGATTTTAAGGATCGTAACCAAAACACCCAAACAATGAAATTATAAAATTATATATAATTAAAAATAAAATATTATATTACCTTTTATATTCTAATATTGATGCTTTTGGGAGTATGATGAATAAAAATACTAACATTACAAAACTAGTTCAAAATGATCATGATTAATCACACCCAACAACAAATGGTGATAATAACTAACTAACATAGATGTATAGAATAATTATAAATTAAGTCTAAATATGGTTATAGATATGAAACTGGTTCAATAATAGGTGATTAAAATAGTTATTTTTGGTATTCAAGAGATTCATGCACATTAATGGAACTCACAAAATAGGGAACAAGGTTCTTGACCACAAATATAATGTCATGAGAATATTTCATACTATAAACAATTTGGGGTGGTTATTACCTAATTGATGTCTTTTACCATATTCATGTAATTCATGTAATTCATGGGGTTTTAATATCCAATTTTTTATTCATTTAAATGGAATTTGATTAAAAAAATACAATATTTGTAAGCATTTTTGTAAATACAACTCCTTATATTGAGTTATAATATTTATTTTTGAAAACATGTATTTGAAAATTTGTTTCTTTTACCATAAAATTTTAATTTCAAGTAATTTAATTAAATATATGTAAAAAACTAATTTTGTTATAAAGAAACATAAACCTTGATTAATTTCATCCCCATAAAACATATATCATTGTTGAGGGTAATTTTAATCCACATTTATTATGTCTTACCTATTTGTCTATATTTTTATTTCCCACAATGATCTCCTATTTGATTGGAAAAATAAATTTTTCATATCACATGTGAACATTGTATTTACGTTATCATATTTTCTAAAGGACCATATTTTTACTCTTTTTAGGATGTGGGTTTTTAATATAAGTATTTCATGATATTGAAATAATGGTTTTCTATAATTTAAAAATCAAATGTTTTTTATTCCACTCAATATTTATTTTTGATATCCATTATTTCCTATCGATGATAAATTATTGATGTTTATTTTTATATATAAATGTTCTATAATGTTTTGACTTCAAATTTTTGACACCTTCATTTCCTTTTAAACTTTTATTATTGAATAATATTTTTTAAAACTAATAGATTTAAAAATGTTTTAAATTTATGTTTTAAAATCTGTTATATATATATATATATTTATCAAGTAATACATATTGAGATTTTTTAAATAAATAAATTTTTTTAAACAATTCATTCTAATTTTCCAAAATTTTCCTTTTCAAAAATGAATTTTCAATATGACATGTAACTTTATCACTTATGAGAACATTAAAAGTGATATCTATAAATATTTTTATGATTTTTATACTATTGTCCTCATTTCCCATAAATTATTTATTTCCTAAAAAACAATTTTTACAATACCACCATATATATGTTCTTATGGAATAATATTTTGGGATCATTTATTTTTTGATATCAACTATTAGAATTCAAGAGTTCAATTTTGTGAATACAATATAGAAATGTTCGGTAACCCATTTTCCTACTTATGTGTTGTTTATGATGTGATGAATGAACCCCATTTTATTCCCATTGGTTTTAATGATATGTATAATATTGATATTATATAGAAACAATATGTTTATTTTATCATTAATTGACTGTTGGGCCATATATTGACTTATAATCCATTACGTAAAGCTTTATATCTCATTGGATAATGGAAAAAAGATGCAACAGAACAAAAAAACAAGGGAAAAAAGTGATTAAAGCTTCATCCGACAAGGGAATTAGGTGAGTGAATCCTAGCCCACCTAGAGAGATAGGTTAATTATGCTTGATCCATTATGGAAAATTTGTGTGTGAGGCCTAATCCACCATGGAAAACTGATGAGTGAAGACAGATCCACCAAGGAAAACATTTTGTGTTTATTGATCCACTATGTATAGATTTTTGAGCTTATGTATTTTCAATTATTATCTATGTATACGTTGTTTCTATAATATATGAAATTTTCAAAATGAATTCCTATGTTTTCTATTCCATATTCCATGAT
Organism: Viscum album; assembly: GCA_963277665.1. NCBI lineage: Eukaryota > Viridiplantae > Streptophyta > Magnoliopsida > Santalales > Viscaceae > Viscum > Viscum album. The sequence goes on along the minus strand of OY728145.1, from coordinate 318,890,624 downwards.
TTTGATCTATTCATTTTCATGTGTAGATTTGTTATGTACCCTAATTATACACATATTCTCATATTATTTTTAGTCGTGATCATTAATTATTATCACTTATGATTACCCATACTGATCATATCATCATACCCCATTCTTGTTTTTCTCTTCCCTAGGTTATGAATATTATTATAACTTATTAGAAGTCTATAAGTGAGTCTAGGGTGCTTAAATTATGAGGATATATTGAAAAGATTCCTTAAAAAAGTTTCTTATCGAAATGGTGTTCATATACACTAAACCTTATATTATTGTGATTATGTATTTATTGTGACATTAAATTTTCTACTTATAGTACTCAAAAAAATTAATATTTTTTAGTTTCAATCTTCTCCCTTTATATTAATGAATTTATTCGAGAATTATAATTTAGCATTATATTTGGGAGTGTGGGTTTGGGGAACCTCAACATTGGACCACCAATATTGGAAAATTAATAGATATTGATAGAAACGCCCTTCATTTTATAATTTCCATGGTAAATGTCAACACAATTTTTCCCCTGAATGAATAAGGATGTTATTTCGATGACGAGGCTTGTGGGTAATGAGATCTTTTTCCAGAGGATCCAGAGTATCAAGAAAATTTTATAACTTTTTCCCAAACCAAATAACATTAGAGGGATATAGGCCTAAAATTTTATAATGAGAAACAATTAACCACTCATATACACCTAGAAAAATGAACGGAATCATAGAGTCCTATTTTATTTCTTTTATCAATGATGTCACCAAAGAGGAATCTAACATCATCACTCAAATCTTAACAATCAAGGCCAATATAGGTATCAATTCCATGCTTCATGTGGTACAACCCTCTATGAGGAGAAAACACCTGAGATGATCACATAATACAACCAACAAAACCTGATGTATTGATCCTCCATGGTATATCTATCATAATCAAAGAAGGTTGTTCCATTTATCAATTTAGGGTTAAATATGTTGTATATTCTTATCTATAAAATAGCCCGATGTATCTCGCAGTTCCATATCTAGTGGATCTATATTACTTTAATCCTTTGGATTACAACCATTATGGATCCAGATCTAGTAATCCATAGAGGGGGTAGTCACTTTTTGATCACCCCTATATGATGTGATCAGTTTTATTTTTTACTCGATTAAAGTTTATCGATACAAAATGAGCCTTTATGTATCTTTAGAAGATTATATATCTTGAATGGGTGGAGCATAATCTTCCAGCCCAATATTTATGGATCATAAAATTCACCACCTTTAATGATGAAGGTAACACATATCAGTAACATTAACACTATTCCTATAGTTATAACCTGATTTTATGTAACCTAGAGTTGTTGAAACCCACAAGAATTTGATGATTGGTAATGAAAATTTAAATAGTAGTCTTTTTTCATGTATAACAATGTAGAACTAGGTCTAACACCAGTTGGGAGGATATTTACTGATTTTTCTTCTACTATTTTAGCTCCAGCTTTCCTAATATGTGTTTTATCGACCTATCCAAGTAAATGCAATTGGATAATGATCATAACCTTGATTTCACCACTCAGTGGATAAGAATGAGATATTACCTCAATATAAATCTCCCATTATAGGAATGTTTTTATAGAGTGTGATTTATGAGTTATATCTATCACTTATATCCTTGAAATATCATGGCATATTCTATGTATTTTCTATGATAGATGTGTTCCTTAAGGAAGATATATAGAAAACAGAGAAACAATATCACCCATTACCTCTAATTTTCATCTCCATCATGAAATACTAGAAAAGTAAAATCATATTATATCACATAGAATTCATCCCCTAAACCATTATGGCTCTTGGTGGACATAAATAAGAGGCCTCATTGGGTGCATCCTCACTATGAGAATGTCGACAAGGGACGTTGTCTAGCCTATGTGCCCAGGGCTCTATTAACATAATGAATGAATATGGTATTCCTATTTAATGAATATAATATCCTATGATTTTCATATATTTTCTGGAAAATAAATTATAAAATCACATAGAAAAAAAATCCCCAAGATTCAGGAATAAAAAACTATTATAGTTACTGTACAGACTGTATAATCCTAAAGAACACCATAAATGAATTCTTAGACATTAAGGTATATCTCTAGGACTATATGTACCACAGAGAAGTATAATGGAGAAATCCTCAAGTATAGGTGTTATATATTTCAACCACCAAAATGAATATAAATATACAATGGAGTGAAAGAGAGTCCCTGATCAAGGTACATAAATGTTCATTAAATAGAATTCTGGGATGTCGGTCCTCCATGCCTTTGGGATCATCCATTACATGATATCCGACCGACACAACCTGTGACCACATCAACTTCTCCTACTTCCTTGTCCACTCCCCAAGCTTCAAATTAAGGAAAAACACCACATAGATAAAGAAAGAACACTAAAGAGCCTTCACTGGTGAATATTGAGTTTATATTCTAATGGAATTCATTCCCCCTATAAAGGGATGAGGTACTATGACCATAATCATGGATGATTCTTCCAGGGAAGAGTTGGGACATTCCCTTATTAGTCCCATTATTTTTCGGACAACTTGGTAGATTTATTTGATGAAGTACGCGAGTAAGCCCCTTCATGTAACAAAAAAATGATGCGATCGAAGTAAATTTATGTGCCATTCTATCAAGTTGAATTCCCAATGATGAATCTCTTAAAGTTTGGTATATTACACTAAAAATAAGGGATTATAATTTCATAGAAACAAGTTGGATCATCCATTCATGTTTTCAAATTTCAGGTAAACTCCATGACAAATAAATATGGCGGACCATTTTTCTCAACCATGACCATCCAAGGCTCATCCAAAATTAACAAATTCTCATCCATAGTTATATAATCATTACAAATACGTAGAAAGAACCAACCATAAATCATCACCATTCCAAACCAGATGCACCACAGTTCTAGATAAGGATCTACATATTGGGGATATGAATATGTTCCAAATATGGAAGTAAAATGTGATATTTAACATTGTTTTAGTTAAAACATTTCTCTCAATCATTGATATTATCTTATATATAAATGAGCTATATAATTCCCTAATTGATCCCTAAATTTACACATCTTGTTTGAAACTAATGTAGATTCTATTGATTCCCACATTTTATAGGAATCCAATCAAGAGGAGTTAAAAGGATTATTATCCATATTTGAGTAGGATAAGGGTTCCATCTTGTTGAGATACATTTTCCACCTATACATATTAGACAAGTCTAATGGAATATAGATATTTTAGTGCTTAGGGGGTAGTAGTTCCATGATAATCCTCATTATGAGTTTACCAATATATTGTCTTGGACTAACAAAGACTTAATTGACCCTTAAAAATCTAATTATTCAGTTATATGAAAGTAGAGAATTGAGAAATTATGATAAGACTCAACTGAAGACTTATTTTGGTGATGTGGTATCGAATACAGAATTAATGATTGTATCAAAGGATACTTATTAAAACACCTTTAGGGGAAGGCCCTTACTCAACCTACATGAATAAATCCCATCCTCATACCATTAGTTAATCATTTAGTATATCAGAGGTTGATTCAGGACACTCCTAAAATGATTTTTCTCCCATTGAATCATTTTAATCTAGAAATCTGGATATTGGGTACTAAAAGTGGGAAGGAAATAAACCCCAATTTGGTTATTCTTATCATGAAAATAGTGCAAATAAATTGATATCCACCTTATTGGGTACCAATGAGGCTCTAAAAGACAAAATATCCTTAATGTAAAATAGATATTCTGAACTATTTCAAACATCCCAAGAAAAAATAATGCTCTCAAATCATCTCATAATCCTATAATAGATATGGTCTCCTATTGCATGGAATGCCCATACACATCACCAGTCAAACTTTTTAAGCCATTCTTCTCAACTAGAGTCATAATGATGTCTTTTAGAGGGGTTTTGATCCATTTGATGTCACGCAAGAATTATTTTTCAACATTAATGGTGGAAATCTTTAATGAAGGATAGATTAGACTTAATCATGTACCAAGGTCAACATGTTTTTTGTAGATACAAAGGAGTAGGAACTCACTTCTAAGAATTTTTTTCATTCATAGAAAAAAGAAACAACCTCCAAACCTCAAATGGTGAAAATGTTCTCTCCTCCCACATGTAATGCCCCGACCCGAGTTACCTGGAGGCCATTAATTATTTGAATATTTTGGCCTGATTACATCGAATGAAGTCTAGATGGGCCGATCAGTTTAGAAGTCATGGAAAATAGATAACATACATGAATGTAACATTACATTATAAAATGAAAAATATAGGAATGACATTGTCTCTATTTACCACATTAATATCCATTAGAATATCCCTGAAGGTCAGTCATAATATACTTTTTTGCATCCTAGGAAAAATAAAACAGAGAAAGGGGTGAGGTTAGAAGTTCAGTAAGGATAACAATATAGCGAAAACATTCATAAACAAGCATGAACATTTATGGAAATGTATTAGACTAAAACAGAATCCTTTTAAGTATAAATTTCTGAATAATATGGCCAATATAAATCAAATAATTCCATTTACACATCCACATGGATATTCTAATAGTCGAATAATTACATGCAATATCAAATATCCAATTTCATAGTGAAGGATCACATAATGAAAATCATCATAACCACATAGTAAAGGCCTTATGCCAATATTACAAATTAGATTTTGTCAACACCTTGTGAAAAGAAACTACTTTGCCTAATGAGACCTACCGATGCATCAAGGATCTATAGCGGTCTCCACCCGTCACTTATTAAGTCCAATGAATTCATCATATAAAAATGTTGAAACATAATATAAACATTCATATTAAAACTAGCATAAAAAATGTCAATAGATTATCCATAAACCATGAATGGTATAAAAAGAACACATCCACAGTCGAACATATCACAAAAACATTAATACAATTTGGAAGATTTTTATCATAATAAATCAACATCAAAAAAGTTTAAAATCAATCAAAGGATGTTGACATAGATGAAAATTATTTGTAAACCTCTTGGAGATAAATATCCATTTTTCATGAAAACATTTAAAAGTCACATAATTTTGGAAGGAATACATCTAATGAAAATCTTGAATCAAAGTGTCCCATACCACTTTGATACTTTTTAATGGAAATGACATTTTAAAAACATTCATGTCCATATAAATAAATCCTTAAGCCCATTTTAAAAACAAGGACATTAATGAGAATGATTTAAAAGAATAAATATTTAAACCATTTAAAATAATGATATAGTTAAAGAGTCCCTTCCATAAAATCAAAAAATATTCATTTGGAATATATTTTTATGAAACACGGATGTGGATGCTAAAGGTTTCCCAGTAGATACTCACATAAAAGAAACCTCGGATAAGGAAGAGATTGTAAAATTAACCCTTACCTTGCACTTTCCTTTAGTCAAGGGTACATTTAACCTCTTATATAATTACCATAGTGTGTTATTAAATTATTCCAGAACCATATTTATATTTATTATATCATACATGATTCATTTATGACTTTATAATATCCATTTAAAGATGATTTCGATGTTAAATCAACATTTTTGATAATAATCTCTTTCTTTATCGTACATGTTTTAACTTTTTATTCCTGATCATATCACTTAGATCATGATTTGAATAGTTACAGAACATATAACATGATTTATATATCATTTATATATATAGAATATAAATATGTATAATATATTGATATATGAAATGGAAAACATCGTTTATGGATACGGTAGGTTGTACGTACGCATAAACGTTGTTTCCGTTTTCATATCGTATTGAAGGGAAGTAAGATATATGTAAGTACACACACACACACACACACACACATATATATATCTCCTATAGAATTATTATTTCATATATTACATACTTATTAATAATATATATTTTTATAACCATTGTTAAATGGTGAACGTGGAAATGAATTTCATCGCATCGTGGAGACAGTAATCCATACGTACGTACGAGCGAAAATAGTGTTATATTGTTGGTGAAATCATATGTAATTGGATGTTATATGATATATAAAATAATCATTAACATTTTATATTTATTATTTATAACATTTATACTCATTATCATACACATCCAAATAATTAAGTGTTTGAATAACAAACAACACCTCGACGTGGAGATAGTAAGCCGTACACACGCACATATGGTGACTTTGTCATTTATAAGATGGATAGAATAACGAATATGGATGTACCATATTTATAATTACATAAATATCTATAGTAATCACTGGATTCATTTTTCGGGTATGGAATCATCAAAGAAAGAGGAAGTACAAGAAGAAATGAACTTGAAAGAGGGTGGTGAAATTATTACCAATTCTTCAGGTGTTTCCTTTTAAGTTGATCAAAATGGCTCCTTAGTTTGGATTTTTGATCAAATTAATCCATATATGTTGAATTTAGTGAGGTTGGGAGGATTTTTGGGTAGATTTTGGCCGAGGAAAAGGGCTTTGGAGGTGTGATTTTGAGAGAAGGTTAGGTACCTTTTTCAAGAGAGATGAGGGTCACTTTAGGAAAAGATTGAAATATTATTTTATAATAAAATAATTTTCGGTTTATAACGGGTCCTAAATGATTTATTTATAGGATAGGGTGGGGATGGGTTGAAAACCTCTAAAAAAATATGTTTTAGATAGGTTTATGTCACCATATTATCCTTATCTTTAGATTTAACTATATTAAATAGTTTGACATTTACCATGTCTCTTTGTATCTTTATATTATAATGTTAATAAACAAACAATGACAAGACAAGAGAACCCCAAGTGGTTCATTGTTAATATATATATCCTTATCTAAGTCCTTTTCCCATGCCTTATATTTTTAGGAATATTATATCAATTAATAATATATTAATTGTTTTAAAAACTCAATTAAGTCAATTTTGAAACTATTTAGTATTTGATTTTTTTGAGAGCAATAAAAACTTTATAACTTCGAATAATATTTATTTAATCAACCCTAATAAGTCATATTAACCTATAAAATTAGTATTATTAATCATAAGCCTCAATTTTCATTTATTTGGATATTTATAATATCAATTATTTTAATATTTCATTAATAATGTAATTACTATATAATCATTGTGTCATAAATAAATTAAATTATATAATGTCTAAAAATTATAAATAAAATAAAATTATATAATATATATTTTTATCTTTCTAATGAATAATTATTTTTAAATTTATATTGTGTGTATTCCTATATTAAAAATGGTTTTGTTATTAAACATTGAATTTAACACTTTTGTCTCTTATTTAAATAAAACAATAATAAATGTCATAATCTAATCCAAGTGGATCAAAGGGATCATATTTTATTCATAAGGTTGTTTCTTGGTCTAATTAAACTTGTCCAATAGAATTAGGACATGTTTTATGGTAATTATAATATCATTTTTACAATTAATTGGGCTGTTTACTTTTATCCGTAATAAATAAAAGTCCAAAGTCACTATTCACCAAAAATTATTTTCATCACATTGAATCAAATTTTACTTACTGATGTCATACTGGTCTCTCTGATTTTTGAAATTCAACTCAATGAAGAGGTAAAATTATTTTTTATGCAAATTTGTAAATGCTCCTAGAAGGGGGGTAAAACATTAAAAAGTTCAATAACTTTTTATACATATAATTTTATTATAAATTGTCTCCCATGAATTAAAATGAACTTATATAAGTATTATATATATGTATTTTTACTTAAAAAATAAATTTAAATAAGATAAATAATTATTTAAATAAAAATTTGGTTTTAAATAACAACGCATTGTTTTTAACTATTCATCATAAATTGAATGTTTTCAAAAAAATACATAAAATTCACCCTAAGTTAATTTTGATATTATAAATTAAAAAATAAAGTCCATTTTACCAAATTAAAAACATTTATGTTTCATTTATTAATTTAAAATTAGTTCTCCTAGTCAAAACCAAAAAGAGAGTTTTTAAAAATAAAAAATATCAAAAGATTTACATGTCTTTATGTCAAATTTAAAGGTGAAATTACTAATAATAACCTAAATTTTATTAAATGATAAAAAAAATCTAAATATAATTTCAAACCATTCAATGTTAATATTTAACACTATATATTATTTTGATTAAAAATGTTGTTTTCAATTAAATGTTTGTATTTTTCACTATTCACCAAAATATGAGTGTTAAGAGAAGTACACACAAAATTTATCAAAACTAAATTTTTATTTCCATATTCTAATGAATAAGTTTATTTTGTGAAATTGAATATATAAAAGTGTCAAATATTGGATTTATAAAGGGTTCTCCATTAAAATTTGGTAAAAATTCATTTTCTGAAAAATACTTCCTTTATCTAAAAAAAATCAATTTGTTCTTATATGATGTATAAGAAACACATAATATGAATGTTAAAATTATACGGAGTATATAAAATTTAAAATACACTTAATACTATTTATAACCATTTTTTAATGGCTAGTTTGGTAAGTCGTGGTGTGCTTGAAATCGGTGTTGCGTGTAACATAAGTTATCGAATTACTATGAAGAGATAACGTACTATAAAATCATGGGGTGTTACACACTAGTCTTGATTTATCAGATGATGTGGATTTGGAAAAAACACATCCTTCTTTTTAAAGAGTCTCCAAGACAAACATGTTAATCTCAATACATAAGATGATATGATTCCAAATATTATTAGTGTATTCATTTGTCCTGTTGAAAAACAATACTACACCATTTTTCCAAAACAATAATGGGATTAATTCAATTGGAAATATATGGGGGTGAAAGGGAATGATTGGAATGTATTCATCCACTATATTAGTCATCTTATTTTCGACTATAGGTTCAAACACTTATATAGGAAATTAAATCCCTCCCATGTCACCATTGTAAAGCATGATATTTATAAAATGATTAATTTCATTTTCATTAGGGGGGTTCAATATTCCTAGGGGATGTACAAAATTATCCTAGTAATAAATATGTACCAAAAAATTTGAGTCTCTATTGACTTCTGGGACCTCAACCACTTCTGAAAAAAAGATCAATTTTCTATCCTGATGATAGAGTTATTTATTAATATAAATTCTATATTTTAGGACCTATAATTCATGTATGGTTATTCCCGATACAACTAGGTATGAATTCCTCTTAAAGGCGAAGAATCCACCATCTAAGAAGCATGTCTAGGAAAATTTTTCTACTTTATTATTCACTTCATCCAAAATTATTAATGAATGTCGTATCAATGTTCTATGCATCACATTATCAATACCTTCTTTGAAATGTTATTCGATTAATTCATGGATAATTTGGTTTTCAAATCAACCTAATTCCAGGACCATATCTAGAATATTGATATAGAGTTTGGTATAATTGGCTCTAATCTTTTAAAAATTAACACCATGAATTGTGCATTCAGAGTTATATTCAAGATGTTCACCAACATCAAATTAAAATAAATAAGAATCATAATCGACCAAAAAATGATCAAATATAAAAGTGAAATGTATCCACCATAAAGTCTCCAAGTGTTTTGGGTACTCTAAGGCATCTAGACTATATTCCGTGTTTTGTTTCCATATTCCTAGTAGGGAAATGAAATAAACTTTCTAGGATCATTATAATCTATGTTTCATATAAGTGGGATGAATAATTTTATGATAAATTTAACGATATTATAAAAAATATGAAACTTGACCTAGTTATGATGAATATTGTCCTAGGTAATCCTTTGGTTTCCTTATGTGACCACCCAAGAAAAATCCCTCTACACTCTCTTTAATCAATATATCAATGTATGAAATAGAAATCATATATACCATCTCATTCAATTGTTTCTCAATATAGAGACAAAATATTAGTCCATTGAGAATAATTTCCTCCCCTTGGGATTTGTGGTTGAAAAGATGCAACACTATCAACTGAACAATGAGATTCGAGTTGTCTCACTTGATTATTAATTGAATTAAATTATCAAAAATAATACATTGAAACCATGATTATTATGGTGGGAAGTAATACTATAAAAGTTTGACATTAGTTTTTCCTTTAAAATTGATATCATGGGCTAATAATTTTTTAGCTTCATAGAAACACACACATAATTTGCGGAGTTTCCCTTAGACATCAACTTCCCATATGAATACATCATCTTTATTGATTATGTAAATCCATACTAGAATATGAATTCTCATGGTTCCTCAAAAATATTGACTAAAATAAGACTCAATAAACGTAATCCAAATATGGATGGCCTTAGAAATTTTTTAATTACTCCCTCTAAGTCTCTTGTACCATACTAGTTATTCTTATCATAGGGATTCATAAACAAAGAGGTTGAGAGTGAGGGACCCATCATGGGTCACTAAGTAGTCTATGAGATTAATGTCCCATATCTTCCCATGAAATATTATTCGAATCTAATTATCTTTTAGAAAGATGGTTACTATATTTTTTAATGAGGGAAATTTTTTCATCAATCAAAAAGTCCCAAGAGATGATGGATTATTTTTCCTCTAAATAGAAGGTGACTCATTCCCCAATATACCATAATAAAATTTATGATTCCATTGAATAAATATATATGTACCTCAAACAACTGGATCAAAAAAACTTGTTCATATATGTGGCACATACTAAACCTGGTTTCTTCAATCCCTCTTAACGAGAACGAACTCTAGGTGATTCAACTTTTCACGGGCACATCCTAGAGAGTTTTGTGAAATAACACATGGATAGAAGAAGTTTATAAATAGAGGAATCCATTGATTTAGTATCTCAAACAGAGTGTCTTACAGGTAGACTGAGAGAATAAAAATATTATCTACTAGTACAATGTAAATTTCATCCATTTTTATTGTCCAAACTCAGATTGGTTCTTATAATGAAATTTCTTTGATTAAATCCTTATCTGAATTATAAATGGAAATAAAATACCTTTACGTTTTTATGAGGTCCATGATGGGCAATATAGGGATCATCACTCAGGATTGAAATTCATTCACCATATCTAATGTTTAGTTTACTTATACCCCACCATGGTTTATGAAAAAATATAATTTACAAAATAAGATTCATAAATTTTAGATCCTTTAAAAACTCATACATCATAAATTATACCTTCTCCCTAGCATAAATATTCCTGGAACTTTTTTGCACATAGAGTAGATGTTATGGGTCACTACCTACTAGTGATAACTTGAAATTGAAGGTTCATCTTTACCACTACTGACTTCATATTGAAATGCGGTAAATAAAACCCCCTAAAGAGGTCAAGAAAAAATCCTTATAGAGTTCATGAATTCCCATATCATTCAACACATTGTATTCCTCCAAACATTCTCATGGAAAAAGGGTCCAACATCAGATTCATTGAGTTAAAAATAGTTTATATCATATGGATCATATGGAGAAACCATAAAACCTTATATAATGTGTGAGTGAGTGGACCAATCGAAGTGTCTAATAAGACAATATCCAACATTTTTAAAATATTTTGGTTTGATTCATGATTTTTAGACAAAAAAAAACCGAGTTATCTTATGTGAATATCATTTGATGACTAGAAAATCCACCCATGTGACTATATACACCTTGGTATAGGGATCAAAAGTAGTTATACACATTTAGGTTTATCTTCCATCAACACAGATATCCTTATATTATCATTTTGCTCAAGAATAAATTTCATAATTCTTCTTATATTAATTTAATTCTACTGATGATAACATGATCCAATCAATCAATAACCTCATGGTCAATCAGAAAAGTATAGAATAATATTATAATATGAAGGTTTACATCACCTCCTTTCTCAAAAGTGATTTGGTGATATCATTAAGAACAATAATGATACACAGAAGGAAACTACCAAATATAAATTCTTAAATGGTTATAATATTCTCTATCCAAAATTATTAATATAATAGTTTATACTCATTGACCATAGTAAACAAGGATCACAACAGACCTCAGACCAATGTGAGGGTTATAAAGAAGTATTTTTCATACCATTTACATCAGTTCATAATATTATTTACTTAAGTGGCTAAACATCATAGATTTTTTATTCAATAGATGATTCTAAATAAATAATAAATTATCCTAGAAACATGAAGTTAATCTATAGGAATTTAGTTCAAAATGAATGGATTTAAATTGTACAACACCAAGGTCCAATCAGCACAACCACAAACTATATAAAATCATCATTCAGTCTATGTTTCATTAAAATTCGTACAATTTAATCATCATTTATGATGTTATCATGTATTTTTATTTCCACGGACCCATGATGTTAAACTACATAACATATAGTTTGAGCTGTAAGAACTGTATAGCTGTGGTCTTTCTATATGATGAATTAACAACATGACCGAGTTATTATCCTCTAACAATAGTCCCACTTATCTTATATTTTCATTATTATCCAGAAAGACCCTCTATAAATATTTATGTATTTATTGCTATATCAAGGGATATGTAGGGAAAAAGGATTTCTTACCCTAGTTTTTTCAGAAGATGATTTTTCTCATACATGACTTGTCTTAAAGACCAATACCCATATATCATGGTTTTTTCATCATATGAAATTGGATTGCATCCCATTTTTTTAGTAGTTTCAATTCTCACTCATTCATATGATCTATAACTATTTTTGAATTAGATATGGAATATCACTCAGATTGTTATAATCTAACCTAACACACTTTTAGTTTGCATCCACACTTCGGGTATTCCTAATCATATACCCTAAAACCCTCAATTTCCAAACATGATCCACTAAAATGATGTAACAACACTGAATAGTATTATCTCCCATCAATTTAAAATTTTTAGAGGATATTATACATGATCATAAAATAGAACCCATATGGAAAAAAACTCAATGGTCGATAAAAATGTTTTTCTCCCCATATATGATGATATAATGGTGAAACATGTGCCTCAAATGTTGTAAATAGTCATCGTACACTCAATGTTTCTCATTTATTGATCAGACTATGTATCCACCAATTTACATTCCATATACCTTCCTTTATTCAAGTGGAACTTCCATTCCCTAAGTGTTACTCCTTGTATACTCACACATTTATAAAGCATGACAATCTCATAAAAACCTTCCTAATATAGATACTTTTTTCACTATCATGCACCCTCATGTAACATGATTAGTGTCCCATTACTCCTTTTGTCCCACATTTATGAAGAATCGCATGAGATTAGGGATCTTGGTGCATTTCCCCAAAAATTCTCTATCCACATTATGTTTCATTTATATGTCATCTTGGTTGAAGATATTCATATATAAATAATAAGACTCCGTAGTCCAAGTTTATTGACTATAAAATGTCTATAATATATCCAAATAATATTTCTGTGGAATCATGACTTCTTTTTATATCCATTTACATCATGTTCATTGTATCTTTTATGCTTGAAAAACTCATCTGTAACAGCATTGGTCTATGCACATAGCCCATAAACTAGGGCCACCCTTGATCCAAACTCCATAGACTAAAACATGTAGTTACATATTTGTTAAAATATATTTATCATTAAACCCTATTCCCTTACATATAACTATCATTGATCTTTATAAACCTATTGAAGAGGTATAAAGGATCATCAGGCTGAAATCCCAGAAATGGTGACTTGCAAGAAAGTTAATCCTATGATCCCTAAGTCACCCCTAAAAAACCATGGAAATGTTATAGAAGGAATGGAAGAGATAAAAAATAAATCATGGAACATAGTTAACTCTACCCTATATACTTCATGGGTTGTTTCAAGAAATCATCAAAAGTTATACAACCTTAAACTCATGAAAAAAATCCTTTCTCTACTCACTCTATGTAATTAAGATACATTATCGTATTCCATTTATTATGACATTAAACTAAGAGAACTTACTCCTATGTGGATAACCTCTTATAGAAACTATCCTACATGGTCCCTTTAGCTCTCCATTAAAATTGGGTTTACTTTGGTCTATCTATATATATAACCAAACCCTTTTGGTTAATGTTACATGACCATAAAATATTACTAACATAATGGTTCAAGAATCATAACACTAATATGTGTATATTCCCCTCAAGAATGTAAGTGTTTTGTCGGGTCACATTGCACTTCATTTACATTGTGTTTGTCTTACCATTCATGCTATCAAGACTATCTCAACTCTCATATTTTGTTGAGATATAGAATATTATACTCTAGAGTGAATATTATTTCATTTTTATAATATGATATTAATTTATATGACCAATAAAATGTTTGTATGATTAAAAACTACACCAACTGTCGGTCATCGCTACACAACCTTAAACTACAGAGAAATCTTATTAGTGAAAAATATTTTAAACTATAGAGTAGGGTCATTATCTTAAACTAGGAGGAAAACCAGTATATTAAATTGTCATTATTACGCATCAACTATTTTGTAAACTATGGTTGGATATATTCAAATCACCTGAGATACATAGGGAAACCCAAATCCCCCATATCGGGCCCAACTTCCACCACCACTATCATTGGCAGCACATCATTCTCCCCTTGTCCCATAAATCAATACCATCATTTTGGGTTCCTTTAACTTACATAATAGTGAAATGAACCTCATTTTGGTAGGCATATTTTAACCCTCGCCTATGTTGATCCACCTCATCCATGTGCCAAAATAGATGGTGTTGGGATCATTTAAGTGTTAAAATCAATCTGAACATCCACACTGTTACCTCTAAACACAATGTCACCCATTATTTGGATCCTTATAACATAAAATATCTAAAAAATATCACATATTTTGATACCATAATTTATAATAGGCTCAATTTTTATCCAAGGAACATTCCCTAAAGAACATCTTATTGCAAATGATGTTTCTTGTATGAAAAAAAAATTGTTATTGATCAATCTTAAATTTGGTCACCCAATCCAAGATAGTTTGTTAGTTGAAACAAATTTTAAAATACATGGTCAATAGTAATACTCAACCTACTTTCCACTCCACTTCTAATTCATATCCTATAATAATTGCTTTAATTAATTCAATCCCCTTTTTCAGGTGGAATGTAACACCATCAACATAACCCCACTTGTACATTTGTGTGTGTTGATAGGACAATTCAGTCTTGTGAGGTATTTCTATAACTAGAATCTCGTTTATCAAGAGAAATCAAATTTTCAACTTTCCAATTTGACAAGAATCTGTCCATATTTAATATTCTCCCTCTATTAGTGTGGGTATTCATATAAAATAGATTGATTCCCACACCAATCATGGAAGAAGTGGGATTAATTGTTTTTGTGGATTTTTCCTACATGATTGAGTATCATTGAAATTATAGATAATGATCCCTTTGTAGTCCGATTATTATTACCAAAAAATATTCAAACTCCTTACAAGAGTCTCTATGTTAACATTTTCCTTCCATTCACATTAGGTTTTACCTTTTCATTATGCTATATAGACTGTCTCACTCATTGTCTAGGTTCCACAACCATAAACTATGAATTTTAACTGCTAAGGATTTTTGGGATGACAACATGTCTCCACCTACATAGAGTATTTATTCACCCTTCTTGCCACATGGAATTCATTACCCTACTCTATGTTTTAATATTATAAGTTAAACCCTATTACTGAAGGATCTTGTTGTGTGACATTAAAGTACTCGGTACCACCATGGTCCATGTATAATGAACAGTAATTGTGGGATCCTCCCACTATTAGATGGATTACTCTATAAGCATTCCTCCTAGACCCATTTGGCACTACATTCACACCATACTCACTATGATATATCTATGCACATCATCTTATCCCTTTGGTTCATGCAACATGACATTAAAATAGTATCAATCATGGGCCTCTACATCTTGATCTTAAACTATGTGCACTTGGTTTACACATCGTAAGACTAAATTGCATGCCTCCCCCAATGTTAATTAGCGTTGGACTCAGGATATTAAATTCATGTTACAAGTTTTCTTTTTCTAGTTTTTTTCTAGATCACTTCATCCTCATGGTCTAAGAATCATGGACCTAAAATGTGGGAATCCCGACACACCCCATCCCCATGAGGATGTTTTTGGGGGTTTAGGTTCCCCATATACCTTTTCTATGTTAGGTTTTTGTTAAAATTAATATTATAAAAACATCATCACCATGTTTTTAGCCTCACATAATGATGTTAAACTACTTTATATGGTCCACGTAACATGATGTTAAACTGGGTGATAATTCATATCCTTGCTTGAGAGGAGGGCCCATTTTTTAGTGTTTCTATCAAACCCTCACACCATATAGAAATAAGTGTATATTGATTCCCATTCTATAAAATATTTATTAAAATCCATATTCCCTATTAGATTCCTATTAATTTGATTTGTGACAATGTACCCACTACTCCCAGTGATGATACTTCAACTAATTCATTCCTGGATATATCACATCGTTTCCCCATAGAACCCATCTTTTTTTCCAACATTTTATGCATGAGTTATATTAGAATTATATTTCTTTGATTACCGGTTTTTAGTATTGGTATCCTAAAACATATCTGTGAGATCTATGTCTGACCTGAATCCAATTTTTAGGGACATGTAGTTATTTATGAATCCCCTACCCGATCCTCATTCGAAATATTCCTATTTCCCCCTCCATGTTTTGGAAAATTAATATCCATTATCAGAAATTAGTTCTTTCCTAAATACATTATAAATGATTAATAATGATGTCAGTGTACTAAACTACATTAATTTAAACATTTCATTCAATACAATATATTAATTAAGATATTATGAAGCATTTATTCCATCCTTAAATAGCATAAATTGTCATTGGGTTCCCTAATTCATGTTGGGTTTTATCTTTTCTTAATTTCATAATGACAATGTCTCCATTGGACAAATCATTAAAACCTTAAAATTTATAGAACTATAAACTAATTTAGTTTCAAAGAGGAATTATCAATCCTTTCTTACGAAACATATTGTTTTCTCACCATAAACGACTGGTACACCACATCATTATGCTCAGTGAATGACATTGTGACACAATAGAGCTCTAAAAGACATCAAGAATAAAATAATAGTTTAATTTATTTTATTCTATTTATAACAAGCCAAATATCCATCCACATAACCAAAAAACAATCCGTAGTTGAATTCTAGATGAAAATAATGGTTTTAACATGATAAAAATAGTAAATTATCAATCTGAAATTTTTTACCTCTTTGGAATAATGTGGAAGCTGAGTAAATGTTTTGAATTATGTTATTGATCATCCATTTGCTACTCATCACCTACCTCATAATTATATTTCTAAAATGTTTAATTTTCTTTCACCCACCCCCCTTTTCTAAAGATGAGTATTAATTACCTAGTTGATTCCCTTTTATACATTTTGGTATATTGGAATGATTAATTAGTCCTATAGATTCTTGCCTAAATAGTCCCCTCTTACTCATATATCATTTTGTGGTCGATGTGTAAATTCAGACATGACATTTTTATCCAAGAAACTCACATATGTTGTGATTACCCCTCAATTTACCCCTTTTCACAACAATTATAGATCATATTGGATTTTGGACTTTTCATTTTTGATCAGTTTTATGGATATTAGGATTGAGATTTCCTCTTCTCAATCCTCAATATTTGAATTTAAACAGAATGTTCACCATCATTATTATATTTTATTATACTATATGGTGTTGTACATATATCATGAATAAAAAATTTAACATACATTAGTTTGCAATCTAGAGGAAAACCCATTTGTGTCGTTGGTTTCCTACCCCATTGAATATTAGAACTGCATGTATATTGAATAATGAATTATGGGATATATATTAACATCCTACCTCATGTCCATGACCCATCCGTAAACTCTAATTTATTTCAATCCCAACATCTAGTCTTCTGACTATACTCTGGTCAAGCCCCTTTATATGCCCATGACCTAGTTATTTAGAAGATTATTTCGTGTATATACTCCTTTGAGGTGGTTATTCCCCAATTCACCTCAGGTCATTATTCCCACCATGAAAGTTATATTCTCCCAAACATGATCTATATATATAAATAGTGGTTAATATTCCACACAAAATAAACATAAACTATATTCCCCTTTGTTGTTGCGATGGTTTTCACTTTCATAGAACCTCTTTGTGGCCTTTCCATTTGTGTTAGGTTTTTTCTCTTTACAAAAGAATTTATCACTTCTTCTTGATCTTGGATGAATGATATTAAACTCCAGTACCCTAGTCCTAAATGAAGAACCGTAAAAGGAACAATCCATGGTCTGATGAATATAACAGTAAACAATTATCTACCTTATGGTCAAAACTATTTAACCATAAATAACGAAACAGTAGATATCATAAATATTCTCTCAAGATCATGATCATATTTTATCCTTATATGTATCATCCATTTATAATTTTCATTATCATCTCTAGATGGATTCCTTTCTTTTTAGTTGATATACCCCATTGATATGATTTATTCATGATTGTGTAACCTGAAAAGTTCTTGAAATTATCCTAAGCATCTTATTCCTCCCACAAAAGACTTTTTATCCCCAATATTTTGATTTAAATCTATCAATGATGCCCAAAAAGGACCCCCTATAGTAATGAATCAATTCCAAATAGTCCTAAATCCCATCACAGACCCAAACAAAGGAGGAATCTTCCAGTGAAAATGATGGTTCTTGTATTCAAAAAATAGTCAATATGCGATCTAAAATATTCTTTCCA
The DNA here is from genome assembly GCA_963277665.1 of Viscum album. Classification (NCBI taxonomy): domain Eukaryota; kingdom Viridiplantae; phylum Streptophyta; class Magnoliopsida; order Santalales; family Viscaceae; genus Viscum; species Viscum album. The sequence continues at coordinate 318,871,759 of OY728145.1, read as the reverse complement.
CACAATTGAAGCAGTAGTCACAGAACCCATTTTTTTGAAAATGTTAAATGTTCATCATCATCCTATATCCATCTTCCATTCATTATTACATACTCTTTTGGTCATATTATACCTATCTCTATATTTCCTTTTATCATGTTCAATTTCAACACCCTTGGTATTTCACTACTGCGAACCTTGCACATTGTCAGTATAATAGTAATCATAGAATCACACCAATATGGTTCCCATATTTTCTTGGGATTCTAATGATGATATATGTAATATTCTGATCCTAACCCATATAAACATTTTTAATTCTATATTATAATTGGATGATCTTATATTTATCTCTTGTTTCTCAAATAAAGCATGACTCCCAAGGGATTAAGGGTATATAGATTATTGTTTCACTAATTGTATAGAATTGAAATCCTCAACACTTGAGATTTTAGGAAGTGATATTATTTATTTTTGGTTAAGAAAGATAAGAGGATCATCCACTAGTGGGAGCCTCATCTTTTTTATAAAATATCCCCAACATATCCTCTTTGAGGAATAATCATTCGAGCTCTTCTACCCATTGGTATGATAATTTAAACCTATGTTGTCACCTAGCTAGATCCAATTTATCCCCTTATTAATATAGATACAAATAGACTATTTATAATTAGATTCCACCAAATTTATCTTCACAACCAACTATCAGAATCTCATCCATATCTACTTTTGTACAGGTAGTCAATTGTTGTTCCTCTAGTGCATGAATGGTTTACTACTTGATAGATAGGACTTTGTAGTGATGAAATTCTTGTTACAATGACTAAGAAATCTCCTTATGAACACCCATGAGAATTAATTCCCTAGGGGATGACTCATATAATGAAATATTGAATATCATACTCCACAAACATTAAAAATCTTCCAATAGATCTAGAAATACTTAGTGGGGTTCATGATAGTCAAATCAATGAGTCCCAAGGCTCACCGCACAATGGTAAAAAAATCGCATCCAACTCAACAGGTATTATAATAATGTATGTGGAATATGTGTTTAGATTCTAATCCACACCCCATGTTTGGTCACCTAGTTCTCCTTAAAAATATAAATCACCACATCATCTATATCGTTATCACAAGGATCATGCTTAATGAAGTCTACTAGTAGCTCAACATCCAAATTATCCTATGGAAATAGAGGCATAAAATTATAATTACATCAGAATACCAATTCAATATACTTCCCTAATTAAGGGTCTTGGGATACCAATCCTAAAATAATAGGTGTAAGCTCCTCCTCTATTTACCAAAAGGGATTTCTCCTTCCATTCACTAGATATAATTCTTTTGCGGATACCTCTTCCTTGGAAAATACAATGTCATCATAATTTGGAATATATGGGGATGGACCAATAAAAAACCCATTAGAAGAGGTTGATCCCACCATAGGGTATCCATGATATCTTCGGGGTATGAAGCCTCATGGGCTTGATTATCCACTATATCATCACTAGTATTCAAATCCACTGTCATGGATTCAATGTTTTCTACATGAATAGATGGATCCATTTTATCAGATGTTTTACTCGGTGGATGACTCCCAAATTCTAGAAACACTGTCATAAAATAAGGATTCCATTGATGTCATATATGGAAGTAAATAAAATCACAATTTGGGAAGGCACATGCAAGCTATGTAGATACCGATGAGATTATTTCCCTTAGCATGATCAAGAATTCATTCCCTAAGAATGTTATTTTTTCCCAAACCCATCAATGAGACTATGGATATTATTTTCCATATAAATAAATATAAATTCTATTCTTGAGGCACCTGATATAGGTTTCATTATAAACCATACCACTGTACCAGAGAGTACGTCAATAACAACCATAGGTGAGGCACTATGGACTTAGACTCCTAGCTTCAGTGATAAAAACAAATAGTTTACACATAGGTTTTCACACCAGGTGATATGACCTAAAAAATATCCTTATTTAAAATTATATCTATAATATAAGAATTAAATATAACAACAAACCCACAAACCCAAGAACATTTGGTTTAGTTTATTTTAGAAGAAACAAACTATAAAATACTTTTTTTCCATTTCATTATAATTGATCCACACATGAATACATTAAAGACTCATCATATGATATAATAATATCCATCACATAAGGAAAAAAACATAAGAAAGGGTAGATATAAGACACTCAATAAGTGAAAAATTATCAACATTTCATAAAATGTTATTTAACAAGTTCCTACAAAGTCATGAGCAGGTGAGATGTAACTTATTAAGAAATATATGGAATAATAAAAGTTCAACATAAATCCTTATATAAGGACTTGTAATGTCAAATGAAAAAAATATACCATGGAAAATGATGTTGGATTAATGAGATAACAAATAAGATTCATGAATCATAATAATAAGTATATTGAATAAAACCACAATATTCCATGGAGAGTAGAATAACAACAATGTTTTAAACTATAATAAGTATAGAGAACATGACCTTCAAATGTCACTAATAGAACCAATGATTGGTGGTAATAATTAATTATACTGGTATATATATCACTGTTATGAGCCACTACAAACACCCATACTTATTGAGACAACATAATTATACCTTTTTTACATCACCTTCCTGATTCACTTTTCACACCCATGTTAACCGGTATAACATAATTAGACCCATATGTACATATCACATGATATTTTATCTTTTTAAAAATTAATTAGAGGGTGATATAGGTCCCAAAACATCAAGAATAAATATAAATTTGTTTAAATAGAAATAAATCATTCGTCATAACATAAATATATCATGGAATGAAAAATATGCTTCATAATGGTTCTTAAAATGTATCATATAAAATGTCTTGAAAAATTATATTATATATTTCATAAAACATTCATCAAAATATTGTATTCAATAATGAATTTATTGGGTGATTTAATAAAAATAACATTCAAATAAGATATTTCCTTTTAATATGAAGAGGAAAATAGAAGTCAAACCATATAATAGTTTCTAGAAAGCATTTTTATCATTGTGATAATAGAAGATGTTAAGAGTCATAGTCAAAATTAATTTTCAAATATACGAAGTGAAAATGTTTCAAAACATTTATTTTTGAATGGAATATTAAATAATGGATCCTTGAAAAAATATTATTTTTTCTGAAAGACAATTTGTAGTGGAAAATAAAACTTAGGATCATGAATGTAAAAACCATAATGGTATTTTAATAAAAGCGTTTGTGAAAACCACTTCATAAAAGAGGATAATAAAAATTCTTTATGAAAATATGAAAAGGTAAGTGTGAAGAAAAAAATTATGGAATATAGTTCTGTTTCAAAATAAAAAGGAGATCATTTGTGCTAATATAAAACATATATATGGAAGAAAAATGCCTTACTTGGGAAGATTGCTAATTATTCTGAACAATGTTATATGTGTGTGAGAATGAAATTCATCATGGAAAGAGATTTAAATTAATAATTAATTGTGAACCAAAGAAAAAGATAAAATAAAATATAATTCAATTTTATGGGGGAGAAACCTAAGCTAGGAAGAAAAATGTTCACAAAGAAACAACATATCTCAATGAAAGATGTTATTAGTTATCAGTATCCTTTACAGTGTTGGAATTATGAGAATTGAAAACCATGGAAAAGAAAACATGATATGGATATTTAATTCAATTTAATATCTTATAAATTATTTTATAAGGAACCCACATGTTAGTATATACAAAACATATTTATAAAAGAAATTTAATATGGAATATGTCTCAATGAATTAGAGTGAAAAAAGAAAATCCCCTATGAAAATCATAACACATAGAGTTTGAAACATTTTAAAATGGTTTTATGTGATAGAAATAAAAATTATTAGAAACTAGATAAGAATATAATCATAATAAATTATTATGTAAGAACATTCCCAACATATATTAATAATTTTCAAAAATAAAAATCATTACAAAATGAAAAAAATTGTAACAACCTGGGATTTTATGAGAATTATTCCTTTTAATTTCTTTGATGTCTTTTGTTGTATGAAACACCAAGATTATCTTGCGCTATACGCAACACCGTATTAGCTTGCAGTATACAAAACACTATTCTTGGATCGTGTTACACACAATTTCATGTTCGTTTGATAGTAGTTATTCTACGCAACATTGAGTGTGTGTATATATATATATTCAATGTATAAATGAAATATGGTTGGATTCTGTTATACACAACAACAAAGGAGTCTTGCACTACACGCAACCCTGACTTGGCTTATATTACACACAATCACGACCTTCCTCGATAGCGCGTGTTGTACGCAATACTGAGTTTCACTAAACAAGATATTTTTATAATATTATTATGAACTAGCCGTTATGAATAGTAATAACCATTTTTTGAAATTTTATAAATTGTATCTTTCAAAATGGACTTCATTTTTGGATTCAAAATATCGAAATTAGCCTAGGGTAAAGTTTTTGTATTTTTCTGAAAACATTCAATTTTTGATGAATAGTGAAAACACTGGGTTACTATTTAAAAACCGACTTTTTATTTAAATAATTAATTATTTTATTTTTATTTTAGGTCAAAATTGATACATAATACCTATATAAGTTCAATGTAATTCATTGGAGTCATTTTATAATAATTTTCGATATATAAAAATTTTATTGAACTTTTCACCGTCTTTTACCTACCTCCTAGGAGCTTTTTGCAAACATACATAAAACTTAGTTTTACCGCTTCTGTGAGTGGAATTTTTAAAATCCGAGAGACAAGATTAATATCAATGACTAAAATGTGGTTCAATGAGATGAAAATAATTTTTGGTGAATAGTAACTTGTTACTTTTATTTACCACGATTAAAAGTAAATAGGGTAATTAAGGGTAAAAATGATTACCCTAAAACATGTACTAATTCTGTTGCATAAGTGTAATTCGAACAAAAACAAACATAAGAATAAAATATGACCATTTAGGTCCACTTGGATATTATTAAGACATTTATTATTAATTTATTTTAAGAAAGGTTAAAATAGTTAAAATCAAAGTATAATAAATAAATAATTTTTAATATAGGGTTATACATAAGATAAATTCGACTATAAATATTAAATATAAATCTAAAAATATTTCTTACATAATGGAATTTTATTTATAATTTTTAGTCATTAAATAAATTAATTTAGTTATGACACAATGATGATGCAGTAATTATCTTATTAATGAAATATTAACATAATTGATGTTATAAATACCCAAATAATTGTAATTTAGGAGTTTTATAAATTACAATAATTTAATAGGTTAATATTACATGTTAGTATTTATTTAATTAACTTTTTTCGAACTAATCATTCTGTTATAATTTTCACAAAAATAAATTACCAAATAGTGTCAAAATTGACATAAAATAGTTTTTAAAAAATACTATATTATAAATTGTTATTATATTCGTAAAAATATAAGGTTTTCCTGCGATACTCATGTCCTAATAGGTTTATCATTAAGGGACCACGTGGGGGTCTCTTGGATGTATATGGTATGTTTATTAACTATATAATATAAAAATACAAAGTGACATGGTAAATGTCAATGTAATTAACTAAGAGTTAAAACCAAAAGATAAGGTTAATATAATGACCCAAACCTATCTAAAATCTATTGGTTGAGAGGCTGTAGACCCATCCATAGCTTACCTTCTAAATAAATCAATTTTGAGCTATTAAAAACCGAATATGACTTCATTATAAAATAATATTTTAAGTTTTTCCAAAGGTGCCCCTCTCATCCCTTATAAAAAGGGCACCCCTTCCCTCTTAACTTCACCCCCTATTGAGCCTTTAAGCTCGTCCAAAACCAACCTATTTATATTCTCCACTTCCCTAGAAACATTCTGAAGGTTCTTTTCTTCTCAAAACACCAACTCTACTTCCTTAAGAGGAATCTTAAAGGAGGTGCGTCGAAGAAGAGGTAATCTCTTATTCTGATTTTCTCAAATTTATTTCTTCTTATACATCTTCTTCTTTATTTGTCTCATTATAAAGTAATAACATCAGTATTACTAATATACTGATATGTTATTATAAATATGAAACAACCCTATTTCTTCTTCTATCCATCCTACGGAAAACGAAATCACCGCGCGTGTGTACGTACAGAATACTGTCTCCACACCATAGTGTAATCTATTTTCGACCACCACCTTACTTGGATGGGTATAATGGTGTAAATAACTAACGATATATGATTATTATAAAGTGATATTGATTCTGAAATATTATACATACACTTAAAAACAATTCCACGATCATGGGAATTATATCATCGCTCGTGCGTACGTACGGACTACCGTCTCCACGACACGATGAGATTCATTCTCCATGTTAACAATTCAAGAATGATTATAAAGTATATATAATAAGTAATCATGAAATAGATTACATAATAAATCCAATTGATATATATATATATATATATATTCCATATACTTAAATCCATTCAATTCAATAAGGAAATGAAAACAGTGTTCATGTGTACGTATGGCCTACCGTCTCCATGAACGGTGTATTTCTTTCCATTTATAAATATATTATATATATGTATATTCTGAATATATATTATATATAAATCATGTTTACATTCTGGATGTAAGTAATCATGATCTAAGTAATCATATGAATAATTACAAGTTAAAACACGAACGATAAATGAAACGATTTTACCCAAAACTCTACTTTAACATGGAAATTACAAAAGAATGGATAATATAAAGTCATAAGTGAACCATTTATGATATCATAACAATGAATATAATTCTGTAATAATTCAATGAAATTATTTAAATCAGTATACAGTAGGTTCAGATACGTACGAAGCATATCAGACCTAAGGTAAGGGATAACAATTCCAATCTCGCACTTATCCGAGATTTTTTATTCATAAGTATTTACAGGGGTTTTTGTTATCATCCATGTCCATGTTTTCTAAATTTTTTTCCATGTATGTTTAATGGCCTTCGTACCCATTTTTAATTTTACCACATGTGACATCCCTTTTTTTTATTACAACTTAAACATGATTGATTACATAGAACTTCACTTGATACAACAAAGAAGATCGAGAGGTTTAGTGTCTTTTGGGCTTAGGATCATTACATAAAAACATAAAACATGAGATAAAACATCTTTATTGAAAACTTCCTTTACATGACCACTACATTCCCTCGTACTTAGCATTGCATGGGATAACCTGAGGACATGCATAAGAAAAGGGTGAGCTATAAAGCCCAGTAAGGGAGTACACATGGAATAACATGAGGAGTATAATACATGTTAGAAAATAGGCATATCAATAGAGCATAAAAGAAACATGAACATAAAGGCATGATAAAGCATGATAATCATAACATGGAAATGTGGCAACAACACTTAACATTGAATTAGCATGAGCCAAGGCTCATTGCACATGGAGCATAAGTAAACCCTCATTGCACATGAAGCATGAGTAAACCCTCGATGCAATTGAATTTGCATGAGTCAACACTCATTGCACTTGACGTATTATGATACTATACTTTACCCAATGCATTGGAGCGCTATAAGGGCTCACCCATCTTAAACATTTCATTTCATGCATAAGTGTGCCACATGGATCATAAAACATGGATTCATAAAACATAATCATTTATTCCATGATAAAGTAATGTGGACTTCATACATGAATCTTTATAGTCAATAAGTAAATGTGTATAAAGGTGAATACCCTTGATGGAGAAATGAGCATGGTATTCACTACACAATGACATTGTCTTAGAAAATCGGTGGGATTTCGGTAGCGTAACGGCGTGACATAAGAATTCATAAAAAAGGTTGATGAGAGAGAAAGGGGTTTCTCATCATATTTACATGTAATGTACATTAATTAGGTCATATAGATACATGTCCCAACAATTGTAATGGAATTTAGATTCATGATACAAAAGTATTGCTTGAATGTAAAAGAGGAGAGAGAAGTTCCTTCCGGAATTTCGTCATAGTAAAGGGTGTACATGTGAGGAATTTAATGAGATAGAAAGGGGTCTCCCATCATTCAAACAATAAGAGGGAAGTATGGGGGAGGTGAGAAACCATACCCCAAAATTCATAATTGAAATTAAAAGGGAAATCCAATTTAAAGAAAATTGACAAAAATGAGAAAGGAAGAAAAAACCCTTACTTGGATGTCTGATTCCAAAGGCTAGAGAGAGGCTTGTGAGAGGCTTCTTGGGTGCTTGGGGAACCTTGGGAGGATTCTAGAGAGAGTAGGGTAGAGGTTGGACGAACATCAAGGGCTTTGAGTGTGGAGGATGTGGGAGATTGGGTAGGTTTATATAGGAAAGGTGAGTGAATTCTTTATTATTTAGGTTTGGGACCCCTTATATTAAATTAATCTAAACCAAAAACCATCCCATGGTTTTTTCCCATGGTTTCTGGAAAAGAAAATAGGAAAACAATATTTTACAAGCCCAAGGTCCGAACTTACTAAAATATTAGGGTTGCTTATGTGGAGGTGAGTCACACTCCCATGGAAATTAATTTAAAAAGGAAAAGTGTTGAATAAGTCTTGAGGGGTTCATTAATGCTTTGAAAAGTAAGTAAAACAAACCCAAAATCACTTTATTTTAATGGTAAAACATATATTGGCCGAACATAAGGATTATGGTATTTTATTACATCACCATTGGGTCATTATGATTTCATAGAACACATTATATATTTAAACGGTATTTAATTTTTACCCAAAAATTTGACTGTCTCAGAAAATTATGCAAAAATTCACCGTTGAATAATTTCGAAGTCCTGATTCTAGAAATAAAATTTATTTTATCTAAATTTTTTTCAAATTATGTTAATTTTCACTTTTAAAATAGAATCCAACATTTACCGAAAATTCATGGGTTTTGACAAAAATGGCTTTCAAAGCTTAATAAAAATTTTAATTGCATTCATAAAATTATAAGATCATTTAAATTAAAAAAATTAATTTAATATTAATAATAATATTTTATTTAAATATTATTTAATTCAAAAATCCCTTAATTTAATAAAATTGTATTCTTAATTAAATAATAACTAAAAACACCATTTGTATTTTAAAAACTATTTACAATGTATCAAAAATGACTAGAAATTATATTCATTATTATATACAAAAAATAATGTACATGAACATAGTACTACTTATTTGTTACATAACCCTTTAAAACAGCGGCATACGACCTAAGGGTAAGGTGTGCGATGGTGACAGACTCTTGGGGCGGCTCGAAGAACATCGCTCGAGGGGTAATCTCTATCAACTTCCACTTTTCTCGTAGACGGTCACGTTCGAGCTTGACATAATGAATCTCAACTTGGGCTTGGTCAAGGGAGAAGCCCAAGGATGCCACCTCTTTTCCGAGCTCTGACAAATGGGCTTCGTATGGGGCAATTCTACTGGATGAGTCCATCGCTTCCTTTGTCTGAGTAAAAATTGGGTTCATTAAAGCCTTATATTTATACTAATCATGTGATCACTATTCAACGACTATAAAATTAACGGTCACAACTCTTATCATAAAACCGATGAGGTTGACATCTTATAAAATCATTTTTCATAAAGAGACATTTAATTGGATCAATAGTCATTTTCCATTAATGAAACTTTGGGTCATTACAATATTCCCCCGTTAAGAAATTTGGCCCTCAAAATTTTCCTTTTCCCACACTATAACAAATCTGGGTAACTCAGCTTCATCATATCCTCCGACTCCCAAGTTGCTTCTTCAAACATGTGGTTTCTCCACAACACCTTGAAGAGGGGCATTGTCTTATTTCGTAGAACTTTTTCTCTACGACCTAAGATCTTCACTGGTTGCTCCTCATAAGAAAGATCATCTTCCAATTGTACCACCTCGGAAGAGAGTACACGTGAAGGGTCCGGTATGTACTTCCTTAAGAGGGATACATGAAAGACGTCATGCACCTTGGCCATAGAAGGTGGAAGTGCTAGTCGATAGGCCACAGCCCCAACACGATCAAGAATCTCGAAGGGGCCGATGTACCTTGGACTTAACTTCCCTTTCTTTCCAAACCTCATGACCTTCCATAGAGATATGCGTAAAAATACCATGTCTCCAACTTTAAATTCAAGGTCTCGTCGACGATTATCTGCATAACTCTTCTGTTGACTCTAGGATGCCTTGATATACTGCTGAATGGTTTTCACCTTCTCTACCATTTCTTTGACCATTTCTGTTCCAAACAGCTTACTTTCACCGACCTCATCCCACCATGCCGGTGTTCTGCCCCTTTTCCCATACAGGGCTTCATATGGTGCCATTTGAATGCTCGAGTGGAAACTGTTAATATAAGAGAACTCAACCAGAGGAATATGTTGATCCCATCCTCCTTTAAAGTCCATTGAACACACTCTCAACATATCCTCAAGTGTTTGGATAGTCCGCTCGGATTGGCCATCAGTTTGAGGATGATAGGCCGTACTGATGTTCAGTTCAGTATTCAGAGCATGTTGAAGACTCTTCCAAAACTTAGAGGTGAATCTTGGATCTCGTTCAGACACAATAGATAGTGTTACTCCATGCAACCTTACCACTTCCCTGATATATATCTGTGCCAGTTGATCCAATGATAAATCCTCCCGAATAGCAATGAAGTGTGCAGTCTTTGTAAGACGATCCACAACAACCCAGATTGCATTGTTGCCTATGGATGTCCTAGTAATTCCGGTGACAAAGTCCATGGTGATGTTCTCCCATTTCTATTCTGGTATGGGCAATGGTTGCATCATCCCCATATATATCTACCTCTCAAACTTCACTTGCTGACACACCAGGCACTTTGATGTATATTCAGCGATCTCCTTCTTCATATTATCCCACCAAAAGTTTTCTCGTAGATCTCGATACATCTTTGTGCTCCCTGGGTGTATAGAGAAATTTGAAGTATGTTCATCATCCAAAAGTTCTTTATTCAGCTCCAGACTTGATGGAACACATAGTCTTTTCCCAAACCGCACAATTCCGTCTTCAGTAACATTAAACTCCAAGGATTTTCCCTTTTTGATAGTTTCCACTTTTTCTTGAATTCACACATCATCCTTTTGAGCATCCTTTAAAATTTCCAAAAGAGATGGTTGATCAATCATTTGTGAAAGTATTGATGATGTTCCCTTCTTTATGATTCCCACGTCCATCTTCATCAAGTCTAAGAAGATTGGATCCTTCTCAATTCTCATCATTGATAGAATCGCTGGTTCCTTTCTACTTAGGGCATCTGCCACCTTGTTCACTTTATCAGGGTGTTAATGTATTGAACAGTCATAATCCTTGATGAGATCTATCCATCTTCTCTGGCGCATATTAAGCTCTTTCTGTGTGAATATATATTATGTCTCTTGTGGTAAGTATATATCTCACATTTCTATTCGTAGAGATAATGCCGCAAGATTTTCAGGGCAAAGATCACAGCTGCCAACTCTAGATCATGCGTTGGATAGTTTCACTCATGGATTTTCAACTCCCTTGAGGCATAGGACATCACTTTGTCATTATGCATCATCACACATCCTAATCCCTTTTTCGAAGCATCAATGAATACCACAAAAAGCTCCCCACTTGTGGGTAATGTTAGCACGGGTGCAGTGATAAGCCTCTTTTTCAACTCCTTGAAGCTTTCTTCGCATTCATCACTCCAAGAAAACATTACTCCCTTTTGAGTTATCTTGGTAAGAGGGTTGGACAATCGTGAGAAATTTCTCACAAATCGCCGATAATATCCAACTAACCCCAGGAAGCTACGGATATCTGTTACCGATGTTGGCCCCGGCCATCCCTCAATTGCATCTATTTTGGAGGGGGTCCACAGAAATCTCATTACTTGTGATGATATGGCCCAAGAATGAGACCTCCTTCAACCAGAACTCACACTTGCTGTACTTTTCATAGAGCATCTCCTTGCGCAAAGTCTCTAGTACAGTTCTTAAATGCTCCTCATGGTCCTCCTTGGTTTTGGATTATATTAGAATATCATCTATAAAGACTACAAAAAATTTGTCAAGGTAATCTCTAAAGACTCTATTCATCAAGTCCATGAATATTGCTGGAGCATTGGTGAGTCCAAATGGCATTACTATGAATTCATAGTGCCCGTATCTTGTACGAAAAGCAGTCTTGGGAATATCTTCCTTCTTCACCCTTACTTGATAATATCTCGACCGCAAGTCCACCATGGAGAAGTATTGTGCTCCACACAACTGATTGAACAAGTCATCAATTCTTGGGAATGGATACTTGTTCTTTATCGTGATTTTTTTTAAGTTCACGATAATCGATGCAGAGCCGCATTGACCCATCCTTCTTCTTGACGAAGAGGACTGGTGCACACCATGGTGAAGCACTTGGGCGTATAAACCCTTTATCCAGATTCTATTGTAGTTTTTTCTTCAGCTCTTCAAGCTCAACAAAAACCATTCTATATGGAGTCTTGGATATTGGTAGCGCCCTAGGTATAAGTTCAATTGAGAAATAAACATCTCTTCTTGGAGGAAGACCAGGAAGTTCCTCGGGAAACACTTCAACGAATTCCCTCACAATAGGCATTTCTTCAAGGATGGTTTCTTCTTTGGACTCAATCATCTGATCCAGATACGTGTGCTTAGACGGCAGTAATATCCATGCTTGAGATGATGGAGATAAAGGAGATTCATCTTCCTCCTGACACTTGTAAAGAATCGGGGGTCGATTCTCCATATGGAGTGTGATTTCCCTCTCCTGACAATTTATGTTGGCTCTATATAAGGAAAGCCAATCCATGCCAAGAATTTCATCAAATTCCACCAAAGGGAGTATGACAAGGTTCGCCGGGAAATTCAATCCACAGATTATAACAGGGGATGACTTATATTCATGGGATGCAATGATTTCCCCATTTTCCGTACTCACCGACATCTTTATTTCCATGATTTGTGGTGGTGCTGGGATTGTTATAATAAACATTCGAGATATAAAATAATGCGTAGAACTTGAATCAAAAATTACGTTAGCTATTCTTGAATGAATAACTAGCGTACCTGTCACTACTTCGTTGTTGGGGTTCACTTCAGCAGAAGTGATGGCAAAAGCTCTTCCTTTCTGTCTTGGAGGTTGTTGGTTGCCTTCGATAACCCTTGGATTAGGGAACTGATTTGAAAAATGACCCGGTTCATTGCATATATAGCATTGAACAACGCGTTGAGGTTCGAATGGAGCGTTCCTCTCCTCTTTTGCAGTGGCGGGTCCTTCTTGCCGATAGTTAATAGCTAGGTGCCCTTCTCTTCCACACCTGAAGCATTTTCTTGTTCACTTAAGGCAATTTCCAGGGTGCTTCTTCCCACACTTTTGGAAAGTGGGGTGCTAGAACTTCTTAGCACCATCAGATTTATCCATCGGACCACCATCATTGAATTCCACCTTACACTTCTTGTCCCCATGATACCCCTATGATTCCCCGATCTCCCTTTCAATCTTGAGGGAACATCGGACAATTTCCTCATAGCAGTCGAAGTCATGGATCGCTAATGCTTTCCGCAAGCTAGGCTTCAACCCACCAAAGAAGCGTTCAACCTTGCATTCGGGGGTCGCAACGAAGCCGGAAGCGTATCGTGCAAGACTTTTTATGTTTTCCTTGTACTCTCCCACATATTCTCCATCTTTTTGCTTGAGTGAAAGGAAGTCCCTTTCCATCTTAAGACCGAGGGTGTGCGGAAAATATTTATCGAAAAACATCTTCCAAAATTCCTTCCATTCCAAAGCCTCGATCTCCTCCTCAGGCTTTGTATTTTTGATCAACGTCCACCATTGATCAGCTTCACCCTCCATACGATAAGAATCCAGGAGAAACTTCTCTTGTTCAGAACATTGAAAGATGGATAAGATCTTTTCAATGGAGTTAATCCATTGTTCATCAATCGTCGGATCAGATGATCCACTAAAAGTAGGAGGCCTTTGTCTCATGAAGCTCTCGATAGCGACTTGTTCTTTCATAGGGGGGGGGGGGGGGTTGAACGTTCCTCTTGACCCGTGTTTCTATTCAAAACTTGAGTTAGCTGAGAGAGAAGCGAGACAATGTTCGTGATTCCCGCTCCCATTGGATTGGGCATCTCATTAGTACAATCATCACACTGATCTTCACAACAGTTGTTAGCCTGAGTCCTCCTATTACCAGCCATTGGCTGGAATAAAAGGAAGGTTAGGGGTAACACATAAAAGGGTAATCCAAAGACAAAATTTTATGACTTATAAATAAACAATCATTCCTTAACTCAGGAGTCTATAGGCTTCAATATAGGCTTTTCATGATTTACATTCTAACATATATTCTTAGGGGAATTTTTCCCATAATTAGGGTTCATAGTAAGATTGTGAATTTATCAAAACATATCCTCCAGGAGTGTCGTATCCAAGAGTGCATCAAGGTCCATTGTCGTGCACTAGTTCCCATTTGAGTCTAGCTCAAAGCGATGTTTTTAGGTTTTACCCCTAGGATACATCTGTGCCAGAGCCGCCTCTACCTGCTCGTATCCAGACAGGGATATATTTGTTTGATAAACCACTTACATAGTATTTAACAAAACTTAGGGATGTTTTTATTATACATAGTATTGTATCTAAGGCTTTACTAGGGTTTCCTAATCCCAAAAATAACTAAACCTATCCTCTGATACCTACTGTGACAACCCTGCTTTTTATTACAACTTAAACATGATTCATTACATAGAACTTCACTTGATACAACAAAGAAGATTGAGAGGTTTAGTGTCTTTGGGGCTTAGGATCATTACATAAAAACTTAAAATATGAGATAAAACATCTTTATTGAAAACTTCCTTTACATGACCACTACATTCCCTCGTACATAGCATTGCATGGGATAACCTGAGGACATGCATAAGAAAAGGGTGAGCTATAAAGCCCAGTAAGGGAGTACACATGGAATAACATGAGGATTAAAATACATGTTAGACAATAGGCATATCAATAGAGAATAAAAGAAACATGAACATAAAGTCATGATAAAGCATGATAATCATAACATGGAAATGTGGCAATAACACTTAACATTGAATTAGGATGAGCCAAGGCTCATTGCACATGGAGCATGAGTAAACCCACATTGCAAATGAAGCACGAGTAAACCCTCGTTTCACTTGAATTAGCATGAGTCAACAGTCATTGCACTTGACCTATCATGATACTATACTTTACCCAATGCATTGGAGCGCTAGAAGGGAACACCCTTCTTAAACATTTCATTTCATGCATAAGTGTGCCACATGGATCATAAAACATGGATTCATAAAACATAATAATTTATTCCACGATAAAGGAATGTGGAATTCATACATGAAACTTTATAATCAATAAGTAAATGTGCATAATGGTGAATACCCTTGATGTAGAAATGGGCATGGTATTCACTACACAATGACATTGGCTTAGAAAATCGGTGCGATTTCGGCAGCGTAACGACGTGACATAAGAATCCATAAAAAAGGTTGATGAGAGAGAAAGAGGTTTATCATCATATTTACATGTAATGGAAAGTAAGGAGGTTATATATATACATGTCCCAACAATTGTAATGGAATCTAAATTCATGATACAAAAGTATTGCTTGAATGTAAAAGAGGCGAGAGAAGTTCCTTTCGGAATTTCGACATAGTAACGGGTGTACATGGGAGGAATTTAATGAGAGATAAAGGGGTATCCCATCATTAAAACAATAAGAGGGTAGTATGGGGGACGTAAAAAACCATACCCCAAAATTCATAATTGAAATTAAAAGGGCAATACAATTTAAATAAAATTGAAAAAAATGAGAAAGGAAGAAAAAACCCTTACTTGGAAGTGTGCTTCCAAAGGCCAGAGAGAGGCTTGTGAGAGGATTTTTGGGAGCTTGGCGCACCTTGGGAGAATTCTAGAGAGAGTAGGGCAGAGTTTGGACGAATGTAAAGGGATTTGAGTGGGGAGGAAGTGGGATATTGGGTGGGTTTATATAGGAAAGTTGAGAGAATTCTTTATTATTTAGGTTTGGGACCCCTTATATTAAATTTATCCAAACCACAAACCATCCCATGGGTTTTGCCCATGGTTTCTGGAAAAAGAAAGAGGAAAAAAATATTTTACAAGCCCAAGGTCCTAAATTATTAAAATATTAGGGTTGCTTATGTGGAGGTGAGTCACACTCCCATGGAAATTAATTTAAAAAGGCAAAGTGTTGAATAAGTCTTGAGGGGTTCCTTAATGCATTGAAATGTAAGTCAAACAAACGAAAAATCACATTATTTTAATGGTAAAACATATATTGGCCGAAATTAAGGATTATGGTATTTTATTACATCACCATTGGGTCATTATGATGTCATAAACCACATTATATATTTAAACGGTATTTAATTTTTACCCCAATATTTGACTGTCTCAGAAAATTATGAAAAACTCACCGTTGGATAATTTTGATGTCCTAATTCCAGAAATGAAATTTATTTTATCTAAATAAATTTCTAAATATGTTAATTTTCACTTTTAAAATAAAATCCAACATTTATCGAAAATTCACGGGTTTTGACAAAAATGGAATTCAAACCTTAATAAAAAATTTAATTGCATTCATAAAATTATAAGATCATTTATATTTAATAAAAATTATTTTAATATTAATAATAATATTTTATTAAAATATTATTTAATTCAAAAATCCCTTAATTTAATAAAATCAAATTCTTAATTAAATAATAACTAAAAACACTATTTTTATTTTAAAAACTATTTACAATGTATCAAAAATGACTAGAAATTATATACATTATTATATACAAAAAATAGTGTACATGAACATAGTACTACTTATTTTTTACATAACCCTTTAAAACAGCGGCATAAGTCCTAAGGGTAAGGTGTGTGATGGTGACAGACTATTGAGGCGGCTCAGATAACATCCCTCGAGTAGTAATCTCTATCAACTTCCACTTTTCTCATAGATGGTCACGTTCGAGCTTGACATAATGAAGCTCAGCTTGAGCTTGGTCAAGGGAGAAGCCAAAGGATGCCACATCTTTTCTGAGCTTCGAAAAATGGGCTTCATATGGGGCAATTCTACTGGATGAGGCCATCACTTCCTTTGTCTGAGTAAAAATTGGGTTCGTTAAAGCCTTATATTTATACTAATCACGTGATCACTGTTCAACGACTATAAAAGTAACGGTCACAACTCTTATCATAAACCAAAAGAGGTTGAAATCTTATAAAAACATTTTTCATAAATAGGCATTTAATTGGATCAAGAGGAATTTTCCATTAATGAATCTTTGGGTCGTTACACCACATGTTATGAAAGGAATCTTACTTTTGTTTACCACACGAGGAACTTTTTGACTTTTCCGACAAAAGTACAAGGAGAATGTTATTTTTAACTTATACGGGTGAACAGATTTTTATGGTTTCATAATGCCACATCTTCATGAAGATTCCACTACAAGATTGCATGATTATTTTCAACAAAACCCTTTTATTTTAAAATTTCATGGAATTTTTTGAAAAGAAAATGATTATAAAGAAGAAGGGATATTTTCCTCAAGAATTCATTTCAAGTGTTTTATCAAAACTATTTTCCATATAAAATGAAACTATTTAATATGTTTATGTTTCAAGTATAATTTCTCTATGATTTACATGGTTTCACTTTTCTTATGATAAAATATCTAATTGTTTTATATAGATTATGTGATGAAGGGATGATGTGTATGAAACCCATTTTATTCTTTGGGTTATGATAAATGTTTTAAGTTTATTTTGTGGCACAAGTAAGAATGATTTCATTATGAGATGGGTGGGATCTATATCTCCCTCCAATGCATTGGGTAGAGATTTATATATCATGAGATAGAAATGGCTGGAAAGGTAAGTTAATCCGGTTCAGTGTTACCGGACTAAAACGGGGAGTGAACTCGATTCAGAAAGGGACTTTGTCCACTAAGATGGTCTTGGAAGCAATTCCTTAGATACTATGAAAATCATAACATGTGCTTAATGGTTTAAACAATTACATGTTTTATTCCCATGTTATTTTATCATGATTGATGTTCCTTTATGATTTATGCCTTACATACTACCAAGATTTATTTCACAACTCACGATTTTGATGTTTAAAATTTATGTTCATGTTTTGAAGTTCAAATGTATATAGTTTGTTTTATTTTCTCCATTCTTACCCTTACTGAGCATTTGAGGTCACCCTTTATATGTTTTCATTTCCCCAGGATATAAAGAATGTTTTTAGGTATGAAAAAAAGGGAAAGATCTTTATGGGAGATTTTGAAGATCACTCACCATGATTATAAGATTACGTTTTGAGTTTCCAAAGACACTAAACTATTACGGTCCTTTAGTGTTTGTTTTTTTATGTATTAAGTATTCCAAAAAAGTAATGTAATGTCCATATACATCATGCTTTGGGTCTCTATAAAAATTGTGTAAAAAAAACCAAAACGTCCATACATACATAGTCAAATGTAATATAACCTCTTCTATAATATAAATAAAAATAAAAATATTATATTTATTAACCATATTTACAAATATCACATTGCACAACTTTTTTTATAATCATTTATAAAATTAAATTAATTATTCATATTTTTGTTTCACCATCATATGTAATTAGTTTCGAGTGCTTGTTTACTACACGTTTTTTAATAAAAGTGTTAATTATTATATAAAATCTCAAATTTAATCATTATAAGATAATTATTGGTATGAGAATATATATTTTATTAAATGTTTTTGTTTTATAATTGCATTCCATGATATATTTATTCATGGTTCATATGGATAGAATCGATGAAAGGTCTTTTTTCGTAATCATGTATGGAAAGATGTTGGTATGTTAATAGTATGTTTAATATGAATAAAATATTTCAACAAATTTTAAATAAATATTAAATATTAATTTATGTACAATAATACCAATGTTTTAGTTTACATGTTCTATAATGAAATATAATTATACATTTCTTACAAAGGTGTTTAAACTGACCCAATCAAGAGAATTCTATAATCAATGGGAAAGTATGGTTAAGAATTTGATTATTTTTTAATAATAACATTATTATAGAAGTATAAATATAATATTGTATATTTTTTTATTTTTTAATATAATTTTTATGTCCCTTTATAAATAATAAATGTCAATATAAAAAATTAATTATGGTTTATCCTGGAGAAGGTTTTCCACACAAACACACAAGCATTGTTCTCATTTTCCATTAAACATAAATAAGGTTGGAATTATTTTATATTATTAAAATATTAATGATGTTTTAATTGAAAATTTTTTCCCATAAATTCCATATTTTAACCACCTGTGTATATCCATTATGAAAAATGGATCAAGTCACTTATGGACATAGTATCCCAAACATAACTAAAGCGTTATATTATTTTATTCAAATGGTTAAGAAGAAGGTAGAAAATAGATATCTCAAAAAAATAATAAAATTTAAGTATAATTTTGATATTATTTTAATTAAGTCATCATGTTAATATTTTATTCCTAGGAGGAGTAAGAAGAAAAAAAGGAAAAGGAATCAAAAAGGAGTAATTGAGAATTTTATCTTACTCATTGGAAGAAATCCATTAAAAATTTTATTAAGGATTTGCTAGGTTGTATTTCAAGAAGAGAAGATTCTCTATAAAGATTATATGAGTCTTTGGAGTTATTTTTTATAATTTTGATGAATTTAATCATAATGGGGTTTGAGAAAAAGTGGTGTGGTGATGAGACCATCTAAAGGGAAGAGGAGTGGAAATTTTTATAATTGTGTAAAAGGAAATGTTACAATTAAAAGGATATGAAGTACCAATAAGGTATATTAATAGATTAGTTCATTGGTTAAGGTTAATAAATCCTTATACAAACATTTTCACATATGATTTTTACATTTTGTATGTATTTTACTCTTAGATTTATCTATTTTATCATTTTTGTTTTTTACCATGGTAACCATTTTTTCTTATGTAATTTAATTTTAATTCCTAAAAATTAAAATGGTATTATTAAATAACATATTCCAAATGATTCAAAATATTATGTCAATGATTTCCAATAAAAATTTCATTGGTGATAGAAATTAATTTCAACATTATCACACATAATGCGTAAGATAATTTCATAGGAAATGTGTATTTTTATTCTAAATATTAAATATTAATATAAAATTATAAATATTATTAATTTAGATTAAAATAATTTTATTATAACTAACTCAATATGATTTTTTTGGATTTAAAAAATCCCAAAACCAAATTCCATCTTATGGATTCTTATTCAAAACAAATAGTCCCAAAAAGTTTTTTTAAAGTAAAATATTTTTTATCTTTACAAAATATAAAACATTTGTTTTATAAATTCTAAATTAAAATTTTAAATGATTTATTTTAATTTATAAGTTCAAATTATTAATAAAAAAGGTCTTCATAAGCATTAAAATCTTTCTTTTATAAATAAAATGTCCTCAAATCTATAATATTTGAAAAATATTTATTATTAACTATTTTCCTAAAATTGTAACATTTCAGAAAGAATTGAAACATTTATATATACATTAAATTTATGATATAGGTTAATAAATTATGTCAATTTCATAAAACTAAAATACATAAACTTATAAATTTTACTTGTAACTAAAAATATAATAAAAAAATTAAAACTTACTTTTATTGAAGAAAATTGTGTTTTTAAGAGTTATTAATATTATATCATATCAATTTTTAATTAAATCATGTTAATATATTAGTTCAATTATATGTATGTTTTAATATTTATTAATTTAATTAATTATGATAAAATAATAATTAATTGGTTTTTTGGGGATGATAAATACTTTTTTAATATTAAATCATTTTGTTGATTTATCCTCTAAATGGAAGAAATTTTAGTTTAGTAATATATTTTATTTAGTCAGAGATTTTATTATTATTTAAATTTTATTAATAATATTAATATTTGTTTTTACAACTCATTACCATTCAGTGTTGTGTGTGGAGAAATATTTCCAATGCATCAAATTTATATAAAATTATAATATGTAAACAATTTATAGGGCATTACAGTCGGACAATCCATGGCTCGATATGATGGACATTATTTAAAACATTAAATGGTGATAATATTTGAATCCGTGTTCATTTTATAAAAATATTAGAGTACTAGAACTCTTGGAATCATAATTATGTTCATTAGTATTTGATTAGTTGTTGATAGTTGGAAATTATGTAAAGGTAGTGATGGTGTATCTTCTTTAAGGGAATCCATTGGAAGTTTTTCTCTACCAATGGTTGTATAGTTTACTATTGGGTGGTCCAGATGTTTAGAAATGTTGATGGTTCACTAGGTTTTTAAACATACTCAATCAATCATGACATTTGATTTTGGTTTTTTGGATAGTAGATTTAAGTTGTTTGACTAGTTGATTTTAGTATTTAAGTATGTGGGACATTCAATGTAAAGGGTTGGTCAATATTTTTGATTATCACATTGGAGTCAATGATTTGTCTGAAAGATTTTATTGGAGTACTGAGAGGTTGGTAATGAATAATTTTCCTTGTAATCTTATTTTAACCTTTTATCTTTCCTTTATAATAAATTGTAAAAGTACTTTTATTTCCCTCATTCATCTAGGGAAAAGTATAAATCATACTAAAACCTTTTATTCTTTCTCTACCATCCTATATTTCCAACACATTATTATTATTATCATTGATTGATTTGTTATGTTTTACCTATTTACTAGGGTGTGCATAAGGATGAATTTTATGGTGACTACAGCATAATGGCTAACAACTTTTGGTACACTCAGTCAAAGGGGAATAATACTTCTAGAATTTTTTTCCACTTTACTTTTACAATGTGTTATTTTCTAGTAGATATGACGATTTTATTTCTATTGGAGTACCCAAGTACATGAAAATGTTTTTTCATGTTTTAGTTTTCATATTATTCTTTCTCGGACAATAGGTGGTATCAGAGCGTAGGGTCCATGATCCGGGTTCACGAGACCATTATTTGGTCAGGAATTATTTCATATGAAAGAATGGTCTTGATTAATTAATTAAAATAATTAGATTTTGGATTCAAGATAATTCATATATAATATTATATTATTTAAAAATACATTTAAGTTCCCATATTAGGTATAAATAATATATTGATAGAGAAATATGAATTGGATTTCCTGGATCATAAGGATCTTGAAATAGTAATAATTCATCTTTAAAGTAATATTACTTTCAAAATTTGGGAGAAAAATACTATAACGTTTATTGCAAATCCATTGGAAAACATGTATGAATAATAAATGGCAGTAAAAATGGTTTTCATATTATGTTATTTGTTATGTTTTAGGACTTTGGTAGGGGGAAAAGTGTTAGATCATGTTAAAGTATTTAATATGATTCATATGAAACTCCAATCAATAATGATAAAAAAATTGTGATATACATACATGTTTTATTTTATCATTGATTCTAGAAAGATGTGATGTAATGGATTCTGTATTTTGTAACTCAAGAGAAAATTCTTACATGGTGTTTAATTTTATTTTGAATTTGATACTTAGTGAAGAACTAAGGTGGGGTGAAGTTCAATAACCATCTAACATGGCACTTAATACTGATGCAAGGATTAGGTCACCCCATCAGAAGAAGGATTATTGAATGAGTCCATCAAAATTAAAGTCATAATAAATATAATGGGTGAATATATGAGGATAGTGAGATAGTCAGGGATATACATATTTGAAATTATTAAATAAGTGGAATCTCAAGGAGTACAAGTGTCTTAAAGAAAACATGATAAATTCATTAACCATTACCACATTGGACATTGTTATTGAAACTGATGTATATGCTTATTTCTCTCTATGTAAGAACATGCCAATAGAATATTGGGAGGTTGAATTTAGTGTTTCCTTCCATTCGACTATAAATCAAATATGCATGTCCATTTATGTATCTCAAAATTTTGGGAATGTATATCTAGTTGACGGAGAAGTCCCCAATGTTGTTTAAAAGGTGGTGCCGACATATGAATGATGAATGAAGGATTCATGAATGTATCATATGTTTTTCACATCTCTATCCTTCGGAGGAAAATAATTACAATTTTGAATCATGATGATGCTAGCTATGGAACTATGTTCACAAATGGGAAATAGAAGGTCACCCGAGGATCGACTGTGATTGTAAAAAGTGTAATGGACAAAACCATATATATGATGATAAATTTTTATGGGGGTGTAGTTGTTGGATATACAATTACTAATGATTCAGAAGTATGGAACAATAGGTTTGGAAATAATAATGAAAATAAATTAGATGTTGTGAAGGTGAATAAATGTTCATGATTGATCACATGGAAATAGTAATGTGATAAAGTTGTGTTTTGGGAAAGATGAATAGAGTGCCTTTCAAAATAAATGGTCAGAATCATAGGGATCAGATTATTGATCTGGTGCATATAGATGTTTTGGGACCCTTTATTTGTAGTCATATATTCGTTTATATTACATTTACACATTAAGTTATTATTTTACAAGGAATGTATGGATTTAAATAGTCATGAAATATATGATGTATTTTAGGTGTTATTCAATAGAAAGAAGTAATATTATCAGAATCTTTTTGGATGTTGAAAAGCATAAGAATAGATAATGTAGGTGGTTACAATAGATGCAACTTATTGAATATTTAAAAGAAGAGAGGGATAAAGAATGAGAAGATGGTTGTTGAACTCCATAGTAAGATGTAGTAAATGATAAAATGAATCAAACTTTTGATAGATAAAGAAGGATGCATTAGTGTACCCATTCAATGGTACAAAGATTTCGGAAGTTTAATGCCCTAGTTCAGGCCACCTCAACGACACCCATACAGAGGACCCTATATAAACTCTTGCATTCCTCCCATTATTCTAGAGTCCATACACTAGTGATGAGGTCCCAAAATAGTCATGGGGATAATATATCCTCTTCAAAATCACGAGGTTCATTCCCAATTGTACCGAAAATATGAAGTGATCCATCCATATAGCGTACCACCCGCTATCTTTTAGAAACAACTAAGAGCCCCAGGGGCCACTGTAGTCTAGAATATAAAAATAAGAAAATATGTCTCTATCATCCATCAACCATAACATATAATTATAAGAATATAAAATAAAACAAAAATTATATACCAAAAAGGAACACTATCCAATGCATTCAAAATGGTGAATGAAAATTAAATACATTGGCCTACGGACAAACTCATGTAAATTCTACCATAAACACGACCTCCATAACCATCTTATAGGTACCACATGTCTCGTCCAGTATGGTAACTATGAAAAAAAACATCTAACCATGTACACAAGAACCCACACTATGTACGTAGATATAGGGTGAGAAAAACATCTCAATTGGTATCCCCAATGGATTAACAAAACTAAGAGATGTTGTGATCAAGTGTATGTGAAGGCAATACATATAGTTGGAGAGATAATTTACATGAAACACACATACCTAGAAACATAACAAACATGAATAAAATAGCCAAAGAATACATACTTCAACACTATTCCTGGCTATCCCATTTTCCAGAACCCAAATAATAACCGGAATGACATCATCCCAAAAATCACATCATTACAGGATCCATTTAATAACTGTTTCTTCACCATAATAGAAAAGAAATATATTAGGAAAATGATAGCACATATATCCCATGGCCCAGGGTTGCTAATAAGGTCATGGTCTTATCATGTATAGTGACCCATTCGCCCATAATTAAGGCGGTATATCAATTCATCATGATCCATTCTTGTTGACACTAGGAAGTTTAAATATGATCACTATCAAACCACCAAAGGTTCTAGGGAGCCCACCTATAATAATGATAGAGCATCCCCATATGCTCTAGGCCAGAAATAATCTAGCACACAAGATCATCCCCATAAGTTCCTGGAAGGACAACCATTAATCACATTGGCTCATCCCAACAAGTTATGGGGAGTCAATGATCATGTAACTTGACTTATCCCCAAGCAATTAGGGAGGTCATATCAAGCATGAGGTCAACACACAATGAGAAATGTGAACTAATTGAACAACCCATGTCACAAATCAATATCACATTGTTAGATAAATAGTCTATCTTGACCTAGTCCCACACACAAGTAGTATATTGGGTCCCTCATGCCCATCCCAGCCCCATAATGATAAATCATTATATTGGGATCAACCTAAGACATTAATACCATGAAAAAATCATTAGATAAAATAGACAATTCATGCATTAGGCAATTGGTTTTTATTAATAGTACACGCAAATATAAACTCTCAAAAGACCTAGAGTTTCAAATAACACCAAGGCCCCCTATATCAAATAAGGAAATTCCAATTAATTTCATAGACTGACCATCGATGTCTGGGCCCACCGAAGACCCACGTCAATACCTGATTCCATATCTTGTATTAGTTGTCTCAACCAATATATTAGAAATATTTATAATTTATTAAATAATTAAAAAACATGTATAATTA
The DNA here is from genome assembly GCA_963277665.1 of Viscum album. Classification (NCBI taxonomy): domain Eukaryota; kingdom Viridiplantae; phylum Streptophyta; class Magnoliopsida; order Santalales; family Viscaceae; genus Viscum; species Viscum album. The sequence goes on along the minus strand of OY728145.1, from coordinate 318,846,091 downwards.
CTAAAATCTCACCTTGAAGCCCATTAAACCCATATATGGTCTATTTTGAACACAAAAAGTCCATTAGCACCCAACATTACCATAAAGACCATCAAATTAATTTATTTATTAATTTAAGATAATATTTAAAATTAGAACTTCCAAAAAAGACACACTAGGTTGTCTAATGAGGTTTAAGATTTGAGAAATTGGGTGGGTTCCCCTCCCAACTCACCCCTGAGACTCCAATATGAAACTTTTATAATTCATAAATCCAAATGAAAGACAAATTAAACTCAAATTATCTAAAACCCCTTTGGAAATTCATCATGAAACATATGTTCTTCCATAAGATGAATAACATATTGATATTAGTATCATGAAATGATCTATATTAATATAAAAAACCATCTTAATGGAATACTTTTTTCACCATTCTTGTGTGAAATATTACCATAAGACCTAAAAAAACCAAACAAAATTTCAAAATAATAGAATAATAGAAATAATAAAATAAATGAGGATACCTTTCCTTAGAATCGTACAAAGAATCCCTCCATAATAACTTATGTTTAGAGAAATCCATAGGAGGTAATGTGATATCCAAGAGGTATTTCACCCTCTTTTCTTCATGCTAGTTGAGAAGAAACATGATGCAGGTGTTAGGAATTAATTCCCTCAAAAAGGCCAAAAGGCCCCTAATTAATATTAGGGTTCCAAACCCAACCAACTTGATTGTGTGGATCAATGGAAGACCAATGGGTTCATAATTACTATATTTCACAGATTCAATACCATTGTATGGATAGTGGTATCTTACTAGCTAGCTGTTCTACTCAGATAGTGTTCCCAACACACTATCCAGCCCATTGACTACCAATGGCCTGCTACTGATTTGTAACAGCCCAACCACCAAGCCACACTACAACACCCCTCCAAAACACATTCTAAAACTGATTGATTTTATAAAATTACCCATGTTATATTATCAATTGTATCATTATTAGGATTTAAAAGAACACTATGTTTGATAGGGTATAAAACATAAAACATTGATCTTAAATCAACAATAAAGTATTATAATTTTATTACTATTATAACGTTGACATTGAATTTTATGGATTGAAAAGTCATAATTTAATTATAGAATATATATAATTTTTATATATAAATAAAAATTTATTGATAAATTCTTGGTAAATAAGAACTCCATTTATAGTAGCCATTTTATTTTTTCGAATTTGTTTTCTTCCAAAATAGGTTTTATTTTATTTTGTGAGTGAATATTATAATTAATTTCTAGAAATTTTAGATATTATTTTTAATAAAAATAATATACTTTTTAAATGATTTTATCAAATTATATTAGGGAAATGTTTTATGACTTTTCTGTAGAAATTAAATTTACAGTGAATAGTAAAAATTGCAGTTTTTATAAATTATAGCATCTTTAATGACATCACCAAAACTAAATATGTTATTAAAATTTATTAAACTTGTTTAATCACTCATGTATGATAATGTACTAAAATATCATACAAAAATAACTGAAAAATATAATTTATAGACAATTTTATGATATATTTATATGATTTTCAGTGTCAATGTAGTGATTATGTATAACTGGAAAAGAAAAATATGGTATCCTAAAAGTAATATTCTAGAAGGAGGAAACATATTCCAGAATTTTGTTTAAATATAAGGAATTATTAATCATATTTTGTGATATATATGAATTTTTATTTATATAACAATTTAATTATAGAAATTCTTGTCCAATGCATGCACAATGCTAGAGAAGTAAATAATATCTTAATAATATATTTATCATGACATATATGTAATTAAATATATATGTTTAATATATATAAAAGATAATTTTTTACTAAATTATTTCATTTTTATTGTGGTAATTTTGTTTTTTCTTTACTTATTTAACCATTACCTAAAATGAATACACAACACTGACATAGTGCTGATGTAATCTATTAAAAAATGAGGTAAATTATTTCAAAAATGAAAAAAGTAAAATTTCATGGGTGATTTAGAGATTTATATGAACTTTCAAGACCAATATATTATAATATAATAGTGTGGAATTGTTATATTCAAATTCTTATTCTTTCATGTATTTTTTAAGGTTAAATTATATGAATAGTTCTCAAAATGGCAGTAATAGTATTTTATGTAAAATAATAATTTATTTAATTATTTAAAAATTATTAAAATATTTAATGGAGAAAATTTGTATTGTAGATGGATTATAATTTCATCTCTTTATTATTTATGATTCTATTGTAAACTTATGAGTAAAATTGTTAGACTTTAATATTTATAAATTCATTACCATAATGAATGTTAGAATTGGTTAAACAAGGGGTGAAACAAAAAGATAAGATTTAAAATGATATATAAACTAATATAAATATTATTAGATTATTATATTAAGATAATATACTCATTTATTTTAATTACATCCATTTTATCCATTTTTTACGAGTTTGGTATAAATTATATTATAATTTTTCATACACTTCCATAAAATGTCAGTAATGATATTTTATAATAAAAAAATATTTTAATAATTTATTTTGAATTCCAAAAAAATTCATTTATTTTTCCATTTTAATGGGATATTACATAATATATTATAAGTAGCCAATTTATTGGTTACATGTCTTTTATGGTAATATTATATACCCCTAATATTTAAACAACGTCGATATCACGATAATTCTCAAATGGGTTAACTGGGGGTTAAAAATAAGAGATAAGGGTAAATAAAATAACTAAATCAGTTCTATGTTTTATTTGATTATATTATTTAAATTATTATTTATCTTATATTTTAATTATATAAATTTTGATATATATTTCTCTAAAACAGAATTTATATTGATTTATTACATTATATAATTCCAAGAGTTCCCCTCCCCTCAGTAATAAAAGTGGGCATAATCTTCTATCATCCTCAAATATTTCGAGACTTATAACTTAGATAATCCCTAAATTAATATCCTCCGATCTTCTTTCAAAATCCCAAGAGACTATGTTCTTTTCAAAATAGTATACTTCTAAGGATTAAGGTGTAAATAGAAAGATGCATCATAATGAAGAAGCATAACTCATGATAGAGAATTCTAAATTTTATTACATCTTATACTACATATATTTTTATGAAAAAAATTATAAAAAAATTAATTAATTAAATTAATTGTACTAAATTTTAATGTTTAAACTTTAACAACCATTATACACCTTCTTCCACTTTGTTGGAAGATAATAGTTTTCTCTCATTTGTACGTGTAGACAACCACCTCCATAATGTGAAGCGATTCATTTTTACTTCTATTTTACATATATTTTAGTATTGATATATTTAGAAAATATATGATATATATATGATATAAAAATGATACTACATTCTTTAATTATTGTATCCATTTTTTATCTACCAGAAAATGAAAACAGTGTTTATGTGCTCATACGACCTACCCAATCCATGAATATGGTAATTAATTTTTCAATCTCGATATTTGATGGATGAATATATATATGATATTAATGTCATAATAAACATTATTTTGATGATTTTTCCATGATCAATGTAAAACGACAGAAACTAATCAACCAAAACTCTCATGGAAAATGAAACATTTGGAACCCATAAATTAAAATCATAAAGAATAATTATTTAAAAATTAGAGTTGAAATGTCATAACGGGATCATATGCGTTGTTATTGTTGTGTACATGATTATGGTAGAGAATTATATTAAATTTAAAAATATTATACATGATGTTTTTGAACATTAAATGCATGTTTAACTTGAAGTAATGATTTTTATCTCACTTATTTCTTTGAGGCTTATAAAATATTCACCCCTTTTCTTCATCATGTGGTGCATATACTAACCGTGAATGTATTTTATGATTATTTTATGAAAATTATTGGGATTTAAAAATATATTTATAGTTTTATCTTTCATGAGGATTTTATACGAAGATTACCAAAGTAGTAAGGGTTTTAGGTTACAGTCTCATTGTTTATTATGATTTTTTACAATTAATTTTATGAGGATAAAATTTTATTATCCCCCACTAAATAATCTTATAAATATTTTTTCGAATATTTATTTATATAAATTATTTTTTAAATTTCATATTCCTCTCTTTATATAGTCAAGAGTCATAAAGAATTTTTTTAATGAAAATCGACTATATTTCTCAATTTCATAGAAAATAATATTTCATCAATGTCCATGTTTTATAAATTTATTTTAAAGAATTTGACTATTTGAATATTATTTTTTTAATTCCATTTTTACACATGATTTATTTTTTCCCCAATTTTTTAAAATGAATCTTCCCACCAATTTTTTGATGAGGTACTTTTGAATTTAAAGTTTTTTTTGAACAGAATCTTGGGTATAAAGTATACGATAGAAAATAAATTTCCCACAAACATGACTGATAAATATTTTGAATCCAAATATACAAGTTTCCATGATTATATTAAAAGAAAAATTTTATAAACGTATATAGGAATTATTATGTTTTATATAATTTATTTGAAAAATGAAATGTTTTTTTTCTTCAAGAATGGTTTCAACTAATTTTTTAATATAATTTTCATTATTAAAACATCCTTTGATATTAATTATTTTTAAATAGGGATATAATCCAAAGATACCATAATTTTCCATTTTTTTATGGTTTATTATGATACAGAAACTATTTTTATGAAACTAATTTATTATCCACAAGATACGCTATAATGAAATGTAAAAATGTTTACAAAATCTAATTCTATTCCATGGGTAATGGTATAATGAATAATTTATTGATATTGACGTGAACATTTTTATGATATAAATTATTTGATAGATGAACATATAATTTTATAGCCCTTAAATTCATTGGGTTAATATTGGTATCTTATGAGATAATAAATACTCAAATGGGGAGTGAACCCAGTTTAGCAGGGGACCATGTCCACTATGAAAGTCTTAGGAGTGAACCCTTACTAAGGATTTAATGGAATGGGGAGTGAAAAATAACCACTATTATCGTATTTTTAGTCACCAGTGACTAAGGAAATTATATTCAATTATGATTTTATTCAAAGAACTTATTCTGTATGCTAATGTTATTCCCACATTGCACATTTCAAATGATTCCATTATGATTCATGCCTTATTGAATTGTTAATGTATATTCCAAGACACATTTTTATCTATGATATATTAGTTATTGTTTTAAAATGATAATATAATATTATCATACAATTAGATTCATGTTATACTTATGTGATAATTGATACCTCGCTTGTTTACCCATAGTGAGAATTAGAGCTCAAAATTTCTCATGTTTAATTTATTTGGTTATGAAGAAAGTTTTTATGTATAGATTATATAACAAATGATATAGATATGATGAACTCACTGGGATATTATTTATATATCTTACTAAAACATTATTTATGTATTCTGGAATCAAAAACAGTAAACCTATATGATTTTGGCCTAGATTGTAATATTATGTATTTGATATTGTTGTATTGAGATATAATATCAATTTCTAAAAAGTAGGGGTTTCTAAAACTAGTATCGTATTATAGAGTAGTAAATCATTTGAGATTAATATTAGAGATCATTTGGTGAAAACACTGAGGATAATAAAAATCATAGGATAACATCCTAATGTTTTTGTATGATAGATATTATGTGTTTCTCAAATAAACACATACCTATCTAGAAAATTCAAGCAGATGTGGTTTTACCAAAACTTTATATAGGTGTAGTAATAATGAATGGATTTGGTCAAAGAAATCTAATCCAAAATTCCCATGCATTACGTTTGTTCCCTTATTACAAACATTGTTTGAACCCCATTGTGAATATTCTAGGGATAATTTAGATTAAGATCCATTATGAATTATGGTTAATGTTCATATGGCTAATGCCTCCTAGAATAAGAAGAAGGTGTCATGATTTAGGCATCCTAATAATGATTTATTATGATTATATGATTCCTCATTATGAATATTGTTTAAAAAAATATAATTTTTTGTTTTAGTTAGTGGATATGACCAGGAGGTTCATAAAGAATGTGATCAACAATGGAATGATCGTCCTCACGAGGAACCAAATGAAAACTAATGAGATTGGGGAAGACAATTGAGGGACGAATATTCTTCTTCAGGAATGTCAAGTATATGGGAAGAAGCACTAAGGGGGTCATCTTAGTGGAATCAATAGATATTTTATTATTATAACAAAAGGTAATATATTATGTAATTTCTATGGAAAATTGAAACCTTTTATGGATATGAAATAAAGTTCATTCATTTTTAACATTTTTAGTTCTAATTTTTATGTATGGGTAATATAGGAATTATCAATGATAATACCAAAATACAAGGTTTAATTCCTAGATCAAGGAATATCCTTTTCTATAAAAATCACCTAACTGAAAGGATTAATGTGTTAATGCATTGGGATTTAATAATAATATTTTATAATTTTTATATCAATGTTATTAATGATATAAGAATCATGTATTATCTATGTATCATTCGATAGTATTTTTTATTTAAGGATTTGGAAACATATGATTAATGGTATTGCTAACTCATAAAATAAATTTTATGATATGTTGGTAATGATTATTTGGAATACAAAAATAATAATGTAAATCTGATAGTATCGATATCATTGAAATATCTTTGTGATTTAGAAATTTTTTTATAAATTTTCATGAATTTTTTGGATTTTAGGAATATATTCAATAGCCTGTGATTTGATTTCAAAAATAAGTATTTTGTTATTTTTTGGACTAATATATGTTTTTTTGTGGGCTTATTATAAGATCTATGGATACTATAATGGTTTTATAAGTATAAGGTTGATAATCGGTTCAAAGGAATAAATTATTTTTTTTTCTGGTTTTATATGGGTTGATTTTTATGGTATTTGATACATTTATCTGGATTTATGAAGACTTTTCTATTTAGGATTAAATAACCCATTATGTCAGTATATGATTTGATGTTTTGACAACATTGATCTATTGTATATTGGGATATATATAATATTTATAGTTTAAAAGTGATTCATTGAAAATTTTATATTATTAAATACGTTTTTGGTAAAATTAGAGATTACCTTTCTTGTTAACATATAAATTTAATTCATGATATTTTGGTAAATTAAACTACACTACAAGTCAATATAGTGATTTTTCGTGGAGATTATTATCATTTTCAGAGATTATTACATAGGTTTAGGTATATGTATGCTTTATGTTTAGCATGTAATTTTACATTGAAGATTATTTCTGAAGAATGAAATTTAATTTTAGGGGATGAAATATTAATTATAGGAGATCAACATTTTTTATAAAACGTTCTTTACTGTATTTATTATTTTTGATGTTGGGTTATACACATTACAATCTAGTATAACCTTTGTTATTATTTTATAATTTTTTAGTTAAATAGAATTACTTATACATTTTATATTTGGGTCACCCCAATCATTCAAGGTATTCTTCCTTTTAAATAATTCAATATCTTCTTTTTCATGAAACATCAAGTCCAAGCGCCCCATAAACATTCAAACAAGATGTTTAAAAAAAGTTATGAATAGTATTAACCATATTATAAAATTATAAAGATTTATTTTTCAAAAAAGACCCCATTTTTGTATTCGGATTTTCAAAATTATCTTAAGGTGAAAATTTTGTAATGTTCAAAAAAATTTCAATTTTTAATGAATAGTGAATAATGCTGCATTATTATTAAAAAATGAAATTTTAATTTAAATAAATATATTACATTAAATTTATTTTAATTTCACAAATGATATATTCTATTTACTAATCTATTTTAGTTCATAAGTCATTTAATAATAGAATTTGACATAATAATATTATTAATGTTTTGAACATTTCTTTTAACCACCTTCTAACCACATCTACAGATTATCCTTAAACGTAATATTACCACTTTAGTGAATTGAATTTCAAAAAATATACAAACATGGTTGTAATCAGTATGAAATATCACTTATAATAAGATCAAACTTTTTTGGTGAATTGTAACTTTGGGATTTTATTTACCATGGTTAAAGGTAAATATGGTAATTCAAGGTAAAATTAATTTTATAATATTATATTATCACACAAAAAATTTTAAAATTTTCATTAGATTAGTTTTTTTGTAACAAAATAATAATTATGTAAAAATTATGATATTTTTATGCCACATATGTTAGATTAATACATTAATTATATTTTATTTAAGAAGAGTTAAAAATGTCATATTTAAATTTTGACAAAAAAAACCTTTTTTAATATATGATAATACATAAGATAAATTTAACAATAAATAGTATTTATAATTCTCAAATGAATATCTATATAATGTTAGTTTTTTTAGGAATTAAATAATTAAATTAATTAGTGACATAATACCAATTCATTAATTGAATTATTAAAAGATGAATCAATTAAATGATATTTAAAATATTAATATAAATATAATTTGAATTAATTAATGACATACAGGAATTTTATAGACAACATATATATGTTAGTGACATATTCAAGGTAAATTATCGATGTTTTCATGTTATTTTGATATATTTAAATATGAAAATTTTTAATAGTAACAAAATTGACCTAAATGATACTTTGAAATAATTAAAATTTAATTAAACGTTATAAAATTCATAAAAATACAAAAATTAGTCGAAATAACTATTATTTTTTATGATATGTCATACATATCGAATTGGGGTTCTTTTGTCACTTTTTTGTAAATATATTATTTCAACAGTGTAAAAATATGAGAAGACATGGTAAGAGTTAATCTATTTAACTAAGTGTTAAACACAAAAGATAAGGTTAAATTCCTGACCTAAAATTGTCTAAAAATATTAGGATAATATTTTTCTTCCCCTTAACATCTTATACTTGAAATAAATCAATTTTTATCAATTTTAAACAAAAAAATCAACTATTAATAAATTAATATTTTAAGATATTTCAAAAGTGCCTATCACCTCTCTTATAAAATGGTACTTCTCTTTCTCTTTGATTCACTCATATTAAGCCCTTTATTTCGGCCAATCCTTGATAATTTCTCTTGACAACGTACCTCACTTAATACTATAGGACACACATTGGCCATAAATCCATTCTATGGAGTACTTTTCAGAAATCCAAAATGGAGACAACCTAAAAATTAATAATTATATTTTCACCACATTCAATGCTATTTTCTTCTTCTACATCCACTTTATATGTTGTTTCCATATCAAAATAAAAAATATAGTATAATACATATACCTATATGTTATTATAACCATGTTACAACCTCATTGCACATTCTATCCATCATACAAAAAACAATATATCCATGGGTGCGTACGTACAAATTATCGTCTCCATGCAGCGGTGTAATTTATTATTCAACAATACATTATTTTTATCTATATAATTATGAGTATAATGGATATAAATAATAAATATAACATGATATTTAATATTTATAATTAATATACCATAAAATTCCTTACCATTTAACCATTAATGTAATGATACCGTCACACGTGCGTACGTACGACCAACCGTCTGCAAGATGTGGTGAGATTGTTTCTCTACCTTAACCATTCATGAATGATTATAAAAATTATATAATGAGTAAAAATAATAATTATGAACTTAATTCCATTTTTTATATTAAAAATATATATCATGTCAATAACAAACATGACATAACAGGAATTGAAAAATGCTATAATCAACACCTAAAATAATGGAAATACTAAAATATTATTAACACAATTATATAAGATGATAATATATGATATCATAAATATAGATATATTCATAATATAATTTAATAACATGTTTTATCCATTATACATGAGGATAAATCACTATCCAATAAAGGAAAGCATAATGTAGGGGTTGATTTCAAAATCTCTTTATTATATGAGATTGCATATATGTGTGTATCTATAGGGACATCCTTATCATCTATGTAGATGTTTCTTAAAAAATAATTCAATAGATTATCGAAAATTGTTTAATATCATTTTTACCCATTTATGACTTTTTAAAAAATGTTTTGAATGTAATATTTCTGTCATTTTCCAAATGAGGTACTTTATAACCATTTCATAAAATATAAGGAAAGAATGTTTTTGAACTTATACGGCACATGTGCATATTTTACATGGTTAGGATGCCTTAACATTCTAAATATTTACATAAAATATTAAAAGGTTATTTTAAAAATAAATGTTTTATTTTTTAATAATGTGGATTTTAAATGATTCCAATTTAAAAAGGGGATATTTCCCTCAAAGACTTAGAATAAATTTTTTAAATTATTTTCACTTATACCAACATAATATTTTGAATTTTATGCTTATTTAAGGTTGAATTATTATGATATAATCATCCATTGTAAGGAACTGACTCGAGTTTCCCAGAGCCGGTGACTTATTTGATTACGTTGGCATGCATACAAGGAATATGAATCTCAAAAGAACAAGTAGTTTAGTGTTATTGGAAACAAGTTACATACATAATTTTATCATTACAACATGAAGGGAAATCAAAAACACTATTTTATTCCACTAGAAACATCATGTCACCTAGATTATTCTTCCAAGTCATTTAGAAATTACTTCTTCATATCCCGATAAAATGAAACATAAGAAAGGTTTGAGCTCAAACACTCAGTAATAGTAAGTAATACATCGGAAGATAATATAAACATCAGACATGGTGAATAAGTGAAAAACAAATGCCTTTAATAGTAAACATGAACTCATTATGGTAGGAAAATGAGCTGAGTAAATAATTCCATAGTAAAACATAATCATGGGTATTATACTAGTTGATTAAACACATGAAATTTCAATTACTAGAATCATAATGATGGAAGTGCATATGCTGGACATTCTGAATCATTTTTTCATGCCCTTGGCTAAGACATCTAGTGATTAAGGCCTCGACCAAAATCCATATCACTTTGGGAAAGGCCTCGGCCAATTCCATGTCTATTTGTCTCATGAGACCTACCGATGCATCAAGGGGCTATAGAGGGCCCCACACATAACATAATAAGTCCAATGCATTCATAATATGAGTTGGGATCAATATAAAAAACATATACATTCATATTGAAACTATCATATGAAATGTAACTAACTTTCCCAAATCATTAAACATAAAACACTAACCATTCAGAATATTATGGTGAATATTTTTAGGATAGATCATCCAAAATAGAGTTAGTCATAAACCCTTAAATAAAATAGGGTATATGACTTCATAAATTATTAAACCCAATAATACAATGGAATCAACTAGAGTGTTGAATTTTATGAAAACACTCTTATAAAATCATTAAGCAATTCTGGAGATAAATACTCTTTTCTTTTGAAAAGAAGAGTTATTTTGGAATTATCTTTGTATAAAACCATAAGTGAAGTAAGATAGTATTTTCATAATAAAATGTGTGATTTTTTAAAGATAATGGTTTCCAAAAATATTTTATAGAGTGCCCTTGAAAATAGGTTAGAATTTAAGAAATTCCCTTGAATCGGGCTTGTATTTTTGAAACAATTTTGAATGATCCTTTTAAAACGTGTAACTATCCATAAAATAAGGAAGTATTCTGGTTTTTAAACATATATATGATACTAACACAGAACATATGATGAGTACATAAAAATACATAAGAATTACAATGAGGAAATTAGACAATAAAAGTATCCCAAATGAAAATGGAAGTTCGTGTGGAAAAACCCTTACCTTAACTACAATTGTGTTCCTCTCTTGTACTTAAGATCCTAGAATATGAAATTAAACTTGTTAATAAATTATTTTAGATCCTATTATAAATTTATTTTGTTAAACATATTTTTGGTTAGTTCATTTATGTCTTTATTTAAATGTTATTGTATTGAATTTCGTCGTTCTGGACTGTTCGATTCCTTTATTTTCACATTTGGTTTGATTTCTTTTAAGTAAATAAGTGGAATGGATGTAAATATACAGAATTGGAAATATATATTATTAATGAACATAAATAATTGATAATGGTTATTTATGTCATTTGTTTACATGGAATAAGGATGAACCATTAGATGACCACCTATTCGATTATTCGGCGGAATTTGGAATATTATGAACTAGTATTGTCATATAACTTAATTATTTGCACATATTCTGGTTCTTGAATATTAATTAGGTTATAAAATATATATTATATCCTGTTTCAACCATGAATATGGTTTCATTACCATTAATGAAGAAGAAATTGAAGAACGAAACTCTGTCATCTACGAAGGTTAAAATCAGAACCTCACAGACGTCGATTTGGTTTATAAAATAAAAGGGAGGGAGTAAGAATATTTCTAATGGTTATTACATTAACATGATATAAATACATTATATTTAAGTTACTAGAGTTATAATGATTATTTTTATATAGTATTTTAGGAGAGGATAATAAAAGTAGATAAATTGAAATAAAACCAAAAGAGAAAGAAGGATGCTTTACCTCTTGAAATAACCTCCTTGAGAAACTCTTTATGGGAAGGGGTTTTGGTCTTTTGGAAAGACTAAGAGCTTCCTGGTCATGGGTAGTGACTAGGGAAGGGTAATTGGGTATATATTTTAGGAGTATCAAGTCTTAGAGGTGTGAAGAGAAGAGGTAGTGGTGGGGGGTTTTTATAGTGGAGGAGAGGAGTAATTTTTTAATATTTAATTCATTATTTTATTATTTCACTCAATAAAACCAATAGTATTTTTTCATGTGAACAATAATAGTAATAATGGCATGTGAGTTCGAACCAAGTGGGCTTACATCATCGTTGCATCACCTATGATGCAGTAAATCAAGTATTTAGCATTTATCGTATTTTACTATTCATAAAAAAATCTAGAATTTTAGAAAAATCCCAAAAATTCCCCCTACCATTTTTCGATGTGTAGAATTAAAAAGTGAAGTCCATTTTGAAAAATAATTTTCTAAATATTATTAATTTAACTTTTAAATAAATTCATACTTGATTCAAAAATTAACAGTTCTAATTCTACAACTACTTCTTTATCACAATGAAAAAATAACCAAGATGTTATTATCTTCTAGCCTTAAGAAAATAAAATAATAATAAAGTTTACTATTCATTAGGGTCATATTACTATTTATATTACTATTCATAAGGGTATGTTACTATTCACCAAAAATAAAGTTTGTTCTATCATACTCCAAATGACTTACTGAACACAACTCTAGATGACCATTTTTTTTAAATTCAAAACATAGAAGAGTCAAAGTTATGTTTAATGGATAAATTATGAAATTGCATTCTATGTTTATTTCCAAAACCTTGGGGTGTTACATTCTCCCCTCCTAACAAAAATTTCGTCCTCAAAATTCACAGAATATTACCTAAAAAGATTCGGTAATGTCTTTAACATAAGCTCCTCAGGCTCCCATGTTGCTTCCTCCATCTTATGGTTCCTCCATAGAACCTTCACGAGATGATTCATCCGATTTCTCAATACTTGTTCTCTAGTATCAAGAATATTGATAGGCTCATCACAGTAATATAGATCGGGCTCAAGTTATACTTCTTCATAAGTGAGTACATGTGTTGGGTATGACATGTAATTACTTAACATTGACACATTGAACACATTGTGATCCTTGGAGAGACATGGCGTCATTGCGAAACGGTAATCTATGACTCCAATTCGGTCCAGAATTTCAAAAGGTCCGATGTACCTGGGACATAATTTTTCCTTCTTTCCGAATCCTATAATACCCTTCCATGGAGATACCATTAAGAAAACATGATCACCTTCTTGAAATTCCAAATCCTTCCTTCGGTTATCTACATAGATCTTTTGCCTACTTTGAGCTATTTTGATATGGTTCTGGATAATCTTCACCTTTTCCATTATTTCATCAACAAGTTCTGGGCCCACGAGCTTTCTTTCACCAACATCATTCCAGCAAATAGGTGTACGACATCGCCTCCCATATAATGCTTCATATGGTGCCATCTGCATACATTAATGGAATCTATTGTTGTAGGAATGTTCTACAAGGGTCAAATAATGATCTCAGATGCCTTCAAAATCAAGTGAAAAAGACCTCAATATGTCTTTCAATATTTGAATAGTCTGTTCTGATTTTCCATCAGTTTGTGGGTGGTAGGCAGTGCTCAAACGAAGATCAGTATCTAGGGCCTTCTGAAGACTTTTCCAGAATCTTGATGTAAATCGTGGATCACGATCAGAAACAATCGATAGAGGTACTCCATGAAGTCTCAAAAATTCTTTAATATATAGTCTTTCTAGTCGTTCAAGTGGTAGATCTTCTCTTATATCAAGAAAATGTGCTGACTTAGTAAGACGATCGACAATGACCCATATTGCATTGTTCTTTCTAGGAGTCTTTGGTAGTCCCATGACAAAAATCCATCGTGATATTATCCCATTTCCACTCCGGTATGGGAAGAGGTTGCAATAATCCTCTAGGCTATTGCCTTCTAGCATTCACCTGTTGACAGACCATACATCTTGACACAAAATCAGCAATCTCCCTCTCCATGTTTTTCCACGAGAAATGTTTTCTTCAATCTCTATACATCATAGTGCTACTAGAGTGTATTGAGAAATTGGAACTATGAGCATCATCCAATAATTCCCTTTTTAGATCTGGTATATCGGGAACACAAAGTATCTTCCCAAATTTCAAAATTCCATCTTCATATACGAAGTCACTCAATATTTCATCATTCACAGCTTTAATCTTCTTTTGAGACCCCTCATCATCAGCCTGGGAACTTTTTATCCTTTATAGTAAAGATGGTTTGTCAACCATTAGAAAATCATTGATGTTTCACCTTCCATGGTTATTCCCATATCCATATTTACTAGATCCATTCAAATAAGATCCCTTTCAACTATCATCTTGCTCAAAAATCCATGATCCTTTCTGCTCAAGGCATATTCCACCTTATTTGCCTTCCCCGGGTGGAAGTGTATCGTGAAATCATAATCTTTGAGTAGTTCAAGCCATCTCCTTTTCCTCATGTTGAGTTCTTTCTATGTTAAAATATACATTAAACTCTTCTGATCAGTATAAATATCACAATTTTCACCATATAGATAATGTATCCATATATTCAATGTAAAGATTACCGCAGCTTACTCAAGATCATGAGTAGGATATCTTTTCTCATGAATTTTTATTTGTCATGATGCATAAGCAATAACCCTATAATTTTTCATAAGGACACAACCAAGTCCATTATTTGATGCATCACTATAAATAACAAACTAGTCATTCCCTAATGGTAGAGTCAATATAGGATAATTGACTAATCATCTCTTCAGTTCATCGAAACATTATACACAATCTTTTTTCCAAAAAAATTTAAACCCTTTACGTGTGAGCTTCGTTAGCGGGTTAGCCATTTGGGCCAAATTATGTACAAAATGCCGAAAATAACCTGCTAAGCCAATAAAACTACGTACCTCAGTAATTTTTGTTGGCATGGGCCAGTCTTCGATTTCCTTTGCCTTTATAAGATCAAATAGGATTCCATACATAGAAAAAATATAGCCAAGAAAAGAAATCTCCTGAAGCCAAAATTCACACTTGTTAAACTTCCCATATAATTCATGTCTTATAGGAGTCTTCAGTATAATACCCAAGTGATTTTCATGTTCTTTTCAGATTTTGGAGTATACCAAGATATCATCAATAAATTCCACTATAAAATCATCATGATATTCCTTGAAAATTCTGTTCATTAGAACCATGAACACAGAGGGTGCATTAGTCAAACCAAAAGGCATTACTGTAAACTCATAATGCCTGTACCTGGTTCGAAATGTTGTTTTTGGAATGTCTTCCTTCTTCACACTCAACTGATGATATCCAGATCGATGTTCAGTCTTTGAAAAGGATTGAGCTTCATGAAGTTGGTCAAATAAATCATCATTGCAAGGTAGGGGATACATGTTCTTTATTGTTATATCATTGATCTCCCTGTAGTTGATGCGTAACCTAATAGATCCATATTTTGTTTTTAACAAAAAGGATAGGGGATCCCCATGGAGAAAAACTAGGGCGAATAAATCACCGACTACTCAATTCCTCTAGCTGTTTCTTTAAATCCACTAATTCTGCAATGGCTATTCTATAAGGGGTCTTCTATATGGGCCTTGAACCAGGAATTAAATCAATGGAAAACTCAATTTCTCATTCTGGAGGATGTCCAAGTAAATCTTCTCGACACATCATCATATTCTATCATAATAGGTACATCCTCTATTTTAACATTCCATTCCTCAACCACAATTATTTCATTTTCTTCGTCCCCAATAATTGAATTTAGTTGAGCTATTGGGGGTGGATCTAGATAAGAATTAGGTGATGACAATTCTTCTCTAAAGATAAGGTCTTCTTTATCATTATCATCAAAAATCGTAACCTCCTTCTTCTTACAATAAATTTTTGCATCATGGTCTGAGAGCCAATCAATTCCGAGGATTATATAAAATATAATCATGGGTATGATTATGAGATCATCATATAAAGAACATTTATATTCCCTAATCAGAACTAATTCACAGAACTTTGTACCAATGATACTTCCTTTAGGAGTATTGACTGACAAACCCCTTGTTAAATCAAATTGGAAATATCTAATTTTCATAGAAAACTGGGAAGATATGAAACAATGTGATGATCCAGAATCAAATAAAGAATTTTCTAACCTTGAATAAACAATTAATGTACCTTCCACCAAATCATTAGGAACTTCAACCTCTACAGTTGTGATTCGATAAGATTGTCCCTAATTTTTTGGCCTTTTCTGTTTCATATTTCCTTGACGTTTTGGACAATTATTAGAATAGTGTCCCATCTCTTGATAACTATAGCATTGAAAATCATTGGATTCCTTATTCCCTTTACATTCACCAGTAAAATGGACTTTCTGACCACATTTTTAGTATACTCTTTTTACTTTTAATCATGCACGAGGGTGTTTCTTTCCACAATTGTCACATGGTGGAAATTCAACTCTTCCCTTCTTCCCCATTTCCTTATTTCCTTTCCCATGGTTTTAGTAGCCCTGTTCTTTTCTTTATTTCCCTTAAATTCATAAGACATGGAGATTTCTTTTTTAGTCTTGATGGAACATGAAACTATATCCTCATATGATGAAAAAATTTGGGAGACCTGTTCCCGCCAGAGGAATGGATTTAGGCCATCAAAGAATCAATCAATTTTTCTCCATGGATTTTGTATATATCCCACATCATGTCTTGCTAACCTTGTGAAGTTGGCTTCGAACTTGGAAAAATTTTCATCCTCCTTCTACCTCAGATTCAAGAATTGTCTCTCCATATCTGCTTGCTGCTAATGAGGGAAATATTTTTCTAGGAAGATTTCCTTAAAATCCCTCCATTACATCTCTTATATCTCTTCCTCCTCCTTTGTGTGTTGGATTAATGACCACCACTGATTTGCATCTCTTGATATACTATATACTGCCATGACAACCTATTCTCTTTTATTACATCCCAAAGCGAGAAATATCTTCTCAAGAGAACATATCCACTATTCTGATACAAAGGGGTTTTTAGTCCCGTTGAATGATGGAGGCTATTGTCACATAAAGCGATCTAGCATGGCTCCTCCACGTGGTGGATCCGGATGCTCCATACGAGTAAGGTTATTATTCATAACCTGAGTAAGTTGTCCCACTATAGATATGAGTTGCTCAGCACCAGTCACAGCACCAGAGCCAACATCATTATCTTGTGTCAGAGGACAATCCCTACAGGGAACACGTGCATTCGTGTGATTTCCATTCCATCCACTATGCGCTATATCTAGAGAATGGCATACACTATATTATGTTATGAATCCAAATGTGTAATCTTAACTTAAAAATACTCAGAAAAATTGATATCCTATGCATGGCTAATCCCATATTCACAAAAATGGTTTCTTTGAGAAATACTTACATTAAACTCCTTCATAATGGATTATAAAGAAAATGTGAATTATCCTAAGAATATCCCCTCGGAGTGTCGTAACCAAGACTACAAAAAGGCCCATTATCATGCACCAGTTCCCGTTCGAGTCCAGCTCGAAGCGGTGTTTTCGGGTTTTACCCTAGATACATCGGTTCCAGAGCCGCCTCTACATGCTTGTATCCAGACAGGGATGTATTATTTAAAAGATCCACATAATATAATCCTTACCAGAATACCAGGATGTTCCTATATGTTTACCCTCAAAGACTAACATAGGTACTCTTCCCTAATTCAATATTTTCTACATCTAGTATCCAAGTATTTTACTGAACTTCCCCCTGATACCAATTGAAAGGACCTGACCCCAGTTTCCCAGAGACAGTGCCATATTTGATTACATTGGCATACGTACAAAAAATACAAATATCGAAAGACCGAGTAGTTTATTATTATTGGAAACAAGTTACATACATAAGTTTTTCATTACAACATGATGGGAAATTAAAAACATGATTTTATTCCACTAGAAACATCATGCCTCCTAGATTATGCTTGCAAGTCATTCATAAATTACTTCTTTATATCGTAAGAAATTGAATCATAAGAAAGGGGTGAGCTCAAACACTCAGTAAGAGTAAGAAATACAGTGGATGATAATATATATGGTGAATAATTGAAAACACATGCCCTTAATAATAAACATAAACACATTATGCAGGAAAATGAGCTGAGTAAATATTGCCATAATAAATCATAATCATGGGTATTATACTAGTCGAATAACCACATGAACAATCAATTACTAGCTTCTTAATGAGGGAAGTTCATATGCTAGACATTCTAAATCATTTTTACATGCCCTCTTCCAAGACATCTAGATTAAGGCCTCGACCGAAATCCATATCACTTTGGGAAAGGCCTCATCCAATTGCACGTCTATTTGTCTCATGAGACCTACCGATGAATCGAGGGGATATAGCGGGACCCACCCATAAAAAAATAAGTCCAATTCATTCCTAATATGAGCGGGGATCAACATAAACAACATATACATTCATATTGAAACTATCATACGAAATGTAACTAACATTCCCCAATCATTAAAAATAAAACGCTAACTATTTGGAATAATATGGTGAATGGTTTTATGATAGATCATACACAATAGAGATAGACATAAACCATTAAATAAAATATGGTAGATGAGTTCATATTTTATTTAACCAAATAATACCATGGAATCAACAAGAGTGTTTAATTATATGAAAACACTCTTATAAAATCATTAAGTAATTCTGGAGATAAATACTCTTTTATTTTGAAAAGAAGAGTTATTTTGGAAAAATCTTTCTATAAAACCAGAAGTGAAGTAAGATAGTATTTTCATAATAAAATGAGAGGTTTCATAAAGATATTAATTTCTAAAAACATATTATATAGTGCCATTTAAAATATGTAAGAATTTTAGAAATTCCCTTGAATCGGGCTTGTATTTTTGAAATAATTTTGAAAGTTCCTTTTAAAAAATTTAACTATCCATAAAATAAGGAAGGATTCTGGTTAGTAAACTTATATATGATACTCAGACAGAACATATGATGAGTACATAACAATAAATAAGAATTACATCAAGATAATTAGACAATGAATGTATCCCGAATGAAAATGGAAGTTCTGGTTAAAAAACACTTACCTTAACTCCAATCATCTTCCCCTCTTGTACTTAAGCTCCTAGAATATGAAATTATACATGTTAACCACTTATTTCAGAACCTATGATACATTTATATAGTTTACCATAATTCTAGTTAGTTCATTTATGTCTTTATTGTAAAGTTATTTTATTGAATTCCGTCGTTCTGGAGTGTTCGTTTCCATTATTTTCACATTCGGTTCTGCTGCTTTTAAGTAATGAAGTGGAATGGATGTAATTATCCAGAATTGGAATTATTAATTATTAAGGAACATAAATAATTATTAATGGTCATTTCTATAATTTGGTTACATGGAATATGGATGAACCACTAGATGACCACCACTTCGGTTATTCGGTGGTATTTGGAATATTATGAACTATTTGTCATATAACTTAATTATAATTACATATTCTGGTTCCTGAATATTAATTAGGTTATAAAACATATATTATAGTCTGGTTAAACCATGAATATTTTTTCATGACCAGTAATGGTGATGAAATTGAAGAACGAAACTTCGTCGTCTACGAAAGTTTTAAATCAGAACCTCTTGGATGTCGATTTCGTTTGTAAAATAAAAGGGAGAGAGTAAGAATATTTATGATTGTTCCTCAATTAAAATGATATAAATCCAGTATATATATGTTACTGGAGTTATCATGATCACATTGAATGAGGAGTTGAGGATAGGATCACCAAAGTAGATAAATTGAAATAAAACCAAAAGAGAAAGAAGTGTAGTTAACCTCTTGAAATAACCTCCTTGAGAAACTCCTTAAGGGAATGGGTTTTGGTATTTTGGAAAGACTATGAGATTCTTGGTTGTGGGGAGTGACTAGGGAAGGGTAATTGGGCAGAATGTTGAGGACCATCAAGTCTTAGAGGTGTGAAGAGAAGAGGTAGTGGTGGGGGGGTTTTATAGTGGAGAGGAGTAATTTTTGAATATTTAATTAAATATTTTATTATTTCCCTCAAGACAACCAGTAGTATTGTTTCATGTGACCCCTAATAGTAATAATGGCATTTGAGTTAGAACCAAGTGGGATTACATCATCCTTGCATCACCGATGATGCAGTAAATCAAGTATTTAGCTTTTATCTTATTTTATCGTATTAACTATTCATATAAAATTCTAGAATTTTAGAAAATTCCCAAAAATTCACCCCTACCATTTTTTGACGTGTAGAATTAAAAAGTGAAGCCCATTTTTGAAAAATAATTTTCTCAATATTTTTAATTTAACTTTTAAATAAATGCATACTGGATTCAAAAATTAACAGTTCTAATTCTACAACTACTTCTTTATCACAACGAAAAATTAACCAAGATGTTATTCTCTTCTATCCTTAAGAAAATAAAATAATAATAAAATTTACTATTTATTAGGGTCATATTACTATTCATATTAATATTCAGAAGGGTATGATACTATTCAAAAAAAAGCATGTTTTTTCTATCAAACTCCAAATGACTTACTGAACACAACTGTAGATGGCCTTTTTTGAAATACAAAACATATAAGAGTCAAAGTTATGTTTAAGGGATAGATTATAAAATATAATTCTATATTTATTTCCAAAACCTTGGTGTGTTACATCCATATAGTATTGAAGGGTTTGTAATATATTTGACTGTCAGTGTGCTTTTTTTATACCATTCACTGTTTATAGATAATGTATTAACATATCATATTTTAGTTTTAATATGAATTTTTTTGTTATGCATCATCCTTTTAATAATATGAATAGATTGGACATAGTATGTAACCGGTGGGAAAATCTATATCCCCTTGATATATCAGTGGGTCTCCTGAGACTAAATAGTGTCTTGGAACAAGTATTAGATGGTATGGTGATAGTGTTGGAATGAGTCCTTGATGGTATGGTTATGATGTTTGTCATTTTTAATTTCCTTGTTATGAGATTAGTTATTGATATTACATGTGATTATACATATTGTAAAATTTCTATGATAATGTTTAAATGAAATTATTTGATTTATTATTTTTATATTATGTTATAGATAATGTTTTAAAAGTCTTTTCGTTTTGTTTTATACCTAACCTTAAACATTTATGCTTATTTATAGTAGCTTCCACTATATTTTTTATTCTTATTGAGCATCTAATATCACCCCTTTCTTATCAATCATTTTCCCTAGGATGTGAAATAATATATTATTATTGACCTGAAGTGATTGTGAAAAGGATATACAAGTCTCCAGAGGGGATAATATGTTGGTTTTTTCATTTCAATATTTAATGTATGGCCTTTGATTGTATATAGTATTTCCAAGGATTCAAAACTAATCAGTCCCTCTAGATTTGTTTTTCATGTGATCAAGACAATGTAAAAAATAATGCTTTAAATCTAGAAATCTGGGATTGGGGAGTCAGAATTGTTATTAGAGGAAGTTTAGTATAGACAATGGAATCTACATTTATAATAAGATTGATTAAGGAACATTACCATATGATAGACTTTAGGGATATGTATCGAAGAATATCCAAGAATTTTGGTAATATATAGATTATATAGAAATTACTTGAAAATACATTTCGGTCTAGAGACTAAAAGCTGTCATTGTTCATAAATAGATGTACCTTGGAGAGATATCTTTGAAAAGATGTTCAGTGCATGACTTAGGGTATCCATGTACACGACAACGAGCCCTATTACACACCTAGTTTGATACTATTGGGGGATATGCATAGGATAATTCACATTTTTTAACAATCCAATATGATAGAATTTAATGTATAATTTGAATGAATAATATTGGTGAAATTTAATGTGATGTAGATTGAAATTAAGGCATCATTATATTATTTAAATGATTTCATGGTTGTTGTTACTCACACTCTGGTTTTTGGTTTTAGTTAATCATTAGATCCCAAAGAAGTCATATTTACGTAAAACCTGAGGAAAAATCTATACGAGGTGGTGGTGATGAGAAACCAAATGAAATTTTGATAGGAATGAAAGATATCATGTTTATTCTTAATCAGTTTTCTAAAAATATGATTAACAAAATATGCATTAACCAACTACCAAACTAAACAAAAAATATAATGATAGAGAATGATAAGAGCTCCAATGGTTGAGAATATAGGGAAAAGAAATCTTAATTTTCATTATGCAATAAATGTGGAAGGAGACACCCTGGAATGTGTGTCAAAAGAAAAACGAAATTCCTTATATAAGAGAAAGAAAGACATAAATCCAAGGATTTTCAAGGAAAAATAAAGAGTACAATGGAAGAAAATAAAACTTATCCTAAAAATCCATTTGAAGTAATTTTCCATAAAATTATGGGACCTTGGAATTAAACGAGTTAATTACCTATTCTATAGGATAACCACTAGTCTATGGAAGGACCTATATGGAATTAAATGGATGATAAAATGTTTAAATGTATTAATGGTATTTTCATGACGGGAAAACTTTGGAAATTTTTGTTTTGTTTGTGTAACCATGATGTTTATTATATGAATGTGTTATTAAAAGAAGATATTATCTTTTCTTGTATGGAAATAATTTTAAAGGTATAAATAACGTTTAGGGTTTGTAAGATTTTAGTTAATTATGTGATATTACATTTTAGGGTGAAACATTTAAGAGATTAAAATATATTATAGTTATATTTTGATATTTTATCTCATTTTCTGGATTGTTATAAAAATTATATAGTTTTATAAAAAGTAAAACCATAAAAAGGGTGAGAACCCATCACATCTGGCAAGGTTGTGGGTCTCGAACCCACATCTGAAAGTGACAAGGGTGCAGTGCCTACTACTAGACCATGTAAAGTCTCTAGTTATTATGACTTTTTTATTTCTGGGTAAATGAGTTGATGGAATAAGAAAATGTTTATGTTTGGAGCTTATATTTTATTAAATCGATATACTTTGTATAAACAATTATTTGGGAGTTAACTGATAATTATTATTATGAAATGTCTTCACTATTTTTGGAGCTTTATATGATAAAGGAAAATATAATATTATGGGATTTTATTTGAGGATTAAGGGTTAAATTTTATTTTTGAAGGATCTTTGATTTTTTTGGTGGACTTTTAGTGATTTGGGTTATTTATAGAAATGATAAACCTATATTGAAGAATATGTAATTAGGTTAATTAATTTTTGTCATGAGACATTACGATTGATTATATTATTTAGAGATTGATGTTAAATTTTTTAAGGAAGAATATGTGGTTAAATCTATATGAATTTTTGGTTTCAATTTTATTATAGAATATTTTTTCAAGAAGTTTAGTCATTTATTGAATGACCAATAATTATATTTTTTAGTTTTAATATAGAATTTTTTAGATTATTTTTTAAAAAATTATCATATCTTGTACCAAAATTTTGGTTAATGACTTATGATATTATCTAAATGATTAATCTAGTGTTTAATGTGTGAAAATTTCATCTTGAACACTAATAATTTAGAGAAAAAATATTAGTCTATGGTAAATGTAATAAACTGTACTCGTAATGTAAGTATGTATGATTTTTTTTGCTTTTAGACTATAAAGAAAATAAATTATTCCACTCTAGGGGTAAGATCATAAAACCAAAAAACAATTCTGAGTACTTTATTTTGATTTATCAAATGTTATATTTGATCATCATAGATTTATAAAATTCACATTGTTAACTTTCCACTAAATTATATTATTTATCACTCTCCATCAAAACTTCATGGATAAAGTTTCTTTTATTTCCATGTTTTCTTACAAGGAACCCTACTACGTATCATCTCTTGTGACCTTCGTACATCCCATTCTTGACTTTAAAATGGGGGTCTCATTAATAATTTTATGATGTTGGGTTATTTATAACGATATTCTGAAAATTCCAATTGATATATTTGGATTTTCATTTAAAATTGTGAGAAATTAATTTATTAATGGATGGAAGAATTTGACACCCCAATCTTTCACATTATGCTTCCTTTTAAATAATTCAATAGTTTGTGTTGCGTGGAACATCGAGTTTGATCACACCCTGACTTTTCAAACCATCCGTTTAAAAAGTTATTCTGAATAGTATTAACCAAATTATGAAATTATGAAATTTTATTTTTCAAAATAGACTGGATTTCTAAATTTTGAATATAAAATTTTGCTTAGGGTGAACTTTTAGTAATTTCTTGAAAAGTTGAAACTTTTTTTGGATATTG
Source organism: Viscum album (assembly GCA_963277665.1). Classification (NCBI taxonomy): domain Eukaryota; kingdom Viridiplantae; phylum Streptophyta; class Magnoliopsida; order Santalales; family Viscaceae; genus Viscum; species Viscum album. Next base: position 318,821,136 of record OY728145.1, on the reverse strand, counting down.
AAAAATAATACATTATTATTAAAAACCCTAAATTTTAATTTAAATAATTATCATACATAAAATTTATTTTAATTTCACAATAAATACATTATTCATATATTAATTCTATATAATTAATTTAAATAATTTAATAATATAATTAGTTATAAAATTTTTATTAAACTTCTGAACATCTCTTTTACCCGCCTTCTAACCACATCTTCATATTAGAAATAAAATTAATTTTACCACAAATATGAATTGAAATTTGAAAAAATGAAAATACATGGTTATAATCAGTATGAAAAATTTGGTCTAATAATATCAAAATACGTTTTGCTGAATAATAACGTTTTGGATTTTATTTACCATGGTTAAAGTTAAATTGGCTAATTAGAGGTAAAATTAATACTATATAAATATAATATTAAAAAATATGTCCTGATTTTATTGGATAAGTTTGTTTCAACCAAAATCAACCTTAGTAATAAATTATGAATTTTTAAGAAACTTCTGTTTGATTATGACTTTTATTATACTTTTTTAAAGAAGAGTTAAAAATGTAATATTCAAATTTTTATAACAAAACTATTTTTAATATAGGGTTATATATATAATAAAATCCATTATAAAAATTCCTAATAAAGCTAAAATTATTATCCATATTTTTTTTTAATTTTATGAAATAAATAATTAAGTTTAATGTTGACACAATAATAAATCATTAATTTAATTATTAAAGGAAAATTATATTAAATGATATTAAAAATATTAAAGTAACTATAATTTGGTAAAATTAATTACATAAAAAAATTTTATTCACAAAATTTACAAGTTATTGGCAAACTGGAAGTAATTATTCAAAGTTATCATGCTAGTTTTATATTTTTTTTAAATGAAAATATTGAATAGTATAAAAATTGACATAAATGATACTTTGAAATAAATGATATTTAATTAAATGTTCTAAATTTCATAAAAATTTAGGGTTAGATAAAGTACTAGTATAGTGTAAAATTCTTCATAAATGATCTAATTTTTATTCTTTTGGAATTTCATAGTATAAATATTAACACTATAGAGTAAAAATGCGAGAAGACACGGTAGGAGTTAAACTGTTTAACTAATGGTTAATCTCAAAAGATGAGGTTAATTTCCTTACCTAAACATGTATAAAAACCATTTAGGAGATTTTTTCTACCCATACTCATCATGGACTCTAAATAAATCACATTAGATATATTTTAAACCCAATATAAATTTATAATAAATTAATATTTTTTGATATTCAAAAAGTGATCCTTACTTATCTAATAAAAGGGAACTTCTCCTTCTCTATGATTACATCATATAAATCCATTTATTTCCTCAAAAACATTCAAATTTATCCTATAAACATCCCTCACTAAATCTTAGAGGCCACCCTTTTTGAAGAAATCCATTTTGATGAGTCCTTTTGTGCAAACCAAAAAGAGACCCAAAAAAGAGGTAATTGTTTTATCACATCATTCAAAGTTATTTTCTTCTTCTACTTCTAATTTAAATTTTGTTTATATATATAAATAATAAATAAAATATCATCCATATACTTATATGTAATTATTATCATGGTATAACAATATGACTCATTTTAACCCATCATACGAGTAACAATATCACCATATGTGGGTAGGCACACCTTACCGTCTCCATGCTGTTGTGTAATTTATTATTCAACACTAATTTATTTGGACGTGTATAATGATGGATAATATTTATATAAATAAGGAATATAAAAATATAATTAGTCTTTATAATTAATATATCAACCAACTCTACACCATTTAACCATTAAGGGAACGATATTGTTGCTCATGTGTACGTTCAACCTACCGTCTCCACGACATGGTGAGATTCAATGTCTTCATTAACGATTAATAAATGATTATATAATTAATATTAGGAGAAGAAAAGAATAATTAAAAAATTTATATCATTGTGTATATGAATAAAATATATCATATGCATAACAAACATGACTTACATGACAAAACATGAATGTGAAAATGAGGAAGTTATCACTCAGAACAATGGTAATACTGAAATATACAACCAAGATGATATAAGAGAATCATTAATAATATCATAAAAATGGATATGGTCCTTGAATAATTTAATAACATTTTTTAGCCACTATAAAGGAGGATAAATCACCCTCAAAAAATTAAAGTATAAGTTAATGGTAAATTTCAGAATCTCTTTATTATCAGAGATTGCTTATATGTAAGTATCTACTCAGATGTACTTGTTATCCATGTTCATGTTTCATAAAATTGAAATCAAAAGATTAATGAAATTTTTTTAAATACATTTTTACCCATTTTCTACTTTTTAAAAAACGTTTATAATGGAATATTATCATCATTTTCCAAATGAGGTACTTTATAACTTTTTAGACAAATTTAAGGAAATAATGTTTTTGTGTATCCTATATGGGGGAAAAGACTATTTTCTCATTTTATAACACCATAAAATTATGATTATTTACTTACAAGACTATATATTTTTTCAAATTAAATGTTTTATTTTTAAAATTGTTTGGAATCTAAATGATTTCAATATAAAAATGGAATATTTCCCAAAAAGAGTATTAATGAATTTATTAAATTATTTTCATCTATGTCAATATTTGTTGTTGGATTTTTTGCTTATTTAAGGTTGAATTATTATAAAACAATCATATATATTATATTTATGGTTTTATCATATATTTGAATGTTCACATACTATGTTTATTCCATTCATTGTTTATGTTTAAATTACTGTCAATTAATATACAAGTTTTAATAAGAATTTTTATGGTTTGATTCACCCTTTTCATAAGAGGAATGAATAAGACCAATTATGTGACCGGTGAGGCCTACTATAGACCATCTATGCATCAGTAGATATCATGAGACAAACTAGTGTATTGGTACAAGGCCTTGAAGGTATGGTAATGGTATTGGTATAAGCCCTTGACAATATGGTTTTGATATACGGCTTTATGAATTTCCCCATCATGAGATTAGTTAATAATATTACTTTTTATTATTAGACTATTATAATATACATGTGAATGTCTATATGAAACTATTAGATTTATTCATGGCATATAATGCTAAATAAAATGTTTTAAAAGGCCTGTTTTTTAGTTTTAAACCTTATCTTAAAGGTTTATGCTTATTTAGGATAGCTTTTGGTATATTTTTTATCATTACTGAGCATCTAAGCTCACCCCTTTATTATGTTTCATTTTCCCCCAATATTTGAGGAAGTATATTATTATTGACATGTATTGATTGTCTAGGGGATGTTAGATTTTTCAATGGAGATAATACGATTTTTTTCATTTCAATGATGTAATGTAAAACCGATGTTTATGTCTAGTATTTCCAAGTCTACTAATTTGATCTATCCATGTAATAAAATAATGCTCCAGATCTGATCATCTAGGGTTGGGAAGTCACAATATATTGTCTTAATTTTTCATAAAAAATTTATTTCATTTATTTTTTAATGATAGAAAAAATATAGTAATATCATTTTTTTCATTATGATATAGATTTTAGTGATATAGTATTGAAACCTTTCTCTATAATACTCATCTTTTAGAGAAAAAATGATATTTTTGAGGAAATTGATTGAAGGATGAAATTATTTCTTTCTATGTAAGTTAATTTCATTATATTTTTAGTCTATATGGAAAATGAAATCCTAAAATATGTGAAAATGAATATGAAATAATATATTTATCATATTACATTCATTTGGGAAGAATCAATGTACTTTTTCACACCTCATAGATTAATAGTGTTCTAGTCATTAACATTACCATGCTAATTAAATTTCATATGATAAATGTTCTCTATCACTCTTTATCATTATTTAGGCATTATGATTTTCCTCTACGTTCATATTTTCACTTCTCACTCATATATGACTATGTGGAAACCTCATTATGTGTAATTCTAGATGACCTTTATATTACCCTTTCTATAATTTCAAGAGGATATTTTATTAATCCATTTTTATGAGGTTGGGTATTAATAAAAGAATTTTCAAATATTAAATCCATGATTTCCATTAAAAATTTTATATTGAGAGGAATACATTTTTTGGATGGTGGAGAATGTTACACCTATGGGTTTTAAAAGAAAATTATGTTCCATTTCATATACAACAGACAACACTAAATAGAAAGGAAACAATATATATTATTATGCTATCAATGTTAGAACATAGATATTAAATATATGGTTATCAATATAATTAAATAAATTATTATAAAAATATTAAGTCCTTAATAAGTAAAAATATAGTTAGAAATTCTTTGAAAATAATCACCCAATTTTTAGTAATCTTTCTTAATTATTCAAAATATGTTTCCTTCAAAAAATATTTATTGATTTGTGGATGAATATTATAATTAATTTCTCAATCATAAATATTTTATATTTGATAAAAATATATCATTTTTTGAAATCTTGATATCAAAATTATCCTAAGGATTAGTTTTTTTATTTTTTTGAAGAATTTGATTTTTTTATTATAAAAAAATATTTTTTATGTAGTATAAAATAATTTATGATATCACAAAAAATAATTATGATATTAAATCACAAGGATATTATGTAATGAATCATGTAAAATATTATAGGATAAATATAATACCAAAAGAAATATAATTATATAAATTAAAATTTATTTCAAGAGAATTATGGAAATCATTTCCAATGCCGATAAACTTCTTGCATAGTACTCTTAAAATCAATTTTGGGCCTTAAAAATAGTATTTCTAAAGAATAAATGTTTCTCTAGAAATTTATATTAAATATTATATATTATTTATCATTTAAATGGAAAGATACAAATTTATGTGTTATATAATGATTGAGTTATCAAAATTCTTATGTAATGCTTCTTTAAAAAAAAGAAAACAAAAAAATAACATGTTAAATTAATTTTCCTAAGATAGATGTGAATAAATATACATATATAATAAATATTTTTTTTGAAATTATTAATTTATTTTTATGATTTTATGTTATTAATATTTTTTTATAGATTATTTAATTTATATTTTTACATAACACCGAAACAATGATTATTCAAGTAGTAGAAAAACTAGATAAATGATTTTAAAAATAGTAAATTTACTCTATTTGGTGCTATTTAATGTTTTAAAGAAAATTTTAAGTAAATATATTATATTAGATAAGTTTTAATTGTTTAAATTTGTATTTAAATACATTTATGTTGATTCAATGTAAAATTATGTGAATAATTCCAAAAATCATAATAATACTATTTTAGGTTAATTAATATTTTAGTAAATAATTTAAAAATTAAATAATATTAAAGGATAAAAATTAGGATAAAAAATTTTCTAAATGCCGTTCCTTTTCCATTTGTGATCCAATTTTTTCATTATAAGTAAAACTATAACCCTTTAATATTGAAAATGTAATTACAATTCTTAATGTTAAACTTTGTTAACCATGGGATGAAACCCAATTTTTTTAAAATGATATCCAAACCGATATTATTTTAATTGGTTGATTATATTATTACCATATACTCATTATATTAGAATACATCTAATTTTTTAAATATATTACATTAGCTAGAGACATATTATCTTATAATATTTATTATACATTCAAATTTGAAATTATTAATATTTTCTTAAATGATATAAAAAATACTCTATTTATGAAATTGAATGGGTATGGTTTGAAATTGCTTTCATGGTAGATTTATGGACCACATTATTTTTTATGGTTACATTCAGGGCCCCTAAACAATGAAAAAACAATGATATCATGACAATCCTCAAATAGGATAACAGGGGTCTAACACTAAGAGAGAAATGTTAAAAAATAAAAAAAAGTTCTGATATTATTTTATGAAATTATTTCAATTCCTACACATATTAAATTAAAAATATATCAAAATAGAGTAAAATTAAATTAAAAACAAAAATATAAAAATTTAATACTCTAAGAAATTCAATGAATGCCCCTCCCCTCACTAATGTTGTGGCACCTCTTCTCCTATTTTACTAACACATTTTTAGCTTTTCTATCTCAAAAAATACAAATGATAATATCACAATTTATTCTTAAACCACATCCATGAGCTAATAATCCTTCCAAAAGACTATTCTTTCATGTCTTAAGGTATAATCCAAAAGAGGTCTCTCAATAGAGAAGTGTAACTCTTAACAGACTATTTTCAATTTTATTTCTTCTTATGCCTATTTTAATTATATCGTATCCCTTATAAAATATCTAATTCAGTATATTTAACATACAATATTTTAATTTTGATGATTTGATGACCATTTTAAACATTCTTACCATCCATTGGAAAACATTAACTTCACTCGTGTGCACGTATTGATTCTACCTCTTCAAAGACATGTGATTATTTTTTTGATTCCATTTTACACAAATAGTAGTAAGGAATGATTTAATTAATTCATATTTATATATATGAAACAAAAAAATCCTATTTTTTTTAATTAATCATTATCTTTCCTTTTTTCCATCCGTCAAAAAATGAGAATAGTGTTCATGTGTATGTATATCCTACAATCTTTAGGAATGATATAATTCATTTTTCTTCCCTATATTTAAGAATGTATCTAAAAATTAATATAATAAATATATATTATATTTATATTATGTTACAAATTATGGTGATAAAGGAACCATGTAAATGTACATGAATCAGAACTACTGAACTATAATTCTCATGAAAAAAATTAAATAGTTAACACTCATAAAGGACAGTTTTAATACGGAATTATTTATAATTAGGAGTTGAAGTGTTATAATTGGATCATATATTATATTATAAATTTATAAATTATTATATAAGATAATTATAATGAAATTAAATTAATTATATAAGTGTTTACAAAACTTTTTATGTAATTTAAAAATAAGGTAATTATTTCTCATCTCACAATTTATTTATAGGCGACTTATTCAATTTTCACCAATTTTGAGTTTATGTTTTGTTTATATTACCCATTTATGTAGTTTATAAATACATTATTAAAATTGTAGTGATTTATTAATCAATTAAAGGGTATATCTTTCAGGGGGTTTTGATACATAAATTCTTAAATATGTAAGCGTTTTATGATATAATATCATTGTTTATTGAGATTTTTTATGATTATGTTTCTAATGAAGATATTATATAATCCACCACTTATAAATGTTTTTAATTTTATAATCCAATGTTTATATCCAATTATTAAATTTTATATTTTCATTTTACTCTCACTAAGAACACATTAGATAAAATTAATATTTTGAAGAAAATATGACTTTATTTCAATCATAGGTTAAAAGAATCTTCCAAATCCATGGTTTCTAAATACAATTTCAAGAATTTTTAATAACATCCCATAGTAGATTAAATTAATTTATTACCCTGAATAATTTTTTCAAAAGTTATAAAAATTAATATTATTAACATTTTCTGGATGAGGTACTTTTTACTAGTATGGAATCTTTTAATGAAAAATTTATTTAACATAAATGAACTAAACTAAATTGTACACTTTCATGACTCATCAATCTTTTAAAAATTCATTTGAAAGTTTAAATCATTATTTTCAAAAATAATTTTAAATTTTTTCTATATTTTAGCTAATTTATTATAAAATGAATAGGGTACTTTACTAAAGAAATATACCACGTGGTATTTTAAAGGAATTTATATGTTTTTATGAGAAGATGTTACTAATGATTTATCAGGGATATGATCTAATGATACAATCCTTATAATTTTTTATTATGGTGACAATTTTTATAAAATCCATTTATTTTCATTGATAACACCATTGTTTACCATTTTTTGTGCATCAAAGCACACAATTTCTTTTGTTTCATTTTCCAAGATTATTAATAACTGTTTTAAGTATGATATTTCTAGGAAGGGTTCCAGTTATAAAGGACATCGGGGGTGATTATGTAGATATATTATTAATAATTTTCTATATATCCATGTATCCACGGATGATAAATATATTTGATTATGGTGTTGATTATAATGTTATATATGGGTTATTCATATAAAAATATTATATTTATGTCTAAAATGTTGGGGTTAATATATCAAATGACTTTTATTTATTGTATAAGCCTCAGTTGTAGAAGTATACCCTCTATAAAAAAAAGTGATATTGCCTCAAAAATCAAAAACCTATAATGACATAGCCAATTAAAAACTATCAATCAAAATGATTATCATATTTTAGAAGGAGTGGTAAATATCGGGACACTACTCCTGACCTATCGTGATTTTCAAAATTCCAATATCTCACCAGGTTCAATCATATAACACCAATGTGAATTTCCTTCACAACTCAAAACATAGAGCCCCTCTACACCCTATCCATTAAAATTCCCAGTTCAATCCTTGAATCTCATGAAGATATTTCCAAAATTATAATCATATTGGGGCCTTCATCTCACAGTATATTATTTCACATGAAACCATCAGTTAGTCCCTCCCCATCCATAATTCTTTGGAACACTTGGCCTCAACTACCGATGCACCACCCTCCAATCCTAATGCATTGATATGAGGGAATCCCCAGACCATATAACATTGAAAAGAGTATACCAAACCCAAACATTAGATACATCTCCCAATTCAAACATTAACTGATTTGGAAAACCCTCATTCCATACTTCCAGCATTGATTCACCATCAAAATTACTTCCGATCAGATCACCCAAAACCACCCTGAGCCTAATGCCAACGTAGTAGCTCTAATAGACACCACGCCAGAACTCAAATGTTAGTATTCACTAAGGAACAAAAATTACTCTGGTTTAATATTTAAACATCATTTTAATGAACACAAGATTATCTGTGGATGGTATCTCTTTAGGAAACTCGTAACACAAGTTCCACAAAGCCGCTACCTGTATGAACACCCCCACTATAGAAGTATCATTATTATCTTTCACCAAACCACCTATTTGAACTACACTAACAATTCCCTATCCATCACCATAGATATATAACAACTCCATATACAAACTCTCATATCCATAACAACCCTCTTCTATAGAAATTATTTTATTAATTAAACTGAAATATATTGATCTCTCAAAAATTTCGTTTTTCACATTAAAGGGACATGTCACATTACATTCCAAAATCATCAAGTTTCAATTCCCTCATGCATCCCCAATATCACAATAGTTAACACACACAGAGAGAGACCCTAAAAAAACCACCTCCTGACTACCACTGTATAAACACTGAGGTTCATCATTAACCTAATCCATTTTTCACAGACCCCTACACGGTCATCCAGTGATCTACAAACCAATTGAAACAACTCATTACCTGAATGGACTTTCTCAACTACACTAAGAGTCTTTCCAATAGCCTTGAAAACTCTTAATCTCCAAATACTATGGTTTAGTAATCCATATATAACCCTCACATAGGTCCTCACCTCCCATCATAATAGGTCTTATCCAAATCCAATGGTTTGATAGTTTTGTGCAACACAATAACACATCCTGAATCATACAAACACACACACACACACACATGAGTTTGATCTCTTATAGAATAGGCTCATGAGCCTAACCCATTAAACATACCCCACACACATTCTACACCGAACCAAACCTAATTAACTTTGATAATCTTGTATAAAATTAGGATATCTACCCATGCCATGCTAAAAGCCACAACTAGACACTACACATGTGTCGTTACATAATTAAACTAGTATTTGGTTATGATCTCACCATCCATAACCACTCCTATCATAGATGGGATGTTCCCAATTATTCCAATCATTGAAATTATCATGTGATAATATTCTAAACACTCAAGCCCATTAATTTGAAAAAATACCAACAATCCAAGAACCCCATGTCTTATTGTGCTCTCAAATATAGGACTATGCTACTGAATAATGATTCTAACTAGATGTTCAAAACAACAGAGGGGTAACCTAACAAGAGTACACACATAATCCATTCCCATTCAATGAACTTTACTAATCACACATCAAGTAGTCTAACATTAAAAATAACCAAAAGAAGATAAAAATACATATCTTGATTCCATTCCTTGAACCTTATAGAAGCACATATGGATAATAAATCATCATATTAGACATAAAAATTCCTACCACAAGTGGCTCCATTAAAAAATATTCTTATAAGCCCACTCTAAGAGGATGACACAAAAAATCCATACCATGATCTGACTACAAGGGGCTCCAAGAATCTTCCATGGAATACCATTGAACACATAGGTCAATAATTTGATCTATCCCAGGATATCACCCAGGATCTATAAAAAAGGAATGGATAGGAAAAAACACTATCTATTAACCACATAAAAAATGACCAAATATACCCATAATCTCCAATATGTGGTTTTTGAAAATCATGTAAGTGTAGCTAAGACAACATGTTATGAATCTGGGTAACCATAATGAACAAAAACTAATAAATGGAAACTAGTTCTCATTATTACTAGTAACCTATTTTCATATCAAATTTCAAATAAGATATTACAAAAAACAAATTTCTCACGGGTTTTTAAAAATCCCCAATGAATACAATAGTTTTCCATCAAAACCCAAATCAACAAAGTAACTAGTCTTCCGTACTCCTTTCTAAAAACGATCTACTTTTAAAAAATCCTTATGGAATACTATTTAAAATAAATTTTGAAATAATATTTTGAAACAACATTGAAATTATTCTCCAAAACAAATTTTACTTATATTATTATAAATCCTAAAAATCCCCTTTATTTTAATATTTTCTATTAAATTATCCATATTTAGTGAAAATAGCCCATTAAAACTTTTAATATCACCACACTCCACCACACAAGCTTTCCTTTTCAATATTGGGTGATTTTCTCAAAAGCCAAAATTTCCAAAAAAAATTCTCTATGGAAGAAAAAAAATATCCATTATAATCAGAAAAAAAATCTTGTATCCCTGTTAATCTAATTACCCATTATAATATAAGTGACAATATTATAAATTATGTCTTATGTTCCTTAAATTCATATTTATTCTAAAATTTCTATCAGGTGAAATAACGCTACCCTTATGTGTGGGTATCATGCCTATTAAATACTACTATCATGATGCATAGACAAATCAATGTCTCCTAGCTATGACTTATGAATCACTCTAAATCTCTTCCATACAACATTGGGATTATTAGTCTAACCGATCATGTTACTCATCTTAGAGTGTTTTGTCTGGAAACTGGACATCCCCAAGTAACATGAGTTTAAACCTATGTCATACTAACCAGACATGATCTCTATCAACCTACCAAGTAACAATATCCTATTTATAAATATTATTATTCTTACCCAACCCAAGTCACATGTTGATACCATTTTGAAAAATGTCGGTTGAGGCCACTCTAATGTAGCACGAGTGGGGGTTTCCACATAACCATAGGTGTGCCTCTCCATATGTAAGTAGTTTAAACTAGTGGTAAGGGAATAAAACTGTCATGGGGAGACTATAACTTATAAAAATGTCTCATGTATCATTCAAAATTCTTCCAAAAATATTTTATGACCCATTCGTATAGCTAAAATCTCCAAAAATGATAGAATAAATAGGTTTTTGAATGTTCCCCGTCATTATACAATCTAAAATCTTGGAGATATACCAATATGATGAATCAACTATAATGAATCTGTAGTAGTGGATAAAATAAAATGGATGTAATATATAATAATATTTTAACAAGAAGATATGTGTTAAATTGTGACTAAAAAATAAGTGAAATATATTTTTCCTAAAATCACATAAATATTGACATACTCATGACCTCCACAACCAAATGACTTATACCATGATTCCATTCCCATTCTATACTGTTGACCTAAAATTAAACATGATGGTCTATCCATATAGATTGGAACCCATATTTTTTATGTGGATAGTGGTTGAGTCCAAAGACCATATATGTATCACCAATACGTAACCAAACTATGTGTTTTTGTGATCAAATAGTGTGCTTTCAATACATATATAATGTGTGGTTGTTCCTTTAAAAAATACCCACTACGATACAAAACACACTTTGGTTATAATCACACAAGAAAACATACTTTGGTAACATGAAAGGATATAAATTATAAAAAAAACCCAAACTAAACCATCTTTTTCATAGTTTTATCAATCTTATTTTCTATGATCCATATAATAGCTTATTCGACAACATGATGAAAAATAAATCAGTCAGGAACCCAATGGAACATGAATGTCATGCCTCGCACATGTGACCATAGTCGTGACCTTTTCATGTACTCTGACTCAACCCTATATACTCAGGGAGTTTAATCAATTCACTTCGACCCATGCCCATATACTCTATGGAGGTAAACCATATACACTTTCCTATACCCATAGGGTCTTGGGATTCCATCATCAATCACACCAGACCACACACATAGGATATAGGGATAAAACATTAAAGCTCACATTCCCATCCCCACATGTTCTGGGGAGGTCGTCATCATTTACCCCAACCCACCAATTCACAATAAGTATAGTCACATCCAGAGTGAGGTTAGCAGACATAGAAGCAAAGAAAATGTGTATGACGCCTTCAATACAACTCACCAACACATTGCAAGGTCACTAGTACATTTGGACCATGTCTCACATGAAAGCATACCCGTAGGTCTCTTAGACAAAATCACAACCCCTAGAGGTCCATCATTACATGTTGATCAACCTAACACTTTAATACTACCATAAAATGTCATTAGTTGAAAGACACGACACATCAAACATGATGAATTTATAATTTATGGGGTCAGTGAATATAAAAGTACAGAAATAACAAGTGTCTCAATTATAGTCATGATCCCCTACCTAAAACAAGGAAATACCCATTAATTTTGGAGTCTGTCCATCACTTCTAAAGCCTAGCCAATATCCACCTCAACTCCTGATGCTCGATCCATTATCCAGCACCTCATAAAATTAAGTATAAATATATATAATTAATTAAATAGGTAAAAAAGGTCATATTCCTAAAAACATTAATGGTTGTCCATTAAACCCATCTGAGTTACATTATAACCTACAACAAGTCCACTATAACCCACATCAATGATGAAAACCATTAATTCAATTTATAGATTAATTTATGTTAATATTAAATGTGGTAATATCATAAGCATAAATCACCAGGTATCCCAGTGATGTTAGAAACACATGAGATCAAGGGTGTTCTACTCCCAACATAGCCCCAAGCCTAAAAAAACCATAATTTAAAAAACGAAATTAATGTAATATTAAAATCATACTCCTCATAAATAATTAATAATGTCACCAAAGAATCCTAAATTTCATAAAATTATGAATTAAAACTTGATTTGAGTATCTCAAAATGTCTTCATTGGTAGGTTTATAGAATTTAATTATGGTATAATGATTTCCCCATGATTCTAGGAATTCATCCCTTAAAAAAATTACAATAAAATGAAATTATTGTATGAATGGAGGTTGAGAACATGAGGAATAATTAAGCCTTCCAAAATCATCCAAATCCATTGAAACCCATGCGATGGAGAGGGAGATAAAAGATAGGCTCTCCCATTTTTTTCCTCTCGATGGAGGAAAAGATATACATGGTGGTTCTAAATAAGAATCCCAAGAAAAGTCCAAAATTCCCTTTATTAAAATTAGTATATCTCTCCCCCACTAGATCATTGGTGTGGATCTATGAAAAGACATTGTGTTCATAAAATGTTATCCATACACTGTTCTAGAAACCATCTAGATGATGCACTCATATAGTGGGTCAAACACACTATCAAGCCCACTAGATGGTGACTGACTAGCTGTTGAAATTTAGAAGGGTAACTGCCAAACCATAGCTCCAAAACCCCTATGAACATCCCCCAAAATATAATTATTTTTTAAAGAAACACCTTTGAGATACTCAAAATATTGGAACACTTGTCTGAGTTATAATTATATGAATATCCCCTACAAAAAATATAATGTTAAAATTCCATCATGAATTTCCAACACGTAAGAAAACATGTCATTATAGATAGAGGTAATCAACATGGATGCTTATCTCACCAACATAAGTCCAGAATTGACAGTTGTGTTAGATGTTATAGATTATTTTTTGTCTCTTAAATGAACTGATGTTTAGAAACATAATATTTTCATTATTTTTGTAATATGTAATTGAAAATGATATAAACCATAAAAAACACGAATCAAAATAGAAAGGGTGTTTTTCCTATTGTTTTGGAAATGATAATTTTAGATATAATTTGTAGGATGGATAAAGAAAATATATCATCATAAGAAGAAATATTGTTTTTGATGATAGTGTTTTCAAAAAGAATATAACTTGGTGGATCATGAAGTAGAATGAGAATCAACTATAGAAGTATAGTTGGACAAAAGTACAGGTTGTTTAAAAATATTAGAGAACTCAGATGAAGATATGAAAGTCATCAAAAGTCTAGAAGTAAGACAATCTGAAATGAAAAATAGTTTAATAAAATTTTATGCTTGATTGAAAGTACTATAAGTATATTTTATAGATATTAATGTATCATGAAAATGATTTGGTCCAAATAGTTTAGATTAGCAGATTCATTTGATAATATCATCTAGAATTTGGAGACCAATGCATAAGTATGTGGATGAAATGAACTTGTAGTACTAACATATTTATTATAACATAACAATATAGTGTTGGAAACATATCATAGTTAATGAAATTGATAAGAGTAATCGATGATTGAGAAAATTTATTCTTTGAAGTTCAATGGAACCTGGAAGATGGTTGAACTTTTATATGGTAAAGGGGAACATTAGAATAAGTGGATTAACAAGAATAAGGAAGTGACAGATGAGATGAAGAAAAGTAATGAATTAATGTTGGAGAAACGGTTTTAATAGAAGAATCAAGTGGATTTCCAAAACATAAAATCATTGATAAATGGGAATTATACCATCAGATGAGTAATAAGAATGGTTGCATAAGAAGATATGTATCTTCAGTAGATGGGTGTCATGATGGAATTACATCAAGTTTATTTGGATGATGATATTTACACAGAGTATCCCATTCGTTTACAATAATCTAGGAATCGAATGTTGGTATGTAATATTAATTGGATCTTATGCATGATGAAATGATCCCCAAGAGAGTGATATCAAAATTTTTAAACATTCATGATAGAGGTATGGATCAACATGTGTAATTTATGTAAATTTTGTTATCATAAGTAAAGGGAATATGTGAAATTCATTATATTTATTTTATATTTGGGTGGAATACTAAAAACTAGATCAGTTTTTTGGAAAATATAAATACTGAAGTGTGGTGTTTCCTGAAGTTTTAAGATGGAAGATATAGGCCCGGAAATAATGATTTTTAGGATGAAAATTGAGAGAGTTAGGAAAGGAATAACTTTTTTTATATCTCATAAAAATTATATATGAATGATCATTGATTGCTTAAGGATAACAAGAAGTAATCCTGTATCGACCCTCTTGAATTTCACTTTATATTTCTTATGTCACATGCACCAATATCTAAGGTTAAATCCAAGTACATGGAAAACTTTCTATATGAATCATTGGTCAAATTTTTGATTTATACAATGATTTTCACTCATATAGACGTTTCCCATGTAGTGTAATTTATGATATGGAATATGGAGAAACATGGTAATGTTCACTATAATGATTTAATGTGGATTCTATGGTATTTCAAAGGGTATGAAGTTCAAACTCATTTCATTAGGTAGGATGTTCCT
This sequence comes from Viscum album, assembly GCA_963277665.1. Classification (NCBI taxonomy): domain Eukaryota; kingdom Viridiplantae; phylum Streptophyta; class Magnoliopsida; order Santalales; family Viscaceae; genus Viscum; species Viscum album. The sequence goes on along the minus strand of OY728145.1, from coordinate 318,805,302 downwards.
CTAAAGGATTTGTGGAAATTATAGGGATTCAATTACTCAAAATAGTAAAATAAGATTCATAATTATATATGGAAGATTTGTAGTTAGTTGGATGTTATGGATTCAAAATATTACAATAGTGAGTACAACAAAAGCATAGTATATAGATACAATGTAATACAAGAATGAAATGTCATAGTTGTATGGATTTCTATGGGATCGTTGAAGTAGGCAGAAAAGGTAAATGATATAATGTGGTAGCCAAAGTTCAATCTAGTTGGGTAAAAATACGTGGTTCTATTCTCTAAAAAATCTTTTAAAATTTATGTATTATTTTATTAGAACCATATTGGAGGAAAAAGACATGGATCTATAGAAGATATAATGAAGAGAATATAAAGTTGGTATATTTAGTAGGGAAATATTTTATAAAAATATGAGAAAATATTGATCCCCAATATGAATAGGGTAAATTATATGAAGAATTAAATTATAATTCTTTTGAATTCATTATGATAGATTGTTGTTAATGTTTTTCCTAGAATAAGTGTGAGATTGTTTGGATATGAAGCCTTAAATTGTGCATTAAATGTTCAAATAACTAGATGTTTGGTCATAAAAATTGCATTTATTAGAATATATATTTATATTAAGAAGCTGAATTATATGTTTATTAAGATACAATAGATCTTTTACAAAGATAATAGGTCCATATTAATTTCGAATCTACCAATGGTTCTATAGTGGAGTGCTATTAGGTCTAGCTATTAAGAAAAGATGATGGGTTATTGGGTTAGTAAACTTGATTATGATTTTACATATTTTGATCATACGAAGAGTATTTCAATGTTTTTTTATTTTCCGTAGTATTTAAGTACATCAACCTTTATTTTAATGGTTGGGTTAATATTATGGATTAATACAATGAAGACATTGGTTCAACTGATGGTGTTTGTTTGAGATTTGAGAATTTCATGATGATTTATTATATTTTAAATACTATTTTCACTTATAATCATTCTGTTATAATAAAATGTAGTTTACTTTTGGTTTCCCCATCTATATATAAGATAATATGAATCGTCAAAAGACTATTGGTTAATTCTATGCTTTAATATATCTCCATTGGTTATGCTTTTTACCTGTGGATGTTTTGATATATTGTTTTACTAGGGTGAGTTTTTGTATGAATTTATTTGTGTGGTGGGTAGAGTTTAGTGACTGACTTCTTCTTATACCATCATTTTAATGGGAATCAAACAACAAAAGATTTTATTTTTCACTACGCCATTATAGACTATGAATTTAATATAAATCTGGATGTCATACAATAGGTGTTCTATAAGTAGTACATGTGAATGGGGTTTCATGTTATCGTTTTCTGATTAGGTTTTCATCCAAAAAGATTTCATCATAGAATATTAAGATAACATAATATTTTAATCGGGATTAAAGGAAAACTAGTCACCTTCTAATCATTTGGATGGTGGGGTTGTCATCTAAATTGGGTGTTAAAACCAACTGAGGGAAGGGTGACCTATAGGGGGATGATAGAGTGATTCCACTATCTGTTCATTATCATCTATAATTTTATCATCTCTATTAGATCAAGTCCAATGCTTTAAAGATTCATTTAAGATTTAACATCACTTATGATGGATAATTGATGCTTTAATCATTGGAAGAAAGCCAATAAATTACAAGGATCAATGATGAATATTAATCGAAAATGTAGGGACATGTACATTAGAAGGTATTATATATTTTGACATTTCAGTAGGATGGGTTACATCCCCACCCTAGGAATACCCTCTATATACCTCTCTTCTTTATAAAACCTTTCCATTGGATTCCCCATGTGTTTTACCTCCGGTTGGCCTAAATTTTGTGAGACCATAAAGAGTCAATATACCTTGAAACACATGTTCCCATTTATCAAGTGGTAACTCAATATCTATAATAGATCACCCTCTCTTTCCCATTGATATAATATTTTATTTCCCATATAGAGGGAATAATCATTTCCATGTCTTTCTGTTATCTTGGAGGTATACCAATTCTACTGTACCTACCTCCACATCTTGTTTTTAGAGTTTCACACCCTAAATCATTCATAATTATCTTTACTATATTGAAATACTACATATTATGGTACACTAATGTTAGTATAGACAAAAAGAACTAGGGTTTGCCCCCACCATTTTAGATGCCACCCCAGATTCTTATCCCTTCTCCTGGACTCTCTTCCTTGAGAGTTTCCACATCATGTTGATCCTTCCACTATGACTCACAATTGGCCAAAGAGATGAATCCATTAGAATCACCAGTTCCAATCCCTCCACAAAATCACCCCATCTATGATAACTTTCTCCCCATTACATAACACTCCTCTTACATCACTGCCTCATGGACTCCCTTATTGGGTCCCCAAATCAATAGCCACCTAAATGTATCCCTAAGGTATGCTCCCTCTTAGATATGTGTATAGTCTTACAGTAGTCCAAATGGATTAATTTTATGTGGCAAGTCAATACAATTAATTTTTACTACACAAATAAATATTACAGAGCTCCAAGAAAACCATGGGACTGAATTCCGGGACCACCATAGTGTGCACCATTGGTGACATATATTAGGGAAAACAAACTGAAGAGAGAAATGGTAAGGGTCAGGAAGATCAAAGATAAACCTATTGTCAATACACACAACCAGTACCCCACATTTCATGTCCAAATAGTATGAACACCAATCATTAATCAATAGGTCATTCCCTTTTTTTACACCTATTGTGAAGGATAAAGGATGAAAATTGAACTTATTTAGTGTTTCATTTCATGTAACCACTCCGATTTTCATGATTCAACTGATCTGACTATTGTAAATGTTTAATAGTGACATCTGAATTTCCATTTTGGGTGGTTAGATAGAGTTTAAATACTCACATATCCTCATGTGAAGGATAAAACACTCATAAAAAGTGGAATGGATTGTACATAAGAAAATTGGTCTCCATCATATAAATGAACCTTGTTCTATTATTGATTTCTTTATGGAATAGTTAATGGACTATCCCATTTTCATCATCACAACAACATCAAAGGATCCTATATTCACCCCCAAGGGATAATAATAGATAGAAAATAACTACCTATAAATGAATGATGTGATGATGCCATGTAATATGATACCATGGGAATGGTTCTCTAGAATGTAACTACATTATTGATATGAGATATCCACCTTGATAACACCATAAAAACGTTTTATCCAAAATTATAGAGCACCTTGAAATTTATGATATCTTCTTGGAATTGGGCCTTGAGGTTGGTCCACCAACTCCATGAAATCCCATACATTCGCGGTGGGATGGAATTTATCATACATTTTCCCTATATTGGAATCCTTATAATATGGTTGTGATATCATAAGGCTCATGTCATCATCCACATGATGGATATTGAACGAGTTAGTGTCTTGAGACCTCCTACCCAATTATTCTGGAATCAACTCTAGGATGTTATAGATTTGAAAATTTGACGAACACACTAATATTTAAACCCAAAACCTATAAAAATATTCATTTAATTTCTCACAAGACTATAGAAGGTAGTATACTCAATCCCATTCATTAGAGGAGATTACTCCCAAAATTAATTTTCACACTCTCATTCAACCTTGATGATTGTCTATAAATTCGTCTTTGAAAATAATATCATATTGGGAAAAGATGATTCGTGGACAATATCTTCTCTTATAATGGTCTTTATCGGGTTCCATAGTGTGTACATACTATCAGGTTATGATCATTAATATAATGGATTAGTATATCCCTTTCCACCTGAATACCCCAGTAAGATCTTAAAATAGTAGGATGGGTCACCATGGATAGCATTGAGAATAAAAAAACCACGTCTCAAATTGAACTCATATAATGATAGTCTGACATAGTGTAGAAAATACTTATAATATTTTTTTAGTAGTTTTGAAAAAATTTCAGGCTCAAACATAGTATAGAATATTTTACCAATGTGGATGTTCAAAAAAATATTTCTTCATCATGTAGTAGCATCTTCAACTACTTCAACATCCATATTGTCATATTTATGGAAATGTTTATATCTAGTTCATGAAACATTGGTTTTTTGGATGTTGGGATTCATAGAAGGTCCTATGTAAAGTTATTGTTTGTAATATCCTCTTCACATAATAATATTAACATGAGATAGTGTATTTATATTGGTAAGGATTTAGGTTACAAAACACTTGTGAAATGTCTTGTTTAATGAATAATGAGAAAAAAACCAAAGATCCATAAAATCACATGGTCCCCTATAGGGCCTCCCTATTCATAGTATATGGTGGACCATAGTTTCATGAACCACGAGGCTAGTATCAATGAATTTCAACATGCTATCATCAAAAGCTAATCATCCTTGCCCTCATTGTCTCCATCTCACAGGGAATCATTTTTTGTTCTAAAATTTTTGTTAATGGACATAAATATAAAATATAAAATTAGGGAAAACATTTCTAAATAAAAAAAATCACATTAAAAGAGATGAGTTTTTGAATGTCCTATGATTCAATTATGGTTATTGGAGAACCATGAAACCCATAACATCACAAAGGATGCATTACTACAAAAACATATCCTCTAATGTTACCATTACTATAAATATCTTCCTTGTCTTTCACTTTATGTTAATCCAAACTTTGAAATTCCAACATTATAACATTACTCGATATGATACAACATTCACCATCCATAATCCGTATTCATTTCCATAGGTGAGTATCTTTTATGAATGACCTCATGAAAGCCTTTCAATATGTTGGAGTACGATTGATAGGAATTTCATAAAACTACTATTAATTAATAGTATTCCATACAATCGATCCATATGTTTCATAAAACTCAGGGATTCCCCAAACATGTGTACTTTGGGAAACCTATTCCAGGGACCCTCAAATAAAACACTAATTCTATGGAGTATAGTTTGTCATAACTATAACTTTTTGAAAAAAAATATCTTTTTAAAAATTTCAAAAAGGAACCTATATTTTAATTCTCTATTAACACAATATAGTTTAAAAAAATATTATATTCATGGGCCCCACATAATCTTGATTTGGGATTACTTGTGAATAGTCCACATGTGTCACTAGTATTATGTACATGTATTCTAAATACATTTACGCTAAGCATGATCTGGGTTTCATCCTCACTTTATTGTCTTGATAATAGGAACTCTCACATTATGCCTTTTAACTGTTTTGTGAAAAGGGAATGTCCTATGTATTTTCCATCTAATAGAAGCTTTATAGTAGATATATAGTCCCATAACATTATATCACTAAGTAAAACCACATGTCTTACCCCACGAGACTAATGTGAATGATCCCTATAACATTATCCCCATGCATCTTATCTAGGACTATGATTATTAATGAATAATAAAAAAAATATTTCCTAGTCACATTATGTAAATTTATACAACTTCATAATTAGTGAAATACATTATACTATAGTTGACATACTTAGTTCTTTGTGTTGAACTACAACCTCAAAATATGTGATTCTTATATGATACCATGTGTGAGGATCTCATGATGCCTCACATGATAAACATGAGATGCTTCATGTTGTTACCATGAGATGATTTCCCCAATTTACTAGGCATATCAATGTAAATATAACATTCAATAGCTCATTTTTATCCCTTTTATGATAAAGGTATCTTGACCATGTAGCGCTAAAATGTATTGACCGATCCTTTTAAATAAACATAATCTTTAAACTATAAAATATGCGGGGTTTGATACCCGCCTTATAGTGGTGTACATAGGATTCAATATTGAGGTTCTATTCCAACATTAAAACTATTATTTATTCCCCTGAGGTTGAAATTCCTATAATTCTTGATCATCTGGAATATAATAAAACTCCCCCAATCATCACTATATCTCCATAGAAAATTATAATGAAAGTGGTACCCACTCGATGTTATATTATTTAGTCACTATACATGATGAAATTAGGGGGATCAACTTCTTTACTATTGGGATTTAAAACTATGTAATACCCTTAAATGTGGAGCATAGGTTGATTAATCACTATTGGATGTAATCCTCTGACCTGACCCATACAAAAAGAGCGTATGGGGGTCTGTCTATAGTGGACTCAAAATAAGTGTCGACCCATACCTGATAAGCGTACAAGGGACCATGCACACTAGTCTCTAAATATATTTCCACCCATATAGGATGATAGTATATGGGATGTCATTCACTCATCATTAAAATTTTTATCCCACCTAATAAATCATAATCTTAGCCATATGTGATGGGATTAGGGGGCTTATATAATAAGCCTATGAAGCATAAGTGATGAGCATAAGATCTATTCTACATATACATAAGTGATGATTCTATAATGATTCCTAATTTTAGCATTTTGTGTTTTCTTATATTATGAGCACATGAATCCAATGTTAGGAGCATGGGATCTCTCATCCCTTTTATAAAGTGAAGAGACAACGATTCTCACCATGTATGAAAAGAACCAAATTTATTATGTGATGATTATAAGAAGTTGTATATAGATATCATAAATTAATTTTCATAATAATAACTTGATTCCAAACATAATATTTTTGGAAACCTTATATGATGATACTAGGATTCCCTATGTGAGTTTCTTATGATGCCTTATGCATTGAGTATAAGTTTTCTCATGGAGAACTTGAGATTCCTTGGGATTTGTATAAGAGATTCCTTATGCCATGGGAAAAATATTCCCTCATCTTTTTTGAGGATTATATATATATTACAAAAATAACCTACACCTTCATCAGATCCAACCATATATATCATTCCATTTATGACAATAAGAAACAAAATTAACCAGTGCCCATTAGAAGACGCCCTAGAGAACAAGATTCTTAAAAAAATTCTTAGATCAGTAAGGGAGACCCAGACTAGAAAATGATATTCAAAGAATAATACATGTATGTAAGAGAAGATATTACATAATAAAATTCCAATCAAGGACATGACATCATCATCCTTAATTGAGAATGTTTCCCGCATTTGGAAAGCTTGAATATGGGGTTACATGATCACAACCAGTCTAAAGATGCAAATATCGTGTGAACGTGTGCCCCGAAAAAGGAACAAAAAATTAGCAATGGATATATGCGAATCAATACCAAAACTCATCTAAACAAATCATTTAATCCTTAGTAGAAATAAAATAACCTCTTTTAAAGGCTTTAGATTCAATTAAATGGATGCAGCTCAAAGAGAATGTTAATGGATGTCAAATATCATTCTCTTACTCTTCTTTGAGATATTTTTGGCATAAATTTTTTATAATCATTACACATTAACCCCCATGATGGTATTATCATTGTATTCACATCAAAGTTTATCCATTTTTGAGGATAGAATATATATTATCTCTCATTAAACCATTTCACATAAGTAATTACTATATCATAAGTATGGGTTTGAAAACCCTTATATTTTCATTTCTATTCTCCTCTCCCCAACTTCTATATTATAAGTAATAATTAAAAGAAATTTTGATATTATATTTTTTTTATAAAAATATTTTTATGAAGAAAATATTTTTTATTCATTACTCACATTTTAAAATCTTTTAGAACAACATTCAATTGTGGTAGTTTTGTACTACCTAAGTAAATGTAAATGATTTATTTAATTTCATATACCTATAATGTATATTCATAAAAAATATATTTTATGATTTTGTATAAAATTAGTAACAATGAAATTCCTCGTATATTACTTTGGAATGATAATATTTATACTATAATAATGATATGAAAAGTAATCAATCATTATACTTTTTTGCCATATAAAAAGTGATTACGATGAAACGTTTGTTGATTTGGATCTATTTTGTTGAATATAATGATATATTGAATTATTTTTCTTCCAAAAATAAATGAAGAATATATTGTAATAGTTATGAATCATACGGAACCATATGACTATGATATTTAACTTCATTAGTTATACCAAACTATTTTTGAAAACATGAATTTAATAACAACATAACATCCAATATAAGTAATATAAATTTAATAAACAAATATTAATGGATATAAAATTAATAAAAAAGAATAAGAATGATTAAATAAACATTAATTAGGTTTTAAATTAATTAATTAATATATATAATTTAATTATTCAAGATGTTATAACAAATACAATGAGAGTAGAGGCATGAGGTAAGGGTTTCTCTTCTAAACATCCAAACTCTACATATATTATTTATATATTTTATAAATTAATATAAATATTATTTATGAAGATATTTTGAATGAATTTATTGTAATTAGAATTTATTTATGATTTATTACTTGTCTTTTTTACATTTCTTATTTATTTATATATCATGCCTTAAATTGTACTTAATGGTCTTCTCCAATATTTTTCTTTCCTTAGGACTAGGTTCTTCATAACTCTTTATCTCAACAGGTAGAAATCTTATTTCCTTATTATCCATGTCATTTATCTCATTGATATATTATATTAATATTATAACATCAGTATAGAGTTTTTAATATTTATTTGATTTTATGACCTTTAATCTACTGGTTGTGAATACCTAATATTTTATAATCTAGATTAATAGGTGTTTACCTAAACTGTCATTATAATTATTTGATTATCAAAAATCATGACCTATTGGTACCCCACCAGGGATGATATTAGGCAGAGTTTCCCACCCCAATACCTCCAGGAATTGGATAAAATCTAAAACATTCACCAACAAAAAATATAAATAAAATTAAGTATTTAACAAAAAAAACTTTTAAAATATATACATTGTAAATACAAAGTACATATATAACAACAATTAATAGAATATATAATAATTGAACTATAAAAACTATTGATGAATTTAATAACATGTATCTAGTAAAATAACACATGTAGGAATAAAATTGTAAATATTCCCTATATATTATCACCATGAATAATGGATATAATTTTGGGGGTAGCGTTGTCGTGATACCCCATCCGATTAGTGAAGAAACCATGATTCATTAGTGCTGGTTAAAAATGAATATTTATGTAGTTTTATAGAGAGTTAAACAAGTTGATATAAAAAATAATAATTATTCTTTTGGAATATTAAAAGTAATGATAGATGTTAATAAATTAAAAAAAGATATAACATGCTTTAGATTTCATTGATCCTATATTCACAATTTAAAAACCAAACCAAATAATGTTTTGTTACTATTAAGTTAAAGAATGAAATAAAACTAAAATATATGAATTTTATACCCCAAGGAAAATATATAATGTGTTTGTCCTTGGTAAACTAGATGGTTATGATGAACACCATCACAAGGAGATAGCACCATACACTATTGGAAGATCTCTTACATGACCACAAAACAAAGGATATAATAGCTGCTAAGACTGAAGGAAGATAGGATGGATTGTAGAACTAATTTTCATGACTAAAACATGTTTATAAATAATTAAATATTCTATGAAACTCTATATTTATCATTTCTTGGTCCATAACCCAAGAAAATGATGTTTCTACTCAATCTGCACTTTAATAAAGGACCACTTTAAGGATGTAATCACATAGAGGTATAAAGATCGAAGAATTTTAAAAAACTTCAGTTTCAAATATTGTTATTTGAGATCTCACCATACTCCAACTATTTTTCTATAAATATATTTGAAATAAAACCATATCTAATGAAGGGATTTGATCTAATGGATATATTCAATGGAAATGAGTAATGATGATAAATAGGAGAGATGTTAGTAGGTATAGGCAAAGGTGTGGGATGAATTCCACATAAAAAACACATATTATGGGGTTTTTTATCACATTTATGAAATTGGAACAACTGGGTGGGACACACAAATATATGAAATAGTCTACACGAGATTAATGGGGATTTAATATAACATGTGTGAGAAAAACATTGAAAACTGACACTGTGAGAATAAATGGGGGTTGTTGGATCATTTTGATCAATTTTATTGATAAAAACCATCTTCAATATAATAATAATAATAACATAAACCATGATATTTAATAATTTGTTTGAAAATTTAATCAAATGATGAATATAAACCATGAATGAAAATTCCATCAAATAAGTGGATTCCCAACAATGATGTAGGGATATAAAAGCACGTAAAATTTATAAATTCTATTGAAATTGAACAAAGAAAAAGTAGGTAATAATAAAACAAAACACCCCATTTTAATTGATATGAATTTCCAATGTTAATATCATAGACATAATTATGAAATCAAGCCTATGTTAATCCACTCTAAATAATATTTTAAAATAAAAAAGTCCCAACATTAGTAAAACTACCTTTTTTACATTCATTACTATATATCATCCTGACACAAATTTTCTACAGTTTTATAATATCTCTAGAAAAATTAATTCTAATGTCTATGTTTTTGGATCTCACATGTAAAACCTTGTTTCTAGTCAAATGTACGTAAGATTGTCTATCAATGTGAACCAATATGCTATCATCAAATAATGATGAACCATTAATCATACCTCTCAATCATATAACACTCTCAATATATATAGTCCATGATATATATTCCATTTCTATTTTTTAAAGTAAAAAAAATATTTCATAGGATAATTTTACATTAAATGAAAAAAGAAAACAATAATATATTTAAATATATCAAAATAAGAAACGAAAACTAAATAAAAAAACTAATAATTTCTTGAAAAAAAAATAATATTTTCCTTATATAATAAAAATATTTGAGGAAATTGAATTATAAATGAGGATACACTTTAAATCATGCCAATTTGGTTTGACATACCTCCCTATCAACCTAATTTAATGACACATAATGAAGAAAATATATGTCCTTTCACAGATCATTGAATTCCCAATACTTCCTACTATACTAGAATACATAATCTTATTATTAAAAGTAGAATAAAATTAATTACTTGGAGACTCATTTAAGAATTTTAATGTATTTTTAAATGGAATGTTAACCAGTTTAATGTATTCAATGTGGTGCCTCTATTAATTTTTTTCATATAAGTATATGGGGATAGATTCAAAGTTTGATTATTTGAATATCTAATTATTTCTTTACCAATCTTATTGCTTGAATTTCAATGATTTTTTATCTCAAATATGGAATCATGTTGGTCCTTAAAATAATTTATAATCGTTAATTATTATAGATTATGGACATGTAATGAGTATATAATGTGGTTAAACAATTTAATTATTAACATGTTTAAAATAAACATGAGAATCAAACATATTCCTATTAAAATCATTAAAAAAGAAGAATATATCAACCCACTTTTACAATTTCCAAAATTAATGTTTATGCCTATCTATGGGAATCACTAAAAGATATATTTTATTTGGTCTCCAGTCATTTGAAAATCCATTATGAGGAAGAAAATAATTTATTTCAGGAAGGGTTCCATGAATAAGGTTGTATTAATATCCATTTTCTCAATAGAAAAATCAAATTTTCCATCCAATGAAATAAGAATCTTTATAGATGAATTATTTATAATTGGGGAGTAGATTTATCTATAATCAACTAATTTTCATTGAGGGATCCATTTTGAAACTAACTGATATTTTTGATTGATTTTAGATTCTATAGTATTATCTCCATTTCTTTTGAATATCAATTTTCAATATTACATCCTATCATTCCTAGGGTTGGTCATAAAAGAAAGGTTTTATTTCTAATATGGGAGTTAATATTATCTAATATAGAAGATATCCACTATATGTATTCTTTTAAATCAATATCCTTCTAATTGTTCTTTATTTCCACGCTATGAAATTATTAAGCTACATTATTTTCATATGTTTTCACATTAGTGTGGTTGAACTAAATTTTGGAACTAATATATTTCCTCTCTCTAAATATGGTATGATAATAATTAATGATGTTATCAACTTTCTCCACCTATGGTTCATATTCTTAAAAAAAATAGTCCCACCTAGCTTCTATGGAGAGATTTTGGAGGATATAGTCCTAGTTTCAGTTTTTTCTCTAGATTCTAAAAATACATCAATAACCAAAGGTTGGGGTGTAGGTGAGACCTCACTAGAAATACTATTCTTGTATTTAGACATGATTTTCTCAGGAATAATCTCATTTGAGATAACAAACTCTTGGAACATTATATTATTATTTATTATGATTATTTTATAACCATGTTTATCAATCCATATCATGTAATTCTTACACCTTCCAGGTATAGAAAAAAATTATCCTGATGACCGCATATTCTAGCATAACATTTCTGGTATGTGTATAATATTTAGATCCCAAAATCATAATCTGTAGAATACTAAGTGGCATTCCTTTAAATATTCTTCCAAGCGTCTTAAAGGCATCAATATAATAAAGGGAAATAACTAATAATGTACATCCCCATTATGAAAAAATCATATCAGAAAGACCACTATAAATTAAAATGGGAAAAATTAAATATCACTCTTTATATACTAGTAGAATTCAGCATGTCCATGAAATCAATATACTTTGGGGTTTTAAAAATACTTCTATATATATATATATTACTTAAGAGGGACAAAATCCATTGAATTCATTAAATATGTACTACAAAACTTTAATAGTCCTTGGATACATAATCATATTACAATATTTATATTCTATGTTATCATTAATGTTTTTTAATGTTCTAAAATTATATCACATGTGTTCTAAAATATAAATCTAGACCTTATTAGAGTAATCATAAATAAATATAACAAATTAATATCATCTACCATGGGAATTATTCCTGTAAGGACCTCAAATATCAAAGTGAACACACTCATGCGAGACTCTAGAATTATAAAATGAATTAATAAAACTGAAAAAACTAGGTTTCTAATAGACACATTACATACATAATGGAATAAAAATAGGAGTAACTTTACTCAAAATTCATTTATTCCTAAGATCAAAATGACCCATAGAACCAATATTGTAAATCCACCTTTTCAAAAATAGGTCCTTCTCTAAGTTTGATCTTTTAGAGGAATTGAACTATTTCATGTGAGTTTTAACCACCAAACCATATTAACCATTAATGATATTTTCCTTTATAAATGTAAGGAATCTCTAAGAAATTATCATTATTTAAGGCCTGAATGGACTGTGTAACCTTTCAATTCTAGGAAACCCTTAAAAATGAGGTTTTGTTTCTACTAGGTTACCCATAATAACTCTTAAAGATCATTTAACATCCTATCATTATGTACCAACAGAACAGAACATATCCTTATAGTACTAAAAAATTTATTTTCCCATGAATACCTCACCCATCTCAACTTTCCTCAATTTAGAGTATTAATCCTTATTACAAAAAATGTCAAAGGAGCCCCCAAAATTTACGATACACTCCTATGAGATTGAATAATAATTCATATTCAACAGTAATGTAGTGTCAAAGCCCTTTTAAACTTAAAATTAATTGTCATTTCTATTTTAATAATGTTTATACCTTTTTTTTGGTTCACTCATCCTTATATTCCTAGGATTCTTACAATGAAATCATTTGATGAATTTATTATTGGATTTATACCTAAGTTTCTTCAACTGACTTTGATATCTTATTCTACACTTGGAGTCACCTCAACCATTAATTTATATACAATCCTATACTTCTTTAACACCACACATAAATTTATAATATATTTTATAATAATGTACATTTAACCTATTTGAGAGTAGTATTATCTTTTAAATGCCGCAAAAAATATATTCAATCAATTTTAAAGAGTTATTTAATCATGTAAACAAATTTATTACCTATTTATTATCCTTTTATTCAACATGTAGTTTTAAAGTTTCTAAAATTAGTTTGTTTAATTCATCAGGGATATCCATGACAATAGTTCCAGGGTTAATTTTAGTAATATATTATCTAATTTTCTCATATAATCAATTAAATTGAGATTTATTCATAGACATATATTATAATTCTAATATTATACCTGAAGTAGAAGAATCATATGTAACTAATATTGTAAAATTATCACCTAAATATAAATTCATTTGTCTATGTTCCTTCCTAAGGATAAAATTAGAAATAATAATACAGGTAACAACAGTTTGTCCATCGGGGGACTGGGTAGTGATTTGTTTTTGATCCACTAAGAGAATAAATGATTAAATTATTTTAAAAAATAGAAATCTTCTTTATTCTCTACTAGTGGAAATCATTTTCTAAAACATATGTATTTATTTCAATGTTTATAGATCCCATCCTTAAATATTCAATTGTCACTGATACATATTTTTGGGGTAATAATTGTCACAACCATCTTTAATAATGGAAAATACCCAAATATTTATATGTGATGGTTATGAAATGAATATTTTACATTTTTGTTAAAAAAAGAAATTATAAATTTTAGAAAAAAATTATCATTTTTTTCATTATAAAAATAAATATAAAATAGAAATTAATTAATGAACATTACGATATAACATATTTCATAATATGTTTTTACTAAATGCATGGAGAGAACACCATCCCAGACTATGATTTATTACAATGGTAATTATGTAATAACTATATATATAAATGTATAAATAAAATAGATCTAATAACTATCTTAAGAGGCCAAATTTTCTGAATTAGGTAGTGTTGAAGAACCCATCCATAAGGAGACACCATCATCTACCCCTAGGAAAACTCACCAAGAAAAACAATTGAAAGGAGATAATAATAGTCATTAATAAATAAAGAAAGGGATCACATAAAAATGATTTTTTGGAATGAAAAATTTTTATATTGAAGGGAACCATGTTTAATGCTTCACACTTTTCGTTTCATCATCCAAAACACATGAAACAAATATCTCCTCCATCTATCCACAAGAATGGACGACCTATTACACGAGGTCAACATAGTGAGGAAAATGATCAGTATCATCTTGAATCTTAATTTCTCATTTCATTCTCATGAATTATCCAAAAATAGGTGGTCTTCTCTCTCACTCCGATAAATAATAAAACTAAATGAAATATTTCAAAATAATAGAGAAAGTTAATGATTCTGAGGAATGATGATTTATTGTTGTGGTGTAAAAAAGAATAATAATAGGAGAATCATGAATATTACATAGTCTAACTATGTCAACGATTCTATTTTTTAAAATTTAGGTTTAATAACTATGCTTAAGATACAGATCCACACCATAGTTCATAAAATATCGATAAGGATTGAAGTGGATTTATTATAGGAATCAAACATACAAAACAATATAAGTCAATGAAAGAGCCATAATATCATTGCGATCAATACGCCTAGTAAAAACTATTTCAATCCACTTATAATAAGAAACAAGGAAACTATGATATTAAATAAATTTTTAATAAGTACAAAAAAATGTTTCAAATAAACCCTGATTAAAGATTCAATGAAAGTAGTGGAGTTAAAACAAATAGGTAGGGATATATTAGGACAGAAAATTTATAAGAACAATTTAAATGAAAAAATAAAAGAAGTGGCACAATACAACACATACGATTGAAATAAAACACATACATATTACTTGAACATTAGATAAGGGGACTCTAACATCATCTTACATCACATAGAAGCATCAATAATCACGACCCATCAACTTGAGCACCTAAACTATATTTAATACCTCTATTAATTTGATGGAACCCAAAATAATATAAAATTTTGATAGACATGAATGTTGTGAGCACGTGGAAAATGTAAAAGATAGTATAAACATACATAGTTGGAAAATCTAAAGCAGATTCATAAAATAAAAATTAGGTTAGCTCAAACATACTAATACATAAAAATGATATTTGAATCCCAATTAAAAAAAATTTATTCTCTAAAATCCAAGAATCCATAGTGGAATGGTAACCTAAATCATCCCTATATATTCTAATAATGATTTGTATCGTACATGAAATTGTTGGAATATAGTGTATCCAATGCTTTAAAGGCACCCAAATTCAAAAGAAGAATTGTATATCAATCAATGAGGTAACTAGAAATTACATAAATCATTAGAATTCATGTTCACAAAAATTAATGGTCTATATAGGGAAACCTCCAAACCCTTTCGATGGATCATCATTTGTAATAAGGGACCAACACCAAGGTATGTAATATAAGTTGGTCAAGAGGTTATTAAAACCTGAGGGGAAAACCCCACAATATTTCAAGAGGGGAAATAGTATATATAGGGAGAGGATCCATACCCCAAAATCATTATGCCTCTAGGGATGTTACCGACCAAGCCTATAATATAGGGGACTAGTGCCTCATCCCGATTGAGGTTGAACTGACCCGATACAAAAATTAAGTACCCATTCCCTAAGGATGGAAACTATATTACTTTTTGATGATGGTGGATTACCCACTCCATAATAAATCAGAGGGATCTACAGCATATCCAAACACTCTTCTGGGGGGTTAGTGAGATCATGTCTCCATTGAAAGTGTCCCCCTAACAATGACATTGTTTCCATTAATATGCATGATATAATATACCCATAACACTATAAAAATATGTCATTCTAGATATTAATTATGCATCAACATGTTATACACTATAAATCACTCCAAATGGGTTGTTTTTGTGTCCTATTATAACACTCATTTTACATGATATTGATATTGTAGACTATATAACAATATAGAACATGTATCTATATGGAACATGGAATAGACGCCCTGATTGAAACTATGTATAAATTGTGAAAATAAAGTTCATGTTAACTTAAACAATAGAGTTTTTTTGGTATGTATAATGGTGTGTGGGAATTACTGATCAATTTGGAATGTGTTAGTAGTACATAGAGTTATAGTATATATATAGACATGGAATGATATTATTACACATAATTTATTATACCTCATGAGTTGGTTGAAATTTTTACCGGATGAGAAACCCATGTATTCACCAACCACCATATAAAAAACATAAACCATTTTCATTAGTGATCCACCCAACTATGAACACCTAGGTTATAAGATATCATAGGAAACATACATTAGAATGGATACACTAAATTAAATCACTTCATTCTGATAATATTTCTAGGAAAATATTTTATCCATGGTCTCTCATCCACATGGAATAAAGAGAAATCAAAAACTATCACACTCGACGTCTAATTTCCCATTACTAAGGATATTTACTATAGATTTTTTTCTCCTAATATTTAATGAGAACCATAAATGATACCACAAGGAAATAATCGACGAAAATAATTACTTACAATAAGTTGATTAACATAAATACTAATCATCATCTCATCATGTTCTCATGTAATGAGTTAAATTGAGGTTTTCATAAATTCCACTTCACTTCATGAAAGTGTGCAATTTATAAGATAGATAAAAACTAAGTTGGTGATATCATTGTCCATAACCTTGAACATTCTAATATCCTTAATGGGAAACTTGTTGTAGCCCAATAAATTATACAGAACACCACATCCAACAATTTAACTGGCTTATCTAATTCAAAGTTACTTTACATAAACATGAATGATGAGCATACCATCAACAGAAAACCAAACTCATTTGGTTATTATTATGAAAAAATACAACCTATATACAATTCCCAAACTAGCTAGAGAGTTGTGAAAAAGTCATTAATTAATGAGAGGTGAAATATAAATCATATAACAGATAATTTATCATAAATATCTTATATCTATTGAGTATAAAATTTCTACAAGGACCCCATCTACATTGTTATATCTATTCTACATTGATCCCAAAACCCACCTTTACTTAATATTAAATGGAATTATACCATTACACACCCAAAACTGATATATTTATTGAATCCACTATCCATACCTAAAGGGTCTACCATACTACTGGTGTTTATGATATAAGAGAAAAATAAAATAAAAAACATCTTGGTTGAAAACTCATTAATTCAAATTAGATTAGGGTGACAATAATGAAGGTTATCTCTAACGATCCATGGTTTATAAATATAGTTGTATTGTTATTCACTCCTACAACCATCTGTAGAGTTGTAGAATATAAATAACAATGGACTAATACTTCCCCCAAAACAACCCCTATAAGATATCAAAGAAGAGGATAAACAACTCTGGAATTACTAGGAACCACCTGTTCCCTCACACTAATGGAGTGGTTAAATGACCCTAAAAAAATTCCATCTAAATTGTATCCTAGACACACTATCACTTTCTTTATCTTAGATAAGTGATCTAATAAATGATCTAATAGATTAATGTAGTTGTAACGCATAACTTCCTTAGGATATCTGTGAAATGTTCTACTATTATGGGTTCCACTCCTACATTACTCCCATATTTCCCTTGTATATTGTCTAAATATTTATTATTTAGTAAAAAAGCTGAATGGAAAGCCTACACTTGGATCATTAGTGTTTAAGAGACCCCTATTGTTAGACCTTTATTCATATTGTTGACTACACAAAACCTTAAATCTATAGATTATCCTACTAAATCTAGGATGAAAATGTAAATTCTAATACCTATATCATGGGATAACACATAGGATTTCTATCATTGTAGGTAAACCTAATAGATCAAATTTCTTTTGGAAAATGGATAACCAACACTAACATGAGACACTAAGAGAAGAGGTATAACTAGGGTCTCTACTAGAATATCTACTTCCTCGAAAACAACCCATAATTAATGGAATAGATCATAAAAATATTGATTAATTAATTAATTTAAAGTTAAAAATATTTCATGCATTAAAAAATATTGGTCAGCACTTCATCAAAGACATCCATTGCAGAAAATTATCTGAAGTGTTGTCATCCTACATTCTATGTCTTATAAAGAAGAAATGGTGGTGTTGGTTGTTGGAGTGGATAAAAAACCACCCCTAACATCTCTTAAAAAAATATCCCCTTGGCTATTATTTTACTCAATAAATGTTTTTACACCTGTTTTTTGAGGATTTATTCGTAATTCTATGTTCATTATTGAAATTGAGTTCATTGAATCACTTTGGTTATTAAAATGATGACACTAACAGATTCTTGAACTAGGTTGAACCAAATATAGTTAATCCACACCTTTAATTGATTTTTAAAAGGCACTAATGTATATATATAATCTAATAATATATAACCCCAATTCGAATTCCTCTCTAAATTCTTAATTTTACTCTTGGGTTTGAAAAAATCTAAACAAAATCACACAAAAATGTTTTCTTCATCAGAAAATTTTATCTTGAACTCAATACTAATTTTGTTATCCTAAAGGGGGTCCAATATCTTCTAGACTCAAACTATCATCCAAATGATAGGGTGAAATAGTCAAAAACATATCTAACATAAACCGTAGTAGGGTAGAATCAATCTGAGTTAGGGTAAGATATATTGAATATATGATTGTGTCATGATGTGAACATGTTATGAAAACCCCTATATGGTTGGTAGGTGTATGAATGTATTAGATATTGAAAGTCAATGACTCATACAAATAATATATATCCCAAGTCTTGATAAACTTTTATAATATATTATCCCTCTAACTCTAAAATTCATTAAGTAAAATCAATCTATGGATACTGTAATTAGTGGGATCTACCATCAACTCTACAAAAATGAATTTTAATAGAACAATGGTGGAAAAACCACTCTTTATATGAGTAATAGACATTATATAATTAGTCCTTGAATTAATTCTATATTTCTTAACTGATTGATGGTGAAAGGCTCAAATACTAGAGTTTCTCTTTCATTACCATGAAATTAAACATGTATAGGTTTTTAATTAAAAGAATCATTAATTCTGTAGGTTGAAGTCATAGTTATAAACAACTATATGTTAGTTAAGAATAATAAAAATATACACAATAGGGGGATTAATTGTTTCTTTTTTACAAACTTCACAAATTCCGGCCTTCAATCGTCTTTGCTATTTCTACATATATGTAGTGATCTCTTCTGTTAGTAATATAACCAATGAATAAACAGTAAATAACAGTAGAATAATTATTATAGTGGTTTCGGGAAAAAATAACCCCTAATACACTAGACCAATTCTCTCTCTAAGACCATGGTGTTTTTTACTATAAATTGTCTTCTTATCACAAGAGCCTTAAATTCCCAACCGAGTGCAGGTAATTGATACCTTTACAAAAATGATCTAAATTTCCATCGAGTTATTTTTCACATAGGATGTTTTTCTATATATTTGTGCAAGAAGTTGACACATAATCAAGGACTATGTTTGAGAAGTCAAAACTCCATGAAATCAAAAGAGTTATATTTATTGAATGATAAAGGTTGAACTTCATAGTTGCAGTAGTTCTAAATGAATATGGATCTTCTACATAAAATTTTAATTTCTTCAAGAAATAATATCCATGGAATGATTTTAGTTGAAAATGATCTTAATAAAAATTAAAAATAAATAAAAAACAATAGTTACATCAGAATGAGGTTAATATATGTATCTTAAATGCCTATCCTCCTTGGTAAACAACTAAGTCATATAATATTTGTGTAGTTTTATACGCAAGGATATTCAAAAATATGTATTCATATATAGTGCATTTTTTGTTTTTGAAACACTCAGATCATATACATAGAAAGGAAAACATTTATTTGGTTGAGTATATCAAAAAATGTTGCCTATATAATTGCAATCATTCAAATTTAAATCAGTCAATAGAGTCACGACTTCTAATAGAAATAGGAATGATGTAATCTATTGAATATGATCATTTGAATCAGTCTTAAAATAGATCTTCAATATCACTTCACAAATCAATGATTTAAAATTATGTAATTAAATATTAAATCAAAGGGTTGAATACAAAATTAAGGTTCATGTAAAATATGTTTCTTTCCTCAAACACTGTGTTCCTTACATATACATACTCTCTTAACCATAATTTCCAATTTTAAAAATGTAGTGCTCCATACTAATGTAGGGTCACTTAACCATACATTCTCGATAGTATAAGGCTGATGATCCATACACACTATTACAAATGTAAATTTTGTTCCTTAGGCTACTCTTACCAATGTACGGTATGAATAGTGTTTCCAAAATAAGCTAAAACGAGTTTCAAATACATTGAAAAATATTACTTAAGGATTTATAACTTTAATATAATTCCATAATGACTATTAAAACACATATTAATTTCCTAAAATTCCCATAACATAATATCATCAATAAAAGGGTATTTTTGACAATTTAAATCAATATGATTTATATAGTATTTTTGAGACAATACATTCCATACAATCTACAAATTTTAATGATAAAAAAAATCATTAATAAAATTTATATAAAATATATTTTTATTAAACATAAATTAAACATAAAATAAATAAATTGTTGTTATTAAATTTAGTTTTTCAAAGTGTTATTTCTATTATACATAATTATTTTTATTTTATAGTATTATTTTTATTAAATATACTCTTAAATTGAGAATGTTTTGTTCACCCAATTTTCTCCCATTTTGTGATTCAAAATAAAGGATAATGAAAAGGATTAAAACACATTTAATTTTCATCAGAACATTATATTATTGATATATTCAACTGTATGGAAAATTAACACATGTTTTCTGGAAGTATAATTGAATAGAAATAATAAAAAATTGAAATATATGTAAAAATATATATTTTAAAATATATTTATTTAGAAAAAAATGTCTTTTACTGATAAGTAGTTTAGAAATATGGGTTGGTTAATTTTGAGAGGGATGGATTAAGAAAAAATCAGTTTCTAGAGAATCTTTAGTATCCTAAAATAATTAATTTAACATGGAAAACTATCATTCTAAATATTTTTAAATATTAGCATCCATCTTTTTAATCAAATTTTCTAAATGATTTCCAAATTTTATAATTTCAATAAAATTTACTTTTGGGAAGTCGTGTGGATTTTCCACTATTTTAATAAATTAAATGAGCTTATCACTTAGCCAGTTTGGTATCTCCCATATTCTAGATTCACTTGTGGTTAACTGAGCGACATGATCTCTTTGATTATCCAAAAATTAATTTAGAAGATCATTATTACACAAATTTGAATGAATAATTTCATTCATATCTTCCATCACTAATGTAATTTCCTTAAATACTCTAACTAGATCAAGAGAAGATGGTTTTGAGGAATTTGAAGCCATGAATTCACTGATACTTCTTCTGATAGATTCAAACTAAATTCCTAAATGTCATTTTAAATATATAAAATAATTTTTGTAAATATATTTGGATATCAGTTTTCTAAACTGAAATAACATTTCTTTTTTAAAAGCATCATAATCTCTTCTTGGACAAGAATATTCATTGATAGTTTATTTTTTATTTGAAACATATTGATATACCGCTCTTGGAACTGCTGAAATTTTCAAATATACTAATTATTTTATTGTAACATATGACTCTCCTTGAAAACGTTAATTTTATTCTTTTAACATTCTTAAATAAAAAATAACTCCTTGAATATGATTATTCAAAGAATCATCAAATTATACTTCAGGAGCTCGATATTTTTGAAATTTTTCAACCCTGGATAAAGATTTTCTTTAGATCTCTTACCTTAGGTAGAAAATTAATCCTAAAGAACCTATGCTACCATATAAGTTTAAGGGATTTCCTTTTATAGAAAATTAGGTATATTTTAAACTGATTTATTCTTAAATGACATAGTAGTGGCATCCACTACATGTTGAACTTACTTATATCCATGAGCATCTAATTTTTATTGGTTTTGTTATTCAACAACAGTTTTTTTTCATAATGTGATTAATCTTAGTGAATCTATTATTATTATTCTATATTGACTGGATGATTTTCTAGTGGGGATAATTCACTATCTACAACAACCTCTAAAACAAGTAATTGTATTGTGGTTTACTGAACAGCATGGTTAGATCTATTTCTAGGCTAGATGGCCAATCCCTCAATAGGTGGTTCTACCATTTTTTAGATGGAGGTATATTTCTCATTTCTTCTAAATTAGAAACATTATAATTGATTGGATGCCTCTATGGTAAATATTCTTCACAAATGCTTGATTCTCCAACTTCTTATTTTTAGATCCTAAGAGGATATCCCAAAAATCTTTTACCCACCTGAGTAAGAGGACCAATTAATTCATGGATTTTCCCCATTGAGTATAGGTATTCCTTGTTTTGAACTCCAGAATAAACCTATCTTTCTTATAGTTACAATCTTAATAATATTAATGTGATGAATTTTGGAGAAAATAATTATTTATCTATTCTTTAATTTCTGATGCAGTAGTATTGATATTATCCATCCATAATGAAAAATTACATTCTTACACATATTGTTAGTAGAGGTGAAAGTACCATTACTTGTACATTGTAAAATTAATATTTATCTCTCTCATAAAAAATATATATACATGTCTGGATATAGAATCTTCACATGATTAGGAATCCTTTGAATAATTGACGACTGAATAAACATGAACAATACTCTCATGTCACCATTATGATCCCTAACAATCATTTTTCTTATGTGGACGGTTTTAAAAATAATGGACATAATATCAACTAATTTTTTTATTTGGTTCCCCATTAACTATAGATTAAAATGAAAAACCCCTTCATGGGGACATTTGAAAAAAAATGTAATTTTAAGATGAAGTAAATAAAAAATATTCCTTATATATTTTATATATGAAAAAATCCTCTATGTCATCTAAACTAATCTAATAGTTTCTGAATAATATGTCCACAACTAAATCAAAATATTATTGGATTTTCCTTCAGAAAAAATAATTTAAAATCCGTGAAATTCTAGGGAACTCTTCAAAATAATATTTTTCTGATTCATCCAAACGAAATTGATTACCATTCCTTAAATAATATTGCGTTAGTTTATGTGATTATTTTATCCACTTCCCTATACTAATTATATTATTTGATCTATTGATATCTATGATAATCAGAAGGTCAATGGTTTCAGTTTCAAGGGTTTCATGAGATGACTACATAATATAATCGTTATTTTTTTAAAGACAGCCATTATCAAAAATTAAAATTAGTTCTTATTTTAGTGTAAACAATACATAAATTTATAATAATTTAACAAAATATTAAAATTAAGACATAAATTAAAAAGAAATAAATTAATAGATATTCATTTGAAATTAAATATTCTTAACTCACCCATATTAAACACAAATTTTATAGTGGGAGGTGATTTTGTGAAAATATCAGAAATTTGATATTTATTATATATTTTTTTAAAGATATATCCTTTTGAATAACATTATCTCAAAGAAAATGACGTCTTAAATCAATATGATTGGACCTATAATGACTTATAAGAATTTCATAAATGTAAAGAATGTTGGTGTTATCATAAAAAGTTGTTATATTATCAAACATATGTATAAATTCCAATAAATCATGTTTTTTCAGGATTCAACCTGGGTTGACCCTGAACCAGTTACTCAAGTCAATTCGCAACATGGAATAAATATATTTCTCGATGACCATGGACTATAAACTAGTGGTGGACATCAATCATGTATAAAACCTGAACAATTTTACCCAATAATAAATAAAAAAATTGAATAAAATAAATAAATAGATCATTCAAATGATATATAAATACAATTTTTCAACAGAACATATTTTACTATGCTGAAAGATACAAAAAACATTAAAGGAAAAACCTTATTGAAACCTGACAACTGGTATCTCCATTTCACCATGAGGGTCACTCTCTAGAACCATAAAAAAATATTTCCCATAGTGATCAAGACCAATCTAAGACCTACAACTCAAGCTAATATAAGAAGAAACTATAGGCATGTGTATTAAAACTCCGTAAGCATTCCCAAAAAATTCTATTCACAATATACTTTTGAAAAATAAAATAAACATCACCTTCTTGTTTTAAATAAAATATATAAATGTATGATTTTCAAAAAAATTTAATTTAAAAAAACAAAAAAATCCATTTTCCTTCTTCATTCCAAAAGATGCTCATTTCCATTAAATATACAATATCTATTTCAGGGTGAAGGAGATGCTTTCTTTTAAAAATGACACAAGAGAGCCTAAATTATTTTTATTTTAAAAAATATTTCAAAAAACCTACAAAAGACAACTCATCAATTTCCAAGATAGTATCCACACATTCGAACACTACAATCACCACAAGATAAGTGAATTTAAAAAAAACACACAATAGTAATCAAGTATCTCAATCATCCATCCTACGTAAATATGTACCAATAGACATGGGAGGACCTAGGAATATGTAAATTATCTATAATATTAAATGACATGTTGGCTCATCCCAGAATGCATGACTAACTCGATAAAATCAAAACACCCTAACATGCTTTACCACACCAAACATGTCACATACCGAGTGGCCCAATACGATATAAATAATAAAAAATATCTCCATGTTATCGGCCAGAAGTTAATGGGTAATCAGACTTCTGAAATAAAAATTCTCATAAAATCCAATAGATATGATAGGTTATTGATGCCAACATACATAAAAAAGTCGATCCAACCGACTCCAACTTAGAATATACATATACATATATATATATATATATATATTATGTAACGCAACAGGCTTCACCAGAATCACCCTAAGAATCCATCCCTTGACTTGAAACTCATAGATAAAAAAAGAGTCCATATCGATGATCTAACATCCCATAAAAGTAAATGGTTCATGAGTATTCCACTATAAGGACATCCCACCCATTCACATGAACAAGGCAAGAGAAACATAAAATGATAATTTTCATAAAAATATTATCACAATTTTCACCAATTTGCTAGATAGGCCCCAAACACATTTTAGATAACCATCATCTTATAAAGAACCAAATACCTTTCTTCAAAGGGGAAAAACACAATTTCAAAATCAAAACCACTTGGATGACATTTCAATAAAAATACAAAGATTTTATTTTTAATCCAAAAACATTCTTATCAAATTCCAAATGGGGCACTAATTGCGAACACATGCCAGACCATAATTGAAATCTAGATACACATTCCATTTTAATCCAAAACCCTTGATAACCCAATCAGGAAACCCAAAAATTAATTTCAAAAACCATAAATTCATATAAAATTCTAAACCAAGAATATTATTTTACAGAATAATCATAAAATCCTATCATTTCTTTTCTCAAAAAATGTAGTGTGTACAGAATAACAAAAAAATATGATTTAAGAAAAAAAAGAATAAATAATCATTTTTCACATACTACAACTGTTCCATGGATCCCATACATATATTTAATTTTCCAAAAAGGCTAAAAAATCATGAAATAAAATGTTATTAAATTAATAAGGACACTAGATAGGAAAACATCCTAAAAATCATGGTGTGCAAACAAAGCACACAAGAAATCACAACATAAAGGTTCCAATATCCAAGACATACCAAGTGAAACCCTAAACAAGAAAAACCCTTACATAAATGAAGGATAATAATGAAACCTATGTCTAAGAGATCATAACAGGAGAATAATTAAAGATAAAATGAATGTAAGTGTAATAGATAGAAGAGAAGATGGAAATACCTTGAATATCTAGCATAAAACTAGAAAGAAAGCCCATATCCACACCATGGGATATGGTTAGTGTATTTGAAAATAAGGATTGAGGCCCCTTCAGGTTGCACGAACAAGAGGGAGTAGAGGTGAGGTGTTTTGGGTTATAAATCATAATAGTTCCTTCCTTTATTTTCAAAAAAATTTAGATCTGGGAAACTCAAATGGTTTATCCACAAGGTTTAACAAACAATGCACCAACCGTGTTGTAGCCACTATCTAATAGGTATTGAACACATGTCCATCCCAAATGGGTTGACATATAGTACATAAACCATCCAGTAACTTCTATCTGAATCAAACACATGCCACACTGTTACATGGTAAGGGGTGACAATTTTCTTAATCAAGCGCCAACTATGAATAGTCATGTACTATGCCCATAAAGCACAAATTGTTTCTAACAACTCCAAAACAAATCGAGGAAAAATCTATTTTTAGAACTAAACAAATATTCTCCTCAATGTTTTAACCCACATCACACCAAGAACATGAGAGAGAAACTGAGATCTCTAAATAACTAGAACAAATGATGAAAATGAAAAACAATGTGTGATAATTCTTTCCATTCTTAACCCTTTCTGCCATTGAAAATCCAGAACATTTTCTAGTTTATCGATCGAAGAATAAGGATTCTATAATCACGTTATCTAACCTCTTAAACCATGAATATCTCAACCACTTCCAAAAAAACTACTTCCTCTTTCCTGAAAGAAAGCACAGAACCATGACTATTTCCTATGAATTGAATGGAAACACGTGCAAAAGCTCCAAAATCAAGCTTATAATAAGATTTTGTGGCCTTATAAAATGAATTCAAATTCTCATTGAAATAATAAAAGAACAAAAAAATAGACTACTTCAAGTAAGCCACTATATACCAAACCAACATCCGATAATAAACCCCATTCCCAAAAATTTAGGCTAATAAAGACTCTCACCATTAGAAAACGACAATAAAAAAATAGATTCTTAGGATAAAAATCAACAAGACCCGTAGTGGGTCTCCCCACAATTAATGAATTGCTATATTGAACTAATAATAGAGGGCAATAAGAATAACCCAACAAGAAAGAACATAGATCTTTTTATCACAGGCCAGCCAACCCCAATATAAGGGGTCATATCGAAAGAATCTCAAGACAAGAGGTTATTTAACCATAATAATGAAAACTATAAACAATAACCTTAAACTATCTCTATTAATGCACAAAAGGAAAATTAAGACCAGAGTCCCTCATTATAAAAAGATTCTAATTGCAAATGAGCTTCACTCAACCACCAATGGCTGGAGCCCTAAATGTTTTGAAGCATATCTAATATCACATTCAGAAGATAATAATATCCAATAAAACACACATGAATTGAAAGATACACATGGGAGACACCTCCCTTTAAAAAATAGGAAGATTTTGGATTTCTAAAAGAATAAAAAACGTCTATTACAACTAGAGTTCTTAAAATATTCCCAAAATCACCTTACATATCAAACAAAGAAGACACTAATAGGAACAAAAAACCATAATAGAAATAGAATTACAATAGAAATAGACATTAAGTGAGGCCCAAAAAATACTCTAAGCCTAAGAACTAGATCCACATCACATATTGGAAGAACCCTGATAGAATTGTTACAAGTGGACTAGAAACCCACAGTCATGACCAGTCGTTAGTGAGCATAGAAACGATGACTTTTATTTTATGTGTTACTACACTGATGACACATCAGGGAAACATTCCTAGAATGGTAAAATAAAAATACAAAGTCCTTTTTATTACATGACCACCACCAATGGCTTCAGTTCACCTCCCATATTCCTTATTAGGACTCCCATAAACACTCACATGGGCTAGAGGATGGATCACTACATTAAGAACCCCTAGAAGAAAAACATCATCACACATGTCTTTCTTCACCACTTCATAATAAAGAAGTCGGGCTGAGCTCTAATGCCTTATACTATAGATATGAATGAATCCCACACTTAAAATTCCAATCCATCATGGAATCATACACAACATACTCTGGAATGGAAGGACCTAGGTCCAGAAAATGAATAATGTTTTCCAACACTGATCTAGACCTTTTTTGTAAGAAACATGCCTCATTTAATTTTTTAACATTTAGTACCTAAAAAAGTATCTTGAAAAATTTAATCCTTAAAGAAATGTAAAGTAAAAATTTCATGAGTCTTTTTCTAAGAGACCGAATTACACCATTTTCAGGTTGAACCTTAAAGCATAAAGGTAGAATGAATCACTTTTACTGACTTCAGAAACTCAATGAGGATGAAGTTTATTTAAATCTTCCACATCCACTCTTACACTTCTAGAGGATCCCTATGACCATGAAAGAGAGGTGGATTCAATTTTTGAAACTGAAAAAAATACTTCTGCTATTCAACATGAGAGACTGCCAATTTGGAACCTCTTTAGTCGCACCATGATCATACAATGAATCTCTATTGGGGAAAACAATACCCAAAAAGAAAATTTATGGTTCAATTAAAACCAATTCATCAGCAAGAGCTTTCAAACTCAAAACACCACATAAAGAATACTTCCAAATCCAAGGGAAAAAAATTAGCACAAAAACACTGGTTTTCTATAAAAATCAAAACATAACTTCTAAATGTTTTTTGAATGAAATCAAACTTGTGGGGTTTAACACTCACTAATGGTATACCTTAGGATCTCACTCACATTCACATTCTTCGGCCACCTTGGGCACTCATCAACCATGCCATACCGGGGAACTCATCCCCACGTCCATAAATAAGCATTCTTGTGAGCTACCAAGAAAATACTAAAGGTCATAACAAATCCATAATTTGAAAAAATCAATAGAACCTTTTAAAATCCCATGAACCACTATTTCAAAGATCAATTTTACAAATTTACACATCAATCTACCACATATAATTGAAATTATTTTCCATCTTATCAAAAAAAATTATTCCATAAATTTCATTTGGTTAAAAACCCATTATTTTTCATTTTAAATGAATTCAAAAGATATTTTATAAACATTTCGTGTTTTAAAGACAAAACATTCCACTAAACTCAATGTGTTAAAAAAAACATTTGTTAAACAATTTTTGGCTCACCCCAAAGGGTCATTTTGTGGTAATTAATTTTTTGAAATCCTCCCTCAATGTAAGTTAATATAAAACACTTCCCACTTTACCAAAAACAAACCAAATCCACTTTAAACCCAACTATTCTATAAAAAAAATAGATTTTTGAAAAAAAAAATCAGAATCAAAGAAGGTTCAAATTACTCATATGAGGGAACTAGTATTCGTGGGTGACTTGGCCAAATGGTTTACGACCAAATTCCAAACACACACCCATCACATAGAGTCTTATAGGACTATATAACTAGCTATATATTTCTTCTGATGCATGTAATACACATAGAGACCCCTATTCCAACCCACTTTTGATACCCCAAGAACAATACAATCATAAAGAACCAAAACAAACTAAAAAATAAATATATCCTTTGGAAATACAATGATCATAATGAGAAAGGGCTCATGATGTCCTTCTGGTTCCTACCAAAAAAGTCCTAATATTCGTTGTCTATGATATACATTGACATCCCCAAAAACCAAGGTCACTCTATAAAATAAGGCCCTCTAAAAATTAGACATACTCTGATAGAATTTTCTCGTGAACCAACCCATGAAGACCCCAACCCGGTCACCCGAGCCGATCTGCAACATGGACCGAAGGGTGTTCCCAATCACTGAAAGTGGGAAACTAGTGTCATGCATAGAAAGATTAAAAAAGGGAATTATTTATACTAATGAGAAATAAAAAAACCTAACTATAAGAAGTAAACAAAGCATCCCAATTATAATTAAATACAATATTCAAATGAAAGATCTTTTATAGAGATGAATGTAGAAAAAATTGAAAGACAAAACCCAACTCAAACCCGACAACCCAAAATCTCTATATGACCCTAATGATCACTATCAAACACCAAGAACAACTACCACCCATCACGAATGATACCAAGCTGAGGAATGAACCAGAAGCTAACAATAAGAATAAACTATAGGCATGAGTAATAAAACATAGTATTCATGCCCAACCCAATCTATTCCTAATGCACATCCACAAAAATAAAGACACAACAACATCATGTTTGAAATAAAATATATTTAGGTAATATTTTCCACACTTATAACATTAAAAAAAAACTTAGTTCATTTCCCTTTTTCATTCCAAAACCAGCCTCATTTCCATTAATGATAAACTAACACTTTAAAGGGGAATGTGATGATTTCATATCAAAATGGTACCCAGAGAGTATAAATTTTTTATATTTAAAAATATTTTCCCATAAAAATTTAGAATCAAACTCATCACATTCTTTGATGGACACCGCACATGAGAGAACTACAATAATATAATAATAAGGGAAACAAAAATAAAAATACAATAGAAACCATGTTTCTCAATCATCCATCATAAGTAACATTTTTGCAATAGACATGCAAGGAACCTTATAGATCAAGAATAGTATAGAAAATAGTAATACGTGATGACTCGTCCCAAAAATAATGTCTTACTCGATGATGTAAAAAAACACAAACATTATCTACCACACCCTACATTTCAGAAACCTAGGGGTATAATAACATAACAATAATAACAAATATCCCTAGTTATGGGCCACTAGTTAGTGCTTTTCGAACTAGTGCAACAATTGTTGTCACAAAACGAAATAGCTATATCATGTTCTCTATGTCAATATATATAAAGAAGTTGATCCAACCAATGCCAACTAAGTACCAAATCTGATAAACACACACACACACACAAATATATATATATATATATATATATATTAGTTAACCCAACAGGCATCACCCGGGTCTCCCCAAGTATCCATATCTTCCCCTGAAACCCATAGAAAATAAAGATGTTCAAACCAAGGATCTCTCATTCCATTCATGTAATTGGGTCCAAATTATTCCAATATGAGGATATCCCACCCATTCACATAAATAGATAAGATACTCATAAAAGAACATATTTCATAGTTATAATTTTCATTATTTTCACAAAATTTCCAAAAGGGCCTCATGAAGATTTCACATAACTGTAATCCTGTAAATAATGAAATAAATTTACTCCATGATGGACAAAACAACATTTTCTATTTCACAACCATTTGGAGAAAAAAAAGCAATAAAATACTCACATTATATTTTTTAGTAAAAACCACACTTATCAAATGCCAAACACACCACTAACCCCAACGCCTGCCATACCACATTTGAAATCAAAATACAACTTCCATTGAAGTTATAAATCCCTTGAGAGCCCATTCATAGAACCCAAATTGTATTTTCAAAAACCATTAGTTCATTTACAATGAAAACCCATGATTTTTATATTGCAAATAAATCATAGAATCTAATCTGTCATTTTCTTAAAAAGTTTACATGAACAACATAACAAAAACAAAACGACTTATCAAAAAACATGGAATATATAACCATTTTGAATATCCACAAATTATACCCAGGATCAGATATCAATATTTAATATTCAAGGAAGTTGAGAAAAGTATTAAATAAATGAATTTTAAATTAAAAAGGGAATTGTAAGTGAAACCTAACTTCAAATCATGGTGCTTAGACAACACATACATGAAATCACACCATAAGGTTATAGGATCCAAGACCTAGAAAGAGTAAACCTAAAAAATGAATACAAAAACAAAAATAGATCAAGGAGATTCATGAAACCTAGATCTAGGATTTCATTAAGAAGACGAGAACCCAAGATAAAATGAATGAAATTGGAAGAGAGAGACGAGATGAGAGAGATACCATTAAAATATACTGCAAAACATGGAAGAATCCTAATATAAACACCATGGGATAAGGGTGGAGACTTTGGGAATATTGGGAGAGGCCTTATAGGGTATCAAAAACTAGAGGGTGGATTTGGTAGGTTTTTTAACTTAAAAAACATGAGAGGGAATAGATTGAATTTAAAAAAATAGAATGTATCAAGGTTTGGATGCATGGTTTTCCTAGAAATTCACTAATCATGTTGTATCTACTATCCAAGAGGGATCGACCACATGAAAAAACTACAAAATTTGACTTACTGTGCATAAATGTTGTGGTATATTCTTTTAGAATCAAACAATTGTCACATTTTTTAATTGGGTTGGGCTATAATTTTTTATAAACCGTGTGCCAACTGTGCGCATGCAACTTCCATTACAAAAAACCCAATTTTTCTCCGTGAAATCTCAAACAAGAAGAGTTAAACCCCTAGAAGTGAATAGTAAATCCATGATCCCAAAATAATAGGAATAGATGATGAAAATGAAAAACTATGAGATAGTTTCATCCTCAATACTTGTCATAGAATGTGATAGTAAATATACATTCTAGCATGGATATTGATAGAGAAACCGAATGATGTTTCTTACTGAACCATCAAAATAAATATTTCCATGTAAATTGATAGGTTCTAGATGTTATTTTTCTATCTAATCTACAACATACAAATTATACATATGAATATAAAATATGATTAAAATCAAAATTTTTTGGTAAATTATAGATTGAAACATATTACCTTTTAAATTGTTAAAAAAAATTTTAACAGTTGTAGGATTAGATTCTTTCATGATTGACTGAAATATATCACATAAACATGTAGAAAACATTATTTCTAGTATACAAGTAGTATGATATAGTAATATTCCAAACATACCTCTATAAAAAAAATTTCAAGTGGTTTTATAGATTCGTTTAATTGAATTGTCAAATTTTTATTGATGGTAGTTGTATACGTGTTATTTTTTTCTAGTAAACAATTATTTAATAAGGCAATAATATATTTACTTTGATTTAAATGATTTCTATTAATTTTATTATAAATATAGAATATTAAATAGAAATTATATTCTCCCATCATACTCATTTAAAATTACTTTTTCATAATATTTGAAAAATCATTAAAAAGGTTTTTATTTTGTGATAAAAAATAAAATCATCAACATAATGTTTTACTAATAATATATTAGTGAAAACAGTTTTATTAAAAATAGTAGGATCCAAGAATCCCATAAGTTAATTCATTATCTAATAAAATTAATCTTAAACTATCATACCAAGCACTAGGTGCATATTTAAGGCGATAAAGTTATTTGGTATTTTTATGAACAAAAATTGGTTTTCGAAGGTTTAAAAAACCTTGTGGTTGTTCAATATAAACTTTCTCTATTAAATATCCTTTAAAAAAATATATTTAAAATCCTTTTGGTATAATTTAAAATGCATATGAGGTGAGTAATTTTGTAGGATTATAATTTCTTATAATATAGAAACATGTGTAAAGGTTTCATGAAAATATATCCCTTATTCATGGTTATAACCATTTTGTACAAGTCTAGATTCTTTTCTTGTTGTGATCCCTTGATCAACTTGTTTATTTCTAAAGACCCATTTGGTTCCAATTAATGGATAATTTATTGGTCTATTTACTAATTCGTAAATTTTTCATGGATGAATTAATTTTGTTCTTATTACATGGATAATAACCAACTATCATCTTGTAAAGCATCTTCAATAGTCTTAGGTTCTTACTGGGATAAAAAAAATCAAAATTCAGCTATGTTTTCTAAATTTTTTCTAGTCCTAACTCATGTATCTATATTTCCTTTCACTATTTCTAAATGGTGTTCCATTAAGGTTATAGAATATCAAGGTAAGTCAGATTTAGGTTATTCTATCTCATGATCTTTTATAATAGACTGAATTTTATATAAATTACTTTTATAATATCTCTTATAAGTTTCAAGCCTCATGTTATCAAATGAGTTAGTAGTTTCATCTATTTGATCATCCATTTTTTAAAAAGGACTAGTTTTATCGAAATTATAAATAACTAATTATTTAAAAGTCCTTATTTTATTATTATGTAATATAAAGTCTTTAAAAATATAATAATATACTATAAATATTCCTTTGAATTCTTTTGAATCAAATTTACCATGGTTATCCTTCATATTCACGATATTCCAACCTTGCATCCAAATAATTTAATGTTTATAACATTAGGGTTATATTATTCCAATGTTCATTGGGGTTATTTTTAATAGCTGTTATTATTAAAACTCTAATCATGACATATAAATGATATTTTTATAGCTTATACAAAAAGATATGTTAGAAAAATGAATTCACATAGCATATTACTTTCCATTTCTTGATTAGTTTTGTTTCATATTTCAACAATTCAATTTTTTGTGGTGTTATTTGAAGAGAGAAATTGTGTTTAATACATAATTTTGAGAATAAATAATTAAATTCATGATTCCAAAATTCTCCACCATGATCAATTCTTATTAAAATTCTTTTAAAATGGTTTTCATTTTAATGTATTTTACAAAAGCATTCATACATAGTGAAAACATAACATTAGATTTTTATAAAAGAAACCCATGTAAATCATGGAAAATAATCTACAAAAATATGATCATATAATTATTGATCCAAACCTGCTACCCTCAAGGGTACAAAAAATCCATACATATTACTTCAAATGGTTTATATGTAGCTATTTTTTTAATTGATGTGAAAGATGATTTGTATTGTTTTCGGTTTGGAATGCATTAAAAAATATATCATTGTAAAATTTAAGACTAGGAAAATCCTATATGATGGTTTTATATATATATAATGTTAATCATATATGATACAATTTCTAATCCTTTTATTCCATATCAATGAATCATTTCTCTCAACATTTAAACAATTCAATTTCTAATTAATAAATGAATGGTGATCTAATTTATAAACATTATCTATCCTCAGTACTCTAAATGGAAGCAATTTATCTATAAAAATTATATAGGAATGGATATAACAATTAACATCAAATACATCATCACAAAATTGAGAAATACATATCCAGTTCTTCTTTATCCCTTGTACATAAAATATATTGTTGATTAACATTTCTATTGTATCTCCTATAATTGCAACTCAAAAAATATTTCATTTTTCATTGTCACCAATGGTTACTATATCTCTATTCCATTTGTGTTTTTGTTGGAAAATTAGTATATTATCCACTCGCGTTTTTAAACCAGCCACTATCCATATACAATATAATTTTTTTGTTCATGTGGTATTTTATCTACAAAACAATTTAAAAACATATATCTTTTTATACCCATATTTTCATGGGTACAGCTATGTCAGCATGAAATGATATGGGAATCCAGATATTCCTTATTTTTATAAAATTTATATTACATACTTCAAACATGTTTTTTGAAAGATAATATTTTTCAAAAACACATATTTTAGAGTTTATTAAATAATAGTTATTATAGTAGTGTTCTTTTTTTCCACAATAAAAACCATTATCAATTATTGAAATGGGGAAAAATATTTTTTCTATATTTATTATTTTCATCCCTTGGATCTATTACTTTCTTTTCTATTTTAATAAAATTTTTCCTAAAATTAAATTTAGAGTCCCTTCCCTATTAGTTAATATAATTTAAACAATTTTAAAATACTCTAATGCATCTTATAGTTTTTTATCCCTTTTCTATGACCAATACCGATCGGTGTAGATGAATTAATATTTTCAATTAGTTCATGAGTTGGTTTTATAATTTTGTATCTTTCAGTTAAAATATAATTTGGAATATTTTTTAAGGATTTATTCATCATTATTAAAGAATCATATGTTTCTTCTATCATTGAACAATATGATGCCAATTTAATATTGTAGAAAAAATCAGTCTTAGAGGAAGAAGAAGAGTAATAGAATTATAACTCTTCTTATTCCATAGAAATAAAGGACATATTGGATTTGATATTTTGTGGCACCTTTTTCTGATTTAGATTTGGATGGTCTGCTAGTGTCTTCGGACACACTTAATGTAACTTTCATATATATATTTGTTCTGTTATGTTCATAATCATTTTTTCTTATATATTTATTTTCATACTTTCATCTTTCTTTTTTAAGGTAGGGGTAGTTAGGAATAATATGAATGATTTTTTAGACTCATATAATCTTACTTCATTTGTTCATTTTCCATATTTATTGAAGGATTTTATGAGTCCCATATAATTCTTGTATAATTTTCAAAATTTTCCTGATAAAATAGCCTGTTTCATATCAAAATATGATTCTATGGATTTTAAGATAGTTACATAATCTATTTCTTTCTTTCTATTCTTCTAAGACGTAGCCTTAAGGGTAGTGTTTTACCTTTTTACTAGTATATTATTATCATTATCTTTAGCATGGATTTATGCTTCGTACATCATCAGGGTTATAAATAATTCTTTAATTATCATATTTTTTACTATAGATGATTGTTGAATTTCTGCATATATTCCATTCCATTTTGATGTAATTATTGTTTTTACATTAATACCTAGAACATATTGTGTAATTGGATATCCCAAATCCGCAACATCATTTTCAATTTCAGTCAATTTCCCATTAATTTGAGTTATACATTCTCAACTATACTTTCTGAAGGTGTCAAGCTTCAGTTTAGCAGTAGTGTATCTTAACTATATTACATTATCAATTCCTTCATATGAAACAAAAATTATTTTACATGTTTTATATGTAGAATGGAATTGTGATACTAGATTGAATTCATCATGTTGGAGGCCATAGATAATTCCATTCCTTACTTTCATTCGATATCATATTCGACTTCTTGTATAATAGTACTTGTTTTTGGATTATCAAGAATTACATATGGATTGATGATATTTGAATAAAAATTGAATCCTATATTCTTTAGATAGATGATCACAAGTGATTTCCAACATCCATAACTGTAAAAAATAAAATATCGAGCCCAAATCATAAACATGCATTCTTTTGGATCATCTATTAACATATGTTCTTGAATATACATTATACTTTTAATATTTCTAGAACTATTTCTAAAACTATATCCTTTCATAATATTTTTTATGTCATAATAGTACAAATATACAAAAGATGGGGGGAATTGTGTATTTTTGATAGTCTTCACATATTCTGGCATGTAACACACTTGGAGATTTAGGAAGATATAAAAAATTATCTTCGGTAAGTAATATGAGAATAGAATAAACAGTAAAGAAGAACAAAACAATTACTATAGTGGTTTCAGGCCTAAATATCCCCTATTCCACCCCACAAAATCTTTCTTTGTGATCTTGGTATATTTTACTAGAAAACATCTTCTTATCATAAGATCTTCAAATCCAAAATAGAGTGTTGGATGTTTACACCATTACCAAATTGATAAAAATAAAATTCTACTTATTTTACAAGGAACCAATTTTTGACATCATAGTGTTAGAACCTGGAACTTAATCTATGATTTATTCTAAGTAGTCAAAACTCAATGAAATAGAAATATTTGGTTTTGTTGACAGTTGTAGGTTTAAAATTGGCAATCGTAGAAACAACTCAAAAAATATCGATCCTTTCATCAAATATGAATGTATTTATGAAATAATTGATCTTAAAATATCATAGTTTCAAAATATCTTCAATAAAATTATCAACAAATAAACAACATTAGTAACAAAAAACGGTGATTAAATACTTATGTTAAAAGCATATACTCTTCAGTAAATTAATATGTCCCTTGATATTTGCATCTGCCGTATATGTTAATGATATTCACGAATATGTGTTGTATATATTTAAATTTGTGTTATGAAGACACTATTATAAAATATATCTAACATAAATTGTTAATTTAGTTGATCTGATCTAGAAATTTCATCGAATAGATCAAAATCAATGAAATTTAAATTATTTATGTGAGTTGTAACTTCCCTTAAAAATAGGAATGATTTACTCTATTGGATACGATCCATTGCATCACTCGTAGGTATCACTTCAATATCATTTAGAAAAATCATGGATTTAATACAATATCATTGAATAGTCAATCATTGGGTTTAAAATGTTGGATTAAATAAAAATTAGGGTCGATATTCCATATGTTTTAATCCTTAAATGTAGGGATAGTAATTTACATAGGGCTGCTTAACCATAGTTTGTCATTTTACAAAAATAAAGTTCTATAATAACATAGGGTTACATAACTATGTTTTGTCCACAGTGTATGGTTGATGATCCATACGCGATTTTCGAAATGTTAAGTTTGTTCATTAAGCTTTTCTTTCCAACGTAGGGTATGAATAGTGTTTCCAAAACATACTAATTTTTTTCCAAATACAATGATGAATATTCCTTCTGTTTTAATAACATTAATATAATTAGATAAAAACTATTGAAATGAATATTAATATCAATAAATTCACTTAATGTAATATCATAAATAAAAAAGGGTATTTTTGAGCATGAAAATCAATAAGATTTTTAGATTATTGTTGAGACAATACATTACCAACAATATATTGGTGAGAAGTTTTATTAAAGATGTGTTAGAATGCATCTTACAACTATATGATGAATATAAAAACATACATATACCCCAAAAACTATGCTTCATAATTATTGGAAAACTAACAATTTAGAAGAGTCCAAGTGAAAGGGTATATCTACAACTAAAAACATATTAAGCTACCTGGTATTATACATAAACTCAATACCCCATATAATCACTACAATATACTCATAAAGTTATCACCATAAGACATATAACTAAAAAATGGAATCCCTAAATATTGAACTGCTATAATAAAATTTGACCAGACCTAACCTGTTAGGAACCCACATAGGTTAGTAATTGGTTGAGTTCCCCCCCCCAATATGTCCTCAAATAGGATAGGAACTGGACAGTATCACGAAGAAGTCATAAAAAAACATCGTAGGAATTACAATATACCAAATTATAATAGGTATTTAATCCATGAATACAATAGTTCTACAAAAAATATAATAAAAAATTAACCAATCAATACAATAAATACATGATTGTAACATCAATTATGTAATATAAAACCACATAAAATAACCTAAAGGTAAATATTTTGTACATTATATCAACAAAAAAATATAATATGCTAAGGTAAACTACATCAATGTTGTACTTATGTTTAATATGTAAATTATAGAAGTAAAAAAATCATATAAATCACCATGAAACACCATGTTCCATCAACTCAATGAGCTTAAATTGCTTTAGTAGAAACAATTGATCTAGTTTTTTTGGGGTAACATAAAATTGGGCAATATCA
Organism: Viscum album; assembly: GCA_963277665.1. Taxonomy (NCBI): domain Eukaryota; kingdom Viridiplantae; phylum Streptophyta; class Magnoliopsida; order Santalales; family Viscaceae; genus Viscum; species Viscum album. Next base: position 318,765,459 of record OY728145.1, on the reverse strand, counting down.
TTATAGATAAAATGTTGGTGCGAATAGGTCCCTTGTATGAGTGAGTATAAAACATACATAATTATATTCCAAAAAAACAAAGTAGATAAATAAAAAATAGGTCATCTAAAACACATGACTGAGCTTATCTAATGGGTGAATCCCAAATAAAAAGAAGATATACCCAAAACAAAAGAGAACCATGGTGGAAGGGGAAACCTCAATTATATCAACATAGTTTCATGAATGTCATATCCTCTATATGTATGGGGATATTTAGTGTATCTGGAGGCTCATAAATATTGAAAGTCAATATATTAACTATAATTCATACCACATATTTATATGACATACTTAATACATAAAACGAATCGATGTCTATAAAATGCTTTTTTTATCATGACATACCACCAAACTACTATGCATCCTTATCAATTATGAAATGGGACCCATAGCTTACTATGTAATATATGTCATTCTTTGCAGTATCATGTATTGGGGGGGGGACCCAAAACCTTTCATGATGGAAAAGACACTTACCTTTATAGGTAGAGTACCCACACCCAAGAATAAGTATATAATCATGAGGGTTATTTGAGATTCCTGATATATTGTGTATCTTCACTTCATAGGATCCATGTGCTATATAATTCATACCTAAATAGAGGACCCAGACCCTGAGGATGGAAACTCCACACCATGATCATACTAAAGGGTTACCTACTCCATAATACCTATGGTTTCCCAAGATATAAATAAAATTACTTTAACTTATTTTCATGAGTTTAATATTTCATTTTACCATAAACTCACACTATAATAGAAATGATGGTTTAGTTTCATTAAAGATCAAGTACACTAGATATATATTTTACAATAATTAGGAACATTTTTCCATAATTGCACCACACAAGACATTATATTGTACACCAAATATGTTATAGTCATCCTAAGGTCATATGGATTAAAAAACAATAAATGGAAAGGATAAAATGATCTATAATAGAATACATACCAATGATCCATAACTGATTTTAATCATAATTTTTTTTATAAAAATAATGAGATATATTTTGGGATAGTAATAGTTTCCATAAAGATTCATAAATTAATAGATAAACACAATATGACCAAACACATAACATGGTGTTGGAGTGTAAAATAATTAGTTAATAATAACGAGTCATAGTTCATAACAAAGGCATAAAGAGAAGGTTATAAATGAGGCATTAGAAAAATAATTGACAATCATAACATTATGAGTGTGGCTTTTAGAAATTATGTCCACGGAAAATAATTTGAACAAAGATACATGAAATCATGTTCACATAACAAACATTTAATGAAATATTTCCAAAATAATTTCAATGTTATAATCATATGAAAAATATATCTATAATTATGTCTATACAAGAAACACGTGAATAAAGCTATATAAAATAATTTTTACAAAAAACATCACAATCTCATGATATAAAAATCCTAACCCAATTTATTAATAGAAAATGTAGAACCCCATACATCCATAACTATACATATATTGTCCATAATATTAAAATCAATCATAATATCATGAGTTACCAAAGAAAATAAAATGTTTTTTAATTTTTCCAAAATGTACCGATCAAAAAAACTTCAATAATTTGATAATTTGAAACTAAAAATACAATAACCCAAATATATTATTTCATTAATCTAATATAAAGTGATACATAAAAAATAACAACAATGTATATATATTTTTAGAGATAAAGAAGTAATCTATTTTAAATATTAATGACTTTATAGAAAATAATTCCTAACATTTTCATAAAGAGACGAAGATATGGGTCACACTTGAAAATATCATTTTGAAATATTAAAATCAATTAATTTTCCATAATTATTCAAAATGAAATGGAAATAATGTATCATTAAAACTGAACTATGTTTTTATAGAGTAAATTTAGAGTGGTAGATAAAATGCACGATCAGAAAAGAAACTAATTTTAAAAACATATTAATTGAAACATATATTGAAAATGATTTATAAATGATTCCATTTTAAATAAATTTGCAGATCACAAGAAATAATAAATATTTCATTGGAAATTTAAAAAATAGAGAACATTGGTGGGAAGATTAAATGTTCAAAAGGATGAAAAAAGACTTCAGTGGAATTGATGTAAATTATTCTTAAAACCATAAAATTGTAAAATGAATGAAACACATCAATGATTTTTTTTTCTAAGAAAATTAAATTACCTAGATTATATGAATGAAAGGAAATATAATGATATAATATTAAATAATAAAACATTATTGTATAAGTATAGTTAAAGAGTAATAATTATGAATCATGAATAACTATGAGTCAATAAATCCCCTAAAACATTAGTAATCCTAAATCAAAAAATCCTTGAAAAATGAATTATAGTGGTTTTTTAAATCAATTAAATATCATGATGAAAATAATTTATATTGTAATTTAATCTAGAAAAATAAAACATGTTCTGAATCTGTATCCATCTCATATAAGTAAATTGAGATGAAGAAAACCCTTACCTTTACTCTAAACATCCATGAAAGTGAATCATCCTCTTATATCATAAGAATAGTCATATGAATCACCTATTTAATAACATTATTTATATTTATTAAAATCTATAATCATTAATTATAATCATTCATTACACTTTCTATAACTAGTTGATGTTTATATTCATTATCAGGGGTCAACGATGTTGATTGTTTCGTTTATGCCTGATAATACAGATGGTGATCCACATTTTTTGATAAAAATATAATCATTTCTAGATGTTCAATGATAGTATAATATATAATTTTTAATTATTAAATACATTTAATTTTACTCCTTGAAAATTTTATTCATGATTTATGAAGATGGGATCATCAATGATCTTTTTTCTGAAATTTTTTAATGAAATAATGTTGGTATATTAATTACGAGTCAAATATTATTATATCTATTCCATAAAATTAATTATATATGAATAATAATTTTAATTTAGTTAATACATTATTATAATCATAAAACAATGTTGGAAAAGAAAAATTAAATATGTCATTCCATGAATGTGGTAGTTAGTGTATACACATGGGTGACAATTTAATTTTATATAGAACAAGAGGACTATAAATAATGGTTTATATAATTACCCAACAATATGAAACCTATAAATAGTGTCTTTATAAAATATTTTATTTTATTTTTTTCCCATATATCTTTTGGAATAAGAGTATTGGGGAATTATTTCATCATCATTTTTAACATAAATATTACATCACAAACTGGACACATCATCTTAGTAACCATTTTTCCTAAAATATTGAAATTATAAGTTGTAACATGTCTTTTTGTCATTAATTATCCTCAAAATATTTATCTTTATATCATACTTGTCACTAATATTCCTCGTGAAAATATTAAAAACCTTTCATAATTTAAGATGAGGAGGAAACCATTGGTAAGGGACATATAAAAAAATTTATAGAATCTTTTTAGTGCGTGAATACTCATAAACATTTTTATTTTTCAAAATATACATTTGGTGGAAAATGATAATTTTTATAGCCAAGATATAAACTTCCATAAATAAATATTTTTAGAAACAAATATTAAATGAAAAATAAAACATTTAAAGGATTCATTGAATTCAAGTACCTAGATTTTCCATGTCAATTTTTTTAAAATTATATGGAACTATTTTGAGGATGCGAAATCTGAATACGTTTAATTCCGATGCTTAGTGTGCTTGGAATGGAATTTTAAAAATTCTTAAGGTACGTTTAGTAAACCTACAAGTGGGAAAACCTAAATTGTTAACTAGTTCTCAAAATTAAAATATGATGGAATTGTGGAACTCACAGCACTGTGATTCGCTTAAGGGAGCCTTATTCTCGAACAAAATGGGTTGAGAGAGGAAGTTTGTTTTTGTAGTATTCATGGATGATTAATAAATTAAATCAAATTTATTTTAAAAATCTTCCACCGCTCTTTAGATTTTGGTGGTGGGGACCACAAGGTATGGTCGGACATTTAATGCCGGACATTAAATGCATGGTTACAAAAACTATTTCACCACACTACATGCACTTAAGGAGGTTCATTAATTACACCAATTAATGAATCCATCTTAATTATGTGTTGTTAAAATTAAATCCCATTGGCTCTCTATTTCAATTCATTGAAAAAAGGTGTGGTGTTTTAGGGAGAGGACGATTTTGGAGGAGCCTATTGATGAATAACAGATCCATCAAGCAAGAACCAAATATCATCATTTGAGAGACATCATTGGAGTCTTACTTATATATCAATGAACACCGACCCATATTCAAACAAAATATGCTCTCCAATGACTCACATGTTAGGGTTTTTTCTTGTTTAAATTTCAAGACATGTTGAATCACTTAACTTCTACAGCAATAAGATGCTAACTCGATGGGTGCGGGCCAAACAAACAAGGCCTGGTCCCTCTGCATCTTTTTCAATAGTTGGGTTCTACATAGGTGAATCTTTGTTTTATATAGAACCCAAATATGAGGGTCAAGAAATGAAGTATATGACCAGGAAAGCCTGTAGGTGCAATCAGATAGAAAAACAGACCACTGGTACACACTCGGTGGCCCACTGAAGACCACTAGTGCGGGACTAGCGACCGACGCTGACAGGAGGTGGCGGCGCACTGGCATGGGCCACAGGAGAAGGCCACAACACTAGGTTGTCGCTGCTAGATGGAGGCAGGAACAAGCCAGGCGTGAAGATGGTGGTGCACCGTAGGAGAAGGAGGCCCTGACTTCTCAGCGATGACATTTGAGAAGGGTGTCCGGCACCAACCGACCATGGAGGTGAACGGTACGTCGTCGTGCGCCGCTGGAGGTGGCCACGACTCAATGACAAGGCGGAAGAGGGACCCTCTCCCTATGGGTCCCTCGACGACCAGGTGGCCCCATGTGGTGCCACCACTCTGTATCCCAAACTGCTTAGTCATTCGGGAGAATGGGGGAACGTTCCCCCCCCCCCCCGTGCCATCTTGGGTGGGCCCTGTGCCATCCTACGAGATGAGATGTGCACCCTAGTAGGCTGGGTTACGGCCTCCACTAGGCTGGGTAGTGACCTCTTGCATTACATGCCACAACCTCCCTATGGGGTAGGCCGTTCCCCCTTTCGGGCCTAGCCACCCCCCCTACGGGCCGAGCCACACCCTCCTCTCGGGCAGAGCCAGACCGTGGCCCTGTGGGACAATCTTTCCATGGCCCAACCCAACCTGGAAAGTCCTAGTGTGACCCAGGCCGGGTCTGGATGACCCAAACCATGTTGGACCTTCCTAGACTGGGTCGGGGCGTCTTAGACCGAACCCGGATCCATCCAGGCCCTGTTTTGTTTACAATTCCATGACTTGAAATCCAAATGTCTATTTGAAAAACTGTCTACGATGTTGGGAACCATGGATCAAGACAACCATTTTGATATAGGGCAATTGATTTTTGGTGAATGTTGGAGTATTTTTGGGTTGGATTGAACCCGAATCAAACCTGGCCCTCAGTAGTAAAATGCTTATAACTCACCGATCGGGCATCCGATTGAACCAACGTCTGTTATATAGGAACCCTTATGACATTGAGGTAATTTGGTTTATTCCATTGTGGTTATAAGTGGTAGTTTCTGTACAACAGATATCTTGAGGATCCAATTCTACGGATTTCGACCACACCGGGTGCAGGGAAACTGGTGGCGGGTTGTCTTGGATGTAGTGACCCTGTGTGCATTATCATCATAGTGACCTTGTGTGGATCATCATTGTAGCTACCTGATGATGACCTATTTTAGAGAGGCCCATTTAGGATTAGCAACTACCGACCCAGTGTGGATCAGCATCGAACGACCTAGTGTGGATCATCATTTCAGTGAGAATGTGTGGATCAACATTCCAGCGACCTTGTGTGGATCACCATTCTAGAAACCCTGTGTGGACTAGAAAAATCATGACTTAATGAGGACCATCCTTATAGTGGCCCATTTTGTGACAATGACTTACGTCCAATAGAGGATCGATAATAGAAAAAATTCTTTGTGGATTAGTTATTCATCTTCTAAATGGAAGAATATGATAAAGCTTTAGAGTAATCATATATATTCCAGATCTCTGAGTTGTACACCTAGTGTGAGCTGATTATTGCTTCATGCTTTATGATTGAGTTCTTTCTTTGTGGTTTTTACTTTTTGGAGATCTGGGTGAACATTGGGGGTATTTTGGTCCCTACTGAGTATTATTATTCTCACCCCTACACGGGCTTCGCCTAAACCGTGTTTTGTCTTTTGCAGACGATAGACAACATTGATCGTAGATTGGGGGCTAGGACTGGATGGTGCTCAGAGTTGGATGTTTAGACGTGACGTGCCATAGGGAAAATCGGCAATGAGTTATACCAACCCATTAGGTAGGAACCTCAAAGAAGATTCTGGGTGCTATTTTTCTATTGCTCTAGTACATTTCAGTTGGTCTTGTATTCTGGCCCCATTTACTTACAGTCTCACCCCATTTTACTTTTAGGAAACATATTTGTTACTACACTAGTTTTACTATGTGGGTTGTTCTCATTGTATTATTATACTATGAGTTTACAAATTTAAATTTAATGCCTTCCTGTTTTTTAGGGTTATGCATTTTGGTGCTAGTCACCAACCCCTGGCCTATGTAAAGAGGGCTTGGGGTAGTGACATCAAGGACCCCAGGGGACAGGTCATGACAAAGTGGTATCAGAGGATTCGATTCTACTGATGAACTAGGACTATGATTTATTAATATAGAAATAGTTATGAGTGTGGTTTTCAGCATTGGGAGTCTAGTGTTGGTGTGGTGGCCAACGTATCCTTACACCAGGACCCTGCATTCTGATTTCTGACTCAGTGGATGAAAACATTGATTTCATGTGTTTTAGAAATGTTTTTACTTTGATCTTTTTTGAGTCAGCTCACTAGGTATAACATTTTTCCATGTCACACCTATTTCTTTCAGGATGTTACCGCATAGATAGCCAGCCATGATTCCCAAAAGAGTACCCAATTACGGCCCACCGATTTATGAAGCCTTTGTGTTGGGACCTCTTTTGGTGATATCACAATCGGGTGGTGTACCAGTAGTACCACTACCCATTGGGTAGCCATTTCCACCAACCCCACAACCATATGGTGCACGACTAATGAGCTCATTTCACGAGTTTCATTGGTGAAAAAACCCAGTAGTTCCGTGGATAGATAGATATGTAAGAGGATGAGTAATGGCTGGAGGATGTGACCAGTGTTTTTCGCCAGGTGGGGACACAAACCTACATGATAGTGATCCAAGCTTCCAGTCTTTTCCAGGTTGCAGGTGGGTGATGGTGGATCTTGATGCTATAGAAACACAATGAGGTGACCCTCACCTGGGCCGATTTGGAGTTCCTCTTCAAGGAACATTTCGTTCCAGTGACTCTACGCTCTTTGCGTATACATGAGCTGCTATACATACAGTAGGGCAGCCTGACTGTGGCTCAATACTCATTTAGGTTCACCAATATCTCATGCTACTCAACTGACATTGTGCATGACCCATACTTTAGGGATTAGACCTTCGAGTAGGGACTCTGACGAGATATCAAAGCTTCAATGATATAACTCATCATCCCAACGCATGTTGGAGTGCTAGATAGTGAACTCTTGGTATAGAGCTTCCTTGCGGAGTAGACACCGATATTGAGACCCCCACCTGGAGACACGTATCAAAGTCATCTATGGCTTGTAGTAGGTAGATGAAACAGATGTCCAAGAGGACCAGACCTTCGGGTGGACAACCCCAGCATGTAGGGTCGGTGGTGCGAGGCTTATAATGTAGAGCATGCCAGTATTGGAGTAGACTTTGATTCATGTGTGGCGGACGTGGTCACTTAACTTGCGACTGCCCGACCAGCCCCACTGACGACCAGTATACGGTTTAGGGACTGCTATGACAGAGGAAATATTTTGAGCAGGGAGGTTTTCAAGTAGCAGGAGGATGTGGCAGAGGAGATGTAGCAGGTGGTGGGCGATGATTTGATGTTCTACCATAACCACCACCAGGTGGTCCACCCAGACCACATATGAAAAGACCCAAACTTTCATTAATGGAAATACTTCTTGATCTAATTAACTTTATATTTATGTAAAATGTTTATATTAAACTTCAAAATCTTTGGTTTTATGTTTAGAATTGTGACATTTGCTAATATAGATGTTGAACAGTGATCACAAGATTATTATAAATACAGGGCTTTAACAAATCCAATTTACTCATACAAAGGATGTGATGTCCTCATCCAGTAGATGTGCCCCATAAAAATCCCATTTGTGGGAGCTCAAGAAAGAGGTGGCATCACTGGGCTTCACTCTTCACCAATCCCAAGACGATCATGAACACATTATGCTTGAGTGGAACTGACTACTGGAGAAGTGGAAGTTAATAGAGATTACCACCCGAGCAATGTTATCCGAGCCACCCAAATAGTCTATCACCATCACACACCTTACCCTTCGTTCATATGCATGTGTTATAAGGGGTTTTGTAACAAGACCCCAGAACTATGACAATGTACATTATTTTTGTATAAATAAGGGGAATTCATTTTGTAATTGTTACTTTGTAAATAGTTTTTTCAAAGCATAAATATTCATTTTACTTAATATTCAACTAAGAATTCTATTTTGATGAATTAATGGATTTTTGGATTAAATAATAATTTAATAAAATATTATTATTAAATTTATTTTATTATATATAAATTATCATATCATTTTATGAATGCAATTTTAATTTTTATTAAGGTTTGAAAAATGTTTTTGTGAAAATTCATGAATTTTAGGTAAATGTCAGTTTTTATTTTAAAAGTTAAAATTCACATATTTATAAAATTATTTTGAAAAAATGAATATTATTTTTTGAATCAGGATGTCAAAATTATCCAATAGTGAATTTTTCATAATTTTCAAAGATAGTCGGATTTTGGGGTAAAAAATTAAATACTGTTTAAATATATATTGTGTTTTATGACATCATAATGACCCAATAGTCTGGTAATAAAATACTATAAACAATACTTTTGGCCAATATATGTTTTATCATTAAAATAATGTGATTTTATATTTTTTTGATTAATTTTACAAAGCTTTTGTGGACACTATAAGAGTTATAAAAAAAATTTAGTTTTAAATTATTTTTCTTGAGAGTGTGACCCGCCTCCACATAAGAAACCCTATTATTATAATAATTTCGCCCATTAGACTTATAAAATATTATTTTCCTCTCCTATTTTCAAATACCATGTGAATAAACCATTGTCCGGTTTGTGGTATTGATTAGTTTAATTTGAGGTGTCCCAAACCTAAGTAATAAAGAAATCCCTCTCATTGCCTATATAAAGCCACCCATGCTCCAACTTCCTCTTCACTCAAAGCCTTTAGAGTTTGACCATCTCCTAACCTCCTCTACCTAGAATCCTCCCAGGGTTCCCCAAGCTCCCATGAAGCCTCTCTAAATCCTCTCCCATGCCTTTGGGATCACACTTCCAAGTAAGGGATTTCTTCATTTCTCATTTTGTCTAATTTTCGTTTAGTTGTTATACACTTTTGTTTTCAATTACAAATGTTGGGGTATGATTTATCACCTCCCGCACACTTTCCATTTTATGTTTGGATGATGGAAGACACATTTCTCTCTCATTAAAGCCTCCCATGTACAGTTGTTACCATACCGAAATTCCCTGATGGATTTATCTATGCTCTTTTACATTCAAGTAATTATTTTGTATTATGAATCTAAATTCCACTACATTTTTTGGGAAATGTATCCATATGATCCCCTTACTGTCCATTTCATGTACATATGATGAGACACCCTTTTCTATCTCATCCACTATTTTCATGAATCCTTATGTCATGCCGTTATGCTTCTGAAATTTCACCTCGTTTTTCTAAGCCAAGATCATTGTGTGGTCAATACCATACCCATGTCTCTATCAAGGGTTTTCACCTTTATGATGATATACCTATTGAATGGTACTTTAATGTATTTATTCCACATTACTTAATCATGTAATAACTTATGATGTTGATTTATTCCATTTGTTATGATCCATGTGGCACACTTATGCATGAAATGAAATGTTTAAGAAGGGTGAGCCCCAATAGCGCTCCAATGCATTGGGTAAGTATAGTATCATGATATGTCATGTGAAATGGGTAATGAATCATGATAATTCATTTGCAACATGGATTTAATCATGCTTCAGGAGAAATGCGGGTTTACTGAAGCTCCATGTGCAATGAGCATTGGCTCATGATAATTCCATGTTAAGTGTTATTGCAACATTTCCATGTTATGATTATCATGATTTATCAGGACTTTATGTTCATGTTTCTCTTGTAATCCATTAATAGTCATATTTCCAAACTTGTATTGTATTCCTCAAGTTATTCCTTGTTTATTACTTTACTAGGGTTTATAGCTCACCCTTTTCTTATGCATGCCCCCAGGTTATCCCATTGCAGTTCAAAGTACGAGGGAATGTAGTGGTCATGTAAAGGAAGTTTTAAATATAGATGTTTTGTGTTTTATGTTCTAAGATGTTATGTAATGTTCCTTTTCAACAAAGATAGCCGACCTATCAATCTTCTATGTTGTAACAAGTGAATATTTTATGTAATAAATTAGGTTTAAGTGCGTAATAAATGATCAGGGTTGTCATATTTGGTATTCGAGGATAGGTTTAGTTATTTTTGGGATTAGGATTAGAAAACCCTAGTGAAGAAATTGGGATAAGAATAATTATAATAAAAATGTCCATAATTATTGGTGAGTATTGAGTAAGTCGTTTATAAAAAAAATACATCCCTATCTCGATACGAGTCGGTAGAGGTGGCTCTGGCACAGAGGCATCCTAGGGGTAAAACCCAAAAACACTGCTTTGAGCATGACTCGAATGGGAACCGGTTCCGTACAACGGGTCTTACTGCAGTCTTTATTACGATACTCTCGGGGGATATACTTTGGTGAATTCGTAAGCATATTATGTACCCTTATTAACAGAATTAAAAAAATGCCCCTAATAATATATGTTAGAATGTAGATCATGGATAGCATAGATTGAAGCCTAATGATTCATAATTTATGGAAATAAAATTTATTTATAAGTCATCAGTTTTGTCCTTGGATTACCCTGTATGTATTAACCCTAAAATTCCTTTTATTCTAGCCAATGGCTAGTAATAGGAGGACTCGGGCTAACCATCGATTTGAAGATCAATTTTATGACTGTGCAAATGAGATTCCCAATCCGATGGGATCAGGAATGGAGAACATTGTCACACTTCTCTCTCAGTTAATTGATGCTTTGAATAGAAACATAGGTCACGAAGAAAATTCAACTTTCCATAAGAAAGAAAAAGTATTTATCGAGAGCTCCATGAGATAGAGGCCTCATATGTTTAATGGATCAGCTGATCCCTCAATCGCCAAATAATGGATCAACTCCATTTAAAAGATCTTCTCCATCCTTCATGGTTGACCGCTTCATTGGTGGGATGAAACCTAGCCTACAGAAAGCTATGGTGATCTGTGACTTTGACAGCTATGAAGAAATTGTCTTTTGTTCCCTCAAGGTGGAAATGGTAATCAAGGAATCTCATGTGTATCATGGAGATAATAAGTGTATGGTGGAATTCAATGTTGTCGGTCTGATGGATAAATACAATGGTGCTAAGAAGATCCAACACCCCACTTACCAATGATGTGGAAAGAATCACCTCATAAATTTCTAGAAGGGGACGAGGAAATTCTTTAAGTGTGGACAAGAAGGGAACCTAGCTGTTAACTACCAAAAAAACCTATGGTTTCAACAGAGGATAGGAATTCTTCATTCGAACCTCAATCTGTTGTTCATTTCTACAACTGTAAAGAACCATGGAATCTTTCCAATCAGTGCCCTAAGCCAAGGAATTTCAGACATAACCGATAACCTCCAAAGCACCAAGGGAGATATTTTTCCATTAGTACCGCAGAAGTGAACCATAACAACGAATTGGTGACAGGTATGCTAGTTATTCATCCATGAATAGTGAATGTACATTTGGATTTAGGATCTACACATTATTTTATATCCCAAAGGTTTTGTAGAACGATTCCAGCACGGCAAAAAATCATTGAAGTAAAGATGTCAGTGAGTATGGAAAATGGGGAAATCTTTTCATCCCATGAATATAACTCCTCCCTTTTCATAATCTTTGGATTTATTTTACTAGAGAACCTCATAATACACTCCTATGGTGGAATTTGATGCAATTCTTGGCATGGATTGGCTTTCCTTATATAGAGCCAACATAAATTGTTGTGGGAGGGAAATCACTCTCCATGTGGAGAATCGACCCCCGATTCTATACAAATGAAATGAGGAAGATGAATCTTCTTTAACACTATCTTCTCAAGCAAGGATATTAATGCCCTATGAGAATGACTATCTAGATCAGATGATTGATTCTAAGGAGGAAACAATATTAGAAGATGTGCCTATTGTGAGGGAATTCGATGAAGTATTTCCAGAGCAATTGCATGGTCTTTTTCCTAGAAAAGATTTTGACTTCTCAATTGATTTTATACAAGGGGAATTCCCAATATCCAAGAATCCATATAGAATGGCTATTTTAAAGTGTAAGGAGCTGAAGAAACAACTACAGGAGAATCTGGATAAAGATTTTATATGCCCAAGTGCTTTACCATGGGGTTCACCAGTCCTCTTCATCTAGAAGAATGATGGGTAAATGTGCCTTTACATCGATTATCATGAGCTCAACAAAATCACGATAAAGAACAAATATCCTCTCCCATGAATTGATGACTTGTTCTATCAGCTACGTGGAGCACAATACTTCTCCAAGGTGGATTTGCGGTTTGGATATTATCAAGTAAGGGTGAAGAAGGAAGATATCCCCAAGACTGATTTTCATTCAAGATACGGGCACTATGAATTCATTGTAATGCCTTTAATTCTCACTAATTCACCAGAAATATTCATGTACTTCATTAATAGAATGTTTAGAGAATACCTTGACAAATTTCTGGTAGTCTTTATCGATGTTATTCTGATATACTCTAAAACCAAGGAGAATTATGAGGAGGATATAAGAACTATACTAGAGACCTTGCAGAAGTTGAAGATCTATGAAAAGTACATCAAGTGTGAGTTCTGGTTGAGGGAGGTCTCATTCTTGGGCCATATCATCACAATAAATGGGATATATTTGGATCCCTCCAAAACAGATGCAATTTAGGCATGGCTGATGCAAATATCGATAATAGATATCCATATCTTTTTGGGGTTAGCTAGATATTATTTACGATTTGTGAGAAATTTTTCATGATTTTCCAACCCTCTTACCAAGTTAACTCAGAAGGAAGTAAAGTTTTCTTGGAGTGTTGAATGCGAATAAAGCTTCAAGGAGTTGGAAAGGAGGATTATAACTATGCTCGTGCTCACTTTACTAACATGTGGAGTACTTTTTGTGGTATTAAGTGATGCTTCAAAGAAAGGCATGGGCTGTGTGTTGATGAAAAATGAAAAATTCATTGCCTATGCTTCAAGGAAATTTAATTTTAATGAGCAGAATTACCCAACACATGATTTGGAATTGGCTGCATTAATTTTCGCATTAAACATTTCATGAAATTATCTCTTTGGAAAGAAGTGTTAAATATATACGGGAGACAAAAGCCTCAAGTATATATTCACACAGAAAGAGTTGAACAAGTGCCAACGATGATGGTTAGAGATGATGAAATACTATGACTGCTCAATCCATTACCACCCTGGGAAAGCGAACAAGGTCAAAGATTCTCTAGGTAGAAAGTACCAATCAATTATATCATTGATGAGAATTGAGAGAGACCCATACTTCTTAGATTTGATGAATATGGACATGGGAACCATAAAGAAGGTAACATTGCCAATAATTTAACAAATGATTACTCAATAATCACTTTTGGAATGGTTAAAAGATTCTCAAAATGATGATGTGGAAAATCAGGAAAAAGTGGAAGCTATTGAAAAAGGGAAATCCTCAGAGTTTAATGTTAATGAAGAAGGAATTGTGAGATTCAGAAAAAGACTATGTGTTCCACCAAGTATAGAGTTAAAGAAAGAACTTTTGGATGATGCACAGAGTCCAAATATATCTATTCACCCCGGAAACACAAAGATGTATCGATATCTACAAGAATATTATTGGTGGGAAAATATAAAAAAGGATATCACTAAATATACATCACAGTGCCTGGTGTGTAATCAAGTGAAGGCAAAGAGGCAGAAGTCTAGGGGTGTGGTTCAAAAATTTCCCATACTAGAATGGAAATGGGAGAACATAACTATGGATTTTATAACTGGACATATGAAGACATCCAAAGGCAACAATGCAATCTGGATTGTTGTGGATCGTCTTACAAAGGTTGCACACTTCATTGTATTTCGGGATGATTTACCTTTGGATCAAATGGAAAGAATATATATCATAGAATTGGTTAGGCTGCATAGATTACCACTTTCTATTATGTCCAATTGAGATCCAAGATTCACCTTTATGTCTTGGAAGAGTCTTCAACATGCTCTAAATGCTGAACTGAACTTCAGTATGTCCTATCATCCTCAAACAGATGGCCAGTCCGATCGGACTATCCAAAAATTTGATTACATGTTGAGAACGTTCTCAATGGACATTAAATGGGGATGAGATCAACATCTTCCTCTGGTTTAGTTCTCTTGTAATAACAGTTTCCACTCAAGTATCCGAATGACACCTTATGAAGCCCTCTATGGATAGAGGTGCAGAACACCAGCAGGTTGGGATAAAGTCGGAGAGCATAAGTTTCTAGGACCTGAAATTCTCAAAGAAATGGTAGAGAAGGTGAAAACCATTCAGAAGTATATCAAGGTAATCCAGAGTCGAGAGAAGAGTTATGTAGATAGCCGTTGATGAGACCTTGAGTTTAATGTTGGAGAAATGGTATTTCTACGCATATCACCACGTAAAAAGGTTATGAGGTTTGGAAAGAAAGGGAAGTTAAGACCAAGGTACATCATCCCCTTTGATATTCTTGATCGTGTCGGGGTTGTGGCCAATTTACTAGCACTTACACCTTACATGGACAATATACATGATGTCTTTCAAGTAACTCTCTTAATGAAGTACATACAGGTCACATAACATGTACTCTCTTCATAGATGGTACAGTTAGAGGATGATTATTCTTATGAGGAGCTATTAGTGAAGATCTTAGATCATAGAGACAATGTTCTATGAAATAAGACAATACCCTCATCAAGGTGTTGTGGTGAAACCACTAGTTTGAAAAGGTGACATGGGGATAGGGATATGTGATGAAGAAAAGTCACCAACACATGTTTAATGTGGGAAAAGGAAATTTCAAGGTTGAAATTTCATAAGGGGGGAAAATTGTAATGACCCAAAATTTCATTAATGGAAATCCCTCTTCATCTATTTAAATGTCTCTTTATGTAAAATGATTATATAAAATGTCTAATTCTTTGCTTTTATGTTATGAATTGTGACTATTGTAAATATAGTCATTGAATAGTGATCACATGATTACTATATATATAGGGCTTTAACAAATCCAATTTACTCCAAAAAAGGAAGTGATGGCCTCTTCCAGTAGACATTCCCTATATGAAGCCCATTTGTTGGAGCTTGGAATGGAGGTGGCATCATTGGGATTCCATCTTGACCATGCCCAAGCTGAGATTGAACAAGTTAAGCTTGAGCAGAACTGACTACATGATAAGTGGATTTTGGTAGAGATTACCACCTGAGCAAGGTTATCTGAGCCACCCCAAGAGTTTTTCACCATCGCACACCATACCCTTCTTTCATATGCGTGTGTTATAAGAGGTTATGATACAAGAACCTAGAACTATGACATGGTACATTATTTTTGTACAAATAATGTGCATTCTTTTTATTGTTGTTACATTTTAAATAGTTTTTTTAAAAGCGCCAATAGTATTTTTAGTTAATATTCAACTAAGAAATATATTTTATTAAATTAATGGATTTTTCAATCAAATAATATTTTTATAAAATATTATTATTAAATTAATTTTTATTAAATATAAATTATCATAAAATTTTATGAATGCAATTGTAAAATTTATTTAAGTTTGAAAACTGTTTTTGTCAAAAACCATGAATTTTCGGTAAATGTTGGTTTTCATTTTAAAAGTAAAAATTCAAAAATTTATAAAATTATTTAGATAAAATGAATATTAATTTTGGAATTACGGCATCAAAATTTTCCAATGGTGACTTTTTTATAATTTTTTTAGACAAACAAATTTTTGGGTAACAAATTAAATACCATTTAAATATATAATGTGTTTTGTGACATCATAATGACCCAAGAGTGAAGTAAAAAATACTATAAATATTATTTTCTTCCAATATATGTTTTATAATTAAAATAAAGTGATTTTACATTTGTTTGATTTATTTTACAATGCTTTTGTGGACCCTCCAAAACATACAAAACATTTTGCCTTTTTGAATTGTTTTCCTTGAGACTGTGACTCACCTCCACATAAGAAACCCTATTATATTAAGAAGATAGGACATTGTCCTTATAAAATATTTTTTCCACTCCCCTTTGTCAAAAACCATGTGAAAAACCACGGTCTGGTTTTTGGTATTGATTAGTTTAATGTGAGGTGTCTGAAACCTAAATATTAAAGAAATCCCTCTCCTTTCCTATTTAAACCCACCCACGCTCCCACTTCCTCTTTACTCAAAGCCTTTGGAGTTAGACCAACCCTTGTCCTCATCTCTTTATAATCCTCCCAAGGTGCCTCAAGATCCTAATAATCATCTCTCAAGCCTCTCCCAAGTCTTTAGGATCACACTTCCATGTAAGGGATTTATTAATTTCTCATTTTGTCTAATTTTCCTTAAGTTGTTATGCCATTTTGTGAATTAAAAATGTTGGTGTATGATTTCGCACCTCCCCCGTACTGTCCTATATATGTTTGGATTATTGGATACCAATTTCTCACTCATTAAATCCTCCCATGTACCCACGTTACTATGCCAAAATTTTGTGATCGATTTCTCTCTCCTCTTTTACATTAAAGTAATTCTTTTGTATTATACATCAAAATTCCATTAAATTTGTTGGGAAATGTATCTATATGACCCCTGTAATGTCAATTTCATGTACATATGATGAGACACCATTTTTATCTCATCAAATACTTTCATTAAGCCTTATGTCACGTTGTTATGCTTCCGAAATTGAACTGTGTTTTTCCAAGCCAAGATCATTGTGCAGTGAATACCATTCCCCTATCTCTATAAAGGGTATTCACCTTTATTAACATAAACATATTAAATGGTACATTCATTTATTTATTCCACATTACTTAAACTTGGAATAACTTATCATGTTGATTTATTCCTTGTTATATGATCCATGAATCACACTTATGCATGAAATGAAATGTTTAAGAAGGGTGCGCCCTGATAGCGCTCTGATGCATTAGGTAAAGTATAGAATCATGATACCTCATGAGAAATGGGTGTTAAATCATGCTAATTCATTTTCCATGAGGTTTTACTCATGCTTCATATTCAATGAGGGTCTACTAATGCTCCATGTGCAATGAGCCTTGGCCCATGCTAATTCCATGTTAACTATTGTTGCCACATTTCCATGTTAGGATTATCATGATTTATCATGACTTTATGTTTATGTTTCTATTGGGATCCATTGATATTCCTATTTTCTAACATGTATTGTATTCCTCATGTTATTCAATGTTTATAACCTTACTGGGCTTTATTGATCACCCTTTTCTTTTACATGTCCTCCAGTTATCCCATGCAATTCTATGTATGAGGGAATGTAGTGGTCATGTAAAGGATGATTTCAATAAAGATGTTGTCTGTTTTATATGCTAATATTTCATGTAATGTTCCAAATCCCTAAAGATATTATAGCAATCGATCTTTTCTACTGTATCAATTGAAGATTTTATGTAATAAATCAGGTTTAAGTGTGTAATAAAAGATATGGGTTGTCCTAACATGGAGCAGGTGGACAGGGACAAGCTCAAATCCATGAAGCTGAGGACTATGACCATGGTGCTACAAAAATGATTCTAGGTACAATTTGTATCTACTAAACATTAGCTGCAGAACTTATAAACATAGGTTCCAGTCACTCTTTCATTGACATAATCCACATTCAGAGCTTGGAGATTTCGGTGGAGCTGTTTCTCGATCCTTACGACAAGAGACTCCTACATGAGGGGATTAGATAATTACGCACTAGTTCTAGCAGTGTGAGTTCACACTAGGAGGTGATAGATTTTGTTGGGATATTTTAGTATCAATATTGATTCCTTAAAACATCATCTTAGTTATGGAATAGTTATCTATTATCCATGCTTAGATTTACTACATTTGGTGAAAAATTAGGCGTTTCCGTGAGAATGGGATGAGGTTTTCCATAATTAGCCAAAAGGGAACCTTTGTAGAATAAGATGGACTTACCTAGAGTATGGTGTAGCCGATCACACATTTGTTAGATAGCCTTACCCTCAGAGTAGTTGATTTTGAGAGTTTGAGAAATCCTATAGTGGTGGACCAGTATGCTGATGTCTTCCCTGATGATGTTTCAGGACTACCTCCTTATAGAGAGGTGGAATTTTACATCGAACTATACCCAGAGACAACACAGATATCTACACTAGCATATCAGATGGGTCCCATAGAGCTTCGTGAGTTATGGGTACATTTGGAGGAATTTAAAAGGAATGTGTTCATAAGGCCTAGTATTTCTACATGGACAGCACAGATTTTGTTCACCAAGAAGGCAGATGGGAATTTGAGGCTCTTTGTGGATTATTAGTGCCTAAACCAGCTTACTGTGAAGCATAAGTATTCACTTATGAGGATTTATTATCTTTTCGATCAGCTAAAGGGAGCTCATGGTTTTTTGAAGATAGACCTCACATCAGGCTATCATCAGCTCAGGTTATGAGATGAGGATATGCAGAAGATAGACTTCAGATATTGGTATGGCCACATTGAGTTCTTGTTTATGCCATTCAGCATAACCAATTCCAATTAAGTGTTCATGGGAATCATGAACATGATCTTTAATTCATACCATGATCTCTTTTTTTCAGTCTTCATTAAAGACATCTTGATAATATTGGAATCGGAGGAAGAGAATTCATATAATATACATATTGTTCTAGATACACTCCAAGAGCACCAGCAAAATGGTAAGCTCTCAATGTACCAGTTCTGGATAGAGGAGGTCCACATTCCAAGACACATTATCTCAGATGTTGGAGTTGTTGTAGATCCGGTGAAGATAGAGGTTGTGATTTATTGGGAGAAACCCAGGAGTGTGACTAAGGTGTAGAGTTTCTAGGGGTTAGCAGGGTACTACCAAAGATTCGTACTGGAATTTTCAAGATTTTTGACTTCCTTTTCAGCATTGATGAAGAATTCACTACCCTTCATGTGGAAAAAGAGATTCCAACAATGTTTTTAGAAGTTGGGGCATAGACTCACGAGTTCCTCCATCTTGAGGATACGAAAAGAGTGCATTGTTTATGTAGTCTACTGTGACACATCAGGGATTGGACTTGGTTCTGAACTGATTCAGGAGGAAGCAGTGGTCGCTTATGGTTCATGACATCTGAGACTTCATAAACAGAACAACGCAACTCATGACCTAGAATTTACTGTAGCGGTATTTTCCTTGATGATATAGTGACACTACTTGATGGGTAAAGATTTTCTAGTCTACTATGATCACAACAGTCACATGAAAATCTTATCACAAAAGGACTTGAACATGATACAATGACGATGGCTAAAGTTCCTCCAAGACATTGAATTTGTGATTTTCAATAATCCTATGAAGGGAAATTTGGTAGTAGATGCACTCAGCAGAAGATCTGGTCTACAGTTTCTAAGTGAGGCGATAGAGTAGATAGCAGCATTGCAGGTATCTTTTGGGTATAGATATGAAGTAGCTTACCTCCAGTTTATGAGAGTCACACCCCCACTCCATTTGCAAGTCAGTTAGGTGCAGCTTGGGGACTTTGACCATGAGGCTTGACATGTTCAAATATCCTTAGGATAGACACCATATTGATTTTATGAATGTGTGGAGCACATAATCCTCTTCATAGGACACACCATGGTACCTGTGGTGCTACAGGAGGAGGTGTTGAGGGAGTTTCATACGTCCCCTCTGGCGGTACATCATGGTGTGGTGAAGATGTTAAATGACCTTTGTCATTATCATAGGTGTCTAGGGATGAAGAAAGCAGTGGTAGAGTTTGTTTCAAGATGCCTCACTTATCATCAAGTGAAGGCCAATCATTAGGTTCTAGTAGGCTTTGCATAGCTACTAGAGGTATGAGAGTGGAAGTGGGATGGTATCTCCATGGACTTTGTGACAGGGCAACCACGAACGTCTAAGGGACATGATTCCATCTAAGTGATTGTTGACTGACTCACCAAGTCATCCTACTTCCTACCCATCTTATAGAAGGGTTTATTAGATGGCTTGGGGTGCCTCTATATATATGAGATAGTATGACTTGATGGGGTGCCATTGACGATCGTCTCTAACTGCGAAACACTTTTTACATCCCGGTTGTGGAAGGGATTATATGAGGCGTTCAAGACTCATCTATGTTTGAGCAATGCCTTTAATCCTCAGACATATGGTTAGATGGAGAGGACCATTCAAACATTCAAGGACATGATTTTTTCTTGCATCCAAGATTTTGGCTGAAGTTAGAAGGATCAATTTCCCTTAGTAGAGTTTGCGTAAAACAACTAATATCACTCCACCATCTGTATGGAACCATTTTAAGCATTGTATGGTCAACCAGGAAGATCACCTCTATTTTGGATAGACCCAAGGGAGTCAGCACTTATGGGTCCAGAGTTGGTATGGGATACCACTGAGAAGGTGCAGATCATCCAGGAACAGATGAAGACTGCACCGAGCATGATGAAGTCTTATGCTGACAGGAGATGGAGATCATTGTAGTTCTAGGAAGGAGACCATGTCTTCTTATGGGTCTCAACTTGAAGAGGTTTTTGGAGACTTTTATGGGGATAAATTTTATCTCCAAGGATCATCGGACCCTTTCAAATTCTTAGCAGAGTTGGCGAGGTGCCGTATCGCCCAGCTCTTCCACCATATATTCATCAGATGCATGACATTTTCCACTTGTCGTAGCTGAAGATGTATGTGAATTATCCATCACACGTTATCGACTGGGTAAAGCTATACTTTTATGATTGGATGACATTTAAAGAGGTTTCAGTTGAAACTGAGGATCAACAGAAGTGGGTCCTTTGGGGATGATCGATACCTCTAGTTTGCATTTGCTGGAATCACAGGAACCTCTAGAAGAGCACATGGGAGAAGGAGGATCTGATTCGTGCTCAATACCCCCACATGTTTCCTTAGTCTATGTTGTGGTTTTAGGGGAAAATAAGCCCTAATGTAGGGAGAATGTAAAACCCATATTTTCTATGTAATTTTTTTTAATTATATTGAACAATTTTGAGGCCATGAAATCTTATGGTGTTTATTTATGATGCCCGATGTGCCCAAAACATTATTTTAAACTTTATTAAGGAAAATTAAGTAAATGTGTGAGTGGGAAATCATAAATTTAGAACTAGTTCTCAGAATTGAAATCTGGTGGGTCCGTTGAACTCTCAACGTCAGGATTCACTTATGGGAGCCTTAACCTCAGCCGTAGTGGGTTGAGAGAGGAAGTTGGTTTTTTTGGTTTTAAAGGAGGATTAATAAAATAAATCTAATTTATTTTAAATATCCTATACTTATCTTTTTAGGTTTTAGTGGTGGGGACCACAAGGGGTGGTCATGCATTTAATATAATATATTAAATTCCTGTTTACACAAAAATATATAACCACCCAAAATAAAATTAAGGAGGTTCACTAATTCCCCCAATTAATGAACCTCTCTAAATAATGTGTTGTAAAAATTAACTCCCATCATCGATTTTTGAATTATTTAGAAAAATGAGTGGTGTTCTTCGGAGAGGAGGATTTTGGAAGAGCCTTTTGATAAAGAACATATCCATTAAGCAAGAACCAAAGATCATCGTTTGAGAAACATCATTGGGGGATTGCTTTTGGATCGATGAACACCGACACATCATCAAAAGCAGGATTCTATCCAACGACTCACGAGGTAGGGTTTTTCATTTTTTAAATGTCATCAATTTTTGAATAATTTATCTTCTACCTTGATATGATGATAACATGGTGGGTGAAGGCCAAACGAACAAGGCTTGTTGCCTCTATCTCTTGTTCAATCATTGCGTTCTACGTGGGTGAATTTTCAGGTTAGATAGAACCTAAATCTGAGGGTCTAGCAGCATAGGAGATGACCTAGGAAGACAGTAGGTGAAATCAGATAGAAATATGGACCACCGGAGCTCACATGGTGGCCAGTGGAACACCACTGGTGTGGCACCGATGACTGGTGCCGAAAGGCAGTGGCGTTGGACGGCACAGGCTGAATGTGGTGGTGGCTGCGCGCTGCACGTGCCATAGGTGCGGGCCGCAACACTAGGTCGTGGCAGTCAGCAGGTGGTCGGAAATGAAATACCACTGAGAGGGTGGAATTCCATCATGCTTCGCATGTGGAGAAAGCCGCTTCTTTTCTTTCATGGAAGTTGAGAAGGGCGGTAGGCTCTGACAGGCCACAGAGGCGGAGCGGTGCGCCATTACGCGCCGGTGGAGATAGTCGCGACTTGAAGTCGTGAAGACCATGTGACCCCACATGGCACATACTCTCTATATACTGAATGGATTAGTCGTTCAAGAGAACGGAGGGAGGCCTATCACCCTCCCCTGTTATAGCTAGGGCGGGCCCCGCACCATTCTACGGGCTGAGCCATACCGCCCTGCAGGCTTGGCCTTCCTTTCAGCGGGGCTACAGGCCTGTCCGGGATGGACCGTGCCCCCTGTAGGTTTGTTCGTGCCCCCCTACGGGATTGGTCCCACCCCATACGGGTTGGTTTACGCCTCCCTGCAGTTCGGACCGTGCCTCTCTGCAATCCAGCCTCCCCCCCATGCGGGTCGGGCCGCACCTCCCAGCGGGCCGGACCACGGCCCATCCCAACCGGGCCGGGTGGGTCCGACTAGGTCGGACCGTTCCTTGACCCCTCCAAGCCCAATTTCTATTAAAATGAAATAAAATTAAATCCCGACGTCCGTTTGAAGAATCATGTGTGGTTCCAGGATACTTGGAGTGGGAAGGTTCTTTTGATATAACCCACAAATAGTTTTCAGAAAGTTGGAGTATGGCCGGGTTTGATCGAACTTGAATCCAAACGGGGCCTTGGTACTAAAACGCTTATAACTCATAGACTGGGTGTCTTATTGATGCACCATCAATTGCGTTGGAACCCTTACAACATGGAGGTCCTTTGGGTTTCTCCTTTTTAGAGGTTAGTGGTGGTCAAGGTACGACCGATATTTCGAGGAGCATATTCTTCGGAACTCTAGCGCACTAGGTGCAGGGAAAATTGTGGCTGGATGTCTTGAAAGTAGAGACCCTATGTGGATCAACATCATTGCGACCTTGTGTGTATCATAATCATATCTTCCCAATGAGGACCATTTTTAAAGAGGCTCATCGAGAATCGGAAACTAGAGACCATGTTTGGATGAACATCGAGAGACCCTATGTGGATCAGCATTCCAACGATCATGTGTGGATCAAAATTCTAGTGAACATGTGTGGATCATCATTCTACTGACCCTGTGTGGATTAGCGGTAGAGTGACCCGATGGGGATCATCCTTACAATGGATTGTCATGGTATAGAGACTTATGTCCAAGAGTGGATCAATAATAGAATAACTTTTTTTGGATCAGTTGTGGAACATCTAAATGAAATAAAATGATATAGCTTAAGAATAAACATCTATATTCCTGATCTTAGAGTGGTATAACTGGTGAGAACAGACTATTTCTTCGTGCATCGTGATTGAGGTCTTGCATTGTGGTTTTTCATTTGTGGAACTCTAGGGGACCTTTGGTGGTATCATGGTACCGAATGCGTATTTTTTACTCACCCTTGGATGGGCTTGGCCCGCACCTTGTTGTGTATTGTGAAGATGACAGAAAACATTGACCAAGGTTTTGGAGCCAGGACTAGAAGGTTCTTGGAGGTGGTCCTTTAGCCATGATGTGTCGCTGTGATGACTCACCGTGAGTGGTACCTACCCATCAGGTAGGAACCTAGGAACACGATTATGGGAGCTATTTTTCTACTACTGTGGTACTTTTCAGTTGGGCTCATATTCCATACCCATTTACATACAGTACTCACCCCATTTTATATTCAGTGCACATCATTTTGCTACTGGTGTTTTACTATGTGGGATGGGCTCATTGTATTCTTGGGCTATGTGTTTTTAGGTTTATAGGAAATGTCTTTCTGTTTTTCAAGGATATGATTTTCAATTATAGTCGCCAACCCCATGCCTATGGAAGGTGGTCTTAGGGTAGTCATGTCACAGGCCCTGGGGGATGGGTCGTGCCATTGAAATCATGGTGAAATAATGAAAAAATTTCACAATGTTATACATTTCAACCTTAATATGTATAACATACTCTCCTTTAATCATATTCTCATTATATTTAGATATTAAATATTAAAATTTCCAGGAAAACCCATAGAGTGTATAGATAAATCATATAGTTAATGTGGGAAATAATTTCCATATAGTTCTTATAATCACCCTTTAAAATGGAATAATCCACCCAATGAAATCCTAAAATATATTAGGATAATCATCATCAGCTAACTACATCCTTTTGCCCAATGCACTGGAGAACTATATTGGGCTCACCTTCCATCATGATCTATATCAGTCACACCCATTATCATGAGATATATCATACATAATCGAATTTTAATAAACAACCATGAACCAAAACATAATAATAATACTTGAATTCTTTCATTTCCTTCAAAATAGTAATTAAAATATTTTTTCACAAATTAGGAATAAATTTCAGGATATGAAAATATCTTTTACACTTATAATATAATTTTAAAACACCCATAATAAGTAGAATAATGTCTCTTTTTTATTTAAAACAAGAAAACATATAATGGAATCTATAAAATCAAAAAATATATGATTAAGTGAAAACCATTTTCATTGTATATATAAAAATAAAGGATTCCTTCTGATTTTTTAGAAAACATTCATGATAAAATATGTAAAAATATTTTTTAAAAAAACCATTAAATGAAATTTAAAAATTACATAATATTATCATTTATAATAAATTCATGTCTATATAAAGACATCAATTAAACAATTCTATGAATATGTACATAGAATAAAAATATTTAGAAATGAAATATTTAATGCATTTAAAAGGTTGTTTTTAGATACAATATCTTATACCTTGAGATGGACACCCTACATAAATTATTTATATTCATTAATGATAAAATTATATTAATTATTTATCCCCTTAAGAAAATTGTTAAATTTTATTTCTCCTTTTATTTTATTTATTTCCATGTGACATATACTTACATAAAGAATGGTGCTAACATTTAATGGTTTGAAAACATTCATATATTTTGTTGAAAATCAATTTAGTAAGTTGAATAAGGTGTAAGAAGATATTATAAAATAATATAAGGAATAATAATCTTGAAATAATTATCATATTTAATACTATCAATAAATTAAAATCAACTATGGAATATTCTAATGAATAATGAAATAAGCTAAAATCATTGAGACTGTATGACGTACGAACACATGAGTATATTTTTCATTTTCAAATGTGCATAAATGAAATATGGTGTGTATAATTATATATTTCATGAATTTTTATTTCTTGAAAAATATAATATTTAATATTTAAATAAATTTATATATTTAATCCATTGGTTGTGGTCCTGAAAAATGAGTCACATCGCTTTGTGAAGGTGGTAATTCACATGGACACCTTTATTAATTTTTAATGGATAGAATGGTATAGACATATGATACATAATATTTATACAGAATGATAAATATGTCATTAATATCACATATATACATTAAAAGAATATTTATAACTAACCTTGTCCAGAGGTGATGACAAATTAATTACATCATGTCACGAGACCGTAATCATCCATTCACAGAAACAATAGTTATGTTTCCAAATTGATTGTTGATAAGATGAATATAGGTTTTTTTTAAAATGAAATAATTACATATTATTATAAGTGATATTCTAATTTAATTATTTATTTATTTTTTAAGAATATTGGAATGAGGTCTAAGAAAATAAAATAAAAATTCTTAATTAAGAAAGATAACACTTCTTCAAAAAAACTCATCTGTTTTATAACTATATGATTATTATGATGGTTTTATGATACAAAATGGACACTAGGACATAATTATAGATGTATGGTATGAATATTCTATGTTATTGTATAAACCAATAGGCTTGTAATGTTTAGAGAGTAGAGGATAAGTGGTATCCTTTTATTCATGGGGGAGAGCACACAATTGGAATTTTTTACAAATATTTAAAATATATTAATGTATTTATGAGGGAAAATTGCTCAAAATGGGCCATTTAATAAGGTGGGATGATATTTGGTCTAAATATTGATATAATAATTTTTTTAAAATTTTTTAGTTAATTTAAATAATTATGTTAGTATAATACCCCAATAAATCAGTTTTAACCTTAACTGTAGTAACATATTTCTACTACTTTTACAATTCATTATGACCAAAAATATTGTTAAAATTATTACCTCATATTAATTATTGGTATTCGATGAATATAACCCAATTTATCATATTAAATTTATGTAATTTTTATATTTTATTTTAATATTAGACATAGAATGTATGATGAATAAAAGCTTTTCAAAATAATGTCTTTTTATGTATAAATGGGTTCTATACCAAATAAAAGTATAATGTTGATTCAAAAAAAAAAATTTATTATTTATAATAAAAATTAACTAATTAATATTTAAAAATAATTCAAAAATAAAATATGGATTTAGAAATACTTGAAAATAAATGTCAATTTTCAATGAAAATTAGTGTTTTTCCGCCTTCATTGGGAAATCAAACTTTCGAAAAAAATATTCAATCATTCATATAATGTTAATTGTGAAATTATAAAATCTAAAATGAATTAAATATATTTATATTAAAATGATATATTTCATAAATAATTTTTTTAAATAATAACATATATGTCAGGAAAGATCAATTTAGTTAGAAATATAGCTTTATCATTTTGACTAAAAAGTTGCCTAATATTCTTATAATGAATATAAATCTATAAAATTTATTTAATAAATATTAATAAGACATGAAAATAATTTATCATAAATATAAATACGATATTATATTCTTCCCTTTTTTGAAATTTTTTATTTATAATTTTATTCATTACACAAACAAATGTTTATATTTTCCCCCCATAAGATTTTCTGATTCCCATGATGTTTCATTAATCATTTAGTTTTAAACAAAATATTAACAAAGTGTATCCTTTTATTTTGAAAATATTTATCTTCTAAAATAGGAATTGGACTTCAAGTACCTCATAAGAAATATTTTCATCCAATTTAATTATTTCTAGGATGAAAACATGATATGTATTGGTCCAATATTTTTTTAACAACTAAAACATAAATACATCATTTAAATAAAATAAACATAGAGGAAAGGGTAATTAACAAGAAAATAATCCAATATTCTATATAATTCCCAATCATCCAATGAAATATGCAGTAAAATTTCCCTTTTTTAGAAGATGACCTTACACTTTTCCATGAAGATATTTTAATAAAAACAAGATCACCTACCTAAAAAGAATGTTCTTTCCTTCTATTATCTCTACAACATTTTTATTTAATTTGATATATCCTCATGTGTTAATAAACCATATTCACCATATAAATCATTTCATATACTATTTATTTCCCAAAAACATTCTTTCAACAACTTTATCCCAATAATGTAGTCTATAATACAACTTTTCACATAATACTTCTAAAGGATCTACATGTATTGAAGAAGGAAAAATGTTATTATAAATAAAATAAACCAACGATAGATGATGATATCAACTTATTTAAAAATCAATCGAACAATATATAAGAGTATCCTCAAATATATTATATTTACTCAATGATTTTCTATCTAATTGAGGAGTAATTGTTGTAATGAAATTTAATAAAATAGCTGATGAATTAAGAATTCATTTCCATAAATTATAGGTGAATGTAGTACAATGATTAGATAAAATTAAAATAGGGACTCTATATAATCTACTGATATTTTTATAATAATAATGGTAATGTTAACCCAAAGGAATATTATCTTAAAAGAGAAAAAATGTCCTGATTTACTTAATGAATCAATAATTAAACTATTTAAAGATAAAAACATTTCATAGAAAAATGGGTTATATTTTTCATCATACCTTCCCATATGAAATATTCATAAGGATTACTATTTTTTTCATACTAGGATAAATTTATACAATTCTCAAACAAAAGATCTTTTCAAAAATGGGGGTCACATAAAAGAAATAACATTTTTCTAAGTCATAGACTACCATTTCTATAATATTAGATGTAGGAAACATACATTTTGTGACCATTTCTTGATCTAACTTAATATTTTAAGAAAATTAAAATTTAAATGAATCCAAAAAAAATAATTGAGGGCGTTTTATTCACTGTTAATAATCAATGAATCCTCATGTAATTAAGAAAAGAATCATGTTCAAGGAATATCATTTATAATGATAAATTAAATTTATGAAAAATGCTTCAGATACTCTGTTATCCATTCCATGATTTGATATAATTGTGAATTCATAATATTTTAATTAGTAAAACCATAAAAAATTTATCGTTTAAACTATTTTTAATTGATTATAAAATTAATAATTTTATTATCATCAAATATTTCACACATTTCTTAACATAAATGATTTATTTAATTTTTTAATAAAAACTCTACAACCACCTGTTCTAGGTCAGGTGTATGATAATATTTCTCATGATGATTTAATTAATGTGATAAAAATATCCTAACCAATCAATCATTATTAAACCACAACATAACCCCTTGAATTAATAATCAAGGTAGATAAGAGAGTGTTAATTGCTTCATAGAAGCCCAAAAACATAAGGACTCACTAATCTATTTTTCAATTTCAGGAAATTTTAATCGCATTCATTTGTGCAGATGAACCAAACATATTTTTCAAGTTAAATTGTTTACTAGGCTATGTAATTGAAAAACTATTTAAAAAAATTACTATTAATATCATCTTAATATAATAAATCTAGGAATATCAATAACATTTATAGGGTTGGGCCAATTATAATACACATTAGTTTTAGAA
The DNA here is from genome assembly GCA_963277665.1 of Viscum album. Classification (NCBI taxonomy): domain Eukaryota; kingdom Viridiplantae; phylum Streptophyta; class Magnoliopsida; order Santalales; family Viscaceae; genus Viscum; species Viscum album. Next base: position 318,735,920 of record OY728145.1, on the reverse strand, counting down.
GGATCAATAGTGATGCTATCATTATTCACAATATAACCAAGGAATAAAATATATAATTTATAAAAAATATATTTAATAAATTATCCATATAAATAATTTTCTTTTATGGGTTTCAAAACTATCTTATAAGAATTTCAAAATACACATATATTTTTTTATTAAACAAAATATCATCAATAATAAAACGAAAAAATTTATCCAAATATTTATGGTAAAATATATTCATAAGATCCATGATTAGATATGTAGCGGATTTCCACATATAGGTAATAACCACAATCTCATAATTCCCAAAACAATTATAAAACATAATATTTGTGATTTCATATTCCTTTACCATCAGCTAATGGTACTCAGACTTGATATCATCCTTCTAAAAATACTAATCTCCCATGATCTGGTAAAAATATTATTAATATGATCCAATAGAAACTTATTTTTAGTTTTGATGTTATTTATTTCACTTTAATAAACATAGAGAATCAGGTAAATATCATTACTTTTAATAAATAAAATATGATTACCCCATGATGTTGTTATAAGATTAATGAAACATTTATCGAGAAAGTCCAACAAACTTATTTTCCATTCTATAGTTTTGAAATGAGATATTATATAAGGGGATTTCGATATTTGATTAGAATAAAGGACTTATTCATCAATAAACCCAACATTCTCCTAAGGTACAATTCTTTTAAACTCGTCATGAATAAAATTTGGATATTATTTCACTACCCAGAAATCATTAAACTAAATATTTTTTATATTTTAAACAACAAGATAAAGGTAACATTTGTTTCTATATCTTAATAGTTTCTCGTATTCTTGATATTTTACCAAATATATGAAATCATTTAATATAAAAACTAATAAAAATTTAAGAATATAATTTTTTTTATTTCATATCTTTCTTACCATGATAATCTTCAATCCAATTCATACAATGAATAACACAAAATTATATAGCAGGTTGAATTATAATGTTTGTAGAATAAATCCACTCACAATTATTAAAATTTAGATTTTTTTAAAATATGTTTACTTTAATAATACTCCTGGGACATTTTATGAAATATCTTAACATCTTTTCTTCATGTGAAATTTTTATTTTTCTAGTAAATTTCTCAAAAATGATGTAAATTGGAGACTATGAATCATACAAGATATAATAATAACAAAAATAAAAATGTTATATACCTACACCAATTAATATGATGGGATATTATCTTCATAAGTAGTTTCATTGAATTTCACTAAAAACTTATACTTATAGTTTTCATAATTCACCTCATTATTGTTCTTTTTTAAAATACTTCCTCAAAATTAACCATCTTACTACATTTAAATCACCTTACTATCTCTTTAACAAAAGTAGTTTTACGAGAGAAAAATAATTTTATTTTCCATCAGGATACATGTACCCAATCTTTCCATATTATAAAAACATCAAATATTTCAGATTATATTTCACATATTTCTATTTTACCTCACATATGAAAACTAAAAATTTTCTTACCTTATCTACAAATTTTTAAATGGATTTTTTTTATTTGTGTTCCAAATAGACTCATTTTTATACTTGACTTCAATAACACTTTATCATGTACACTAATTAAAAATTCTAGAAACATAAATATTTTTTCTCATAAATATTAATTTCATGGGAGGAAATATCATTTCATTGAATTTACTCTAATCTTATGTAAAACAATTTCATTTTAAAACCAAATTCCTAGAAGTTATTTTATTCATACCATGAAAATCGAGTAAAGTTTTCTTCATAAACTTCCACTGAATCATTATCCTTCCACATATATTCTAATATTTTGTCATCCATCCTATGTTGAAAAATGTTATAAAAATATTTATAAATAGAAAGATTCTTAAATTTATACCATTTCATGGTATAATTATCTTCTTTATATAATGTATTCTTAACCATTTTCCACAATTGATCGAATTTTCATTCAAAATAGGAAATAGAAAAATTAATAATTCATGATAAAAAAAAACCATAACATCGAATATATTTTATTTATATCTAATATATACCTCACCTACCACTAGGTCAGAATATCCACTAAATTATGGATTTTGAGGTATCATAATATTATCCACCACTCATTTTTTTGTATATGGTTGATCTGGTAGGTCTCTAGAATGGACACCACTAATATTTATAGTTTGCATCCAATAATATGTATTAACAAAAATCTTCATAGTTTTAATTTTATACTTTCTAGGTTTCATATTTGGAAGAATATTTCCATCACGAGGACTTCATATATCAGCTTCCATGTTTCATCTATTGAAAAATATTTTGAATAAAGATCGTTTAAATGTGAAAATTGGGTAATATTAAAATTATATATAATGAATAACATATATAAGGATCTATTAAGGTTATTTACTTAAATTACCTAAATATCTATTTTTTAATCTTCTATTTAATATAATCTATAAGGAACTGAACATAAATAGTAAGAAAATTATATCATTAGAAAAGAAGTAATTTTTTTTACATTTATGAAGATATTTAATGCTTATAATTTCCAATAATTATGTAATCACCCTCACATAAATAAATATTTAAGCAAAAATTGGGCACTAGAACTCAATATCCATTTTTCTTATAAGACAAAAATTTGATGACATAAAAAGTTTCTTTTTTAATGCATATCTTTAAAATTTTCATCATGACCTTATCCTTGTCCCAAATCACCCATAAAACCATTTCAATTGAATTTTAATGTGAATATTGAGAATGAAAATATCATTAAGGGATATATAAGAAAAGACACTCATTAGTAAATGAATATCTATAACATTATCCATTTATAATTTAAACGTTGAGCTGAAAATAAGCATTTTCACCTAAAAATCTACTTCTCTACAAAAATAATTTCATAAACAATTTCATAAAAAATCCTAACATACTAATTAAATCTAAAAAAAATTAAATTATGTAAATCCCAAGAAATAATTCCCACAAAGTTATTAATTTCATCCTTAAGAAGTACCAAATACTTTCCTTTAATCAGATGCTCTTTAGATTACCTTGTTAAATCAAAATATATTCATAAAACCCCATTTAAAACATAGATTAATCATGTATGTTACATGGGGAACCATTTACATATCAATACTGTAACACCCCACTATGTTACCGTATATTTCTCTTTAAATACATTTTTTTAATTCTTACAATACACCCAAACATGAATTTCAATAAAGCAGGATATAAAAAATATTATTTAAAATTGACCATTACAACATAGTAGTAAAAATAAGAGGCATTAATAAGAATAATAAAATTTTATGAAATATTTATTATGTTTTTATTTAATTTAAACTAATTTATAAATAATTAAAAAAATCAGTAATGCCATTTTTTTTCAAAAAAGTTTTCATTGATTTATGTAATAAAATATTTTAATTAATTTAATCCCATAATAGATAATTTATTTTATAAATATGATATAAATTTTAAAATTAACATATCAAAATTATTTTATACTTGAATATTTATGAAATGAATGATTTTACAGTATATAGTGAGAAATACTAATTTTTATTGAAAACCATATTTTTATTACAAGCATTTAAAAAGTTAAATTATGTTTCAAATTTTTTTTCAAAGTTAAATAAGTTCATTTATGTTATTATTAATCTAATTAAGATCATTTAAAAAAATTTAGGAAGATTTTTGGTATAATGTTTTTTTATACATAAGAAATTGTTTTTATGGAAAACTGTTTATCATTATGTTTTAGTGGTTTAATTTTAAATTAAATTTTGACACTTATATGAATTAAATTTGATAAAATGTATTAAATATTTCAAATCATAATAATTAATTTAATAAAATAGTTAAAACATAATTTTTTTATCTTGATGAATAGACACCATAGTAAATATTGGTCACAATGTTAAAAGAGGTGCAAATGGGTTTAAACATTGGGGTAAAACATTATAATATATAAAAGACGTGAATTTACCTTCTTGGATGAGTTCTATTTGATAAAATTTATTCCATATTAGTTGAGTATTTTATTTCAAATGTATCTTCTTGATTTTGTAGACCTAGATCGACTATTGTGAAGTTAATTTTTAGTTTATTGAAATTATAAACTATTTTTTGGTCCTTGCATTTAATGGAATGGTTGTAAGATTCCATTAATTTTATGTTATTTATAACGTTTAAATAATCATAATTTTTTTATTATTTAACTAAAACTATTCATGTAATCTAATTTATTACTCTATTTCTTGGTCAAATCTGTTTTACTATGAAATGATGTATTTTCTTAAAAGAAATATTTCATGTGTTTTTCATTATTATATTAAAAGTATTTTCTATCACCTATATAAATTTAATATAATTAAATAGATTAAAAATTTGCAATAATTGTTCTTAAGTCAGTTATTGTTCATTTTTTATTTCATATAATTATGTTATCATGGTAAAAATTTGAGTTGTCATGGTCAATGTTAAAATCAGTTCAAAGTTGTTTATCTATGAGTTAAGTCTTAAAATAAATCCAATACATGTACAAATGATATTGTTTGAGATTATTTAGAACCTTTAAAATATTATATTCTAATTTTCAGTGAATTTTTTCCACATTGCATCTTCATGATATTTATATTATTTATCATTTTAATAATTCCTTTTGTATCCTTATCATCCCTAATAATAGGACACCACATTTCCTCACTTATACACACATCATGAGACTTCTATCTCAGAGAATACCAAACATAATACCTTACTATATTTCTAACCCACTACCTATATCTTCTCATAATTGAAAAATATCATCCTTTCAAGGCTTATGGTTCAAGACAAAATATGATTCTCGACATAGTGGTATAATTATCAACTATATACTTTCAACTTAATTTCTTATTACACATTCAATAAATCAATGGTATAAATTATAAATTAATTAGTTAGTTGTATTAAAATTTGAAAATTAAAAGTATGATTTTGTAAAAATGATTATCCAGATTAATTTTATTATACTAAAAATGAAAACATAACTCATCCATAAGTAAAACTTATCATTTCCACATAAATATATAATTCATTGTAATATCCACATTAATTATTTGATTATAAATAAGGAAACAATATTAATAATAGATATTTATGATACCATAATGGATCTATAATGAGTAAATATTATATATCTTTCTTTTATTACTTTTATTAGAAACTAAAAACAACAATCGTGCGTTCGTAGGGATTAAATTCTACATGAATAGTGTAAATCTTTTTTTTCAATATATAGATTTTATAGATGAATATAGACATATGTAAAATTAATTTATATTATATTTATATCATGAATAAAATAATTTATATTATTTAACCATGTTCAATGTTCATGGACTAGAAATTCCAAACAGAAACACTCTTAATAAATTAAATGGTTAACACTAGGAAACAATGATTTTAATAAATATTTATTATTAAATGGGGGTCTAAATTTGATAAGTAGATAATATATGAAATAATTAGTTAGTAAATGAATTTTCAAATAATATTAATAAATTTTACTTTTTCAAAATATTTTTTAGATCACATTTAATTGGTTCAAACTTAACGTAAGTATTTTATTATCCAATCTCATTGTTTTTTATGATTGTTTATAATTAAGTTTATTATAATTAAATTTAATGATTTAATTATCAAAAATATGTTTAATTTTATTATACTATAGTTATGTAAAATGGTTTCATATTTTAATTTCATTTTCCTCCAATTATGTACTCCATAGACTAAATGATCATTTTTAAGGAAAATTGATGTTATTTCTATCTTCAGTCAGAAATCCTCTTCCATAGATATCAGTGTATATTGAAACAAAATTCAAGAATATTTTTTTTCTAATATAAGATTTTTTAAAGAAATTTTTACCCATGATATACTTTTTTTAAAATTCTTAAAAAGACACTTCTCTCCATTTTCTAAAAGAGGTACTTGGGTTATTTTATCGAAATTCTAAATGGAATCATTATTTTAACATGCATTTCATGAACTAAATTCCCCGCCTTAATGAAAAATAATTGAATTGAAGATTCATTCTCTTATTTAGAATATTTCTTTCAATGAATTTATCTTCTTTAAAATGTGGGAAAATTTTCAATTTCAAATATATGATATCATTATTAAGAGGGTATTTTCTTGAAGAAATTCTCTAAATAATATTTTAATGGATTATTTCATTTAAAATTATATCCTTTGGTATGAAATATGATTTAAAAGGTTTAAAATATAATGATTGGATAATTATTCCTTATGTAGGTGTTTTATGACAATGATGGTGAGAAATTAATGAAACCCTTTTATTTTTGTTCTTTTTTCTCAGATGAAATAATGAAATGTTAGTGAAAACAATTTATTTTACATGGTGGTTGATATGATGTTATTATGAATGTGATATAATATTATGGGACACATATGTATGATTTTAATTATGTTATGGGTGGGATCATGATTATATATCCCTACAATGAATTGGGTAATGATATATATCTCATGAGATAAAAAAACTAGAATAGATAGTGGGACCAATACATTAATGGACTTTTTCTACAATGATATTATTGGGAGTTAACATTGGATAAGGATAATATAGAATTTTGGGTGAACATAATGCACTATTATAGTCGTTAAAGTGATCCATATGTAAGGAAATTATTTTCATAGATTAATTTTTTCTATAAACATATATCTAATTCTTGTGTTATTCTCCCGCAGATTATGTTATTTTATTATTTTCTGATTAATTATTTATGATCTTTCAAGATTACTTCCAAGATTAAATAATATAATTTATGATATGTTGGGTATGGATTTTAAAATATTTAAATAATGTTATCATACCATTATTCTCATGTTATGTTTATGTGATCATTGATATCTATAATATTAACCCTTATTGATCATTTTTATTAGATTTTATCATGTTTTCATTTCCCAGGTTATAGGAAATGTTTTAATTGTTAAATATATAAGAAGGATTCTAGTTATTAATACACTATCTTTGATATATATAATATTTAACCTTATTGAACATTTTTTTATAATTTATTCTTAGGATTTCATTCTCAAGGTTATGAAAAAAGGTTCTAGGTTTAATATCTCTATAAAGGATTTAAGATTTAAATAATCTAGTGAGAAATGATTTAGACATCTTATGAACTATTTTTTATTTATCATAGCTTTAAAAGACACAAAAAATTCATGATTTTGGTTTAGATTGTAATTATATGGAATGAATATTCATCAAATGAGATGCAATATTTATCATTGAAAATCATTGGTCTCTATATCTCTTAAAATCACTACTAAAAATGTAGTAAATATCCTGGTAACTTCAAAAAATACTTTTAGAAAACATAACTGGATAAATATATACCTTTGCACATGGAATAATTGTGATACATCCTTCTGACTCATAACCATGATCTAAATCAATCTCACCAATCATCACGATATATATTGGTCTTAACCATAATTGTGGACTATATCCAGTTAACCCATCATCATAATCAATTATCCTGAACCATAATATAATAATAGGAACTAAAATATTTCATTACCATTATCATAATCATTAAAATATTCTTTTCTAATATATAAAAAACATTTAGAGGTATCAAAATATCCAATTTATTTAAAACCATTTTGTGAAAATACCCATATTTAAATGGATGGATGTTTTTTTCTTTTAAGAAAATAAGAAACATTATATGGATGTTATATGATTTATTTAAAAATCTACTAATATGAATGTCCAAATTCATGGGACCAAATCATTGTATACCTTCCATTGTGAGACTAAGGTATTGTAATTGTCCAGAGAGGGTTCCTAGGAATTTTGGAGGTTAAGTGGCTAGATGAGAGGGCCACCAATTTTTTAATTATTGTGAGGAGGATACATTTTATATTTCATAGGGTAGGTGACTATAACATTGAGATAATGGTTACACCATAGTTATTTTACGGATTCACATCCATATTCAGAAGGATCATGGCGTGGCCCAACGACTATGGCATGGGGTCCAGAGAGGAAGGGTTTTAAAGAGAATTGTTTTGTGGGTAGATTCACCATGGTTTTTGTATGTGGTATATGACCTTCATTAGTGGTTTAGTTATACAATGTAGATATAGTACTCTATGAAATATGTTTTTCTAGAGGTTCTACAATTTGAATGGGAAGCTGCACCAAGGGGCGTAGGATATTATGTATCCACGGTATTGGAAAATAGATTTCCAGAAAGTGCTTTTAAACGGTGATGTGGACCCTCACCTAATTATATAGGATATACTCTCTATATTGAATAATGGATCTTAGATTCAGATTTAACTAGGGTTTAAGTAAATATCTCATTTCACTGTGTTGTAGTCATTTTATTTTTCAACAGTGTTATGGCATGGCCTTTTTGGTTGTGTTGTGGTTTCCTAAAAACAAGAATTATTATAAATACTTATAAGGCCCTAGAACCTAATTGTTTCCTAACTTATCTCTCTATCCAAAGGCACTGAATATTTGTTATAATGTATTTGAATTCACTTTCAATATTTATAAGTCACTGAATTCTTGAGATCGATATGTGGTTGTTTGAGTTGAGTTTTTATGAGTTTCTTATATTTATTCTTCTATTTAATATCATTTTCTTTCCATTATTATTTATATACAATGATGATTGATCTCCGTTATTCTAATTGAGTTTCATTTTTTGTTTTCAACGTAAAAATGGTTTGAAATCCATGGAGGGATGCAATTTTCTTTTAGGAATTGTGATAAAAAATGTTGTTTTTGATCTTTTCCCACTGATGAATGTTGAAAATTTGATGTATGAGATTAATTTCATGTGTCTTTTTAACATGAAATTTGTAATATATCATGATTTAGTTTTTTTGGGTGTGTTTTAATTGACCTATTAGTTGATATAAAAGAATAAATAATAATTTTTTTATAGGTTTCAATCATTTGTGTTTATCCAGCATGATTATTGGACTCCTCATATTTTAGTATATAATGCAATATCTATGTTCTATTGTTCAACATTTTTGTTATTCTTGGATTAGAATATCTTTCATGATGAAATTGGTAAATAATTTGAAGTTATTTTATTGGTTGTTTATTCATTGACTAAAAGAGGCATGTTTAATGAAACCATTATTCTTATAATTTTATGTAACCCAAATTACAATTCAGTTAATCTTTAAATTAAATATGTTCATTCCTCTGTTAGTTGACGTGGCTAAAGAACATGACCCTAAAAATTTTTTGGATGAGAATAATAATTATTGGCATGTTAATGAGTGTTTTATCTTCTTTATGTGTGTTAAAACTAGGATCGTATGATAGATATTATGATTAAATAATTTTATAGATTATTGTATATAATGGAATAGTTTACATATAGTAGTAACGTATTAAAAATTATTCATTTAAATAATGATATAATAAAAATGAGATTTTTATAAATATAATTTCTTAGGGTTGGACATTGTTTGTAAAGGCTATTTTCCTTATGTTAGGGGTTGTGAGATCCCACTTTAATGTGAACAATGAATTCCTTCTTTTTAGGGCCATGTTTTTGAATTGACTATGTTTGTTAATTTAGGCTTTCTTTATGCAGTACACATGGGCCCTTCTATGTGATTTTAGTGTAGATATGATGTATGATGATATATGGGCTGGGATGCATGAGTTTATGGCTACATTTGACTCATATGACCGAAAGATGAATGATGATATGCTTGATAGTGTCAGGAACCACACATAGATGATTAAATGGTTCATATATGTGATTATAGGATGTTATTCCAAATGTAGGGAATATTTTTATTGAATATATTTACTTTTCTAGATTACCATGTTTCTTGTTTTTTCATTTTCATTTTCCCACTACTTGAGGCTGCTGGATGTGCTCGATTATTCATCTCGTGTTGGTTTATCAGAAAATTTACCATAGTACCCGTAATTATTGAATAGTAATAATGTTTAATTAATGATTTAACACACAGTTTTTTTGGTTGTTAGGATTAAATATTTAATTTTAGAAAAGGATTAAGACATTATTGGATTATGCTAGGAGGGAATTGAGTACACTTGAGTATAATAATGCAATAATTTTTAAATACTGATTAATTTAATTTCATTATAATAATATTAATTAATTGTTAATGAATTAATGAACATGAACTATAATAAAAAGTTCAAGATATAATTTAATGTAATTATTCAAAACTCCTTTTCTTTTAACAAATATCTATTTCCAAACACTATAAGGTTTCTGAGTGATGATAGATAAGGTTGAGCCAAGGACTAGGTTATGAACATAGTATGTTTTTTATCATTATTATACCATGTACCTTATGTGATTTAATATGATACCCTACCCATTTTTTTAGGTATACTAACACAATTTTAAAAATTTAGGAGTGTTTCCCCAACATATATGTGAGTGAGGGATGGATGCCAGACTACCCCATCATGCTCTGCTCACTTATCATTGTAATATTATTTGGTAGTCTTCATAGTGGTTAGATTCCCTTATATTTATGTATTGGGATGTAATATCTTGTGGTTATATATCACCGATGTATATATATATATAACATCCTAAATATTATTATAGTTAGGAAGTCTATGGGATTTGATGGCTCAATGTGCATTTCTCAGTTCAAGGGATAATGTGTCTTGGGTTATTATATGCAATTTGAAATATATGAAATATAAGATGTGGTGGATCCTATAATCTAATCTATTAATATATATGTGTGTGTGTGTCTTGTTGGATGATATTATTTGATTCATGACATTAATGTTATGATAGTTATTCCATTTGTGTTTGGGACATCTTCTTATGGAGATAGTTGGCTCAGGGCATACAGTATTGGGGAAGAGCAGAAAACCAGCAGGGAAGCATTAGTTGGGTATTACTATTGGTTTATTAGTATATTATATGATTTATTGTATGATATTGATGGTGAGGGATAACCATAGAGAGGCTAATAAATTGGTGTACCTATTTAGCGGAAAAGTTTGTTTTACTAGTTTTGCTCTAGTATTTAGTATTCTATCTATATCCTTTGCATTAGGGATTCCGAGGAGGATCATACTAAGAATATATTCTAATCTCACCCTATATATAAGATGGATTTTTCCCATCATGATCATTTTTGATATTGGGATGGATATTTTTAGTTCACGGTGTTGTATTAGTTGTATGAGCTTTATGGTCACTAATGATTTTAACATTTTGGTACTTATAGTTTCTATTATAGTAGTTTTATTGGTGTATTTTTTTATAAGATTGATTATGGTATTTATTTTATCTATACATGTACTATTTTTGATGTATATGTCATATCCTTCTCTTCCAAATGTTATATTAGAGTGTAATGCCTCCCATTTGTATATTAATTATACCATTAGTGCTTGTTTCCAACCCTTGTTATATTAGATGATAGATTCAATCAATCACTATTCTCATTCTATAATTGTTGTCATAGGAGGTGTACCCTTTAGGGTAAGGATGTCATTAAAGTGTGATATCAGTGGTATAGGTTGAGGTTTTAAATGGAGTTTAAGGTTATGCACATGTGAGGATTGTATGGGTTGGTTGGTCAATGATTTCATCTATGTTTAGTAAGAGATGAAAATTAGGGCCAATCATTGAGGCACATGTATATATCGCCATTTTGATTTGATTCATGATCCTTTATGTTTACTGAGACTTCTATGTATGTGATACTCATTCAAGGATAGAGACGAAGAAAAGGATCATGCGTAATTATTCCATGGAGCTCTGTTTGAAATGTGTAAACATTATGATAGTTCAAACATTAATGAAAATAAATAAATAAATAAATAATGGTAAACTAATATATGTTATAGATGTTGGATCTATAACTATTTTTGCTTTTAATGTTATGGTTTCTTGTCAATGTATTCATTAACTTCATGCTATGTCTAATAGGATGGTCTGGAATATCACCTTAATCTAATTGTTCAAAACGACGACACAAAGAAGAGGAAACTCTAAGGGTTTCATTGTTAGAGTCTATAGATATATCAGCGTTCCATTTTAGAACCACTCATAGAAAACATTTTGATGTATGTTGAGACAAATTTAAATTTTATCCATTCTCATATGGAGTATTCTGTTATATTGGAAATAAGTCTCTTTCATAGAGAAGTGATGAAATACTAAATCATGTTCCTTGGGGATCATGAGGAGTCAATGGTCTCATGGACGAATTTTAGGGACTAGTTTTGAGTAAATTTTATTTCCTCCACTGTGAATGTGGATAGAGAAAAATAACTTCGTGCCCTTTATTATGGGTGTTCCAGCATATGGGAGCTTAGAATTTGTTTTAGGATGCTTTCCCTATATGAATCAGAAAAATTTCTAAAATAGGAGGTTAGGTGTAAAACAAAATTAGAGTATTTTAAACCAGTAATTTAACACCATGTCACCCTATATATATTTCTAACATATCTCGAGATAATGGAAATAATTATGGTTATTGAAATTACATTCTCTAGAACTATGTTGTCAAAATATTGTGGTTGTCAAATTCTTCATCAACCAGTGCATTGGATGGGGGTTCCCATTTTCCTAGATATAGGAACTTAGAAAGTCGTGGGTCATTCCCATCACTCGTCATATAATTTATACAGTGTAAGAACCTCATATTCCTTTTGTATGGTATAATATGATTTAATGTCTTTTGGAGGAAGAGGACATAATTGAAGCGAGTTATTAAACTTTCTGTGTAAGAAGAATGAACTAAAAAATATGCTTATTTTTCCTCCAATGAGGCATTTTCATCTGAGTCAGGAGTAACATGATGCACTATATTAGGATCAATAGAGGGGAGAAGGGGAAAAAGATGAAATCCTCGAGTTACTCCTTATCCTCAATGAGTATAGAATTAATATGGATGTGTTCATTATTTGGGTTATAGGGGAAAGATACAAGGTTATTGGAATACACATGCTCTAGGGTTTCTAGAACCCGGTGAGCAAGATATCATTCGACGTACACATTTTCTTATTTTCTATATGGGTTCATGATTTATGGATTCATGATCTATAAATTATAACATGTAACAAGAAAATTAAATTCATTGGGATTTTAGGTGTAGAGACTTCCATTTACCTTGTAGTTGAATATAATGGTTAGAGGATAATATTATATGTAAGGTCTAAAAAGATATTTTGATATACATTTATAGAATCATCGATCATGGAGAGACTTATTATATTTGTTGATGCTTTTGTATGAAATCATCCATATCATAAAATAAATGTCTTCCGTGTTGATATTGGTAATTTCAATATAAGACATGTTGCGTTAGATAATTCTTATGTTGAGTATCTAATGTTTGTTGGTAATAGACACCCAAATATTGGCTAGAGGTGTGTTCCATACTTGTATTCCTTGATGGATGAGGTGATGAAATGTTTTTTGTGGTTGTGGATGTATACCAATTTACCTTTCCAAATAAGGTTATAAAATTACACCCATGATGGGAGATCTTGATTAGGATTGAGCTTCGACCAAATAGTTCTCCAATTTTAATTTCATCATAATTGATGGATAATTATGTGTTGAAAGATCTACATGCATAGTTTGATGATCTTTTATAGATTTGTTATGATCATCCATGTGTGTCACCTTGGGGTGCACCTGGTATTTTGTGCGGACATTCATTGTTAGATTGAGATTTGTATCCATTATCATAACTCTAATTATGTTAAAATAAATAATGAATTTCCCTTTTTGAAAATTGATGATTTTTTTGATCGTCTGAAAAAAATTGTTTTTCAAGATAGATCCATGGTCAAGATACCATCATATCCTTGTGATGGATTTGGATATTCCAAAATCCACTTTGAGATGTATTCATGGGAATTCTGAGTTCTTTGAAATATATTTTTTGTTGTAAAAAACACTACAAACATGTTCAGGCATTTAATGAAAACTATGTTTAGAGAGTTCCTGGCTTGGTTCATGGTGGTTTTTATCAACAACAACATTATGTAATATGTATATGAGGAATAGAATGTATAGAAACTATGTGCCATTTTGGGTGTTTTCATCATGTGCTTCTCTTTGAGATGTTATCAAAGTGTGATTTCTAGGCTCAGAAATTTTATTAGCTGTGGCATGTGGTGTCTTTGAAATGTAATACTCTAGATCCATTAATAATAGAGGGAAATGTTTCTTGGGAGTCCACCAATATTTTTTGATAGTGGTGAATAATTTCCACGGACCTGTGGGATATATAATGAGTTTATTAGCTGATTTATATGGGGTTTTGACTCATATATTAGATTTCAGTAGAAATGATCACTCATTCTCATGTACTGACCATTTTAATGGAGCTTTTGAGTACTTAATGGAGTAATTTTTCAAGTATCTATTCCTTAGTTTTCTAGTATTGGGATTCTAGTTATTTATTTTATGTGAAACTTTACATATTTGGTAGTTTTATGTTATGATTCATTAAATATCATTTTTTTATTGGAATTGGATGTTATTAACCATTTGTGTAACTATTCCACCCATGATCCTGAGGATTCAGTAGTTGTGTTTCCCTTGAAGTTGTGGATAAATTACATCATCGGTGAGAGTTTTGTGGGTTTTACTAATCATAAGTGAGTGAGGTATGTATTATCATTGTGTGACATAATGATTTTATAGTGATAGTGGATGTAATACTTATAGGATTTCAATTTCATTATTTCCTATACAATAGGAATTGGAAATGATGTTGATGATGAACTGAGCAGGAACTCACATAGTGATTCCATGAAAGAATCAACAGATCCTTTAATATTAATAGAAGAGTTCTCAATGATGCATCTTGTTATGGGAGAGGTTGGATTTTTAGGTTATATAAAATAGATTAACGTTCTGGAATCATTGTTTTTGTAGGTGTAGGAGTCCCATCTAGGGGATTCTATTGGAGACGTCAGGAGAGACCAAATGTTTTATGCCTCTGATGGTTAGTATGAGGATAATGAGAATGAGGTGTTGTATTCAAGAAGGATTATCACCCCTTTGGAGTTTTTTGAGAATAGTATACATGTGTTTCATTACTCAACCTTGGTATTACATCTTTGTCTGATAAATATGTACTGAGCTCTGAAAGTGTAATTTGTTTGGCCATAGTTCAAGCGTGCAGGTTTAGAGTATGTGACCCGGTGCTAGTCTTCCATAAGGTGAAGGGATAGAACATGTTACTTGTGGTTTTCTAAAGTTTTTATATGTTCCCTAGTATAAGTTTTAGGAAATATAAATAGATTTATTTAAAAGTTTAAATAGAGATTGGGGAGTATATTATTTTATATGGGAAATTGTAGATTGTTTTCAAGAATCATCACATATTATAGTAATCAAAGAGTCGATAGGAGTATATGTTTTATTAATAGAAAATATAGAGTAGGTGTCTGTAATAGACTATGTTTTTATGAATTATTATCTATAGAATAAATTAAAATTTTCTTGATATTGTATATTGCACAAAACACCATGTTAAAATTACGACACACGCAATAGTTGGTTTACTTATGTTACACACAACATTGAGTTTTAACAAGAAAAAGATATATTATTAATATAATGATTAAAATTCATTCATTATAACCTATATGTTAAAATAAATGATATTAATTAAAATAATTACTTTAAAAATATAAATTATAATTTTTTTATATAATGGATGCATATTGATAAAAGGTACTAAATTTTAAATAAAGTCTTTAGAAGTATCAAAAATACTATTGTTTTTTTTAATTTAATATAATTATATTTTCAAACTTTTAGACAATCAATTTGATGAATTAAATTTCAAATTTTTAATCATCTTCTCAAAATTATATTAGTGTGATAATTTTGGATTTTTTTGGAAATTTTTATATTTTGATAGAACGTTCAAAATTATGACTTTCTATTAAAAATTTCTATTTAGTTTGATTTATTTTTGTAGATAAATTGTAATATAAATTGGGTTTTAAAGTAAACATAAACATGGTTATATCCATTTAACCTATTTAGTTCATTTTAAATAATTTCATATTGAAATTCGATATAAAAATATTATAATCATTTGAGTGTTTTCACTTTATGAACTCGTTATCTCATTATGCCTGTAAGATTAATATTTGAAAAAAATGTTCCACTTATATGAAAGGAATTTGTAAAACATGATTAATAATTTTGAATCTCACAAATTTATGTTATCTAATATGTTAAAAATAATTTTGTTTACCGATGTAAATTTTAAAAACAGTTGAAATTATTTACCATGGTAATGGTAAAATGGTTTTATGAGGGTGTCAAACAAAAATGATAATGACTAATGATAACCCAAAATATGTAAAAAACTATTGTATAACCATATTTATACCATATAAATTATAATATTCTCAAAGTAAAATTATTGAAGCCATTTAACATTAAAATAATTGGTGGAATTATCGCTTTCAAAAACATACAACAATGTTGTTCACCTCAATTATAAAAGGCATCCCCTCACTTGTCTTCCTAACACCTTAAAAACATTTTTTCAGCCATTAACTACCGAAAAAACATTTTAAATTATGACCTATAATTCCGAATACCTTATTCTTGAAAAAAAATAAAACAAGGTTGGTTTTTAGTGCAAAACTATGCATTATACCTAAAAAATAGGTAATCTTCATCAATGATCATTTCTGTTTTATTTATTCCTCCACCCAATTAAATTATCATTATACCAACATTATATATTAAAATCAATATAATCCATATATTAATAAGATTTTATATAATGTTAATGACCTAGAACCATCCCCACATCCATTAAATGGGTTACGAAATCATCATACGTGTGTATGGAGGACAACCCCATCAGAAGCAGATGTAATTCATTTTTTCCATTACCAACTATCATGGTTAGACATAATGATGTATTTATTATATATATGTGATATTTATGATATTATTATGGTTCTAAAATTATTATATCACACATTACATCACGATTTCCCTTATTTTAGAATGTGATAACGTCGCTGGTGTGTACAGAGGACTACAACCTCACGAAGTTATGGGATTCATTCAAGCATTAAAAGGAATTTATTAAGGAAATGTTTAATATACATATATTACGTAATTTAAATAAAAATTATTCCATAATGATAATATACCATTTAAATTTATTTATTTTTATTTATCATGAAAATGGAAATAGTAACCATGCGTATGTATGATTTATCATCAACATGAATAGTGTATTTAGTTCTCTATCACTAAATTTTATAGATTACAATTAATAAATATATAATAAATATATATGATATTAATATATATTTTAAAATTCTGGATATGATGAATGCCTGATCAAATTAATGGGACCATCAATAACAAATGAAAACATATTTAAAAAAGTAGTTATTAAACAAAATGTTACTTTAACATGAAATTGTTAATAAATGGGTAATAAAAACTCATAATAAAATCATATATGGTAGGATATATATACTATTTTCTAATTGATTAATTTATAACAAACTTATATTTATTAGAAAAGAGTTTTGAAAGTATACAATAGATGTTAACACATAAGGTAAGGGATTTTTGTCTCATGTTTTACTTATATGAGACACATGTCATATTCACCACCTCTTTATTTTATGTGATTTAAAAACATATATAAATGTTTTTAATGATTATTATAAAAAACAATATTGGTAGTTAAATATACATGTATAGATATCTCTTTCATAGTGGTTTTGATTCAAAAGATATGAATTAAGTATGTATTTTTCTTACCATTTCGCTTCATTGAGCAGTACATTATGTTATGTATCTATATTCCTCACAAACGTGCATATACATCAACTTTGACCAACAATATCCTGTATTTATTAATAATAATTATATTCAAAGTTCCATTTTGGTTTATTAATTCATGGGTTTTATGATTCAACGTTACCTAACCTGTAATGATTTATGTTAAAATATGATCGTTTATTGGGATTGTTTATGATTATATTTGTAATGATAAAATATTATGATCTATATATAAATATAGAAATTAAATTTCTTCTAAAATATTTAATAATTTTATTTTCATGTAATCGTACCATTTTCCACTGATTGTTACATAAAATAATTGAGAAAATATTCTCATGAAAATCAAACATTATTTCCCTCCTTAGTCAAAACACAGGTTTCTTCTAACACCATGAATTATAAAAATATTTTAAAAAAATGTTTAAAAATTCAATAATTATTTTTAAACTTAAATAATTATGATTTATTAATATTTTATAAATTTTTTAAAGGTAATCTTTAATTCTTTTTCCAAACTATTTACTTTTAGATCTTAAATTGTTTTGAACAGAATCATTTTTTTAACTTGTATGGAATGAATAAAATTTCACATTCTAAAGACCATTATTTTATTTTAAATTTCTGTTGTATGTATTCACTAATATTTTCAAATAAAAAAAATATACCACCCCTAGCTTCCACGGTACGCTTCTCTTTGATTAATATAGTAGCGTGTGTGGTATGCAACTTCGAGTTCTAACACACACCGCAACCAATCAAACTAGCCGTTATGAATAGTAATACACAACATTTAAATTTTATACATTTTATATTTCAAAATGGACTTCATTTTTTGGATTCGGAATATCTAAATTATCTTAGGGTGAAGTTTTGGTATTTTTCTGAGAACATTCAATTTTTTATGAAAATTGAAACTTACTAAATTTTAATTAAAAACAACTTTTTTAATCGAAATATTTAATAGTGATAAATTATGAATTTTAGTGATTTAAAAGTATATTTAGAATATTGTTTTACCATTTAATACAATTTTTGTCATTGGATGTAATTTCACATTTAAACAGGACATAACCAAGTGCCAATATTATAATAATTATCATTTCTTAAAAACACGCTTTTTGTTTTGACAACGGGAATTAATTTTAAATTAATTTCTTCCACTTTTGTGTTTTGAATTTAGAAAAATAGATTCCATATTTATAATCTTGAGGTTCAAATTGTGTAAATATGTAACTTTTATTTTTATACATTTTGAATAATTACTTCAATAAATATTTAATTTACTATGGTTAAAGGGTAAATCCGATAAATAAGGGTAACCCAAAAATATTATAATAACAATAAATTTTGCTAAAACGTGTTCTAACCCTATTTTTTGATATATTTCCGACCATGGGCATATTTTGGTTGATTTTGGGACCCCATGGATCTACTTGTAAGTGATAATGACACTTTATATAAATTAAGTTAAAGTAAATACAAAAATGATGTAAGCTTATATCTTTTAGAAAAACAATTTTTATGTAGGGTTATATGTGTTGTATTTTCTAAAATAAATATTCATTATAAATCAAAAACTATTTTATACATAATGGTATTTTATATATAATTTTTAGACATTGAAAAATTAAATTTATTTATAATACAATAATTATGAAATATTTTCCTTATTAATGAACGAATCAAACAATTAGTATTATAAATGTTAAAATAAATATAATTTTAATGTTTTGATCCCATACAATAATTTTATTTTTTAATATTACATGTTAGTATTTCTTAAATTAATTTGGTTCGAATTAATAAAGTTTTTATGACTTTAAAATAAATCAATAATTAAATATTGTCAAAAATGACATAAATGAGGTTTTAAAACAAATATTATATTATTAATTGATATTATATTCCTAAAAATATGACTCACGGAAAAAGGAATTATATAATTATATTTGTATTATTAATGGACTACTTGGTGGTATCTTGGAAGTATATAGTATGTTTATTAACCATATAATATAAAAATATAAAGTGACATGGTAAATGTGAAACTATTTAACTAAGAGTTAAATATAAATGATAAGGTTTATATATTCACCCAAACCTGTCTAAAATATATTGGGTGAAAGTATTTCGACCCATAACCTCCTTATACCTTTAATAATCCACATTGGAGCCATTATAAAGAGAATATGAATTTATTATAAATTAATAATTTAAGTTTTTCCTAAAGAGCCCCTCCTCCCCTTATAAAAGGACACCACTTCTAACCAATTCATCACAACTTCAAATCCATTTGGATCGGCCAAAACCGGCCCAAATATTCGTTCAACTTCCCCCAATTTATCCTCGAGGCTTTATGTTGATCATAAATCATACCTAAGGAGCCATTTTGATCAAATAAAAAGGAAGAACATGAAGAAGAGGTAATGTTTTCACCACCCTTTTTCATGTTCCTTTCTTCTTCAACTTCTTCATTATTTGTTGTTTCCATTCTAAAATAATAACTCTAGTATCTTATATATACATTGATGTTATTATAAATATGGTACAACCATATTCAGTATTCAATCCATCCTTTGAATGACATGTCACCATACGTGCGTACGTACCGCCTACCATCTCCACGTCGTGGTGTAATTGTTATTCAATACATTATTATTTGGATGGGTATAATAATGATGTGTAATTCATGTATATAATAAATATAACATGATAATCATTTTTTATATATTATATACAATCAAATTATATATTATTTTAATATCAGAAGAATGATATTGCCGCTCGTGCGTACGTATGGACTACCGTCTCCACGAACGCGATGAGATTCATTCCCCATCATATCCATGAAATTATAACTCTCATTTGATGATTAAAAATAATGTAAAAGGAATTGATATCATTCTCTATATGAATACGATACAACCTATCCCTATCAAAAATAACTTATGTTACAAAATATATAAAAGAAAACGAGTAAGTTAACACCTAAAACGACGATTATACTAACAAAGCAATTTTAAAAGATCATATGTGATATCGTATTAATGTATATGATTATTGTATAATTTAGTAACAATTATTTCACCATTATACAATAGGTTAACCGACCCTCAACCAAGGAAAAGTACACGGTAAGGGTTTATTTCAGAATCTCTTCATTATCTGAGGTTGTTTATACATAATTATCTACTAGGACCTCTTTATCATCCACATCCATGTTTCATAAAAATGCATTTCAATACATTCTTAGTATTTTACAGAATATGGGTTAAAGTCATTGATACCCTTGTTTTGATTTTTATAATATGTTTATAAATGAATCTTTCCATTGTTTTGCAATCAAGGTCCTTTTTAACCTTTTGGACAAAATTACGGTAAGAATGCCTTTTTTAACTTATACAGAGGGTCCCTCTATATTCTACCGTTATAAACTCATTAAAGATTCCCTTACAAGATTATAGGAATATTTTCAATGTAAGTGTTTTATTTTATAATTATGTGACTCTTAAATGATTTCCAAATAGAAAGAGATATTTCTCTAAAAAGAGTTTTGATTCCATCTATGTCAACATACTTCGATGGATTTTATGTTTATTTAGAGTTGATTTATTATGAAACAAAAATTCTATAGTGTATTGAATGTTTTTTGATATGTTTGACTATGGATGTTCTATTTTTATGCCATTCATGATTTATGGTTAAATTATTGACATTTTGTATGCTAGTTTTAATACGGATGTTTATGATATGTTTAAACCTTTTCATATGAGTAATGTATTGGACTCAGTAAGTGACGGGTGGAGCCTGCTATAGCTCCTCGATGAATCAGTAGGTCTCATGAGACAACTAGACATGGAATTGGCTGAGCCCCTTTCCCAATTTGATTTTTGATTTTTGCCGAGGCCTTAATAATTTTTAGACGTCTTGGCCGAGCCCTTGAAAAAATGTTTCAGAAAGTCCAACATTATACATTCCCTCATTATAGAAATAATATTGATGGTATAAGTGGAAATTAGACTAGTAGAATACCCATGATTATGTTTTATTATGTCATTATTTACTCAGCACATATTCTTTCCATAAAAGTATTCTTGTTTATTATTGGTAAATGATTTTGGTTTCAATTATTTACCATGCCTAATATTTATGTCATTTTCTTCTATATTACTTACCCTTACTGAGTGTTTGAGCTCACCCCTTTTCTTATGATTCATTTTCCCAGGATATGAAGAAGTCTGTTATGAGTGACCTGCATGCATAATCGGGGAGGCTTGGATGTTTCTAATGAAATATATTTGTTTTGTATTTCTCTTTAAGTTGTAAAGTTGAACTTATTTATGAATCTTGTTTCCAATAATACTAAACTGATCGGTCTTTTGAGACATGATTTCTTTGTGATCATGCCAATGTTATGTAATAATGCACCGTCTCTGGAGAAAAATTCTTGGGGCATTACAGTTGGTATTAGAGGAAGTTTAGTACAAACCTTGGAAACTAGATTTAGATAATCTCTAGTTAGAGCACATAAAACTAAGATGGAATTTGAGGATTAGTATAGAAGAATTTCCTATAATTTTGGTATTGTAGATATTTTGTGAGTTTTCTGAATAATACATCCCTTTATGGATACGAGCAGGTAGAGGCGGCTTTGGCACAGATGTACCTTGGTGTAAAACCTGAAAACACCGCTTTGAGCTAGACTCGAATGAGAACTGGTGCATGACAATGGGCCTTGCTGTACTCTTGGTTACGACACTCCCAGGTGATATTGTTAGGATAATTATAATTTTCATTACAAACCATTATGAAGAGTTTACAGGTATATACTTCTTTAAAGAAAACATATTTTTGATTATGGATTTTATCAATAAACTGTTCAAATTATGTTAAGTGTTTTACAAGTTTTGATTTATGTATTGTGATTCATAAACTAATCTAGTGCATGAAATTGTTTATAAAAGGTTCCTAGTGGAAGAAATGGAAACCGAATCAATGCACACACTCCATGTATGGATTTCCCTCCTTCTCAAGATAATTATAGTGGATCTGGTGATGCAACTCGTGTTGATCATCTAATCACCATACTAGGACAACTAACTCAGGTTATTAATAATAACATTACCCTTATGGTGCACCCTGCTCCACAGCGTGGAGGATCAATGTTAGATTGCTTCATTAGGCAATAACCACCCACATTCGTTGGGAGTACAAATCCCTTAGTAGCTGATCAATGGATAAATTCCTTAGAGAAAATATTCCATGCCTTGGGAAGTAGTGATAGGGAAAAAGTTATCATGGTAGTTTACCGCCTCACTGGAGATTCTATTCAATGGTGGTCAGTGATTCAAAACACAAAGGAGGATGATGATGTATAAAATATGGAATGGAGTGAGTTTGAAGATATTTTCTTAAAAAAATACTTTCCTCATGACCATCGAGAATATATGGAAAGGCAATTTCTGAGTTTGAGGAAAATGGGGGTTGAGAATGTCACAAAGTATGAGGCTAACTTTACATGGTTAGCATGGCATGCTACAAATTATTTACGTAACCCAAGAAGTAAGATCGATCATTTATTTGATGGGTTAAAACCATTTCTCCGTCGAGCGTTAGTATCACAATCCTTTTCATCATACGATGATTTTGTCTCTTGTGCTATCAAGACAGAAAAGAAATTCACTAAGTCTTATGACTTTAAATCAAAGAAAGAGAAGAAGAGTTATATTAAACAATCAAGAAAAGGAAATAAAGAAACATGGAAGAAGGGATGAATTGAATTTCCACCTTGTGATAATTGTGGAAGGAAGCACCCTAGTGCCTCTCTAAAAGAAAAAGGAGTATGCTTCAAGTGTGGAAAGAAAGGCCATCTAGATAGCGATTATAAAGAAAAGAAAGAAACCACCAATGCTGAATGCTTAAATTGCAAGGAGATGGGACATTATGCAAATGAATGTCCTAAGACATAGAGAAACTTACCTTAGAAAAGGCCTAGGGACAAAGGCTAATCTTATGCAATTACTACTACAGAGGTTGAAGCCCCGAATGACGTGGTGGCATGTAATTTAATGGTTTCCTCAAGTTTATAAAATGCTTCATTTGATTATGTATCATCGCCTTGTTTCATATCTTCCCAGTTTTCTAGGAAAATTAGATATTTCCAATTTGATTTAACAAGGGTTTCGTCAGTCAAAACTCTTAAGGGAAGTATCATTGCAACAAAGTTTTGTGAATCAGTCCCCATTAGAGCACATAAATGTTGTTTATCTGCAGATATCATCATAATACCTATGATTGGATATGATATAATCCTCAGTATGGATTGGATTTCAGACCATGATGCAAAAATATATTGTATGAAGAAGGAGGTTACTATTTTTGATGATGATGATAAGGAACACCTTATCTTTATAGCGGAATCATCACCCTCTAATTCTTACCTAGATCCACCCCCAGTAGCTCATCTAAATTCAAATACTAGAGAGTAAGAGAATGAAATAACTATGGGCGAGGAAAGGAATGTTCAAATAGAGGATGTACCTATTGTGAGAGAATATGTTGATGTGTTTTTGGAAGATTTACTTGGACATCCTCCAAAATGAGGAAATGGGTTTTCCATTGATTTAAATCCTAGTTCAAGGCCTATATCGAAGACCCCTTATAGAATGACCACTATATAATTATTATAACTAAAGAAAAAAACTAGAGGAATTGATTAATAATGGATTTAATCACCCTAGTGTTTCTCCATGGGTATCCCCTGTCCTTTTTGTTAAAAAGAAAGATGGATCTATGAGGTTATATATCGACTACAGGGAAATCAAAGCTATAACAACAAAGAACAAGTAACGCCTACCTCACATTGATGATTTATTAGATAAACTGCATAGAGCTCAATACTTTTCAAAGATTGAACTTCGATCTATATACCATCAGTTTTCTGTAAAGAAGGAAGACAATCCAAAGACAGCATTTTGAACCAGGTATGGGTATTATGAGTTTACATTAATTATTTTTGGATTGACTAATGCACCATATGTATTCATAGATCCAATGAATAGATTTTTCAATGAATATCTCGATGATTTTGTGGTGGTGTTTATTGATGATATTTTTGTATACTCAAAAAGCTATGAGTATCATGAAAATGACTTGCACATTATCCTAAAGACTCTTAGAAGACATGAATTATATGGGAAGTTTAGCAACTGTGAATTCTGGCTTCATGAGATTTCTTTTCCTGACCATATTGTCTCTAAGGATGAAATATATGTTGATCCTTCTAAGATAAGAGAAATCCTAGAATGGCCTTTACCGACGGTTATAACCGAGGTACACAGTTTTCTTGGTTTAGCAGGTTATTATCAAAGTTTCGTCCAGAACATTTCCCGATTGGCTAACCCATTAACGAAGCCCACACGTAATGGGGTTAAATTTGATTGGACAAAAGAGTGTAAAGAATGTTTTGAAGAACTGAAGAGAAGATTAGTCAGTGAACCTATATTTACTCTACCATCGGGGAATGATGGGTTCGTTATTTATACTGATGAATCGAAGAAAGGACTTGGTTGTGTACTTATGCAGAATGATAGAGTTATTGGATGTGCATCACGACAGCTGAAAATTCATGAGCCAAACTATCCTACTAATGATCTTGAGTTAGCTGCTGTAATATTTTCATTGAAGATATGAATACATTATCTCTATGGGTAAAAATGTGAGATTTATATTGATCCCAAGAGTTTGAAGTATATTTTCTCACAGAAATAAATCAACATGAGGAAAATAAGATGGATTGAACTACACAAGGATTATGATTTTACGATAGACTATCACCCAGGGAAGGCAAATAAGGTGGCATATGCCTTGAGCAGAAAAGATCATGGTGTTTTAAACATGATGAGAATTGAAATGGATACTATTTTCATGGATCTAGTGAAGATGGATATGGGAATTACCATGGAAGGTGAAAAATAGATACTTTTTCAAATGGTTTCCAAACCATCTTTAATATAAAAGATAAAGAGTTATTAGACCGGTGATGAAGAGTTTCAAAAGATGATTAAAGCTGTGAATGATGGGAGATTGAGAGACTTTGTATATGAAGAAGGAATTTTGAAATTTGGGAAGTGACTTTTTGTTCTCGATATACCTGATCTAAAAAGGGAATTGTTTGATGATGCTCATATTTCCAATTTAACTATACACCATGGGAGCACCAAAACATATAGAGATTTGATCGAAATTTTTTGGGGGGACTAAATGAAGAGGGAGATTGCTGATTTTGTGTCAAGATGTATGGTTTTTCAACAATTGAAAGCTGGAAGAAAACAACCTGGAGGAGTCATGAAACCTCTTCCCGTACTGGAGTGGAAATGGGATAATATTACGGTGGACTTTATCATGGGACTACCTAGGACTCCTAGAAAGAATGATGCAATATGGGTCAGTGTTGATCGTCTTACCATGTCAACACATTTTCTTGTTATAAGAGATGATCTACCACTTGAACGTCTAGTAAGACTATATATTAATGAAGTTGTGAGACATCATGGAGTACCCCTATCGATTGTTTCTGATCATGATCCCCGTTTTACTTCAAGATTCCGGAAGATTATTCAAAAGGCCTTAGATACTAAACTTTGTTTGAGAACTACCTACCACCCTTAAACAGATAGACAATTAGAACAGACTATTCAAACCTTATAAGACACGTTGAGATCATGTTCACTTGACTTTCAGGGAATGTGGTATCAATATTTACCTCTTTTGGAATTTTCCTATAATAATAGCTTCCATTCAATTATTTATATGGCACCATACGGAAAGAGATGCCTCACACCAACCTGTTGGGATGACATTGGTGAGAGAAAACTCATAGGCCCATAACTGGTGGAGGAAACAATGGAAATGGTGAAGGAAATCCAAAACCACATCAAAGTAGCTCAATGTAGGCAGAAGAGCTATGCAGATAACTGAAGGAAGGATTTGGAATTTCAGGTAGGAGATCATGTTTTCATGAAGGTATCTCCATGGAAGGTAGTTATACGTTTCAATAAGAAGGGTAAATTTAGTCCAAGGTACATCGGACCTTTCGAAATTCTAGAATGAATTGGGGCTGTAGCTTACCATTTGCCAATACCGCCAAGTCTCTATAAAGTTCATGATGTGTTCCACATATCACTGTTGAGAAAATACATGCTTGAACCAATGCAGGTACTCATATATGAGGAATTAGAACTGGAACCTGATCTCTCTTATTGCGAAGAGACCATCAGGATTCTTGATACAAGAGAACAAGTGCTGAGAAACTGGACAACTCGTCTGGTAAAAGTTCTTTGGAGAAACTATAAGATGGAAGAGGCAACGTGGGAACTTGAGGAACATATGATGAAGAACCACCCGAGTCTTTTTATTCAATAATATTCTAGAAATTTTGAGGATGAAATAATTTGAATTAGGGGAGAATGTAACACCCCAAGCCTCCATGGTATGCTTCACTTTGAATAATACAGTAGCGTGTGTTGTACGCAACTTTGAGATCTAACACACACCATAACCAATCAAACTAGTCGTTATGAATATTAATACGAAATTTTTGAAATTTTATACATTTTGTCATTCAAAATGGACTTAATTTTTGGATTCAGAATATCGAAATCATCTTAGGGAGAATCTTTGGTATTTTTCTAAGAACATTCAATTTTTTATGAATAGTGAAAATTAATAAATTTTAATTAAAAAGAATTTTTTTTATCAAAATATTTAATAGTGATAAATTATTAATTTGAGTGATTTTAAAGTATATTGAGAATATATTTTTACCATTTAATACAATGTTGTTCATTGTACATAATTTCAGATTTAAACCAAACATAAACAAGTGTAAATCTTTTGATAGTTATTATTTATCAAAACACGTTTTTTGTTTTGACAGAGGGAATTAAATTTAAATTAACATCTTCCACTTTTTTGTTTTGAATTTATAAAAATTGATTTCATATTTACAATCAAAAGGTCCAAATTGTTTAAAAAGGTAACTTTTATTTTTAGACATTTTGAATAATTACTTCGGTTAATATTTTATTTACCATGGTTAAATGGTAAATCTGGTAAATAAGGGTAAAAAAAATATTAAAATAATAATAAATTACCCTAAAACATGTCCTAAATCTATTGGTTGATACGTGTTCTACCATGGTCATCTTTGGTTAGATTTTGGGACCCCATGGATCCACATGTAAGAGATAATGACACTTTATATTAATTAAGTTAAAGTAAATACAAAAATGACTTAAGCATATATCTTTTAGCAAAACAGTTTTTACATAGAGTTATATATGTTATATTTTTTACAATAAATATTACTTAGAAATATAATACGATTTACTACATAATAATATTTTATTAATAATTTTTAGACATTGAATAATTAAATTTATTTTTTACACAATAATGATGTAATATTTTCCTTATTAATGAAAGAATCTGATACTTACTATTATAAATGTTAAAATAAATATAATTTGATATTTTTGATGCCATCCACAAATTTTATTGGTTAATATTACATGTTAGGATTTCTTAAATTAATTTTTTCCGAATTAATAATGTTGTTAAGACTTTATCAAAAAACAATTATTAAATATTGTCAAAATTGACCTAAATGATGTTTTAAAAGATATATTATATTATTAATTGATATGATCTTCCTAAAAATATATGGTTTCGTAAAAAGGACTTATATAATGATAGGTGTATTATTAATGGAGCACTTGGGGGTCTTTTGGAAGTATATAGTAAGTTTATTAACCATATAATATAAAAATACAAAGTGACATGGTAAATGTCAAACTATTTTACTAAGAGATAAATATAAATGATAAGGTTAATATAGTGACACAACCTTTTCTAAAATCTATTGTATTAAAGGATTTAAAACCATACCAACTTTATAATTTGAGAAATCCACTTTGGTTCCATTAGAAACCGAATATGAATTTATTATAAATTAATAATTTATGTTTTTCCAAAAGAGCCCCCCTCCCCCTTATAAAAGGACACCACTACTAACAAATTATTCACACCATCAAAGCCATTTGGCTCGGCCAAAACCTACCTAAATATTCTCTCAACTTCCCTCACTTCATTTTAGAGGCCTTAGTTTTATCATAAAGCCATCCTAAGGAGCCCTTTTAATCAAATCAAAAGGATGTACCCGAAGAAGAGGCAATGTTTTCACCACCCACTTTCAAGATCCATTCTTCTTCAACTTCTTCATTCTTTGTTTTTTCCATTATAAAATAATAAATCCAGTATCTTCTATATAATTTTATGTTATTATAAATATGGTACAACCATATTCAGTATTCTATCCATCTTTTGAATGACATGCCACCATATGTGCGTATATAAGGCCTACCGCCTCCACGTCGTGTTGTAATTGTTATTCAATACATTATTATTTGGATGTGTATAATAATGATTTTTAATTCATTTAAATAATCTATATAACATGATAATTATTCTGTATATATGATATACCATCCAATTATATAATATTTTAATATCAAAATAATGGTATTGTCGCTCGTGCGTACATATGGCCTACCGTCTCCACGAACGCGATGTGATTCATTCCCCATCATATCTATGTGATTATAATTCTCATTTGATGATTAAAAATAATGTTTAAGGAATTGATATCATTATTTTATGAATAATATACAACCTATCCATAACAAACACGACTTATGTAACAAAATATATAAAAGAAAATCAGTAAGTTATCCCCCGAAACTACGATAATACTAACACAACAATGTTAAAAGATCATATATAATATCATATTAATGTATATGATTCTTGTATAATTTAGTTACAATTATTTCACCCTTATAAAATATGTTAACCTACCCTTATCCAAGGAAAAGTACAAGGAAATAGTTTATTGCAGAATCATTTCATTATCCGAGGTTCTTTATACATAATTAACTACTGGGACCTCTTTATAATCCACATCCATGTATCATAAAAATTTATTTCAAAACATTATTACTATTTTATATGTGTTAAATTAATTTATACCCTTGTTTTACTTTTTATAAGATTTTTGTAAAGGAATCATTCTATTGTTTTCCAAACAAGGTCCTTTTTAACCTTTTCGACAAAATTAATGTATGAATGTATTTTTTTAACTTATACGGCAGGTGCGGCTATATTCTACTGTTATAAACTCATTGAAACTTCCCTTACAAGATTATGAGAATATTTTCAAAGTAAATGTTTTATTTTATTATTGTGTGACTCTAAAATTATTTCAAAATAGAAAGAGTTATTTCTCTAAAAAGAGTTTTGATTTCATCTACGTGAACATCCTTTGATGGATTTTATGATTATTTGGACTTGATTTATTAAGATACAAAACATCCATATTTTATTGAAGGTTTTGTGATATGATTTATTGTGGATGTGATATTTTTATACCATTCAAGATTTATGGTTAAAATATTGACATTTCATATGCTAGTTTTAATAAAAATGTTTATGATATGTTTAAACCTTTTTGTATGAGGAATGTATTTTACTTAGTAAGTGATAGGTGGAGCCCGCTATAGCTCCTCGATGCATCGGAAGGTCTCATGAGACAAATAGACGTGGAATTGGCCAAGTCCCTTTCCTAATTTGATTTATAGTTTTGGCCGAGGCCTTAATTATTTTTAGACATCTTGGCCGAGGCCTTGCCAAAATGTATCAGAATGTCTGGAATTATACATATCCTCATTATGGAAATAATATTGACGGTACATGTGGTCATTCGACTAGTAGAATACCAATGATTGTGTTTTATTATGGAATTATTTACTCAGCACATATTCTTTCCATAAATGTATTCTTGTTTATTATTGTTAAAGGCATGTGGTCTCAATTATTTACCATGCTTAATATTTATGTCCTTATACACTATATTAATTACCCTTACTGAGAATTTGAGCTCACCCATTTTCTTATCTTTCATTTTCCCAGGATATGAAGAAGTTAGTTATGAGTGACCTACATGAATAATCTAGGAGGCTTGTATGTTTCTAATGAAATATATTTGTGTTGTATTTCTCTTCAAAGAGTAAAGTTGAACTTATGTATGTATCTTATTTCCAATAATACTAAACTGATCAGTCTTTCGAGACATGATTGCCTTTTGATCATGAAAATGTTATGTAATAATACACTGAATTTGGGTAATGAGGGTCGAGGCATTACAAAAAATATTAATTTTTTTTTATATTTTAAGATGTGTTTTTAAGGTGGAAAGGATATTATCCCAATGAAATGTTTTGAATGATCAACCAAAATAGGTTCCCATAAATGATTATATATTTTGAGGTCACTTGTACTTTGCAGGAGATATAATCCATGGGTAATATTCTTAATAATTATATGAATTCATTATTTCTACAATGACCTAATGTCCATAACACCCAATTGTCTTCAATGGGTTATCCCATGATAATATATATATGAATCCTACTTTTCCATGGTTATGTTGTGATGAAATGATGAAATTATTTTGAAACCTATCTCTTTTATATATGTTATAATTTGAGAAAATATTTATAAAACCCATTTAATTCCATGGGATATGATATGATGAATGTTTTGTGAACTTGTGAAACATATAAATATTATTTTCATTATGAGAATGATGGGACCTATATCTCCCTCCAATGGATTGGGTGAATATTTATATCTAATGATTGGGACATGATTGCAATGGGGATTGAACCACATTCAATTAGGGACATCTTCCATTATTATAGTATTTAGTGTAAACCTTGACTAATATGATGGTTTGGGGAGTGAAACTATTCCAATAAGATATCCTAGGAAATGTTCCTTGAAAAATATGGAAATTAGTTTCTATATAAATGTGTATTCCACAAATTTTTTTACACTAATATTTTGATCATATAGATCATTTTCTTTGATTTCCTTATGATTTATGTACTATAAACCTCCAATATTAATTCCATGACTCATGATTGTGTTTTTTTTATATGTAGGGTATGGTTTTAGAATGTGATAATATTGTTCTCATACCTTTATGTTCATGTTATATTTACTAATATCCATTTAATAACTTTATTGATCATATGATCTCACACATTATTATGTTTCCTTTTACTAGGTTTCAATGAAATTTATTATGGATGAAATTTCTTATAATTTTTCTAGTTATAAATATTATGTTGGGATATGATTTACTTCACTTATGAACTAGTTATTTTTGTTTCCACGTTTTCAATGACCCTAAACTATTATGGTCCTCAACCATGGGTCTATGTAATGTAATAAATATTTGTAAATATAATATCATATTTATATGTGAAAATAATTTGTAGCTATATTTGGTATCAAACAATAAATTTAGTTAACCATTGGAAAAAAGGTATGTAATATCATATTGAGATACCTAAGGACACTTATTAGTATAAATATAAGGATGAGTTAAAAAATAATTAAATGATTGGGAATTTGGTTAAATGATGGAGAATTTGTTTTATAAGAAACTAAATCCCATACTAGATACTAAAAGTGGACGTGGCTCTAGAACATATTTACCTAGGGTAATAACTACGAAAATTGATTACTTAGTTTCACTATATCATCAACTGGTGCATGAAAATTGGTCTTCTGGAACACATGATTTTACACTCCCTGTGGTTATTCTTTTGAAATTCTAAAATTCGTTACGAACCATCATGGAGAATTTATATAGATGATGAAAATGAATGACCCTGGATAAACATAATGGGTTATATATTAAATATCGATTCATGTTTCAGAAACCCTATAAGTGATTTTTCATTATTATATAGTTCCATGTTATGATTTATTTTTTTAAAAAAATAATTTGGGTCTTAGTTAAGGGTTGGAACATGAAATAACATTGTTAATTCTCAGTTCTCTGGATAATGAATTTTTTGTAATACCGAGAATTGAAATGTTATCATAGATAGAATGAAAAATATCATTTCTATGCTCACACAACTAATTCATTCTATGAATCATACTTTATTACCAAAAGAATTAAATAGGGAACAACACTCTATTGTGTCCATCATGAGGCAATTTCAACCCTTGTTTAGCGGGACTTTTAATCCACTAGATAATGAAATATTGATCGTCATCACTAAAAATATATTTTTCATTCTTCAGTTATGGTACATGAAAAATTCAATTTGGACTTCTAATGTTTGGATGGAGAATAAGATCAATGATGGGATCTTATCAAGAATATCAGTCAACATGATGAAATTGAATCCAAGGATTGGGATGAGTTTAATAACTTATTTTTATATATGTATTTTCCTTAAATTCTTTGTAAAAAGATGGATATAGGGTTTTTTTGAGGTAAAGCGAAAGGATGGTGAATTTGATTGTACCTATAAGGAATATTTTACAAGGATTACAAGGTACACTTATGGTATAATCATTTATAATGAAATTAAGGCTCATAAATTTTTCAGTGTATTAAAACGAAGACTCTGAAGGGAATTATCTATAAGAGACTTCAGTTTCAATTAAAAGATTTTTTGATGTGTTTTATAGTGGAAATCTATGCTAGAGGTACATATCAATACCATGTATTCTATAAGAAGTTAAAACTGGAATTTAAAGGAAAATCTAAGAACCATATAAGGAAGAATATGAACATTTCTTTTTTCTCAAGGCTTGAGAAGAAGAATGGAAAAACATTTCATAAGGGTACTTGTAATTGTTTTATGTGTATAAGGGATGGTGGTGTCACCATTAATTGATTTTTCATCCACCTCAATTATCATCATCATTTTTATTTTTATTATTAAAATAATTTATTTTATTTAAGATTTTAAATTTGTTTTCAATTTAATATGAAATTCTTCAAATTTTCATTTTTTAAAGAAAGTATTTTATTGATCATTTTAGTTATTTATAAAAATTTAAAATTAGTTAAATAATTATTCTTTAACATTAAATTTTTATTATAATATTTTTTTAAAAAACAAAATATTTTCATTATTATTATTTTAATTCATTATTTATTTCATTTATGATTTTGAATTTAACAATTTAATTTATTTCGTTATTTAATTAATTTTTTTCTATAAATATTTTTCATGTATATAAATCATAAGGTGAGTAATTTATCAATTTTTATTTATTATATTTTTAATTAATTTAATTTTCTTTTTATTTCCAATGTATTCATAAATTTAAGTAAATTTTATATTTAATTCGAAAATTGATTTTTTTTTTTGGATTTTAGTTTTTTTATTTAATTTTTTTAAATGTTTTTTTTTTCAAAATGATAATTTTTTTCTGTTTTAAATCTTCTGTTTCAATTAATTTATGCAAATAAAATAAAATTGTATTAATTTATAAAAAATAATATATTCATTTCTTGTGTCAATAATCTTTTTTAAATATATAATTAATTATTTTTAATTCTATTTAATTTAAGATTTTGCAATTTGTTGACCTGCTGTAGGTCATGTAGTCACCGCAAGGGGGTCTCACCATTGCCACCCATGTTTAATCCACCTTTAGAACTCCACCCACTGTTAGAATCCCCCAACATTGTCTCACTCACCTACCATTGAAACATCATCCAACCCACCACAATCCTCATGACCAAGCGCTATAAAAACACCATCGATGACTCAGTGAAGAACTTTCAGCCACCCAATGGTGGCTCTAGGGATTCACCACCAGTCTATACTACCCACTCTCCACCATTGTGTCTAGCACACCACCTGCACTAGAATTCATCACTAGAAGTGACCCTTCCCATATCACATCTTCTGCTAGCCACCCCCATGTGGGACCTAATAGGGCTCTTTACCCACTGTTGGATTGCAACTATTTATACCCAACCCTCCACCACGTCACCTCACCTTCTATTAACACCTCCAACTATTATACCAAACTCAAAATTAGATATGATTTGTTGTCCTAGTTTTGGAAAGAATCAAATGCAGACAGTCTATAATAATTACCGAACATGAAAACACTTTGAAAACATGAAATCCTCCTAATGTTTCACTAAATATAAACCATCTAAAGGATGAACTATCACAGAATTAATTGGAAACTGATCAATAATACCAAACCATTGAGCGAGAGCATAATCTTCCAAAGAACCTTGAGCCACCAAACATCATTTTCATCAACTTTGTAGACACTGAGGAACCATTGAAACCCAAACCTCAAAATATATAAAAGAACTTAGCCACCATTGATGTAGAACTAGAGCCTAATACACCTAGTTGCTTATTTCACAACTGTCAATTTGTGAAAGTTACTCAACCTTTTCAAGACTGAACATGAACCTCCAAACATTCATATAAATCAACTAGTGCTTCCCAAATTTAAGCCAATGTGCCTCGACCCGACTCTTCTAAGAACCCTGATTCCCCTCCGCTTCATGGATAAAATATGGCCCCAAATCTAAATATTTATATAATCTAAAAAACATATATATATATTAATAATATATATTATAACTGTAATAAATATAATAATAATTCTTAAAATATATATAATTACAATTATAATTATATTATTATTTAATTACGTATATATTCAATAATAAAACTAATTTAATAAAAATAAGTAAGTGATTTATTATATTTTAATTTTATAATAATTTATTCCATTGTGTGTTTGAATTTTTCTTTCATGTTTTTTAAGGTACGAGGAAACCGTGGGAGGGGGAGAAACGTCACATGGTAATATTGGTCATTGAGAATTCCACAATGAAAGACATGATATTTGGGATCACGGTTACTAAGTAGATCATAAAAAAAAAGAAATGTAGCATTATGTTAAGGGTGTGTTTCCGAGGTATCACAAGATAATTAAAAATGAACAGAAGGTGTCCAGTCAACATACATATCCATATACATCCATCTATTCACTCGGATCGTCGATTAGACAATTACCATTCAATAGAGGGAAAATAAAAATTAGACATATGACTGAGCTATAAACAGGGGATCCAAGAAGACGGTTGAGAACAAAATAATCTCATAATAGATGTCTTTTATTTATTTTATGCCTATTCTTTTAATCAATTTTTCATTCTTAGAATGTGTAGTTAAATTCCATATGTTAAGTTAGAAATTTATGTTTTGATATTCTCATTATTTTCTACTCTTTATTTTTTAAATTTCATCGGTGAAGTTTAAATTCATTGATCTCATTTCATTATTGATTAGCCTTATTTTATTTTATATGGAATGTACTAACATGTGATGATAGAGATAACATTACCTTTTAATATTAACTAAAGAAATATAAATAAAAATGGTTAATATTATTTGTTCTATTGGGAAAAATTTCAATTATTTGGTGATGATGGAAGGATAATTTCTAGAGAAAATTAAAATTCATGTGTTTATATACTAAAGAGAAGGATCAATGGATCAACACCATTTTTCTCATGATTAATTTAATTACTATTAACTAAAGTATAAAGGTAAAACTTGTTAATAAATTATTGATAGTCTGATATCCTAAATCTCATCCATTGATTTTCTCTTTCCCTATCTATCATTTTTACTCACTATCACCCCTACATCATTCAATTTCACCCACTGCATTCCTTTTTTCCTTTTACACTTTTAGTCTTTTTATTATTATTTTTTCTTGTTTCTTCATTATTTTTGTCATTATCACATCATAAGTCCTTATCTATTATTTTATACCCTTCATACCAATCCACTAGTAGTTATTGGGTTTTATAAATTTTAAATATTTATGAGTCAAATAACCTCACAATCACTTTGTGTAGTTGTTTATGAGTCAGGAATGTGTGACCATGTAAGATAACAAAAACTAAAAATATAATAAAACAAAAAAGGGATAAAAAATAAAAACAAATAAAAACTTAATAAATTTATAAAAAAGTCTGTAAACAGTAACTATATGAAAACTTGGTTAGATAGAAGATAACTTGAAACATAAATATCTAGCATCAATAATTATTGTTCAATCATTAGGATGAAAATGAACTCATAAATAGATAATCCAGAAAACTATGTGTAATGAAGAGATGAAAAGAAAAAAGTTATTATTTCATGGTCCATAGTACCTGACCCAAAGAAACAAAGACTTATAGAGATCCAAATTCCAATAGTGTTACCAATCTTTATAATATGGTTCTCTATTAGGTATAGTAAATTCAAAATATAGTAGTCTAATCTCTCTCAAATTTATTTTTTAAATTCGATTTATATAGAGGATTCACATGATTTTATAAAAAGTTTATGGGTATGGACTACAAAT
The DNA here is from genome assembly GCA_963277665.1 of Viscum album. NCBI lineage: Eukaryota > Viridiplantae > Streptophyta > Magnoliopsida > Santalales > Viscaceae > Viscum > Viscum album. The sequence continues at coordinate 318,698,717 of OY728145.1, read as the reverse complement.
TCCTTTGAGATATCTGTGTGCGGAAGTTTTAAGCTTGTAATGTTTTAATTTTGTCTTATAAAGAGGGATATAATTTGGTTCTAAATCCTTGTTGAAGAAATTTTTTAAACCTATGATGAGCTATTTAAGGCATTTGTGTCAAAATTATACCCAAGAAAAAACTTTTATAGATGTAAGGCTTAATACAACTATCGTTGTTCTTGATAAGGGATATATTTTTCACAAGACATGTGACAAATATATAATTCTTCTTAAAAAATGTCTCGATCATCAATGAACTCTATAAATGCTCATTGAAACTTATTATAGTGACTTAACGCCTTAATGCCAGAATTTGGTTGACGAATACTTTATTAGTGACATATAAGAAATCAATACTAATGAGACTAAACAATTGTTTTGAAAACATTATCAATAGTCCTAAAAAATCAAAATAAAGGAAGTCATCCATAGGGCTAAAAAACACTCAAGATACTGTTGTTGATGATAGAGTTCTTAGGGTGCAATTTTATCATTGTGGAATGTTTTGTGATACTCAAAGACTCTACCCAAAAATTCATCACCCATTTCAACCTAAGAAGAATGATGAGTCTGTATATTTTAGATATAGAAACCAAGTGTAAAATTATCATTTCTAAAATTGATATAATGTTGTTCATAAAAATCACATGAAATTGATATGAAATGAGAAAGGTATCAGAAAACATCCCACTACCCCATATTACCAATAACAACGCAAACTGGTTTTCGAAAATCAATATGGTGATGAGTCAAAAAAATCTAAAGGGTTGGTAAAGGGGATGTTTAAGCTGGTGTTGGGTGAGATTATTTCATTGAGGAAAGATACAGATACTAATATTAACAATTTAGAACATCAAATGGGTCAAATGGATAGAGATCAAGGTTGTAGGGACAAGGGAAAGAAACCCACCTTAATAATTCCTAAATGAAGAGATCATTTCAGTGTTTTCACCACCATATATGAACAAAAAACACAAGAGATATTCAAGGAACACCCTAGGAAAATTAAAACCAATGATAAAAAAGATTGTGAAAAAGAAAACCCTAGAGAACTCACAATCTGGGAATCTAGATAATTTCTCTAAAAATTAATATCATGTTGAACCCATGATTGAAAAAACCAAATTACCAAGGAATATGAAGTCAAATTGATTATGTAAAAAATTATATAGTTTGATTTGGGGATAAATTGAACAATCAATGTGTTTTAAAACATTATTCCTTAATCATCCCTATAGATTAATGAGTGAAAAATAGTGATGAACCATATTACATATGATTCCTAAATATGATTCATTCATTAAAAATCACCAAAAAATACTTAGAATACATTTATAAAAAACAGTATGATGTAAAAGCACATAAAATATTCTAAAAAGAAAAAATTATTGGATGAAATTTGATACTATCCTTCTCAATGATGTGTGTAGAAGTGTTCTATTGAAAAATCCCACCTTCAAAGTTGAGGGATCCTAGAAGAATATTCATTAAATTCTTAATAGAAGATAGTGTGACAAACATTTTTTATTTAATATGATGAATTAATCTTATTCTTCACACATTATTTAATAAGTAGTTTCTTATAGATTAGAAACATACGTCTTTTTCTCTTCATCTTGCTGACAGGTCACTCAGTCACCCACATGGAAGGGTGGATGACTGATTAGTTAGTGTAGAGAATCTTCCAATACCAACGTATTTTATAATTATATATTTGAGATGTGATGAAAATTTCCCAAAAATATTATGAGGATAGTTAATTTCTACTGAATGATCCATCATTAATATGTTAGAGAGGAAATTGACCCTCCATGAAGTGGATGATGTGGATGAGATTTTTGTTTTTGGAAAACCGAAACATTAGTTCATCAATGATTTAATTTTGGTTTCTAGAAATGCGTGCTTCAAAATTTATTTCATAGATGAGTATGGTTCATTCACACTTGAGGCAACATAGATAATGATTCCCTATCTCATTGAAAATTTATCTCATACTACTTCCCCTTCACCCCACCCATCTATTGATGGGGAAATGAATTCCTTGAAACCCATTTTTATGATTTTGTACACAACCTTTCTTCATCTTCCTCAACCATTTTATGAATTTTTTTCCTTGTGAAGATAAATTTTTGAATTTTCTTCAATATTAATAATTTTATGGGTTATAACATACAAAAAACACGGATATTATAACTATAAACTTGTGTATTTACATTAAAACATCATACCTATTCATTTTGATTTAGTGTGTCATAACTCCCACCAAGATCATGAATTGTTCACTAATGGTTAGTCTTATTAGTAAATTTTGGAATATTTATTTTATTCTAGGTATTATTGCAAAAAATGTGAGTACTCTTTTTTTTTTAATAGATATGATATTTTTATTATTTTCTAGAAATGATATAGAGATGGCTATTAATTTTTTTTATTTTTTTATTTTTTTCAAGAGCGTATGGTTGGGGGAAGCTATGGAATAATAATTGATAAAATAGTTGGGTTTTCTATGCTATTGTTGAAATTTTATAGAGATGAGGAAGTGGGATTATGATGTCCAGTAGAGCTAGACAGCATCTTCTATACTTCTGTGTTGGAATAGTTTGTGATAAATTTTCATACTTCAGAAAATATAAATGTTTCAAGAGGTTATTCTTTTGAATCCATTGATAATATGGATGTCCAAACAATTAATAATTCATACCCATTAAATGAACATTTTTAGAAATGTTTTATGGAAATAGTGTCTTCTTGGGGACTTTAAACGCTGCGTTACATGGGAAGTCATCCATGATTATATTCTTTTCCTTTATCAATGTCTCTTTGAATAAATTCTCTTTTTTCAATTATGTGTCTCTATTGATTGGATAACCATTGATATTAACATTACCATTGACATATTTTTTCAATTAATTGATTTGTATTTTTTCTAGTTATCATTTGTCATGCGGTGAAGTTGGCCTTGTGGTCCCAGTTGTCTATCCGAAATTTTTTTAGTTTTGGAATCATGTTGAAAATAAATTATATAGAAAGATGAATATGGAGAAACTAAGATAACAATTCCTTCCACTCACACTCATATAAATTTTGATTCTTCTTATCAATATTTACTGTCATGTATCTTTTTCATTTTGTAGGAACTAAAACTTTTCTACTAGATTATTGTTTCATTATAGTAAGGACTGTTACATCATACTCTTAAACACTTAAAAGAGATTCTCAATATTTGGGGATTAATAGTTTCAATTCTCTCAATATTTTTTATTGTATCTTCTAGATTAATTTAATTTAGTATGAAATTTAATCTAAATTTAATCTACTCCATTTAAAATCATTCATAAAATCTTCCGATGCATTCATATAGTTAGGAAACATTTTTATATGAATGAATTTTTTTTGTTGTTGATAGGTTATTCTTCTTTTTGTTTTAAATTGGAAATTTTATCTCATAAAACAACATCTTGAATAATCCTTAAAAACATTTCCTTATTATATTATTGGTTAATTACCACGTTTTTTTATTAAAACTATACTCCACCTTAAAACACAATAATGGGGACGATTATATAAATTAATTACAAGGGAGGGGTTCTCACTATCATTTGTTTTTCTTGTTGGATAACACATAAAAACCCCCTATTATTTCAAATTGACTTCCATAAAAATGGTAAATAGGTTCTATTTTAGTAGGTTGATAACACAAAATAACAAAAAAAAAATGAACAAAAAAATCAAACATCCAATTCATCCTTCTATGTGTAAACTACTCTATAGATTAATGTGTTTCAAAGAGACTGAAATTGATATAATAAAATGATATTTGAAAGTTTGTCCACTACTATTTTTGGTGGATGTTCACTTTAGGAACTCATTAAGGGAGTGTGATGGGTGATATTTTTATGGAATTGAGATTTTGACATGATAAAACTAGAAATTTGTACATAAACCTAGGCTACATTTCCTTTTTGACCCAACAGTTTAGGGTGTCAACTCTAATGATTATTATTTATGCATTTGAATAATAGATAAAATGGTAAAATGATATCCCATAATGAGTCTATAAGACAAGGGAATTGGGTTCATTTATAGTAATAAATAAATTCTATGTTCAATGTCAATAATTGTTGTTCACATTGTTATAAACAATAATTATGGCTGGGAAAATTAATATAATGTGCCTTGAAGAAAATTAAATCATTTAGGATAGGTGAATTTTGAACAAAAATGAAGAAGGGGCCAATTTATTTATTTATTTATTATTAGAGTTTAATTAATAAACTAAATAAATAAAAAAATGAAAATTTATTTTGTGTAAACTAAGGGAGACTGAAAAATAATGTTTTCCTTTGATAATGTTATAATTCCACTTTTATCTGACCTATTACACTACTGAAACTGAAATTCATTTTTAACAGAAATTAGGTAGTTAGTAAAATTCACATAAGGGGGTACGATTTTTCAAACAATGGAGGGATGGTTTATCTCCTATGATTTGGAGTCTCTTAGAAATTATGCTAGATGTCCTCTTATTTTAACAATTTTTTTAAAATAAATTAAACACATTGAATTGTCCTGGTGTGAAATTGATTACATGTGGGGATGTTTGATGTTCCCTTTAGTTCATTTATTTTTTCAATATCAATTAAGCCCATAATTATATTATTATTATTAAAATAATAGATTTTGTTTAATAGGTAACATTTTGTGTTAAAACAAGGATTTAATGGATCATTCTATTCATTTTGAAAAATTCTCTATGGATTAAATAATTCTGGTTTAGCTTTAAATTTTATTATATTATTTTTCTTGTGTAAATAAATCCTTTTCAATATCATTATTTTAATTCATTCATAATTTCATTTATGTTTTTCAATTTAACTATTTCATTTATTCTTTTACATATTTAATTCTTTATGTAATTATTTTTAAAGTCAATAAATTCTTATTAGATTGATTTTTCATTTTATTTATTTATTTTTATTTAGTTTTTTTAATTTACTCCTAAATTTAATCATTGTTATCATTAAATAATGAATTTTTTTATTATTGTAATTTTCAAATTTTTTATTATAATTTTTATTCTATTTCATGTTTATGAGTTAATTTGTTCATTTACCTTTAAAGTTCTTAATTTAAATTAATTAATTTTTATCCATTATTTTTGTCTTGAACTATCCCATTGGGGCCTGTGCTACGACTTCCCAAGCCAACCTCAAATAGGTCGTGGGTTGGGGACTAGCACTGAGTAAGCATATTTCAGACATGGTAGGCATTGCCTATATATCTGTACACACACACACATCTCCAAGCCCACAAATGACGAAATGTTAAAAATAATCACTATGGAACAAAATGCATGCATACAATTAAACCCAACCAATAGATTATGATGGGATGTAAAGTACTGAAAGTAAACTGGTCCAGAATACAATCCCACCAAAAAAAGAGTCTGAAAGCTACAAAGTCCAACCTATGAACACAAAGAGGTACTCGGACTACTGCTTATAGTTGTAGGAACACCTCGGTCTTTAGAGAAATCAGAAGTATCAGTTCTCTCTTGGTCCACCCTGGACTCAGTCAAAAGGTTGCTTGTCTGCAAAAGACACGATGGGTGCGGGAAAACCCTGTGCAGGGGTGAGTATAACAATACTCAATAGAGGACCCCGAAAACCACAAAGCAATAAAATAGGAAAGGTACAGTAATATTTACATAGTACATGTCTACTGAACATATAATAGGTGAACAAAATCCAGATAAACTCAACACCCAGACCCATATTCTAGAGAAAAGTCACAATACCTCATTCCAATGCTAGGGATTCAGTTTAAATATTCCACTAAGCACTTGTCCGAGAGAACTCACTCCATGAGTCTGATAGCTTTGAATACTTCTATATAAGAAGTACTGTCCATTGGAAAAAGTCACGAGAGATACACACACTCATTCTTGGAGAAGATACTCCTAAGTGGGGAAAGATCACTATACAAAGATGAGGATCAATGCCAGGGCCTTGGAGGATACCACAACTCATCCGGATCCACCTGCTAAGTAGGGGATTGATGCCCTGTGGGGATATTCACGTCGATACCTGACTCTACCTAGGGCCATGAATGCATATAGGATCTCACTCTGATCCTCTCGGAGGGATACCTGACTATATCACGGAAAGTACACGACATGTATAAGTGTAAGATGTCGTGTCTTCTAACCCTGGGTACTGCCTGTGTACAACGTCATGTGTCGTAAGGATGGTCGTGTTGAAAAATCTGTACATGGCATGTAATACAGATCACACACCATATCTGAGTAACTAGGGTTGGATCCTTGTATGCAGTCATGTTCCCGCACATGGCTTTATCCAGTGTGCACCAGCCCGTGTAACTGGTACATGGGGTAACCCGTGCAGCTAGCCTAGTCTGGCCGTGTTGTGGCGTATAAAGTTGTGTACTCGATATCATGTCTGTGTATCACCCAAGATACATTCAAAGTCCACATAAGGACCCACACACCATGTTCATAAAGGAACATTCCATTTCATTACTTCGTGCATTGTGGAACCATACTCGCTGCTGACCCAGTCCCACACATCATTTTCTTAGAGATACATGTTGTGTTCTTAAAAAATTTCCAAAAACGATGCTCTTTGCAGCCATGCCCCTGTTTCTCCACTGATCCACGATCCGGCCATCTGATCACCCTGAAACTCAAGATCTGGGGTCGTTCTTCCATCAAGAAGATGATTACATTGGTTTTGGGCCTCCGATCGGCCTTAAAACGCATTCTAATCCACCTTTTCAAAGAACACTCAAAGAACGTGAACTCACGAACCATATCGATTTGTCTGTATCCATCGTTGTCGCACCTCCACTAGATCATCATGATGTCAGATATCATATTTGGGATCATTTCATTGTATAAAAAATGTGTAAAGATCTGTTATTCATTGAACTACGAAGAACACAAATAACACAAGTAAAATGGGGAATAAATACAAATGCAAATTGAGGAATGAACCTCCATCGTCATTCATCACACCATTGATCCACTCCCATTAGTATGATCAAACAGAGCATAATCAAAACAACCAAAAATAATATTTCCTTGATTAAATCCCTAAATCAGAAACCTGAAGAAACGAAAATAATAACCCTCCCATAAGAACATATGATCCGTGGATTAACATGTCCGTGGGTTGATCCCCATCTATAATTTTAATCCAAGAACAGTGAAAATAATAATTGAAACAAAAAACCCCTAACAATTTCATCTATGTAGAGGTAGATTGGTCATCGATCGGGATTTGATCTCACTGCACAATGATCCATGCATCGTCGTTCATCGGTGTCCATCAAAAATCCACCAAGGTCAGATCCTCTCCAAAGATATAGAAGATTATTGGGGGGGGGGGTCTCCATGGTTATGAGTCTAACAATGGGATCCTTCTTATTTAGAAAAATTGCATCGTTGCTTCATGGACATATTTTAAAATAAAATAAATTATTAGTTTATTTTATTAGTTCTAATTTTTTTTCTAAAATCCCCAAAAACTAACTCTTGTCGACAACCCGCTCTGGTCAATATTAGGCCATGCCTAAGGTAAAGTCACTTCTATAAACGTAATGGTGCTGTTATATATCAGATCTGGGGACTCGTTTAAAAGTTATTCCACTTTTTCATAAAAACCGCTCAAGCAAACTTTTTAATGTTTAAATAAATTTCAATCATTTATTCCAGGCACTCCGGGCCTCAAAATCACACGTCTCCAGAATGTCTATCCTTGAAATAATTCTATATAATATTTAAAAATAATACAAGTAAAATCCAAGACCTTACATACTCCTCACCTTGAGGATTTGCATCCCCAAAAAGACAATATAAGGCTACATAAAACCATGAGTGTACTAGGCATGGATTGAAGCCTCCCACTCCCACATGATCTTTTGAAGATTCCTGGCCTACCACTTGATGTGAACCAAGGTAATCGATTGACCGTGAAGGATCCTCTCCTTATGGTCCTCGAACTCCACCGAGTACTGAGTAAAGATACCTCCATCCTTGACGTCCAGCTCTCTCCAGTCGATAAAATACGATTGGTCATGTACGTACCTCCTTAGCTATGACACGTAGAAGACATCATGCACCCAGTGAAACTATTGTGATAGAGTTAGGCGGCATTCCACCTCACCAACTCTATGCAATATCAGGAAAGGTCTGATGAACCTCAGAGATAACATTCCGTCTTGGACAAATCTCTGTAACCCTAACCGATGTGAGACCCAAAGGATGACATTTTCCCCTTCCTCGAACACTTGAGGTCTCTATCATTTGTCAGCATAAGATTTAGGCCTGATCTTTGTAGTTTTCATCCACTCCCGGATGATTTGGACCTTCTTGGTGGTATCTCGCACTAACTCCAGACCCATAAGTGTTGTCCCTCTAGGGTTGGTCTAGAAAAGCAGTGACCGGAAGGGTCTCCCACACAATACCTTGAACAATGCCATTCCAATGGTGGATTGGTATCTGTTATTGATGAGACTACAGCAGTGGTAGGTGGCCCTCCCAACTACGACCAATTTCCATGATAGAGGCCCACAAAAAATCCTCTAGAACCTAAATGGTCCTCTCCGTATGACCATCTGTCTTGGGTTGGAACAATGTGCTCAAGCATAGATGATGTGAAAAAGAATCATGCAATCCCTTTCACAAATGGGATGTGAAGTGGGCACCTAGATCCACGATTATTGTCGATGGGAATCCATGAAGCCAAACTATCTCTTGCACATAGAGGTATCCCAAGATCTCTAAGAAACAATACTCTCAGATAGCTAGGAAGTGGGCCGACGTGGTGAGTCGGTCAACACTCACCCAGATGGAATCTTTCTCCTTGGATGTATATGCTAAGCCTGTCATGATGTCCATTCATATTCAATCCCACATCTACTCTGGAACTTCTAGGGGATGAGTTAATCCCGCTGAAACCAGGTGCTGAACCTTCACTTACTGGCATGTAAGGAATCGAGAAACGAACTCCTCTACCACCTTCTTCATGCCGGACCACCAAAACAGTTGTCATAGATCATGGTACATATTCTCCACTCCAGGGTGTACCGCTAAAGAAAGTGTTTGAAACTCCCGCCGGACCACCTCATGTGACACCACTAGTACAATAATGTGTCCACTAAAAAGAACTACATGCTCCCCACCTAGTGAATATCTATCAAGAGCATATCATATGGATAACTAAGCACGTAAATACTTATAGTGGCCATCCCCAAGATGTGCCTACTTAACTCACTATAAGAGTGGAGTGGTGACAATCATCATCTGTAAGTAAGCCGCATCCTCTCTGTCCATGATGGATAATTGCAATATGGCTAACTACTCTATCGCCTCCCTCAACAGCTGCGAGCTCAACCTTATACTGAGAGCATATTCCACCCTGTTCCCCTTCCCATGAGTATCGATAATCTCAAAATAATAGTTATTGAGAAACTCAAACCAATGCCTCTGTCTCAGATTCAGATCGTTCTGCGAGAAGATGTACTTGCGGGTCTTGTGGTCCGAGTAGGTGATGAATAGATTTACTATAAGGTAGTGTCTCCCAATCTTCAATGTGAATACTACCACTACTAACTCAAGATCATGGGTTTCATAGTTTTTCTCATGTTTCCTAATCTAATGTGATCCATAAGCAATCACATCCCGTCTCTACATCGGGACATAGCCAAACCTGGTCCCTGATGCGTCATAGAAATCTACATACTCGACACCCTCATTTTCTAATCTCAGGATCGAGGTTCTCGTCAAACTCTACCTCAACTGCTCGAAAAGCCTATTGGAACTTGTCTTTCCACATGAAGGCTTTACTTTTCTTGGTCAGGTCTGTCATTAGTGGTGATATTCGAGATAGATCAGGAATGAAATTCTAGTAATATACTAACAACCCAAAGAAGCTTTTCACCATTATCACGCTCTGAGGCATCTCCAATTCTAAAACATCCTCCACCTTAGCTCGGTCCATAACTACTCCATCAAATGAAATGACCTGTCCTAGAAATTGGACCTACCGAATTCAGAAATTGAACTTTGAGAGCATCCTATAATGTTGGTTCTCTTTGAGTACATCCAGAAAAATACATAGGTGTCTCGCATCCTCCTTCTCTGATGCCGAGTACACAAGGATGTCATTAATGAAGACCACTAAGAACCAGTAAATGTATGGTTGGAAGATCCAGTTCATTAGTCCCATGAACACTGCGGGGGCATTATTCACACCGAATGGAATGGCCAAATACTCATAATGATCGTAGAAGCATCTGAAAGCTTTATTTGGTATATCCTTGTCCCGTACTCGTAACTTGTGGTAACCTGATCCAAGGTCAACCTTCGAGACCACATTTCCCCTATCAGCTGATCAAATTGGTCATCGATTCGAGGAAGTGGATAATTATTCTTTACCATCACCTGGCTCAGGCGCCAGTAATAGACACACAAACTCCAAATCTTGTCTACCTTTTTGGAAAACAAAACTGGGGCCGCCCAGGGTAAATCATTGGGTCATACAAATCCCTTTCTCTACAAATCCTCCAACAACACCCTCATCATGCGAATATCTGTGGGAGCCATCTAATATGTTGGTGAGAAAATCTTTGTCATATCGATCTATAATTCGATTCAGAAATTGATTTCCCAGTGGGGAGGTAGTCTTGAATCATAATCAGGAAAGACATAATCATACTCCACCACTAATCCTGGGAACTTGAATCTCACAACATCTAATGCTCCTTGGGAAAGGCTAGCCAACTCACAAGTGATCGACTGTAACCTCATATGCATGATCCCATCCTGTGTTGCATGTGTCTCCTTTTCATCGATAATAGAAAACATCATCCCATCACTGCGGACACAATACGCTCTTCACCTAATGTAGTCAATCTAGGCATGGACTGAGCATAACCAATCCATACCGTGAATTACATGATAAGGCCCCAATGCTACCACCATGTGGTCCAACCGAAACACTCACCTCCAAGGGTTTGATCACACTTTCTGTAAAGGTATGTGATCGTCGAGTCTCCTCCAGTAGGTCTCTCCAAGCATAAAAATAGAGTCAACGGCTCTATCTGAATTTCAAAGGTTTGCACAAGACATGTGGATATGAAGGAATGACCGGAACCTATTTCTATAAGTACAACATCTAAGGTAGAGAAGACATAGATCATACCTTAGATCATACCATGTGTCCCTGGTTCATACACCTCGACTGCATGTAGTTTTCCCTACCCCTATCCCCCAGCTCCCTGAGCCTTGGGAAGACCTCCTAGGGTGTTGGTGGAAGTAGATCGAAGCGTATGCCACCACATACAGCTCTCCTTGCTCCTCTTCCACGTCTGCCTCCTGACAGGTCTGTCTTCTCAACTGTTTTCCCTTACCCTAGGGGTCCATCCATTGCCTCCCTATCAGTAGCTCGATAGGGCAGACAATATCTAGTGAGACGTCCCCTACTATCATAAGAGTAGCATAGCCTCTCCAGAGGATGAATGGATCCAGCATGAGAGGCATGGAATATCGATCCCCTATCCTAGTTCATCCTATGACATCTCCCATATCTTGATCTCTGTTCCTGACATTGACTCCTTGTTGTCGAGGTCTCTTCACCTGTGTGCCTACTGCTAACTGGCGTCAGCTCTCTCCGCTCTTCCAAGAATCTATCAATCACCAAGGCTGGCTCATGAAGTCCAACAGTATTCTAAATTCATAGAGGCATGACACTAGCTCAGATGTCCCATCGTAGACCTTTCTCGAAGGTCTGAGCTCTGAAGTACTGATCCCTGACGATATCCATCGAGTTCCTAGTGAGGTTGGTGAGCCTCTATGAATAGTCATCCATTTTCAAACTTCCCTACTAGATACAATGTAGCTTCTAGATATGCAATTCTCTTAGTGTAACGGGGGGGGGGGACTCCTCCCTAAAGAGTTTCTTAGACTTCTTCCATGAAAGAGTCTCATTATCGTGAGTCTGTGTGGTCAGACTCTACCATCATCCCACCGATCCTTGAAGAATGCTCTCTCCTAGGATCTCCATCTGGTCTGCCGATGTCCTCAAAAGACGGAATACACTGGCCACCACCTCAAGCCGGTCCTCAGACACCTGAGGGTTGGGATCACCTCAGAATCTGAGAGGTTTGTATCTCTAGAACTCATAGAGCACTCTCATCCTGCGCCCCTCGTTGGTCGGTACAATATGTACCATGGGATTCTCCACCAGTGGTGGTATAATAGGTTCCCTATCAAGAGGCAACACATGGGGAACTAATCCTTTTATTGAAGCCTGCTCAATTGGGGGCCATCCTCATAATTGCGCTGCTGAATCCTAGCGGGTATGTGTCGCAGAAGCATCCTGTAAGGAACAAGATGTACCATGGTTAAACAGTATATCTGGATAGCTTTGAAAAAAGGCCTAAAAAACACAACCCATTCATTTATGATGCATGTAACAATCTCTTATTTCCCTGCCAAAAGTGTTTTCTTGTACCGAGTCGAAAAGCTAGTTATCAGAGTTCTGGTGTATGGATGCATTGGTCATCCGCACCAACAGTTGAGACTCTCGCCTAAAAGGAAATCATGAAACACATAACAACATTTTCCCAAACCAATCTCAAGAAATCTTGGTTTTAAGGTAGAACCGACTACCCCTGATACCACTCTTTCACGACCCATCCAAGAAGGGCCCGCTCCGCGACACCTCAAGCCCGCCTCTAATAGGCTAGGGGCTGGTTATTTGCACCAAGTATGAATATTACTAACATGGTATGAATTTCTTATGTACCTGTACACACACACACAATCACCTAAAATCCCAAAAATGATGAAAAGTAAAAAACCAACTGGGGAACAAAATGAATGCATAATACTAAACCCAACCAACATAGTACGACGTGAAGTGATGTACTGAAATTAAATTGGCACCGAATACATGCCCCTAAAAAAATAGTTTGAAAAGTAAAAATTACAACCTATAAACACAAAGAGGTACTTGGACTACTAATCATAACCGTAGGAACAACTTGGTCCGTAGGGAAACTCAAAAAGCTCGGTTCTATCTAGGTCCACCATGGACTCTATCAAAAGGTTTCTCATATGCACAAGACACGACACGTGCGGGCAAAGCCTGTGTAGGGGTGAGTATAGCCATACTCAGTAGAGGACCCCAAAAAACAAAAATAAATAATCAAAGGAAAGGTATAGTCATCTCTAACCAATATATGTATATTGAATATATAATAGGTGAACATGATCTAGATATACTCAAAACCCAGACCCAAAGTCTAGAGACAAGCCACACAATCTCATTCCCCCGCATGGGATTCAATTTGATGATTCTATGAAGCACTCATCCAGGAGAACACACTCCACGAGTATGATAGATCGAATGATGTCCGTCCGAGAAGTATTGTACATCAGGAAATTTCATTAGAGATATAAACACTCGTTCCCAGAGAACACACTCTTGAGTGGGTAAAGATCACAATACACATATGAGGATCATTGTCATGTCCTTGGTGGATACCGCAACTCATCCATATTCACATGCTAAGTAGAGGATCGGAGCCCTATAGGGATAGTCACGTCAACACCTGAATCAACCATGGGTCAAGAATGTATTGAGGATCTCCATCCAGGCCTCTCGGAGGGATACCCAAAACTATCTCAAAATGTCATACACAAGGGATTATACTCCTGATAAAGGAAACGTTACCTGCCCCTCAGGGGAATGATAAAAAGGGACACTAATCAAATAAAACATGTCCAAGATAAAGTGTAAATGAAGATCAAGTCATGAATTGAGATATACACGGCATGTAGAAGTGTCACACACCGTGTTTTCTGACCATCGGTACTGTGCGTGAACAATATCTCATGTCGTAAATAAAGTCATGTAGAATAGTCAGTACTCGACGTGTAGTAATTTTCACACGTCATGTCCGAGTAACTGGGGTCAGCTCCATTTATGCAGTCATGTTCCCATACATATCTTCATCCCATGTACACCATGTTGTGTAACTAGTACACGGGGTAACCCATGCAGCTGGGCTGGTTTGGCCGTGTGGTGCTCCACCCGAATTTTTACTCCATCCCGTGTATATGTATCTCCCAAGATACACGCCGAGTCTGCATAAGGAAACACACACTGTGTTCTTTGGGGAACACTCTGTGTCATTTATTCGTGCATCGTGGAAACCTAACCATTGTTAAGCTGGTCCCACACGACATTTTCTTAGGAATACATGTCGTGTTCTTGTGAAATTTCATAAAACGATGAATGTCTCTGCTGTGCCCCGGTATCTCCTTTGATCCTCAAACCGGCTACCTGATCGCATTGAAACTTGAGATCTAGGGTTTTCCTACCATCAGGAAGCTGGTTTCATCAGTTTTAGGACTCTAATCATCCCTGAAAATGGATTCTGATCCACCTGCGTGAAGTAGGTTCAAAGAATGAGAACTCCCAAAACGTATCAATTTGTCTATCACCATATCCATCTCACCTCTTTTAGGTCGTCACAATGTCATATCTCTAATTTGGGATCGATGAGTTGCTGAATGGATGAGCAACGATTTGTTGTTCGTTCCCTACGGAGAACGGAAAGAAAACAAATAAAAAGGGGAGGAAATCCAAAATCAAATCATGGAACGAACCTCTGTCATCATTTATGATGTAGTTGACCCAATCCCTTTATTTAGATAAAATATTGTGGAATAAGAACAACCAAAAATAATCTAGCATGAATAACATCCCTAAATTAGAAACCCAAAGAAAAGAAAATAATAACACTATTGCAAGAACATATGATCTGCGGATCAACCTGTTCATGGGTTGATCCGCGTTTGTCATTTTAATTAAAGAACATGGAAAAGAAGAATCAAAATAAGAAACCCTTAAATATATCATTAACTAAGAGTGATATAGGTCATCAGTCAAGATTCGATATCTTTGTGCAACGATCCACGCGTCGTTGTTCGTCAGTGTTCGTAAAAAATCATCCAAGGTTAGCTCATCTCCAAAGTTCCCAAAGATTCTAGGAGGGATCTATAGGGTTATGAGTCTAACCTTGGGCCCCTATTTATTTAATGAAAATAAGTGTCGTTCCGTCATTGATACATTTTTAAATGAAATCAATTATTAATTTATTTTATTTCTTCTAAAATGTTTTTTCTAAAACACCAACAAACTTCCTTTTTCATCTGACCTGCGCTGGTCGATATTATGCACTGCATATGGTAATGTTGGTGCACTGAATGCAATGAAGCACTCATATTTCTGATCCGACACCTGTATAAAAGTTATTCCAATTTTTTGGTAAAACCACTTGCACACTATTTTTAAATTGAAATAAATTTCAAACATTTATTCGAGGAACTCTGATACACGGAATCGTACGTTGTCGAAAGGTATAGTATCAAAATTATTCCATATAATATTTAAAAATAATACAAAAATATCCAAGAGAATAAATTTTTTCACTATATTTTTAGTTTTATATTTTTAATTATGATTTGGTTTTTTCTAGTCTATTAAATTTCTAAAATTTTACACTACGGACCATTCTCCCAGGTTTTGATTCACCAATCGTGGGTCTCACCACTACCTCCCCTATTTCACCCTCCATCAGCGCTCTAACCACCTTTTCAAAACCAAAATGACAACTAACTCACTTAACCACTAGACTACATTCTACCCACTTATATACTCGAAACCCACCGAAAGAAAAACAGAAATGGAGGATCAAGGAGTCACCACCATCCATCCAAAAGTGACTTATGTCAGTCACTTACAGCCTCCACCACCCACTCTCTACTCATTTCTCCAACCCAATACAAGCATTGTCCATCCCCACCAGTTTCCGCCCATCCCATATCAACATTCTACTAGCCACTCATTGTTGGATCCAAAAGTGGCTCTTCACCCACTATTGGGCCCAATGGTGGCTCCCAAACCCACTACCACATCACCTCACCTTCCATTGAGATAACCCACCACTGCACCCACCAAAGAATTAAAAACTAGTAACATACCCGGTTTTGGCCAAAATTGAATTGGGATGAACAATAATAATCATAGAAAATAAAATATCATTTTAAAAATGAATTCCACCACATCCTCACAAGATTGAAACCATTTGAAGTAAGAACTACTATTAAAATTAGCAAACACCAATGAATAATATCTGACCAATAAGCCTTTGTATTAATCATCGAAGAACATTGATCTACAACACCTCTTTCTCACTATCACTATAGAACACAAACCTTTATTTGAGAACAAACCACACTAGATGTAAAAAATATTACTAACCATATAGAAGATTTCGGGCCTCCGTATCTAAATCATTGAATCCACCATTATCGTCGTGTGAGAGAGACTGTACGTGTCTGATCCCGGTCATGAACCTATGCACTATCATCTAAATATACTATCACCACCCATACTTGAATTCGATGTTCCATGACCCCCTATTTTTTGCTCCCCCATTTCCCTCGACTACATGGTTGATAAAATCATAGAATGATTTTTAATATATATCTAAGAATAATAATATGTATCAATAATTATTATAATAAATATAATAATTATTTTATTTTTGATATACTTTTTTTATTACATTGAAAATAATATTTTTAGAATGATAATAATATTTTTATTTTCTTATATAAAAATATATTCAATATTAATAATTATTTAATTAGTTATTTAATTTATTTATGTTTTTATTTGAAGAACTAATTTTTTTCACTTAGTTTTCACTTTTTTTCTAGGTGATAGGCGATCGTGGGAATGGGTGCTTCTTCACTCATCAATCATGGTCAATGAGCATTAAACTTATGAAGCATCATGGTTTTGGATTAGGGTCTCTTTTTACCTCTTAACATCAATAAGTTGATAACTCTATTAAGGGGGTGTTCCTTGAGTATCACATGGGCATTCTAGAACCAACAAAGGGCATCCATTCATCAGACATGTCCAGATCATTCAATCCATGTAGATGGATCATCAATTTAACCATTACCATTCATCGAAGGGGGAATAGAACCAAGACATAAGTTATATCTAGAAGAAAATTATTGGAACATGAGCTTAGGGAAGAAATTCATTTTGGAACAGGATTTTTCTTTCCCCTTTCATCATATTCATTTCATCGTTGTTTTCATTATTATCATATGTAGTTAAATTCTATACATAGAATCAAATTGTTATGTTTTGAAATTATTATTATGTTATAATATTTTTTTAATTATATCATTGAAATTTATTCATAATTATCTCATTTAATTCTTAATGAGAATAATTTTTTCACAATGCTATATAATGATAGGTAATTATAGTAAACACATTGCATTTCAATTTCAACTGATATAATGAAAATCAGAATGTTTAATGTTTTCTTTTCCACTATGGTTTGTTTCAATTCCTATGTGATGACTGAATGATCATTTATAATGAATAGTAAAATATTTTTGTGGATGTTTCGAAGTAAGAGATCATTGGATCAACACCATTTTTATAAAATAATTCAGTTGTGTTTAACTAGAGTATTATTACAAAACATTTTAATCAATTAATGAGAGTCTGTTCTCCAAAATATCATCTATTAATGGTCTCTCTATGTGTATTTCATTTTTATCATGGTCACCCTTGGATCATTCCATTTCACTCATTTCATTATAGTCTTACAAATCATCTTTTTTTTTTCTTACAATTTTTTGGTTTTATTTATTTTTTTGTTACTAGAACAATATATGTCATTCCTTTTAGTTTGGAATACTTATTACCACTACACTAATAGTACTAATTCTTTATAAATTATAAGTTTTTTTATTCTAATTACCTCTTGATAAAACTAAAATTTGACTACATCTTTATCATGATGATGGTCAAATGAATATTTATAATGCCCAAGATATAGCACAGTGGTGAACCTTATGGTCTCTCTTAAGGAAAAAGAGATGAGATCCCTAGTAGTGCTTTGGAGAATATTTTTGTGTTTTTAAATATTGAAATCACTAAACCAAAATAATTTTTTTGATGAAAATCAAAATGTTAGTGATACTAAATATTAATTAAATAGATGAAACACAGAGGAAGACAAAACAACATGAAGGACCAGAAAATGATGGAAGAAAAAGATAAAGTTGAACAAGAATAGGGGTAGATCCATGTGGATCCAAAGTCGAATAATCTTAATAAATAAACTTAAGTATTAAATCAACAACTCTAAACTCACACAATTCATGACGGATGCATCAGATCCCATACCTCTCTAACCTAATTAATGAACCATGAAACACTTTTTAGAGAGATTATAGTATATGGAAAAAAAGATTCATCAAGTGTGATAATAACTATTTTGTATTAATTATTATAATTTTATGAATATCTAATTTATTGGAATATAATGTAATATCAAATTTTATAATATTAAACTCATGAGTCCTAAAATACTTATTTGTCTAATCACCTAGGTCTCTTCAATAATCATAACTGCATATCATGGATAACACATTAAAACCCATTATTGTTTTTTCAAATCTCTACCCTAAAAACATTAAATACATTATACTTTAGTAAATATATTACCAAAAAAACACACAAAATGATTCTATGCATTCTTCTTAGGAGACAACTCCACTAAAGATTAATAGGCTTCAAAAAGGGTATAATTGATAGAAAGACATGATTGACGAGGGTTTAAACATCACTCTATTTTTAGAATTTCCCTTTATGATCTTAACAATATAGTGTGATGGGATATATTTTTATGTATTTAATATTATTATGTGGAAAAATAGAAATTATATCTTGAAACAATTATAAATTCCTTTATGAGAACACGCTTTAGAGATACAAATGTAATGTTAATCATTTTAGTTTTTTGAATACGCAGTAAACTGAAAAAATTTGATCCCATGATGAGTATCTAAGATGAAGGCACTGAGTGCATTTTTGTAAATATATAACATCCATTCTTAATATTAATACATCGTTTTCATTAAATTATGCACAAGAAATATAGTTGGGAAAAATTATATAAAAATTTCCTTGAAAAAAATGATGTCATTTAGATGAGGTGAATTTTGATCCCAAATGTAGAAAGGGACAATTGAATTCAGTAATTATCAGTGGATTTTATTTAATAAAGTGGAAATTTGTTTTTTCATTTTATATAACCTAATGGAGAGTGAAAATTAATTTGGTATTTTGTTAAAATATTAATTCCACTTTATTCTAACCTTTTACACTCCTAGAAGTAGAACCCATTTTTTAATGTAAATAATGTAGTTGGAAACACTCTCAATGGGGGAATGATTTATCAGACAATGGAGGTCTGCATGATCTCCTTGGATTTGGATTCTCTTATTACGTAAGAAAGATTATATTATCTCATTGTTATTTGATTTTTAAATACATAATACCCATTGAATTTCAATGTAATGCAATTGCTTACATGTGGGGGATTTTGATGTAACCTTTAATTCATTGTTTTCCCCTATTAATTTCCATCATTAATTGCCTTTTTATGGTTAAGATAATATAATTTTTTTAATATTAATTTTTTTGTAAATTTTATATTAAATTGTTCAAAATCTCAATTGTTGTTAAAATAGGTATTTTATAGATCATTTTAGTCATTTTGATTAATTTTATAATTAAATTTTCATTTTATTTTTCCTTCCAAATTTGTATTCTATTTTTTTAATTATCATTTTCATACATAGATTCTATTTATTCATTAATTATCCCTATAATTATTTATTTTCATTTTTATGTTTTGATTATTTTTATATTAATTCATAAATTTAATTAATTCATAATATTTTTTAATATAAAAAAATTTCACTTATGTTTTTTATACATTAAATAATTTAATTAATTGTAACAAATTTATTATATTATGTAGACAATTCTATAATTAGTAATATTTCATTATATTAAAATTCTACATGTATCATTTTATTAGTTAATTAATATATTTATATAAATTTATATTCCATTTTATTCTTTAGTAATTTATGTCCAGATTAATTAATTTTTTTGAATAAATTTTAATTGAGATAATTGGGTATTTAATAATTTAAAATGTGATTTTCAATGTTTTGATATTAATTTCAAATGTAGTTTTATTTATTTTATTTATTTTTTAGTTTCATTAATTTTTTACTTCAAATTGAATGATTTTTTTCAAGGGAAATAGTCAAAACCAAATTTACCCACCACCAGCCTTGACTAATCATTGTCCCTATTTACATATCATTTCCATGCATACCTGTCATTTCTTCTAACTCAATGTTGGCCTGCACTCACCATTGGGATTGACAATGGAAACTCCGACACTCACTATTGGTAATGATAATGGTTAATCCTTCAGAAATTCACCAACCATCAGCCTGCTATCGATGGTGACTCCTTCCCATTTTAATCCATTGATAACCATCTTCCCACGGATTACACCTCCTCACTCACTAAAAGCATTCCCACCATCAGCATCACCTTACCCAAACCCGTAGTCACCTCCAAATTCCATCAAAAGTGATCCACCACCCACTATAACATTCACTAAATACCAAAGGATACCCAATGGTGGACCATCTACCATCGTTATTCTGACCCACCCATAGAAACACCAATCACACCTTTAAATGGAGGATCATTAAATCATCAAACCACCACCACCAACATAATCAATTTAAAAAAGTAAAAGAAAATACCAACAATATCACAAAATAAAATATGTATAAGAATGAAAAAATAGAATAGAAGTATAAATTTTAAAATAAGATAATCCCAACACCACAACAGATTGAGGTTAACTAACATAACTAAAACATATATTCATTAGATCTACAAAACTGAACAATATATTTCACAAAACCAATACCAAAAAATGAACCCAGTAGACACAAAAACTCCTAAATCTATGGAATCACACTGATCTTAACCTCACCTCACTATGGTTCACAATGAACCACTAGATGATACAGAGTACCGTTACATAATTCTGACCACTTGTTTGAGTAGCAAAGACTTTCTAGAGGACATCCCACCCAGTGGTGCACCATTTTCTTCTCCCAATACTCATTCCAGTGCTCCCGAGTCCACTACACTTTTCTTTACTTCAAAAAATATTCATCCCACCCTCTATGCCAAACCCCCTAGACACATGAACCATGTAACTACAGAGAGGTAGGTTCCTTGATCCTTCTTCTTCTTATTCATTTTCGTTGATTTTGTTTTAGATTATGTTTTTTAAATAATATACTTATTCTTCTATTTTTTATTTTTAACTATGTTGTTTCTTCATTCTAGATGTTTTCATATCTAATTTAAAGTAATATAGATCTAATCAAAGGGGAATAAATCAGTATTGAAGCTCAATGATAATTAGAGATTCCATCTCTATTGTGATCATCATATCTTTATTTCCATTTGTAGTTTTTCACTATAAATTAGGGAGAGATAGAGGGAAAACACGCACATGAATTGTTTAAATATCTTACCTCATTTATTTTAACCTTCATTTATCCATTTATCAAACTATTAATTTGTAGTGGATTTTGATATATAACTGTATCAGTTGGATCTTTCAATATTGTTACATCTTGGCCATAATTTATCAGTCGAGGTATTTATGTTGCAGTCTAGAGGAATGGGATTGAATTGATGATCTTTTGTTCTTGAGTTTAAATTAATTATTTGATTTAGGTGTGAGATTCGAGATACCAAGAATGTATTGAGTGAGTTTATTGTTGTTGATTTAATTCATATGTTGTTTTATGAAGGGTGGTTTAGGGTGGATCCACAGGATATATCCCAGTTCTTATTAAATTTTATTCTTTTTCATTCTTCCTTTTCTAGTTATTCATATAGCCCAATGTTCCTCTATGTTTGTTTTGTTTTATCACTATTAATTCCTCTTACACTATTATTTTGATCACTATTTTTACTATTATGGTTTACTATTTTAAAATAATAAAATATATATTCAGAATAACAACTAAGGATCATGAAACTGCATCCTTGAGAGAGACACTATGGTTATCCACCATGCAACATCATGGGTTTTAAAAATTTATTTTTGACCATCCCCAAGATAAGAACATTGTCAGAAGGCTATTGTGAAATTTTTTGCATATTTTATGGTAATAATTTAACTAATTATGTCAATCAAAAGAATTAGTACACAATGAAAAACTCACACTCGAGTATTTAAAATATAATAAGATTGAGAACTATTTCAATTAGTGCCCAAATATAATCATTTATAATGATGTTTGAAATCGGAAAAATTATAATCTAAGAGACAAAGTGAACTACGAGATCACTATTTGTTATTAGGGGTGAGACAATGATGTACATAAAGGTTCACTTATGTTCCACTTGAAAACCGAAATGTATAACTTAACTATATATGTACCAATTCATTCATAAAAAAAATAATTTTCTAATGGTATGAATATTCCAACCAAATTATTAGTTATAAAATTAGAAATAAAAACCCATTATGGTAGGATGATCACATATCCAGTCTATGAATCTTCTCCGGTTAACGTTCACTAGAATATACTTCTTTGAAATTTTTTCATTCTTCCTATAGTTGAATTTGATGTTTTCTTATACATGGAATGGGATTATTCAACAAATCCTACATAAATTATTGATGAATGGAATTCAAATTTGAAATCCCAAACTAAACTATGATTTATAATCAATTTGATGATAGGTATTAAAATATAATGGTGATGAAATGCATTGTATTGGTCTTAATTCCTATCAATAGTGGGTGTTTATCTCAGATGGTTGAGTAGAAACCTGAAATCAGTGGTATTCCTATATTGTGGGAATTTTTTTATGTCTTTCAAGAAGTGTATCATAGTCTTCAACCAAAATTTGATTTTTAGTTCTCTATATAAGTCATATTAGGTGTCATACCTATTTTAAATACTCCCAATAGAATCTCCCAAATTGAGTGGTAAGAATTCAAAAATAAACTCCTGAAAAAACTTGTCAATGGATTCATTCGGACAACTGTGTCACCATGGAGAGAAACTATTAATTATATTTAAAAATAAATATGGATCTATGAAAATATACATTGAATATCATTTATTCGAAATATATCACAATTAAGAAGAAGTATCCACTTCCTCGTATTAATGAATTATTGACCAACAACATGGAGCTCAATACTTTTTCAAGATTAACCATTGTTCTATATATAATCAATTGAGGTTAAAAAGGTATGACACACCCCATCTAATATTAGGTATAGTGTTTAAAAGTAATGAATATATAGTTATTCAATTCAGTCTTATAATTTCCCCAGCTATCATTATAGATTTAATGAATAGAGTCATTAGAGATTACATTGATCAGTTTGGGGTAGTCATTATAAATGATATTCTAATATACTAAATAATAATAAAGATCATGGAGATCACATGAGAATATTACTGAAGTCCCATATTTAGGAGAAACAATATAAAAAATATCAAATCATGATTTATGGATGGAAAAGGTTTCATTTTTTGGTTATATAATCTCAAGAGATTATATACAAGTAAATCCATCATAGGCGGAGGCTATTGACTATTGTCCCAACAAATATATATTGAATGAGACCATTAGTTTTCATGGTTTATCCTGATATTATAAATTGTTTTTGAAAGATTTATCTTCAATATATAATCCTCTGACTAATTTAACTCTAAAGGGTTCCATATTCGTCTGGATAAATGAATGTGATGAAAATATGAGGGAATGGAAGAGAATATTTGTCAGCACATATATGGTTACATTAATATATAGTTTAAGAGGTTTATTAATATATATTGATTCATCAAAGAAAGTATCATGATGTTTTCTTATACATAATGAAATTTTTATAAATTTAGAAACATGATAATTGACGATTCATCAGATATATTATCCAACGCATGATTCGGAGCCTACTGTGGTAATTTTTTCATTAAACATATAGAGGA
This sequence comes from Viscum album, assembly GCA_963277665.1. NCBI lineage: Eukaryota > Viridiplantae > Streptophyta > Magnoliopsida > Santalales > Viscaceae > Viscum > Viscum album. The sequence continues at coordinate 318,674,662 of OY728145.1, read as the reverse complement.
ATTTCAATTTTGGATATTTTTTTTATATAAACTGATCATAAATGATGTATGTATATATTAAACCAAACAGAGAAGAATATGAACAAAAGAAGATGGTTAGAGCTGATTAAAGAAAATTAATCTTCAATACATTAGTACCATGGGAGAGCAAACAAGGTGTTCAATTCATTGAGTTTAAAGGTCTTTAACAACTTATCCATTTTAATGATTAAACAATGATCCAATATTTATATATTTTTCAAGGATGGATCTAATAATCAATAAGGAAGGGGAATATTCATAACTTCATTAATTGTATATGCAACCATCTATCCAGGTCAAAATTAAAGAGGCACAGAAGGAAGTTATAGAGGTATAGATAAAAGTTTGAATTGTTCATGATTTTAACATTGATAATGATTGAATAATAAGATTTAATAACTAGGTATGAATTCATTATATACCGTATTTTTATATACAGTTTTTAGATGATGTTCATACTTCTTCATTTTCTATTCATCAGGGAATCACAAAGATGTATATAAAAGTTTGAAAGAGTATTTATTGCCAGATATAATTAAGATAGATATAATAGATTATATATCTTGGTTCTTGGTATGTCATGATGTTAAGGCTGAATGATAAATGTTTAATGGGATGTTACATCCATTACCCATACTAGAATGGAAATGGGAAAACATCACGATTTATTTTTTCATTTGTCTCCCCAAATCATCTAAATGGAGTAATGCTATATGAATTGTATTCGATCACCATACTACATTATCAAACTTTATCACTATGATATAATATGTATTCTATAATATTTTCATAGGATATAAATTTATGAAGTGGTAAGAATACATAGAGCACCACAAAAAATTATTATTGATTGGGATATGAAGTTTACCACAATCATATAGTAAAGACTTCAACGTGATCTTGATATAGAGTTGACTATTGGTATTGTACATCATCTTTAGATAGATGGTCCATCTGAGAGAACAATTCATAACTTATAGGATATGTTGAGATCATGTTCTTCGGATTTCAAATGTATTTGGGATCAACACCTTCCAATATATTAGTATTATTACAAAAATAGCTATCACTAAATCATTGATAGGGATCCCTATAAATCCATCAATGGAAATAAATATAGCTCTCCATCATTCATGAATGAAATTGGGGAAGGAAATATATTTTTACCATAGATATATAAAAAATAGAAGAATGTTATCTCCATTCCAAAAACCATAATGGAAATTGAGTGTTGGTAGAGAATTTAGAATGATAAATACCTTCTTGATCTCGATTTTGAATTTGGTAATAATGGGATTCTATGAATTTCTCTATGGATTAAGGATATGAGATTATAGATGAAAGGGAAACTTAGCACTAGGTATGTTAGTCCATTTTTAATTCTGGATCATAATGTGATTGTAGTCTATCAGATTGAACTTCCACCAAATTTTAATCATGTCAATGTTACGTTCTATGTTTTCCTCATGGGGAAGTATATACCAGATCCTTCCCACCTACTAAACATATTGATCATTCCATGGGAGAAATGAATTTATAATGAGGCATAATTAGTAGAGATTTTGAATTGTACATAGAAATTTCTATAAAACAAGACTTGTCACATGATTTAATTTTTTTTTCAAACCCACTAGTTTGAGGATGCTATGTAAGAACTTGAGAATATGATGTAGTATAAGTAACCTCATTTTATGTATCAGAGTGAAATAATAGGAGGGTTAAATTTAGATTAAAATGTTTAGAATGTAACACCCCGATATTTTATGAATTATTTATTTTTAGAATAAATTAAATTAAATTATTTTTCCTACGTTATACATACTACCAAGATATTTTTTTACTACATGCAACCCTGGGATAGCTTGAGTTATAGACGACACATAGTTTTTAAAAGACGGTGATATATAATTAAAATATTCTTTTATAAATGACCATTATATTATAGACATTAAATATACCAAAATTTATAGTAATAAATAATTTTTAAATATTAACAATAATGGTTTTATATAATGGAATCATATTGATAAAGAAGTAAATAGTTTTCATAAAAGTCTTCATATGTTACGAAGATATTATATGTTTTTATTTCTTTTCATGAAATTTAATAAAAATAATTTTAAATATTTTTAGAATATTAATTTAATAAAATAATATAATTTTTTAAAATAATTTTCTAAAATTATATTAGGGTGATTTTTTGTTATGTTTAGGAAAAGTTTAATTTCTTGATGAATAGTGAAAATTTTAATTTTAATTAAAGACTACCTTTTAATTTGATGGATTTAAAAAGATAAAATATAATTTAAATTGTTTTTAAAGTAAAATTAATTAAATTATACATATATTAATCCAATTTATGTCATTCAAATAAATTCCTTATTGCAATGGGATAAAAAACATTGTAATCTTTTAAATCTTTTCTCTTTAAAAAACCCACTTTCTTGTCACATCTAGAGGAGTAATTTTAAAATAATTTTATCGAGTTTTTTGAATGAAATTTTATAAAATGGATTTCTACTTTTGAATAATAATAATATATATTATATAGTAAGCTCAAATTACTTCTTTTACCAAAATAAATAGTAAAAACTGTAAAAATTATTTGTCGTGGTTTTGGTAAAATTGTGTTTATTGGGGGTTAATTTAAAATACAACTATTAAAAATAACCCAAAAACATTACAAAAATCATAGTTTATAACCATTGAAACCAAATAGTTTTATGCTCAATCATTTTCAATTATTCGTGCCTTGTGACATTAATAAAATGTGGGTTGAATTCTCTCTTTCAAAATATTACAAGTGTGCCACTCACCTCACTTACAAAATGCCACCCCCTCCCCTCAATTCATCACACAATAAAATTTTCTGGTTCATACTATAAAAACCAAAATCATATCCTGAATTCTATAATATTATCCTACAATTCTTCTTTTTGACATAAATCCAAATAGGGTAGAATTATTGTGCAAACCTAGGGAGGTTACCCGACGAAATGACAATGATCATGTAAAATCAATTTTTTATTTATTCCTCCATTTATCCTTATTATTATTATACCATTATGATATAATATATATTGTATCTTAGATAAAAATAGGTGTTTTTATATTACATTAATGTCCAAAAACCATATCCACTTCTATTAAATGGGTTATGAACTCATCGTTCATGTGTATGCCAGACTACTACATCATAAACTGATGTCATTTCTCTTTCCATTACCACCACACAAAGTTGGAAATAATGGTGGATTTAATGTTTATATAAGATATTAATGATATTATTATTCTTATATAACTTTTTATATCACACATACCCTCATGATTTTCATTTTAAGTGAATATGATAACCTCACTCATGTGTATGGAAGACTATCACCTCACGAAGCATTGTGATTCAGTCACGCATTACAAAGAATTTATTAAGTGTTTTTTAATGAAAATATGATATATATATATTAAATATAAAAATATCTATAATTATAATATATAATTAATATTTCTTTCTATCTATCCATCAATAAAATGTATACAATGTTCTTTAGTACGTACGTCCTACCTAAACAATGTATTCATTTTCTATCAATAAATCTTATGGATTACTATAAATTAATATATATTTAATATATATTATATTTATATCCTGTTTAAAATTATTAATATAAATAAAATATTATAAAATTAATTTAGGTTAAAAATAACAAATCAAAACATATAAGAGTAACTAAGAGGTTATTACCCGAAACATAACATTTAAAAGTAATTGTTAACAAATAAATAATGAAACATCATATAAAATTAATATATGGTGTTATATATATTATTATTATTTAATAAATGTATAATAAAATTATATTTATTATTTCAGAGTTTTTAAGGTATAAGACAAATGTATAGACATAATGTATTGGATTTCCATTGGAGTTTTTTGTTCTGTGAGACACATGGTATATTCAACACCTATTTGTTTTATATGATTTATATAAAGACTTTGAATGTATTTTATGATGTTCATAAAAAAATTATAGTAGTTTACATATCAATTTTTGGATACCACTCTCATGGGGTTTAATTTTCAAAATTTAATAAAGTGTTAAGGGAGTTTTGTCTCAATTCCCCTTTATTGAGACATATTTTATGTTATGCACCCATATTTTTTAATGAGGTGTATATAAATCTAGTTTGACATAAAACATAATGAATTTATTTATAATAATGATTTGTTATATTCCACTCTATTTTATTCTTTGATGGGGCTCACGATTCCAATTTACCAATGTGGTAATGGTTTTATGTTACAATATGATATTTTACCGGGATTACTTATGATTATGTTTCCAATGATAAAATATTATGATACATATAACATGAAACTCATGATTTTTAATATACTATATTTATTCATTTTATTTTTTATTAATATTTACATTTTAAAACATTTTTTTATGTAACATAATTAAGGAATTTGTTTTTAGAAAATCTAATAATTTTTCATTCTTTGGTCAGAAATATCTTTTCATCTAAAAATGTTTTCTAAAATAGTGTAGTTTTATCCTATGATTTTTTGAAAATAAATTTCTCATGTTTGATGTAATAAAAATCAACGGAATTTTCATTTCAATTTCCAAATACTTCTCATTTGTTGCTAACATAAAATGTGAAAGGAATCTTAGTTTTAAGAAAATGGAATGAACAAAATTTCCAATCATCTTGAAAAATATTATATTTTAAGTTCCATTTTTTAAATATCATTTTCTAGGAAAAATAATTTCAAAATAATTTATCTTTTAAAATGTTTTTTTCAAAGTTGAAATGATTATTTATTCAATAATGTTTTTAAAAAATTAATGGAAATAATTTTCCATAAAAGATGATATCATTTTAGGTTACTTATGATTTTATATGGATTTGATGAAAGGATAAAATTATTATTATTTAGATTAATAGCATAGGATTATAATATCATGATTTTAATGAAACATGTTTCTCTTCTATGAGTTATAACATGATAAAATTCTTACGAGACATAATTATTTTTTTCACTGGTTATGCAAGGATGAAATGATGAAACGATTATGAAACATGTCTGTTTTATACACTTTAAGATATGAGGGAATGTTTATGGAGCCCATGTTATTTCATGGGATGTGGTATGATGAATGTTTTATTATTATGTTAAACACATTAATATAGTTTTAATTAGGAGATAGGTGAGAACTATATCTCTATCCAATACATCTAGTAATGTGTTATATCTCATGATAATGATAGGATTCGAACAGGGAGTGTTCATGGATTAGTAAGGTATATTTTCTTCTATGTTGTTCTTGGGAGTGACAATTAACTTCTATTAAGTTTTTGGAATAAATTCAATCAAATATAATATCCTTGGAAATTTTTTGTGACTAATTTAAAAAAAATTTCATAAACTTCTTTGTATTCCATAAATATATGTATTATACCAAGGTTATACTCACATAGTTAGTGTTCCTTGATTCCATTAAGATTCATGTATTATGGCCTTCAAATATTTATTACATTACATTATATTGTGACCTTTTATATGTGGGGTATAGTTTTCAAATTCAATGACCAAGTTCTCATACCCTTATCTTCATGTTATACTTATGTATGTCTGTTTTCATCATTACTTATTATCCATGTTCACATTTTCATACCTTTCCTTTCATCGGGATATAAAGTAAATTTATTTCATATGTTATGCCTAAGAAGGGTGGTAGTTATATATATCTTAGTGAGAGATGATGTAGATTACTTATGGACATGTTTTTAATGTTTTCATATTTCCAAAGACACTAAACTATTATGATCCTCAAACATTTTTTTGTATAATGTAATTAATATAAATAAAAAAATATGTATTATATATGTATGATAAGATTGATAAGATATTGGGTTTTTTTAAAAAAGTTATGACATGAATCGGTCACCCAACTCATACCCTAGGGAAACTTATTAAATAAAAATGGATACAACACAAGTGTGAGGTGTAATGAATTTACACCAATATTGGATTTTAATGGGATAAAAATGAATAATCTAAGAGAAAAAACCAATAATAAAGGGCTGAAACTCATAATACCCAATTAAATGAAACAAAAACAATGATAATCTGTTTCTGAACAAACATACTCATCCTTTTTTCAAAAAATAACATAGGAATCAGTCTGGAAAGAAGTAACCACAATGATAATCCATGGATTGAAAGAAGGAAGTAGTGGGTCAAAAAACATGAGGGCTAATGAGCTACAATCAATGAAGAGTAGGATCCGACCAGGAAAAGCCTTAAAAAACAAAGAACTAAAATATCCAGAGAGATTCCAAACACTGACATAAAGCTATGAAACTAGAAAACCGTGAGAAAAAAGGGGGCTATGATAGGGGAGAAAGCATTCCAGGGAGTCAGAACAAGAGCTCGGAAGCCTAGCCAAGCCCTTCATAATTCAAAATTGAACATCCAGAAGACATCCTGTAGAGAGAAATAAAGACAGAAAAACCTTCACCCAATAATCCTAAACAAGGTTGAATTAAGAAATCAAATCAAATAGACACAACTTCAAGCCTACCTTCTATATGAGGGTAGCATCTCCAAGATATCACAAAAATGATCCAATAACTACTTGAAAAATATTATCAATAGGTACATGAGGTTTTGAAACTGAAACAACAATAACACCAATCAATTGAGAATAAATTCAAGCTTCGAACAAGGCGGTGAAAACATAATTCTGAAAAATTGATAGAGAGAGGCCGCAATAGTGTTCAAGAAAACCAGAATCCATAACTCCTTTCTAAGGAATATCTTTGATATTGATATTTGGGTCCTTAAATTCCTTGACAACTTTAATAAACATCCTTATTCTGATATCAAGATATATATCAGCAGTCATGTAACCATTTTTATATTTCCAAAAGGTAGTTGTTTCATTCTCCCCCATCAAAGAATCAAGATATTTTTGGAAGTATAACAACTCCACTATCTGATAAAAATCTCTATAAGTAGGATCATTTTAATTATCATCGCATGATGAAACTTATGAGTCAGAATAGTTAAATGAATATGAGGACACATGAAAATTTTTAGTAGGGACAGGCAGTGGGGGTAAATCAATTTTTTTCCTTCATCTTGGAAACTAAAGAGCACATGACAATTATACCTATAAGATATTTGGTGATACACTAAAATTACCCATGGATGATCAGCTCTGATCGTGATCCACATTCTACCTCTATGGTGTGGGGATCTCAGAAGCACAGATTTGTCTCTATGTTATTCCATAGCACAAATTTTTAAATAGAGATGTAAAATTTGACTATTCAGACAATGTACACTATTAAAAACATGTTTTGTTCTTTTCATTATGATTTTAGAGGTTCATGGATGACATTCAATTATTTAGTTATGTTTACATAAAATAACAGGTTTCACTCTATCAGTGGTATGAAACATGTTAGAGTTTGTATGAACACCCATTACATTCACTGTTTCATTGGATTAGGGTTAGAGAGTAATAAATTATTTGGTTGGAACTAGCATATAATACAACATGAATAGTTTAGGTGATTCATGAAAGGATGAATGAAACACATGGTTTTTTGAACTTTTATACTGTTTATATGAGGACATATATGGGGTTTGAATTTAGAGATCATCTATAAATGAAGGTTACTCCTCATCATGAAATGCAATGGTTTGGTTGAAAGTTTAATATTTATTATTTTTTGTCCTCACAAGGCATTGGCATGTATTGGATTCATGGACTATGAGATAGAAATTACCACACAGATGGGTTAGATACATGAAATTCATGTGTCACAACATCCCAATTATCATAGACTCTGACATCATCAGTTGTGGTGAGATCATTGTTTATGAAGATGAAACCTTTCTGTTGTGGCCTACAGAGATCTAGGACCACTAGTAGAATGCGTTACATGTCTACACTATCCACTTGTCCATGACCTATGGAGGTATAGTGTAATTGATGAGTGTACCTGGGAATGTGATTCATAGATATAGGATCAATACCTCAAGCTATTTGTTGTTTGTCAATTATCATATTATAATCCTCATTGGGTTTGTTGAAATTTTCTACTTACGGGACGATTTCCCTCAAGATTATAATTATGGTCATTATATATTTTTAAAGGTATCTTCCTTGGTATATCGTATTAGAGATGGTGGTTGTTGTTGAATTTTTTCGAGTTTCTTTGGGATAAGTGGTTTAGATCATATGATAAACTGGCTCTAGAGAGGTATCTCATGGGGTTCCTATTTGGATAAACTTTTTCCTTCATTCTCCCCAAGTGTGGTTTTAATTTCACATAAAAATAAATGGTTTGAGAGGAATCTGATGCAAGGGAATTGATCTTGGTCACCCATCTATTGTGATATTTGGGTGTTGGAGGTGTCCATAGAGTGTTTTTTAGGAATTATTGAAGTTAAATGTGGAAAAGGAGAGTGCTATATACATTTTTGGAAAGCATATGGGGTGTACCCTAAGGTTGTACCAAAAGATATGTGACTATGACATCGAGTATATAGTTTTTCCCTAGAAAATTTTCGATACACTATTAAATATGGCATGTTTGTGGCATATTCTCTCAAAAATAATGAATTATTCCACGAGAAGGGTATTTGATGAGTGTATATTTTTTGGCTTAGCTACACCATAGTTTTTGGTTATGGTATAGTTTCTTCAGGATTGGTTTTGCACTATGATGTGGAATGAGGAGGATGAATTATACGTATTTTGGGTGGTTCTTCCACTTAGGGTTTACTGCATCAGTGGGCTTTGGCTATTGTATAGAATCCGTATGGGAAAATGGGTTCAGTGGTGTAGTGTTAGGCTATGTCATAGTTCCTCACCTTAGTATAGAGTTTATAGACTATATAGGGATGTGAATATCTCTAATTTGTATTTGAAAATGTGATATTGGATGGTCTAAATCAATTACACTATATTCCACTTACTTTTCAACAGTGTTGTGTCATGGTCTACGTAGTGACACCATGGTCTCTTAAAAATATGGCATCCTAAATATACCCACATGTACCCTAAACAAAATTTTCTCCCAAATATATCTTGATCCCTTGGTTCTTAAGGGTATATGTCAATGTTTTTGTAGCTACATTTATGAGGGAATAATAAATGTATTCTTGATATTGATTATTTTCAATCCCTGGTAATTTCTTATCCTTTTTTTCATCTTCATTCTATCTACTTTTTTCTGATTCTTCATTCCATTAATTGGTGTTTAATCTATATTTTTCTAGAGTTTATTCTTAATTTATTATTATTTACATGATATTTATTTGATGGGATGATATTTTTTGATTTCATATTCCACTTTACCCTTTTTGTAAGGATAATGACCTTCATTTGACAATACGAGGGTGTTTTCTCCAATAGCCATGTTAGCAAGGGAAGGATGTATAACTAACCCATCTAGCCCTCATCTCTTCTCTTACTAGTATTATTTGCTGGAATACTTGGTCATTGGTTTCCTTTATATATATTTTAGAATGCTGTGAGGCCTTGATTTAATTTCACACACATATATCACAATAAATTAAAAAATGAGTATTATTATAGTTATGAAGTGCATAATATATGATGGGTCATAGTAAATTACCTTATGTATAGGATGTGAGGGATTAAAGTTTAAAATATGATATATGAAACATAACACATAGTATGTCGTGGATCCTATAAACAACGTACTTATATATGGATATATGGTTGGGTTTATGAGATGATGTGATTCACAAGATGCATGTTATGATACATAGGATACATGTCTTTAGGATGGATTCTTTTGGAGAGATATGAATCAGGATATATGACATCGGGGAGTAGAGAAATATAGGTGGGGAAGTTGAAGAGAGGTACCTTGGTTGTTTTATTAATACAAATTGTGATATCTTGTTAGTGACACATAGTGAATGATAACAATGGTGAGGATACTTACATAGTATACATGTTTAGGGGATGAGTTAGTTTAATTTTTTTATTAGACTTTAGTATTCTTTCATTATCAATTTCATAAGAGGATTTAGGGAGGATCCTAGTTTGTATACTAGTTATGGTCACCCTACATATATATAAACAATGTTATAGGTTATTAGGAGTAGGCTAGAGAGCAATATAGATATTTTAATTTTACAGGTTTTCAGTAGTTATTTGTTTTTTCTGGTCACTTATGAGATTTTTTTTGGATCTTATAGATTTTATTCTAGTTATTTTAATCAAATATTAAATTAATTGTATGTACATGAAATTTTTATTATCTATCTAGGAAATATTTTATCTGTATAATTTTATTTTTTTCTTCTTCCACATGTTCTCTTAAAGGGTATTACCATTGATTTTTATATTCCTTATACCCTCTGTGCCTTTCACCAACCTACAACATATTGTAGGTGTAATTTTTGGTGGTATCTATCCGCCTAATCTATTTTCCATAACCACAAGTATAATCTATTGGTTTAAGTGGTCATGAATCTGCACATTATGCTTCTCATATTACTAATAAATTTTATCTTTTATTATAGTAAATTGTATTTTATCCTAATTTATAAAAAATGGATTATCCTTGAATTGGCCATGTCAACCAACATTATGAAGTTCTACCACATGGTGAAAACCATGTGACTACATAGAAATGATCAAAAATGGAAATCCACGTGTCTAAATTAAAAATCAATTAACCATATTTTAGATGAGATACATTTTCTTATGTCTTGAACTTACAAAAAGTTTATGTTCAAGAAACAATTTTAAGAAATGAAGTTACTATAAGAAAAAAATAGGTGATAATATGATGAAAATATATGATCTTTCCAAGTGACCATTCCAGGAAACCATGCCATGTGATAATTATAAGTGACCATGAAAAGTAACTATAGAATGTACCAACATGCAAAAAGGAATGTGATTAAGTAAAGACTAATTGAACGCATCTAACATAAATAGTGTGGTATATCAAAATATTATACTACTATATTATGTAACAGTTATTATAGAAACAGTTCATTTAAGTATCTCATATTATAATGAAGAGTAAAATGATTGATGTATTAATTTTCTCCAATGAATATTTAGAGAAGGTTCCATATTTAAAAGGGAAATGTACTTAGGGAAAAAACATCACAAACAATATTTAGTGATACCACAAAGAATTACCATGACATATTAATTCACTAAATTATTCCATGGCACTCTGTTTTCTATCATATCATTGTGAACCATATTTTAAAGTTCTCATGGGTTGATTTATATAAAATTCCTCAAATAAAGATTTTAAAATAATGTGTCTCTACATTTTTACTCTTTGGATCTATTTCCTGATCTATTTTAGATATCATTATGATATGTGTTTGCATTACTCTGTATATTCATTAATAATGTCACCTACACTAAATGGAAGAGTAATTACACTCTTTCCTTTATTCCTTTTATACTATTAACACATGTAAAACTATAGAATATGGTATGTGTATATTGGAATACATTTTGATTAGTGGTTTTTAAAAACTCAATCCAGGTTGTGGATGAGTATATTTATTTTATAAACTTCATGGTAACAGGTGATTGAAATGTGAAGAGAACCATGTATCAGTTTGAGACTGAACCACTTGTTTTATTCTTGTGTTTGTTTTATATGTTTAAAAAAATTCATTTAATTTAAAAAAATACATTGATATTGATATTTAATTATTGTGTTATATAAACTGTTTAAATATATTATATTTATCTAAAAAGTAATTTTAATTTTAATTTTTTTAATTGAGTTTTGATTGATATTTTCATAAATATTTTGATGGTATTTAATTATTTATTTATATTATTTTATTTAATTTGGATATTTTTAAAAATTGGGAATTTAATATTAACTTTTGTTCAAAAAAACAACATAATTAGAAAGTCAATTGACACCTTCTTATGTTTAACACTCTGCACAACATTTGTTATCAAAGTAAATTTAATTTTATTCTATATAGTGTTTAACTATGATCATGTTTTTACAAAAATAGATGAAGATTTATATCATTTTTAAATTTATACATTTATGTATTACACTATACATGAGGTAACTACTAATAAATGACCCATATAAATTAATTGATTAAAATATTCCCAATGAAATATTATAAATAAATTACATATCAAGAAAATGTGAAATGATATTTGGATATAAATGATGATACATATAAAAACATGTAGATGACAGGTCTTATTAGAATGATTACACTAAATCAAGTTGTTATTGTAATTGAAAAGCTATGAATTCCCAATATTTTTAAATTGGATAAGATAAATTCAATATAAATTCTTGATATCCTAATACCTATGAAATTCATGTTACACATTCACGGTCTCCAGAAGGAACATATAATTTTAATGGTATGTGCCTGAATACATATACTATTGAATATGATACTTTTATGAAAAAGATAATAATTAAATTTATGAAAACTATCTCTCTTTGAATGGAATTATCATTTCAATGCATGAACATGGAATTACAATTTATCAAAATGATCAAATGATGATAGTCTTTTGATGTATACCAGATTGATGGAGTGGATCATATATCACCTTTCATGAATCACTCGATATATGAAATGTGACTCTGATAGAGATTTTTGAAAAATTTGTTATGTAAAATGAAGAGAGAAAAATTAAAAAAATAAGAGGATAAACCAAAAAGAAAATCAATTTCACTAAATACATATGCGTCAAAGAGAAAGGAGAAAATCAATGAAGGTAGTTCAGGTGAGCTTGTTTCGGTAATGGCCCGGACCTCTATGGTCCATTAAATTGTGAAAATGTGTTGTTGGAGGTGTTCTGGGAGGCCAATGTGACTTATCCCCAACACTTTTCCAAATTTCCAGTTCTGTGAACAGTGTTTCCAGTTTTATGAACAGTAATGGTAGACTTGAACAGTGCTTCCAGAACGGTAAACTTCTAACGGTGACCTTATAACGGTAGACTTGAACAGTGTTTCCAGAACGGTAACCTTCTAATGGTGACCTTATAATGGTATACTTGAACAGTGTTTCCAGAATGGTAACATTCTAATGGTGACCTTCTAACGGTGGACTTGAACAGTGTTTCCAGAACGGTAACCTTCTAACAGTGACCTTCTAACGGTGGACTTGAACAGTGTTTCCAGAACTGTAACCTTCTAATGGTGGACTTGAACAGTGTTTCTAGCTTCCTACAGTTTCTCCTCTTTGACATTTCCTTTGACGTAAAATACATTTAAAGACTTATCTTAAGGACTCTTAAGGCGGATTCAAATGCCATAAATCCTATATTAACTATTACTATGGCTCGGGATGTTTTACTTGGTCAAACCGTGTGGGTTAATGCGATTCGGTTTTAATGGAGAATTAATCGGATCTTAAACCGTCGCCGCGTTAAATCTTCAAAAAGGAACCAGATATCATTCTCCCTTGTTCGTTCCCATTTTTCTCAGCTATGAGATGCCAGAACCTTTAAATCCTTCACGTAGGAGTTGCATGATCAAACTTTACTCCTAGGATTGTTTCTTCTCTGTGTTGATGCAACAGAGCTGTGTCGATCAATCTTACATATAAGGTATGTTGTATCATCGTTCTTTTGGGGTTGATCTTCTCCCATTCTCCTTTCCATATTATAGCATGTAATCTCAGTGCTTATAATGGGGTTTTCTTGGGGTTTGTTTGGTGATGTCGTACTGTGGAATATTTTGGAGGATGCAGTTGTCGCGAGAGGAGGATTGTGACCCGTTGCGTGGATAAAGATCATCATGAACTATTCGAGGTAGAGGATTCGTGGCTTTTGTAATTGTATATGTGAAATTGTAGAATTAGCATGATTTAGCCCTTTGGATCACAATAAAATTGACCTAACTAAATACTTGAATCGGATTAATAGAATTGGTTGATCGCATGTTGTTGCTTTGTACTGTGACAACGTTTTGCCTCATGTTTTGATAGATAGAGTGATATCTATGGTTTATTTGATTAGTTGTTCGTTCTTGAAGGAAATTGATAATGAACGTAAACCCGGAATTGATTTTTAATTAATTGGATAAAGATAAATAGGCATGTAAATGAATCTGGTTGTTTTCGTTGTTGTAGTTGTTTTAATTTAAGGTTAATAAATTTAGGGAAGTAATCATGGTTATTTAATTGTGATAGCTTACTGATTAGGTATCCCGTAATTGGAACCTACGAATAACAAATCTGCTAATTCAATATGGATTAAAGAACAGATTGTGTGAGAATTTTCTAAAGGGGTTCTGAGTTACCCTCTTGATTGTTAAAGGGCCAAGAGCCCATTGATGTAATTTGTTTTCCTGCTTCTTGTGATGTAATGTGAGCCTGGATGGCTGTTGTGATATGTAGAGGCATTGGGACTTGTGGTTATGGTAGTGGATGACGCCTAGGGTGGGGAGATGCATCAGCTTATGGTGTCGGGGTGGACACCAAGGATGATGGTATGGGATGAATGTGATGGCTGAATGTTGGTGGTTTTTATTTTTTGTTTATCTTCTTTACTTTTCCCCACTGCTCAAGGCAGCTGGTCTTGCTTACCCTCCTTTCGAAGGAGGCGAAGACACGTGGGGTATGCCACGTGCTTTCCGTGTTTAGCCTCTCGAGGGAGAATAGGTCTATGCTCTTTCTATAGGTGGAAAAGACTTGATGTGTAGTATATCTACTCACCATGTTGAGCCCCCTTTGTTTTTAGTATCATAGGATGCCTTTCTAGAATGTCTGGGAATATGGGAAAGTAATTCTGTAATGAAATTTTGATTAAATGGTGATAATCCACTGGGATGGAGATACTGGAATTTAAAGGTGATGTGAATCTTAAAAGGAGCAGTTGAATTTGAATGTGATTCTAATTCATTTTAATGAGGAATTGGTCATGATTAATTAATGTTTAAAGAATTAATTAACATACAGTGGAACTGATAAAATAATAATGGAGTAATATAATAAATCTATTCAAATGTTTGTGTGCTTATAGGATACCTAGTCTTAGAAGTAGCAGCATGGAGTCTAAGAGACGTTAGCTGCAGTTGTATCTAAGACTAGGTAATGACCATAGTGTGTATGTGATTTATATATATATATATTTTGTACCTTTTGTGTTTCTATATGCTACTCCACCCTGTCGGAAAGGGAAACTGACACCCCAGGGATTCTGAGCCATAGGGGGTGTTTTCCCCAACCTTCTGATGGGAGGTCGAATGACTGACTACCCCATTTGGCCCCACTCTCTTCTCTCGGTAGATACATGTGCCAACATGCACAACAGTTAGTTTCCCCTTATATGTGTGAAGAGGGCTGTAATGTCTTGTGGTTATTTCACACACATATATTCTGGATATAGTATCCTATGGACTACTATAGGTGTAACGTGTATAGGTTGTGATGGCTTGAGGATCCATACTCGGTGTATGGGATATAATGGCTTGAGGTATAATACCTGATGTATGATACACGTTATGCGGGCTGTGGTGGCTCCCGGAACTTACCCGGTTACTTTTGGTTGGGAGGATGGTGTGGTGCTTTGCCTAGGTGTCTGCGGGCAAGCCATTGTGGTGCACGAGGTGCAGATTGTGGATCTTAGCCCAGGTGTCTGAGGGCAATCCTGTGGAGAGAGATGCACATGACGTATGTCGTTGGGGAAAAGTGGAAAACCAGTGGGGAAGTGTTAGCAGGGAACCCTTGATATTTTTCATTATATGCTATATTCCTGTATGCGTTACTTGGCGAGAGTGGCCATGGTGAGGTTGGGAACTTAGTATACCTGTTTAGGTGAAGAGTTAGTTTCACTTGTTGTTCACTAGTCATTAGCGTGCTTTCTTTACTTTTTCACGAGAGTCTTGGGGAGGATCCTAATGAGTATACTATTATACTCACCCTATGTATATATAAACTATTTTTCAGTTCACTTGGAGCAGGTTGGAGATCAGGCTGGTTACTACTAGCTTGTGGTTGGAGGAGGATCGTTTAGGGCTTATGATCGCTGCCGTTTTACTTTCTTTTGGGTACTTTAAGATTCCCCTTTCAGTTGTAGTACTTTTTCATGAAATTTCATATATGTACTTGGGTTTCTATTATATTTCCGTTCTAAGTTGGAGTTGATTGGTGTCTATCTTATCTCTCTCTTCCGCATGTGTTCTCTTAGAGGGCAATGCCTCCCATTTGTGTTTTCACTATACCCTCAGTGCTAGTCACCAACCCGATGCCTACTGGAGGCGAGACTCAGGGGTCATTATCTTCCTTCTCACATTGCCGGCCCAGGAGGGGTACACTTTGTGGGGAGAGGGTAGTGATAGAGTGGTATCAAAGGTCTGGTTGAGGGATAGGATGGAGTTTGGAGTTAGCCACAGGTGAGGTTGCATGTAATTGTAGGGCAATGGTGTCATTCATGTTTAGCAAGTGGGGTAAACACTACAGACTGGTAAAGACATAGGCATTTAGGGCCCCTTATGATCTGTTGCACGAACTTTTATGTTTACGATGGCTACTAAACAAACTGATACTGGTTGTGGGGTAGAGACCTAGGAAATGATCATGCATCATTATTCTTTACACCTGTGTTTGAATGGTTAGACCTTGGGATAGGTTAACCTAAAATTAATAAAAGAAATTAATTTATTTATTAATGTTGAGTCTTCCATATTCCAGGATTAGGAGTGCTAACAGTTGTTATTTTACAGGTGTGGTTCCAGGTCGACATCCACGTCAGGTTTACACAGAAGATGTCGAATTGGCTACTCTAGTAGATCACCGTCGGTTAGAGGTTGAAGACGATGACACTTGGAGGAAGACACCCTGAGAGTTTCAGCGCCAGAGTCTACAGAAGTACAAGGGCTCCGTTTCAGATGCAGTCATAGAAGACTGGTTGGAGGAGGTTGAGATAGGATTCTGTTCGATTCGTGCTCGGAAGGAACACTAGGTGTCCTTGGTTGTGACGATGCTGCATGGAGCAGCGAGGAAATGGGGGTTCTTGTTCCTCATGGATCGTGAGGAGTCAGCAATCTCATGGGAGGAGTTTTGAGATAGGTTTAGAGTTGAGTTTCTATCATCAACTTCGAAGGCATCCAATCGCCAGGAGCTTCTTACCCTTCAATAGGGGAGATCCAGTGTTTGAGAGTTTTGAATCTGTTTCAGGAACACTCTACGATATGATTCAGATCTGTTACCAGATGAGGAGGCCAGGGAGAGGCATTTTCAGGAGGCTTTTCATCTAGAGATCCAGCGCTAGGTCTCCCCATTTATGCTAAAGACATATCTTGAGGTGCTGGCGAGGGTAGAGGTTGTTGAGAGGACTTTGGCCAGGACTGGATCGTCACGAGATGGGAATTGACATGATTCCTCATGACGTAGAGATGTGGTACGGGGTACCAGTTTTCAGGGAAGAAGAGTATTCGTTCACCTGGGGGTAGGTCCCAACCCTTCCCATCTCGTTTCTCCGGAGGCAGAAACTCTCAGGCCTTTTCCAAGGGATCTGGCGGTTGTTTTTCTTGTGGTGGTTGTTGTCATTAGCAGTGGGAGTTCCCAACTTTTCAGAGCAGTCATCGTGCACCGGGCACTCCATACCAGGTTCCTTCGTTGAGGCAGTTCCAACCGAGACAACAGCAGCAGGTTGCACCAGCTTTAGATCACCAGAGGGTAGATGGAGCAGGAAGAGGACATCCCCATGATGCTCCCCGTCCTCAGAGAGTAGAGCGCGACCATGGTGGTGGTCATCATCAGGGTCAGAGAGGTCATGTAAGAGGTCGTGGCCAGCTTCATGCTCTAGTGTTGGCAGCCCCAGGCGAGCCATATGTCGTTCGAGGTACCCTTTTCTTGTTTTCTACCTTGGTGTATGCCTTGATTCATTCAGGAGAAACACACTCCTCCATATCACATACCGTTGTCCAAGCTTCAGGACTTGACGTAGAGAGGCTTCCAATGCCCTTAGCATTGACTACACCAGTTGGAGGTCGAGACGACTTGTTTGAAGTATGTAGAGACTCTGAGCTAGTGTTGGGGCATCACTGCTCTTGGGGAGATTTCATATGCTTACGAATAAAACCATATGATGTCATCCTTGGCATGGATTGGTTGTATTCGGTGCATGATGTTGTGGATTTCTACATGAAGAAGGTCGTTTTCTTTGATGCGGATGGAGAGAAAGTGTGTTTTTTGGTGAGCGAGATCCTCGGATGGGTCATAGATGAGTTCCACCCTCATCATCCATGATGGATGAGATGATGTTGAGTTTATCAGAGGTTCAACAGTTGGCGTTTCCTAGGGTCGTAGAGGAGTACCCTGATGTCTTTCCAGAAGAGGTTGTAGCTTTACCCCCTCGACGAGAGATCCAGTTTGGGATCGAGCTACAGTCTAGAGCGTCTCATATCTCTATGTCTTCGTATAGGATGGCCCCTTTTGAGTTACGAGAGCTACGTATATAGATTGATGGTTTGTTGCAGTGCGGTTTTGTTCGACCAAGTCTGTCACCGTGGGGTGCACCAGTTTTGTTTCTGAAGAAGGATGGTGGCAGTTTGCGGTTGTGCGTTGATTATCGTTGATTAAACAAAGTGACAATAAAGAACTGCTATCCTCTCCCACGGATTGATGACTTATTCGATCAACTGAAGGGTGAAAGTTGGTTCTCAAAGATCAATTTGCGGTCAGGATATCATTAGATGCATGTAAAGGATGAGGATATCCCGAAGACTACTTTCCGTTTTCGTCATGGGCATTATGAGTCTGTTGTAATGCCATTCGGTGTGACGAATGCTTCAAATGTTTTCATGGGGTTGATGAATGCTGTGTTCTATGAATTCCTAGACAAGTGTTTTGTGGTTTTCATCAACAACATCCTTGTGTACTCCACATCTGAAGAGGAGCATGCAGAGCATCTACAGGCCGTTTTGGGAGTTCTTCGCTAACATCAGTTGTTCGGGAAGTTGTCGAAGTGTGAGTTTTGGGACCGAGAAGTTTATTTCTTAGGGCATGTTGTGTCCCAACAGGGAGTAGCTGTGGATCTGTCGAAGATAGAAGCATTGGTGTCTTGGGAAGCCCCCAAGACCGTGTCAGAGGTGCGAAGTTTCCTTGTTCTCGCAGGCTATTATAAGAGGTTTGTAGCCAATTTTTCCCCAGTTGCGACTCCTTTGACAGCTTTGACCGGGAAGGATCAAGTGTTCATATGGACTGATCAATGTCAGGAAGCTTTCGAGTATCTAAAGGATAAGTTGGTGAGTGCTCCAGTCCTTTGTCTTCCAACGGAGGGAGTCTAGTTTGATGTTTTCTGTGATGCTTCACATCTTAGGCTAGGCTGTGTTCTAATGCAGCATAGGTCAGTTGTTTCTTAATGGTCTTAGCAGTTGCATCCCCATGAATGAAACTATGCCACCCATGTTATTGAGTTGGTAGCCGTGGTGTTTGCTCTGAATTTGTGGAAAAATTACCTCATTGGTGAGTACTTTGTGGTTTTCACCGATTATAAGAGTTTGAGGTATGTTTTCTCCCAACGTGACTTGAACTTGCGGCAGTGTTGGCGGATGGAGTCCTTGCAGGAATACGACTTTGAAATATCGTATACACCTGTAAAAGGGAATATTGTAGCAGATGCACTGAGCTGAAAGTCACGTAATGATGTTTTGTGTGAATCTGGTGATTCTTGGAGAGTGATGGAAGAGATATCAGCTTTGCATCTTGATATGGGAGAAGTTGGGGGTAGAGGTTGTCTTTTCCAGATGACGGTGCAGTCATCCCTGATGCTGAAGGTGGAAGAGTCTCAGTTGGGTGATCTAGAGGTGGATGTTTGGAGAGATAGAGTTTTTTGTGGTGAGGCCCCTGATGTTTGGTCAGAGGATTAACAACACCGAGTGTTGTATCATGGAAGGCTTTTTGTTCCTTTGGCGATGCACGAGATGTTTCTCTGAGAGTTCCATAGTTCTCCCTTGGCAGTACATCCTGGTGTGACAAAGATGTACTGATCCTTGGGGAGTCAGTTTTGGTTGCCTGGGCTGAAGCGTGCGGTTGTACAGTGTGTGTCTTAGTGTTTAGTATGCCATAAGGTGAAGTCCGAACACCGTGTTCCTGGTGGTCTTCTCCAGCAATTAGAGATTCCTCAGTGGAAGTGGGAGGACATATCAATGGACTTTATTAGAGGTTTACCTCGAGCTCCGGGAGGACATGATGCTATATTGGTGGTAGTGGATCGTTTGACAAAATCGTCCCACTTCATAGCGATCAAGGAGTCGAGCTCAGTGGAAGTTTTGTCAAGGCAGTATCTAGAGGAGGTGGTGAGACTTAATGGAGTACCTAGGACGATCATTTCTGATCAAGATCCTTGTTTTACCTCTATGGTGTGGAGAGGTCTCCAGCATGCTCTTGGCTCTCAACTGTGCCTTAGCACTGCTTTTCATCCTCAAACAGATGGCCAGACAGAGCGAACCATCCATAATCTTGAAGACATGTTGCACTCTTGTGGTCATGATTTTGGAGGTTCATGGATGAAGCACTTACCCTTGGGTGAGTTTTCTTACAATAATATTTTTCACTCCACCATTGGTATGAAGCCGTTTGATGCCTTGTATGGCTGGCCATGCCGTTCTCCTTTGTGCTGGACTGGGGTTGGAGAGTCAGCAATTCTCGGGCCAAACCTAGTGTAGAATACAACAGAGATGGTTCAGGTGATTCATGACAGGATGAAGACAGTGCAAGATCTTCAGAAATCATATGCGGATCAAAGAAGGAGACCCTTAGAGTTTAATGTTGGGGATCATGTGTTTCTGAAGGTGACTCCCCATCATGGGAAGTGAAGGTTTGGCCGTGTAAGTATGATTTCTCCCTGGTTTGTTGGGCCTTTCGAGGTGTTAGCTCGTGTTGGAGCTGTGGGGTGTCGAGTAGCACTTCCCCCTCAGATGAGTCGGATACATGATGTTTTCCATGTAACACAGCTCCATCATTATCTTCATGATGAACGTCATGTTATCGATTGGGGAGAGTTAGATATTAATGAGGATGCAACCTTCGAGGAGCGACCTGTGGAGATCCAAGACCGCAAGGAGAAGGTGTTGCGTGGGCATTCTGTCCCCATAGTTTTTGTCTTGTGGCAACACAGTTGCATGGAGGAGAGTACTTGGGAGCGTGAGTTACAGATACATGCTAAGCACCCATAGTTGTTTAATGTTCAACTCCTTTCATGTAATTATTTTTCCTTTGTGGTTAGACCATTCATGTATTATTTATGTACCTTTGATGTGATGTTTTGATTGAATTGTTTGGATATGTATTATTGTTTCCCATACTCTCGGATGTCGTAGTTTTGTTCCAGCTTTCGAACAACTCATGGGGGTTTTCCCCCCTGAGAGGTATCTTATGGAGTGGTTGTTTGAACCCCTCTCTTCTTCTAGGTTGGTTTTTTATTCTCGAGGACAAGAATGTTTTCAGAGGTATCTAATGTAATGGCTCGGACCTCTCTGGTCCACTACTTTGTGAAAATGTGGTGTTGGAGGTGTTCCGGGAGGTCAAGGTGAATTATCCCCAACACTTTGCCAAATTTCCAGTTCTGTGAATAGTGTTTCCAGTTTTATGAACAGTAACGGTAGACTTGAACAGTGCTTCCAGAATGGTAAACTTCTAACAGTGACCTTATAACGGTAGACTTGAACAGTGTTTCCAGAACGGTAACCCTCTAACGGTGACCTTATAATGTTAGACTTGGACAATGTTTCAAGAACGGTAACCTTCTAATGGTGACCTTCTAACGGTGGACATGAACAGTGTTTCCAGAACGGTAACCTTCTAACAGTGACCTTCTAACGGTAGACTTGAGAAGTGTTTCCAGAACAGTAACCTTCTTAACGGTGACCTTCTAACGGTGGACTTGAACTGTGTTTCCAGCTTCCTACAGTTTCCCCCCTTTGACGTTTCCTTTGACGTAAAATACATTTAAATCCTAATTTTAAGGTCTCTTAAGGGCGATTCAAATTTCATAAATCCTATATTAATTATTCCTATGGCTCGGGATGTTTTACTTGGTCAAACCGTGTGGGTTAATGCGATCCATTTGTAATGGATAATTAACAGGATCTTAAACTGTCGCCGCATTAAATCTTCAAAAAGGAACAAGATGTCATTCTCCCTTGTTCGTTCCCTTTGTTCTCAGCTATGAGACGCTAGAACCTTTAAATCCTTCATTTATGAGTTGCACGATCAAACATTACTCCTAGGATTGGTTCTTCTCTCTGTTGATGCAACCGAGCTGTGTCGATCAATATTCCATATAAGGTATGTTCTCTCATCGTTATTTTGGGGTTGATATTCTCTTGTTCTACTTTCCATATTATAGCATGTAATCTCCATTCTTATAATGGGTTTCTCTTGGGGTTTTGTTGGTGATGTCGTACCGTGGCATTTTTGGTGGATGCAGTTGTCCCGAGAGGAGGATTGTGACCCGTTGCGTGGATAAAGAACATCAAGAACTCTTCGAGGTAGGGGATTCGTGGATTCTCTAATTGTATATGTGAAATTGTAGAATTAGCATGATTTAGCCCTTTGGATCACAATGAAATTGACCTAACTAAATACTTGAACAGGATTAAAAGAATTGGTTGATCGCATGTTGTTGCTTTGTACTGTGAAAACAGTTTGCCACATGTTTTTCTAGATAGAGTGATATTTATGGTTTCTTTGATTAGTTGTTTGTTCTTGATGGAAATTGATAATGAATGTAAATCCAGAATTAATTTTTAATTAATTGGCTAAAGATAAAGAGGCATGTAAATGAAACTGGTTGTTTCCATTGTTGTAGTTGTTCTAATTTAAGGTTAACCAAATTAGGGAAGTAAGCATGGTTATTTAATTGTAGTAGCATACGGATTAGGTATCCCGTAATTGGAACCTACGAATAACAAATCTGCTAATTCAATATGGATTAAAGAACAGATTGTGTGAGAATTTTCTAAAGGGGTTCTGAGTTACCCTCATGATTGTTAAAGGTCCAAGAGCCTATTGTTGTGATTTTTTCCATACTTCTTATGATGTAATGTGAGCCTGTATGGCTGTTTTGATGTGTGGAGGCATGGGGACTTGTGGTTGTGGCAGTGGACGACGCCTAGGGTGGGGAGATGCATCAGCTTATGCATGTGATTGTCGGGGAGGACACCAAGGATGATGGTATGGGATGAATGTGATGGCTGGATGTTGGTGGTTTTGTTTGGTTGTTTATCTGCATTACTTTTCCCCAATTCTCTAGGCAGCTGGTCTTGATTACCCTCCTTTCAAAGGAGGAAAAGACACACAGGGTATGCCACGTGCTTACCGTGTTTAGCCTCTCGAGGGATAATGGGTCTATGCTCTTGCTATAGGCGGAAAAGACTCGACGGGTAGTATATCTACTCACCGTGTTGAGCCCCCTTTGTTTTTAGTATCATAAGATGCATTTCTAGAATCTCTGGGAATATGGGAAAGTAATTCTGCGATGAAATTTTGATTAAATGGTGATAATCCATAGGGATGGAGATACTGGAATTTAAAGGTGATGTGAATCTTAAAAGGATCAGTTGAATTTGAATGTGATTCCAATTCAGTTTAATGTGGAATTTTCCATGGTTAATTAATGTTTAAAGAATTAATTAACATATAGTGGAACTGATAAAATAATAATGGAGTAATCTAATAAATCTCTTCAAATATTTGTGTGATTATAGGATACCTAGTCCTAGAAGTTGCAGCCTGGAGTCTGAGAGACGTTAGCTGCAGTTGTATCTAAGACTAGGTAATGACTATAGTGTGGATTTGAGTTATATATATATATTATATACTTTTTGTGTTTCTATACGCTACGCCACCCTGTTGGTAAGGGAAATTGACACCCCGGTGATTCTGAGCCCTAGGGGGTGTTTTCCCCAACATTCTGATGGGAGGTCGAATGGCTGACTACCCCCTTTGGCCCCGCTCTCTTCTCTTGGTAGATACATGTGCCAACATGCACAACAGTTAGTTTCCCCATATATGTGTGAAGAGGGATTTAATGGCTTGTGTTTATTTCACACACATATATTCTGGATATAGTATCCTATGGACTACTATAGGTGTAACGTGTATAGGCTGTAATGGCTTGAGGATCCCTACTCGGTGTATGAGCTATAATGGATTGAGGTATAATACCTGATTTATGATATACGTTATGCAGGCTGTGGTGGCTCCTGGAACTTACCTGGTTACTTTTGGTTGGGAGGATGGTGTGGTGCTACGCCCAGGTGTCTGCGGGCAAGCCATTGTGGTGCACGTGGTGCAGATTGTGGAGCTTAGCCCAGGTGTCTGAGGGAAAGCCTTTGGAGAGAGATGCACATGACGTATGTCATTGGGGCAAAGCGGCAAACCAGTGGGGACGTAGTAGCGGGGTACCCTTGGTATTTTTCGTTATATGCTATATTCCTGTATGTGATACTTGGAGAGAGTGGCCATGGTGAGGTTGGGAACTTAGTATACCTGTTTAGGTGACGAGTTAGTTTCACTTGTTGTTCACTAGGCTTTAGCATGCTTTCTTTACTTTTTCACGAGAGGCTTGGGGAGGATCATACTGAGTATACTATTATACTCACCCTATGTATATATAAACTATTTTTCAGGTCACTTGGAGGAGGTTGGAGATCAAGCTGGTTACTACTAGCTTGTGGTTGGAGGAGGAGCTGTTTGGGCTTGTGGTCCCTGCCGTTTTACTTTCTTTTGGGTACTTTAAGTTTCCCCTTTCAGTTGTAGTACTTTTTCATTACATTTCATATATGTACTTGGGTTTATTTTATATTTCAGTTCTGAGTTGGAGTTGATTGGTGTCTATCTTATCTCTCTCTTCCGCATGTGTTCTCTTAGAGGGTAATGCCTCCCATTTGTGTTTTCACTATACCCTCAGTGCTAGTCGCCAACCCGGTGCCTACTGGAGGCGGGACTCGGGGGTCATTATCTTCCTTCTCACATTTCTGGCCCAGGAGGGGTACACTTTGTGGGGAGGGGGTCGTGACAGAGTGGTATCAAAGGTCTGCTTGAGGGATAGGATGGAGTTTGGAGTTATCCACAGGTGAGGTTGCATGGAATGATAGGGAAATCATGTCATTCATGTTTAGCAAGTGGGGTAAACACTATAGAACGGCAGAGACATAGGCATTTAGGGCCCCTTATGATATGTTTCACAGACCTTTATGTTTACGATGGCTACTAAACAAAGTGATACTGGTTGTAGGGTAGAGACCTAGGAAAGGATCATGCATCATTATTCTTTGTGCCTGTGTTTTAATGGTTAGACCTTGGGATAGGTTAACCTAAAATTAATAAAAGAAAACAATTAATTTATTAATGTTGATTCTTCCATATTCCAGGCTTAGGAGTGCTAACAGTTGTTATTTTATAAGTATGGCTCCAGGTCGACATCGTCATCAGGTTTACGTAGAAGATTTCCAATAGGTTGTTCCAGAAGATCACCTCCGGTTAGATGTTGACGACAATGAGACTTGGAGGAAGACACTCCGAGAGTTTCAGTGCCAGAGTCTACAGAAGTACTAGGGATCCATTTCAGATGCAGTCACAGAAGACTGGATGGATGAGGTCGAGATAGGCTTTAGTACGATTCGTGCTCGGAAGGAACACTGGGTGTCCTTGGTTGTGATGATGCTGCGTGGAGTAGCGAGGTAGTGGTGGTTCTTGTTCCTCAGGGATCGTGAGGATTCAACGATCTCATGGGAGGAGTTTCAAGATACGTTTAAAGTTGAGTTTCTATCATCAACATGAAAGGCATCCGGTCGACATGAGCTTCTTACCCTTAGACAGGGGAGCTACAATGTTCTAGAGTTTGGAATTAGTTTCAGGAACCTTCTACGATATGCTTCAGATCTATTACCATATGAGGAGGACAGGGTGAGGCATTTCGAGGAGGCTTTGTATCCAGAGATCTAGCGCCAGGTCTCCCCATTTATGCTAAAGACATATCTTGAGGTGTTGGTGAGGGAAGAGGATATTGAGAGGACTTTGGCAAGGACTGGATCGTCACGAGAGGGGAATCGTCATGATTCCTCAGGAAGTAGAGATGTGGTCCAGGGTTCCCATTTTTCAGGGTAGAAGAGTTTCCGTTCACCTGGGGGTAGGTTCCAACCCTTCCCATATCATTTCTCCGGAGGCAGAAACTCTCATGCCTATGACAAGGTATCAGGAGCCTGTTTTTCTTATGGTGTTCGTGGTCATCAGTAGTGGGAGTGCCCAGTTTTTTAGAGCAGTCATCCTGCACCGGGCACTCCTCACCAGGTTCCCCCATTGAGGCAGTTCTAGCCGAGACAACAGCAGTAGGTTGCACCAGCTTTTGATCACTATAGGGTAGATGGAGCAGGCAGAGGACAGCCCCATGATGCTCCCCTTCCTCAGATAGTAGAGCGCGGAGACGGTGGTGGTCGTCATCAGGGTCAGAGCGGTTGTGTAGGAGGTCGTGGCCAGCTTCATTCTCTAGCATTAGCAGCCCCAGGTGAGCCAGATGTCGTTCGAGGAACCCTTTTCTTGTTTTCTACCTTGGTGTATGCCTTGTTTGATTCAGGAGCAACACACTCCTTCATATAACATACCCTTTTCCATGCTTTGGTACTTGAGGTAGAGAGGCTTCCAATGCCCTTGGCGTTGACTACACCAGTTGGAGGTCGACCCGACTTGTTTGAAGTATGTAGAGACTCCGAGCTAGTGTTGGGGTAACACTGCTCTTGGGGAGATTTCATATGTTTACGAATACAACCATATGATTTCATCCTTGTCATGGATTGGTTGTATTCGGTGCAAGATATTGTGGATTTCTACAGGAAGAAGGTCGTTTTCTTTTATGGAAATGGAGAAAAACTGTGTTTATTGGTGAGCGAGATCCTCAGATGGGTTATAGACGAGTTCCATCCTTATCATCCATGATAGATGAGATGATGTTGAGTTTATCAGAGGTTCAGCAGTTGGCGTTTCCTAGGGTCATAGAGGAGTACCCTGATGTCTTTCCAAAAGAGGTTGTAGCATTACCCCCTC
Organism: Viscum album; assembly: GCA_963277665.1. Lineage (NCBI taxonomy): Eukaryota > Viridiplantae > Streptophyta > Magnoliopsida > Santalales > Viscaceae > Viscum > Viscum album. The sequence goes on along the minus strand of OY728145.1, from coordinate 318,647,565 downwards.
GATGAGAGATTGAGTTTGGGATCGAGCTACAGCCAAGAGCGTCTCATATCTCTATGTCACTGTATAGGATGGCCCCTTATGAGTTACGAGAGCTACGTATATAGCTTGATGGTTTGTTGCAGTGCGGTTTTGTTCGGCCAAGTGTGTCACCATGGGGTGCACCAGTTTTGTTTCTAAAAAACGCTGACGACCGTTTGTGGGTGTGCTTTGATTATTGTTGATTAAAAAAGTGACAATAAACAACCACTATCCTCTCCCATGGATTGATGACTTATTCGATCAACTGAAGGGTGCAAGTTGGTTCTCTAAGATCGACTTGCGGTCGGGATATCATCAGAAGCGTGTAAAGGATGAGGATATCCCGAAGACTTTTTTTCATTGTCATCATGGGCATTATGAGTTTGTTGTAATGCCATTCGGTGTGACAAATCCTCCAGCAATTTTCATGGGGTTGTTTAATGTTGTGTTCCACGAATTCTTAGACATGTTTGTTGTGGTTTTCATCAATGACATCCTTGTGTAATTCACATCTGAAGAGGATCATGCAGAGCATCTACAAGCCGTTTTGGGAGTTCTTCGCTAACATCAGTTGTTCGGGAAGTTGTCGAAGTGTGAGTTTTGGGCTCGAGAAGTTCATTTCTTAGGGCATGTTGTGTCCCAATAGGGAGTAGCTGTGGATCCGTCGAAGATAGAAGCATTGGTGTCATGGGAATCCCCCAAGACCGTGTCAGAGGGGCGAAGTTTCCTTGGTCTCACAGGCTATTATAGGAGGTTTGTAGCCAATTTCTCCCCAGTTGCGACTCCTTTGTCATATTTGACCAGGAAGGATCAGGCGTTCATATGGACTGATCAATGTCAGGCAACATTCGATTATCTAAAGTATAAGTTGGTGAGTGCTCCAGTCCTTTGTCTTCCAGCAGAGGGAGTCCAGTTTGATGTTTTCTGTGATGCTTCACATCTGGGACTAGGCTGTGTTCTCATGTAGCAGAGTTCATTTGTTTCTTATGGGTCTCAGTAGTTGCGTCCCCATGAATGCAACTATGTCACCCATGATCTTGAGTTGGTAGCCGTGGTGTTTTCTCTGAAGTTGTGGAGAAATTACCTCATTGGTGAGCACGTTTTGTTTTTCACCGATCATAAGAGTTTGAGGTATGTTTTCTCCCAATGTGACTTGAACTAGCGGAAGTGTCAGTGGATGCAGTTCTTGTAGGAATACGACTTTGAAATATCGTATACACTTGGAAAAGGGAATATTGTAGCTGATGCACAGAGCTGAAAGTCACGTAATGATGTTGTGCATGGATCTGGTGATTCCTAGAGAGTGATGGAAGAGATATCAGCTTTGCATCTTGATATGGGAGAAGTTGGGGGTAGATGTTGTCTTTTCTAGATGACGGTGCAGTCATCCCTGATGAAGAAGGTGGAAGAGTCTCAGTTGGGTGATCTAGAGGTGGAAGTTTGGAGAGATATAGTTTTTTGTGGTGAGGCCCCTGATGGTTGGTCAGAGGATTAACAACACCGAGTGTTGTATCATGGTAGGCTTTTTGTTCCCTTGGAAATGCATAAGATGGTTCTTTAAGAGTTCCATAGTTCACCCTTGGCAGTACATCCGGGTGTGACAAAGATGTACTGATCTTTGAGGAGTCAGTTTTGGTGGCCTGGGCTCAAGTGTGCGGTTGTAGAATGTGTGTCTCAGTGTTTAGTCAACTAGAAGGTGAAGGCCGAACACCGTGTTCTTGGTGGTCTTCTCCAGTAATTATATATTCCTTGGTGGAAGTGGGAGGACATATCAATGGACTGTGTTATAGGTTTACCTAGAGCTCCAGGAGGACATGATGCTATATGGGTGGTAGTGGATCATTTAACAAAATCGTCCCACTTTATAGTGATCAAGGAGTTGAGATCAGTGGAAGTTTTGTCGAGGCGGTATCTAGAAGAGGTGGTGAGACTTCATGGAGTACCTAGGACTATCATTTATGATCGAGATAATCATTTTACCTCTAGGGTGTGGAGAGGTCTCCAGCATGCTTTTGGCTCTCAATTGTGCCTTAGCACTGCTTTTCATCCTCAAACGGAAGGTCAGACAGAGCGAACTATCCAGAATCTTGTAGACATGTTGCGCTCTTGTGTTCTTGATTTTGGAGGTTCATGGATGAAGCACTTAACCTTGGTAGAGATTTCTTACAATAATAGTTTTCTCTCTACCATCGGTATGGCGCCATTTGATTCATTGTATGGCTGGCCATGTCGTCCTCCGTTGTACTGCACTAGGGTCGGAGAGTCAGCAATTCTCGGACTAGAACTAGTTTAGAATACAACAGAGATAGTTCAGGTGATTCATGAGAGGATGAAGATAGCGCATGACCTTTAGAAATCATATGATGATCAAAGAAGGAGACTGTTAGAGTTTAATGTTGGGGATCATGTGTTTCTGAAGGTGACTCCCCATCGTGGGATGTGAAGGTTTGGTCGTGGAAGTAAGCTTTCTCCCCGGTTTGTTGGGCCTTTCGAGGTGTTAGATCATGTTGGAGCTGTGGCATATCGAGTATCACTTCCCCCTCAGATGAGTCGGATACATGATGTTTTCCATGTATCACAGCTCCATCATTATCTTCATGATGAATCTCATGTTATCAATTGGAAAGAGATCAATAATGACGATGATTCAACCTTCGAGGAGCGAACTGTGGAGATACAAGGCCGCAAGGAGAAGGTGTTGCATGGGAATTATATCCCCTTAGTTCGTGTCTTGTGGCGACACGGTGGCATGGATGAGAGTACCTGGGAGCGTTAGTTACAGATACAGGCTCAGCACCCAGAGTTGTTTAATGTTTAAAACCTTTCATGTAATGATGTTTCCTTTGTGGTTAGACCTTTCATGTTTTATTTATCTACCTTTGATGTGATGTTATGATTGAATTGTTTGGATACGGATTGTTTGTTCCCATACTCTCAGATGTCGTAGTTTTGTTCCAACTTTCGAACAACTCATGGGGGTTTCCCCCCCTGAGAGTTACCTTATGGGGTGGTTGTTCAGACCCCACTTTTCTTCTGGGTTGGTTTTTAATTCTCGAGGATGAGAATGTTTCGAGAGGTATCTAATGTAATGGCTCGGAGCTCTCCGGTCCATTACTTTGTGAAAATGTGGTGTTGGAGGTGTTCCGGGAGGTCAAGGTGACTTATCCCAAACACTTTGCCAAATTTCCAGTTCTGTGAATAGTATTTCCAGTTTTATAAACAGTAATAGTAGACTTGAACAGTGTTTCCAGAACTGTAAACTTCTAACGGTGAGCTTATAACGGTAGAATTGAACAGTGTTTCCAGAATGGTAACCTTCTAACGGTGACCTTATAAGGGTAGACTTGAACAGTGTTTCCAGAACGGTAACCTTCTAAGGGAGACCTTCTAACGGTGGACTTGAACAGTTTTTCCAGAATGGTAACCTTCTAACGGCGACCTTCTAACGGTGGACTTGAACAGTGTTTCCAGAACTGTAACCTTCTAACGGTGACCTTCTAACGGTGGACTTGAACAGTGTTTTTAGCTTCCTACAGTTTCTTCCCTTTACGTTTCCTTTAACATAAAATACATTTAAAGCCTTATTTTAAGCACTCTTAAGGCTGATTCAAATGACATAAATTTTATATTATGTATTCATATGGCTCAGTATGTTTTACTTGGTCAAACCACGTGGGTTAATTCGATCCATTTTTAATGGATAATTAACCGGATCTTAAACCGTCGCTGCGTTAAATCTTCAAAAAGGAACCATATATCATTCTCCCTTGTTCTTTCCCCATGTTCTCAGCTATGAGACACTAGAACCTTTAAATCCTTCACGTAGGAGTTGCACAATCAAACTTTACTCCTAGGATTGGTTCTGCTCATTGTTGATGCAACCGAGCTGTGTCAATCAATCTTCCATATAAGGTATGTTGTATCATCATTCATTTGGGGTTGATCTTCTCCAGTTCTCTTTTCTATATTATAGCATGTAATCTCCATGCTTATAATGGGTTTTTCTTGGGGTTTGGTTGGTGTTGTCGTACAGTGGCATCTTTAGGCGGATGCAGTTGTCGCGAGAGGAGGATTGTGACCCGTTGCGTAGATAATGAACGTCAAGAACTCTTCGAGGCAGGGGATTTGTGGCTTGTCTAATTGTATATGTGAAATTGTAGAATTAGCATGATTTAGCCCTTTGGATCACAATGAAATTGAACTAACTAAATACATGAACCGGATTAAAATAATTGGTTGATCGCATGTTGTTGCTTTGTATTGTGATAATGGTTTGCCTCATGTTTTTCTAGATAGATTGATATCTAGTGTTTCATTGATTATTTGTTCATTCTTGATGGAAATTGATAATGAACATAAAGCCAGAATTAATTTTCATTTAATTGGCTAAAGATAAAGAGGCAAGTAAATGAATCTGGTTGTTGCCGTTGTTGTAGTTGTTCTAATTTAAGGTTAATCAAATTAGGGAAGTAAGCATGGTTATTTAATTATGGTAGCTTACTGATTTGGTATCACGTAATTGGAACCTACGAATAAAAAATCTTCTAATTCAATATGGATTAAAGAAAAGATTGTGTGAAAATTTCTTAGAGGGGTTTTGAGTTACCCTCTTGATTATTAAAGCACCAAGATCCCATTTATGTGATGTTTTTTTCAGCTTCTTGTGATGTAATGTGATCCTGGATGGCTGTTGTGATATGTGGAGGCATGGGGACTTGTGGTTGTGGTAGTGGATGACGCCTAGCGTGGCGAGATGCATCAGCTTATACATGTGGGTGTCAGGGAGGACACCAAGGTTGATGGTATGGGATAAATATGATGGATGGATGTTGGTGGTTTTGTTTGGTTATTTGTCTACTTTACTTTTCCCCACTGCTCAAGGAAGCTGGTCTTTCTTACCCTCCTTCCGAAAGAGGTGAAGACACGCGGGGTATGCCATGTGCTTTCTGTGTTTAGCCTCTCAAGGGAGAATGGGTCTATGCTCTTGCTATAAGCGGAAAATACTCGATGGGTAGTATATCTACTCACTGTGTTCAACCCCATTTGTGTTTAGTAGCATATGATGCCTTTCTAGAATGCCTGGGAATATGAGAAAGTAATTCTGTAATGAAAGTTTGATTAAATGGTGATAATCCACAGGGATGGAGATACTGGAATTTAAAGGTGATGTAAATCTTAAAAGGAGCAGTTGAATTTGAATGTGATACGAATTCAGTTTAATGTGGAATTGTTCATGGTTAATTAATGTTTAGATAATTAATTAATGTATAGTGGAAGTGATAAAATGAGAATGGAGTAGTCTAATAAATCTCTTCAAATGTTTGTGTGCTTATAGGATACCTAGTCATAGAAGTAACAACATAGAGTCTGAGAGAAATTAGCTGTAATTGTATCTAAGGCTAGGTAATGCCCATAGTGTGGATGTGAGTTATATATATATTCTGAAAATTTTGTGTTTCTATACGCTACTCCACCATGTCGGAAAGGGAAACTGACACCCCAGGGATTCTAAGCCCTAGGGGGTGTTTCCCCAACATTCTGATGGGAAGTCAAATGGATGACTACCCCCTTTGGCCCCACTCTCTTCTCTTGGTAGATACATGTGCCAACATGCACAACAATTATGTTCCCCATATATGTGTGTAGAGGGCTGTAATGGCTTGTGGTTATTTCACACACATATATTCTAGATATAGTATCATGTGGACTACTATAGGTGTAACGTGTATAGGTTGTGATGGCTTGAGGATCCCTACTAGGTGTATTGGCTATAATGGATTGAGGTATAATACCCGATGTATGATACACGTTAGGCGGGCTGTGGTGGCTCCCGGAACTTACCTAGTTACTTTTGGTTGGGAGGATGGTGTGGTGCTTCGCCCAGGTGTCTGCAGGAAATCCATTGTGGTGCACGAGGTGCAGATTATGGAACTTAGCCCAGGTGTCTGCGGGAAAGCCTTTGGAGAGAGATGCACAGGGTGTATGTCATTGGGGAAAAGTGGCAAACCAGTGGGGAAGTAGTAGTGGGGTACCCTTGATATTTTTCATTATATGAAATATTATTGTATGCGTAACTTGGCGAGAGTGGCCATGGTGAGGTTGGGAAATTAGTATACCTGTTTAGGTGACGTGTTAGTTTCACTTGTTGTTCACTAGGCTTTAGCATGCTTTCTTTACTTTTGCATGAGAGGCTTGGGAAGGATCCTAATGAGTATACTGTTATACTCACCCTATGTATATATAAACTCTTTTTCAGGTCACTTGGAGCAGGTTGGAGATCAAGCTGGTTACTACTAGCTTGTGGTTGGAGGAGGAGTTGTTCGGGCTTGTGGTTGCTGCCATTTTACGTTCTTTTGGGTACTTTTAGTTTCCCCTTTCAGTTGTAGTACTTTTGCATGATATTTCATATATGTACTTGGGTTTCTTTTATATTTCAGTTCTGAGTTGGAGTTGATTGGTGTCTATCTTATCTCTCTCTTCCGCATGTTTTCACTTAGAGGGTAATGCCTCCCATTTGTGTGTTTACTATACCCTCGGTGCTAGTCGCCAACCCGGGGCCTACTGGAGGCGGGACTCGGGGTCATTATCATTCTTCATACATTGTCGGCCCAGGAGGGGTACACTTTGTGGGGAGGGGGTCGTGATAGTTTCACCCACTCATATTGATGAGTAGATGTATAATCGAGCCAATATATTTAAGAAGTTCTACTAGAAGAATAAATTATTCAATAAATCAAAATATCGAGGAACGTCTGAAAGAAGAGGATACTAAAAAATCAACCAAGATAAGTAGATTCTTATGAATTAAATTAGAATTTGAATAAAAAATTAGAATTTAAAATATAAATGTATAAGAAAAAATAATATAAAAAATGAAATCAACTAATGAACGTGATTAAAACAACTTGGATAACCAATGAGGATAGTTCCAGTGAGTCTAATTTGGGCAGAGAAGACAAGGTGATAAGGGGAAATATTTTTTATGGAAAATTCTTCTAAGGTAAAAAACATTGTATCTACGTGTCCATATCATATTTATAATATCTATAAAAATGAAAATATTGATGAAACTATGTGAACTAAGTATTTATTTTACTATTTATATATATATATAGATACATTTAATGAACATAAAAATAATATTAAAAATTTAAATTAACAATGTGAAATGATTATTTACATTAAATCAGATCTTTAAATAGGAAAAAAATAAAAGAATTTATTTTTAATAAAATATATCAATTAACCTAAAGTGTCAAATGTTATATATAAAAAGGCTTTGAAAAGGTATACTAATGAATTAAATACCTTATTTATAATGTGTGGTAAAAAAACCAAACTCAAAACACAACTAGGAATGGATACGATCCCAGTTAAAGGTGAATTGTAGGGAATTAGTTTATTCCTAGACTAGGATCATCCAATTCTAAAATAGTTCATGTTCTTAGGTCAAAAAAAGTTTTTTATTTTTAAAATTATTAACTCTTATTATGCTAAAAATCCTATATAACATTATGTTATATAATATCCTTTTACTAACTACACATGACCTAATAAATTTTGAGTACCAAAATAATTTATTATCTACATCAATTTTAGGAAACAAGCTTGAAGAGTACCAGTATAAATTTATTGTATTAGGATAGTGAATGTTCTAGACACATTAATAGAGACTAATCACGATTTAAGAACATTATATAGGTTTATGGTGGACCTGTTAGTTTTGGTCAAATTTCCAATGAAAAAATTATAAAACATGTCCAAATTAGTAACTATAATTCAATTTTTGTTTTTAAGGTCCGATTCGTGAAATCCTTAATTTTTATATAGTAAGAATTGCATAATTTTGTGATTATTTTAACCATTTAATTCATGAAAAAAAAGCATTCAAAAACTATGATTCAAATCATACATTAGTATTTATTACATTATGCAGTGATAATGTATATGGATCTGATTTAAAGTCTATGTATTTTCAAAAACATACGTTCATAAGTTCCGTTCATATAGAATCATGGCTATGGAATACGAGACTATTTCAATATAACCTTCACTCTCGTAAAAAGATGACAGGGAAATGTTTATTTAAGGATCTTCTTAAATTAGATTTCCCAAAATGTATATTATGTAACCATTCTCAAAAATAGAAGTAACCTCTATTCTCTTCAAACCACAGAATAAATTATCAACTACGTAACCACTATAACTAGTTCACACAAAATTATTTAAACAATCTAGAGTTTCTATCATAAATGGGAATCATTATATGAACATTCATTTAGATGAATATTCTAGAAATACATAGGTATTGTTTTTTAGATCATAAATGTAAATATTTTTACAATATTGGAAAAAATTGTAAATAAGTATAATATAATAGTGGAAATTCTATTAGGAAAAGTAGAAGTGATCATGGTTCTTCATTTGAAAGAAATAGATATCGAAACTTTATGTTCACAACATGTTTACAGTCACAATAATTCTACTCCTATGACTCCCTAACTGAATGGTTCTTAATAAAAATGGAATAGGTCCTCAGAAGAGAATTTTTGGACCATAATCAATTAGTATGAAAATTGAATTTATTTTTAGGTATATGTTTTTATACAATTGTGTATATTATCAATTGAGATCTTATAAACACAATTTTTATAAATAATCCATATTATTTGTGAAATGGAATAATTCCAAAGATAATTAAATTAACAAATTTTTCTGTAAGGTTTTTATTCTAAACATAATGAAATGTTTAGATAAATTTGAATCCAAGATTTTTAAAGTAATCCACCATTAATGTTGAAACACTAGTAAAACATATGGGGTGTTTACTAAATAGTAAAAAAGTTTCAAGAATGTTTATAAACCAAATTTAATTAAAAATACAAATTAAGATAAAAAAATCTTTATAAAACCTTGAGGATGACCATTATAAAATGAATATCAATTCCTCAACAAATAATAGTGTCTTCACCGTATAATCTTTTTTTGGAAAAGTCTACCAGCACAAAATAATTTTATGAACTTGACCGTGATGATAAAAATCAATTACAAAGTTCTTCTATATCTTGAGATACTATTACCCATAAAGACCATCCTTTATATGATATTTTAAGATATCAAGAGAGTGGCACTAGAGTCACATATTTCCTTGGGAACCCGGTTGAACATTAAGCCTAATTTTCATAGCATGAACCTAAAAGCATCATTGAATCTATACATGATGAGTTTTTGGTTACAAATATATATGAAGTGTTGATTATAAATCATAGTTACATATTTTTGGGTAAATTTTGAATTACCTAAATACTTTATGAACATTGGTAAAAAAATAGGTGATTGGAGCAAGGTAATGAGCCTATCTGGTCAATAAGAAAAAAAATAGGCTAGTTTCACAAGGATATAGTCAAGAGGAAGTCACTAACTATGAAGAATTTTTTTGAATAGTAAAAATATTTAAAACTATTAGAATTTTTATCATCTATAAATTACCTTTTAATTTTATAATATATAAAATATATAGTAAGTTCAATTTTTATAGTGGTCATATTGTTGAGGATATTTTTTTAAGTATCCCCTAGATTTGAAAACACATATTTTTAAAATTTCATTGTCAAGTTAAAAAATATTATTTATGGTTTAAACTATTATCATAGATATTGGTTTGATAAAATTAACTCCTATTAGATTTAATTTTTTTTTCAAAATGTATTGTTGAACCAACAATACTTATAAAATGAATTTCCAAATAGGTTTTGGTAGTTTAGATTTTTTATGATCTTATTTTTAGATCATCCAAAAAATCCTTCTATATATAATTTAGGAAAATGATGAAAATTGATTTTCCAATGGGTTTAACGAATGAGTTAAAATTATTCCTTGGTTTCCACATCATTCAAGATAAGTAAACAATCATTTGAAATTCAAAAATAAAGAATATTTCTTTTAAAATGCTTTGTATTGGATAACTCAAGTGGAAGTGATATTTTAATGATTACCACCCATAAATTAGATCTTGATGAACCAGGGAAACCAATTTATCAAACTATATACAAAGGCATGATATGTAGTTTACATTATGTAACGTCTAGAATATAATATATTATGCGTAGTATGTGTATGTTTTATGAATTTCAAGAAAAACAAAAATAATCCACATTAAATGTTTTCAAAAGAATATTTTAAATGAGTCAAGAATACAAATAAAATTGAAATATTTTAATCTAAAGGAAAATACATTCATTAGGGTAGTTATTCACATTTTATGTTTTCTATATTTATGTTATTCAGAGATAAAACCATTATAACATGAATCTTTTTGTGCAAGTGACTGGTTTCATGTTGTAGTGATAAACAGAAAACATTTTAATTAACCAATATTGAATTTAAGTATGATGTTGTTGGAAGTTATTACATAGATATTATATGCGTGAGACACACATTAGTATATTATTGAATATTTTCTATACATGTTCTTATAAACTATGATAATAAAAGAGTTATCAATATTTATAAAACTCATGTAAGTCATTTAGGGACATACCATTTTGATTTAAGACATATACTTCTTAGACAAAATTAAAAAATATATATTATTACTAAGATTGTTTTAGAACTAAACATAAGATTTTTTATATTGATTGAATATCTCTACATATTGGAAGAATAAATTTTATCAGACATGAGTTATAAATAACTAATTGTTACTAAATCATTCAATTAATTTTTAACTATTATTTTTTTCGATATTCTGGTTATGATTATTCACATATGTTGTATATAATGTTTTTTATTTAATATTTATCTAAAGTATTTTCTACCCTTATTAGTAATTAATCATGAGGCTTAGTTCACATGGCAATTTAAGTGGCCATGGGATTATTGTTCACATGGTTAGTTATGATTTCATGATATTTTTGTTCATATGACATGTCACGCGACATTGAAAATTTAGTCATGTAGTATTTGTTACCACCTACAACCTTATAATTTACCACATGTTTATAAAATTTTAACCTATTATAATGTTTTATGTTGAAATATTATTTAAAGTGTTTTCCATAGATTTTCCATACTTATTTTTATTTTATAAATTAAATGACTAAATACATTTTAAATTAGATTTTGAATTGTTGTATCTGTCTTCCCCAAACAATTATTTCCCTTTTTCAAATCCTTATTTTATCTCACTCTATTGAATCCATCAATCACATGCATTTTTCCCATTAAAATTCATACCCAAACATTCAATGATTAAAATAGGTATGTAATGATTGTTATAGTAAAAAAGATATCATGATGTTTAATCTCCTACTAGGTCACCTCCCTTAGGTTTTAAAATGGGCAAGGTAGCATTATTTTTACGTTCTAGACATGCAAGCATAATTTTCTAGATAGGTATGTATATAAATTAATGGAAATAAATGTTGATAGGACTTTGTCTTGAAAATCATTTGCCTGCATGTTGATTATGAAGAAAGGATGGATTGAAGTGTATAAAGATAATTGTAAGAAATTTTATCCTTGACTAGTAAAGAATTTATATACTCATAAGGGACATATTTATATTGACTTAAAGAATACCATAGAAAAAATAGTGAATAGAGAAAATATAGTTTTTTCTGTAAATCAGTAAGATAAATTCATTTGTGGGAATTAAATAGGATAGTATAAAGACTATCCAAGATCATGTCCTATGAATCATTATCACTTTCGGTAATTGAGTCCTCTAAAGGAATTAACTTGGAATATAACTCATAGGTGAACAATATTCAATTAATTAAGTGGAGAATTTAAACTATTGGTATGTTTTATCCAGGTATTTATTAGTCCTATGAATGTGGAAATATGTATCTTATGGCAATAAGAATTATTTTTTATTTTTTATAAGGAATAGAAAAAAGAATCGTTTTCTAGCTATGTAATGAGGTACCTGAATGAGAAAAAATATCCTCCAAATATTTTAATTCACAGAAACGAAATACATCTCATCAATATTTTAATTTAAAATGATAATTTTTTTGAGGTGGTGGAATATTTCATTTCCATTTATGTGTTTTCCTAAATAAGAAGATCTTTAGGAATAGTAACATGAACTATAATCTACATAGAATAGAGTGGATAAATGATACTAAAAAGATTTATTAAATGGTTAACCCTGATCAAAATAATGTCTAATCAAGAGATCAAGTGGTCCCCATCATATAATCCTATGATGAAGAGTAATATTATTTTTATGAGAATTAATTTACTATGGATATTTAAGAAGAAGAAGAAATAGATGTATCTTACATTAATGTGGATGCTAGAACCACCATTGAATATGTCAGTAATCCCTCTCATGTATTTATTTTTCTTCTTTGGGACCTCCCATTCCATTTCCTACTCATGAAGAAGAGTTGGAAGATGTTGATCTTGGGGACACAATAGATTTTGTTGGTGATTTTAATATAGAACCACATTGAGTGTACAATTAATCATGTGATTCTGAAGAAGTTTTTAGAAAATCACCCACACTATTCCATGTCATTCGATGTACCCCTATGAGAAGATTAAAATTATTACCTGTAGAGGTGGAGGACTCTAATGATGATGATCGTTGGGTAATTCCACCTAAGTATGGTAGACATGCTTTCTCATATTATCAGAAGGTAATAGATGGATAACTAATTAATGAAAATGATTCTCAAGAAATACATGTAGTATATAGTCATAGGCTTTTAGTTGACCATGTTTATGATGAAATGTTTATTCCGAATCATAGTAAATATGTTGAGGATCATATTGAAAATTATTTTAATCCTCCTGTTAGATATTTTCTTAATGTCATTATTGAATTATTTTGGGAATCTATTTTTGAACATAGAGTTAAATACTTGAAATATGAGTCAGTGGAGAATGAATTTTATGTGGATTATATGTAGTCTAATTAGGACCATATACTCATACAACTTGTTCTATCTCTTCTATATCCCTTCTGAATAAAGAATATCTGGATCAATTAAAATCTAGTTTGATGGATTTTATAAAGAAATTGTTTATCGGTAGACAATAGAACTAATCATATATGATGAAATTTCAAGGACAATCACCCTTGTAATTTATCATTTCTATCCACAAAATCATCTTAAATTGGATCTTATGAAAATTTAAATTTCTGATTTAAGATCTAAAGTTGGATATTTATATGAGATCATTAGGATATGATATAAATGATAGATCATATATTTATTATTTTTTTCAGTATTCTATATCACCTAATCATATATCACCATCTGCATCTCTAAGTATACACCTACTAAATATGTCATTAGTGAAGAACACATTAAAAAAATTTATTCAATATGAATTGAATTGTTTCTTGGAAAATTTTCAATAAAAATATTTATGGACTTTGAGTTATTTTACAAACAAGCATTAAAGACCTTCGAGATGGTAAAAAAATATGTAAAGAAAGATAAAATATATAAAGACACAATCCAAAGGGAAATTTATTTTTATCTCTGTAGGATATTCTTCCATTTTTATTGTATGAACTTTTTCAGATCATTAGAAAATGATCCCAGAATGCATCCATTGATTCATGCATTTGAATATAATGTGATGATATTAAATTTTTTTTACAGTTGTTTTGGAATAAATATTTCAAGAATAAGGAAGAATATTTAAAAGACATATATAATGGTTTAAGAGATGTTAAGGACATCACTCACTTTCTAGGGAAATTACCTTATAATAAACATACTATCATCTTAGCTCCTCTTACCATACCCTTTTTTTCATCCCCTCCATCCACACATTAATCTATTAAGCTTTTGAATTTTCTTTTAGATAAATAGTTCCAAATATTCTTTTATTTAATAGGACTATATTTCCTAGTTTGTGTCTTGTGGAAACATAGTGGCATGGAGGAGAGTACTTGGGAGCGTGAGTTACAGATACATGCTAAGCACCCATAGTTGTTTAATGTTCAACTCCTTTCATGTAATTATTTTTCCTTTGTGGTTAGACCATTCATGTATTATTTATATACCTTTGATGTGATGTTATGATTGAATTTTTTGGATATGTATTATTGTTTCCCATACTCTCGGATGTCGTAGTTTTGTTCCAGCTTTCGAACAACTCATGGGGGTTTTCCCCCCTGAGAGGTATCTTATGGAGTGGTTGTTTGAACCCCTCTCTTCTTCTAGGTTGGTTTTTTATTCTCGAGGACAAGAATGTTTTGAGAGGTATCTAATGTAATGGCTCGGACCTCTCTGGTCCATTACTTTGTGAAAATGTGGTGTTGGAGGTGTTCCGGGAGGTCAAGGTGAATTATCCCCAACACTTTGCCAAATTTCCAGTTCTGTGAACAGTGTTTCCAGTTTTATGAACAGTAACGGTAGACTTGAACAGTGCTTCCAGAATGGTAAACTTCTAACAGTGACCTTATAACGGTAGACTTGAACAGTGTTTCCAGAACGGTAACCCTCTAACGGTGACCTTATAATGTTAGACTTGGACAATGTTTCGAGAATGGTAACCCTCTAATGGTGACCTTCTAATGGTGGACATGAACAGTGTTTCCAGAACGGTAACCTTCTAACAGTGACCTTCTAACGGTAGACTTGAGAAGTGTTTCCAGAACAGTAACCTTCTTAACGGTGACCTTCTAACGGTGGACTTGAACTGTGTTTCCAGCTTCCTACAGTTTCCCCCCTTTGACGTTTCCTTTGACGTAAAATACATTTAAATCCTAATTTTAAGGACTCTTAAGGGCGATTCAAATTTCATAAATCCTATATTAATTATTCCTATGGCTCGGGATGTTTTACTTGGTCAAACCGTGTGGGTTAATGCGATCCATTTTTAATGGCTAATTAACAGGATCTTAAACCGTCGCCGCATTAAATCTTCAAAAAGGAACAAGATGTCATTCTCCCTTGTTCGTTCCCTTTGTTCTCACCTATGAGACGCTAGAACCTTTAAATCCTTCATTTATGAGTTGCACGATCAAACATTACTCCTAGGATTGGTTCTTCTCTCTGTTGATGCAACCGAGCTGTGTCGATCAATATTCCATATAAGGTATGTTCTATCATCGTTATTTTGGGGTTGATCTTCTCTTGTTCTACTTTCCATATTATAGCATGTAATCTCCATGCTTATAATGGGTTTCTCTTGGGGTTTTGTTGGTGATGTCGTACCGTGGCATCTTTTGGTGGATGCAGTTGTCGCGAGAGGAGGATTGTGACCCGTTGCGTGGATAAAGAACATCAAGAACTCTTCGAGGTAGGGGATTCGTGGATTCTCTAATTGTATATGTGAAATTGTAGAATTAGCATGATTTATCCCTTTGGATTACAATGAAATTGACCTAACTAAATACTTGAACAGGATTAAAAGAATTGGTTGATCGCATGTTGTTGCTTTGTACTGTGAAAACAGTTTGCCACATGTTTTTCTAGATAGAGTGATATTTATGGTTTCTTTGATTAGTTGTTTGTTCTTGATGGAAATTGATAATGAACGTAAATCCAGAATTAATTTTTAATTAATTGGCTAAAGATAAAGAGGCATGTAAATGAAACTGGTTGTTTCCATTGTTGTAGTTGTTCTAATTGAAGGTTAATCAAATTAGGGAAGTAAGCATGGTTATTTAATTGTAGTAGCATACGGATTAGGTATCCCGTAATTGGAACCTACGAATAACAAATCTGCTAATTCAATATGAATTAAAGAACAGATTGTGTGAGAATTTTCTAAAGGGGTTCTGAGTTACCCTCTTGATTGTTAAAGGTCCAAGAGCCTATTGTTGTGATTTTTTCCATACTTATTATGATGTAATGTGAGCCTGTATGGCTGTTTTGATGTGTGGAGGCATGGGGACTTGTGGTTGTGGCAGTGGACGACGCCTAGGGTGGGGAGATGCATCAGCTTATGCATGTGGTTGTCGGGGAGGACACCAAGGATGATGGTATGGGATGAATGTGATGGCTGGATGTTGGTGGTTTTGTTTGGTTGTTTATCTGCATTACTTTTCCCCAATTCTCAAGGCAGCTGGTCTTGATTACCCTCCTTTCAATGGAGGAAAAGACACGCAGGGTATGCCACGTGCTTACCGTTTTTAGCCTCTCGAGGGATAATGGGTCTATGCTCTTGCTATAGGCGGAAAAGACTCGACGGGTAGTATATCTACTCACCGTGTTGAGCCCCCTTTGTTTTTAGTATCATAAGATGCATTTCTAGAATCTCTGGGAATATGGGAAAGTAATTCTGCAATGAAATTTTGATTAAATGGTGATAATTCATAGGGATGGAGATACTGGAATTTAAAGGTGATGTGAATCTTAAAAGGATCAGTTGAATTTGAATGTGATTCCAATTCAGTTTAATGTGGAATTTTCCATGGTTAATTAATGTTTAAAGAATTAATTAACATATAGTGGAACTGATAAAATAAGAATGGAGTAATCTAATAAATCTCTTCAAATATTTGTGTGATTATAGGATACCTAGTCCTAGAAGTTGCAGCCTGGAGTCTGAGAGACGTTAGCTGCAGTTGTATCTAAGACTAGGTAATGACTATAGTGTGGATTTGAGTTATATATATATATTCTATACTTTTTGTGTTTCTATACGCTACACCACCCTGTCGGTAAGGGAAATTGACACCCCGGTGATTCTGAGCCCTAGGGGGGTGTTTTCCACAACATTCTGATGGGAGGTCGAATGGCTGACTACCCCCTTTGGCCCCGCTCTCTTCTCTTGGTAGATACATGTGCCAACATGCACAACAGTTAGTTTCCCCATATATGTGTGAAGAGGGCTTTAATGGCTTGTGTTTATTTCACACACATATATTCTGGATATAGTATCCTATGGACTACTATAGGTGTAACGTGTATAGGCTGTAATGGCTTGAGGATCCCTACTCAGTGTATGAGCTATAATGGATTGAGGTATAATACCTGATTTATGATATACGTTATGCAGGCTGTGGTGGCTCCTGGAACTTACCTGGTTACTTTTGGTTGGGAGGATGGTGTGGTGCTACGCCCAGGTGTCTGCGGGCAAGCCATTGTGGTGCACGTGGTGCAGATTGTGGAGCTTAGCCCAGGTGTCTGAGGGAAAGCCTTTGGAGAGAGATGCACATGACGTATGTCATTGGGGCAAAGCGGCAAACCAGTGGGGAGGTAGTAGCGGGGTAACCTTGGTATTTTTCATTATATGCTATATTCCTGTATGTGTTACTTGGAGAGAGTGGCCATGGTGAGGTTGGGAACTTAGTATACCTGTTTAGGTGACGAGTTAGTTTCACTTGTTGTTCACTAGGCTTTAGCATGCTTTCTTTACTTTTGCACGAGAGGCTTGGGGAGGATCATACTGAGTATACTATTATACTCACCCTATGTATATATAAACTATTTTTCAGGTCACTTGGAGGAGGTTGGAGATCAAGCTGGTTACTACTAGCTTGTGGTTGGAGGAGGAGCTGTTTGGGCTTGTGGTCCCTGCCGTTTTACTTTCTTTTGGGTACTTTAAGTTTCCCCTTTCAGTTGTAGTACTTTTTCATGACATTTCATATATGTACTTGGGTTTATTTTATATTTCAGTTCTGAGTTGGAGTTGATTGGTGTCTATCTTATCTCTCTCTTCCGCATGTGTTCTCTTAGAGGGTAATGCCTCCCATTTGTGTTTTCACTATACCCTCAGTGCTAGTCGCCAACCCGGTGCCTACTGGAGGCGGGATTCGGGGGTCATTATCTTCCTTCTCACATTTCTGGCCCAGGAGGGGTATACTTTGTGGGGAGGGGGTCATGACAGAGTGGTATCAAAGGTCTGGTTGAGGGATAGGATGGAGTTTGGAGTTATCCACAGGTGAGGTTGCATGGAATGATAGGGAAATCATGTCATTCATGTTTATCAAGTGGGGTAAACACTATAGAACGGCAGAGACATAGGCATTTAGGGCCCCTTATGATATGTTTCACAGACCTTTATGTTTACGATGGCTACTAAACAAAGTGATACTGGTTGTAGGGTAGAGACCTAGGAAAGGATCATGCATCATTATTCTTTGCGCCTGTGTTTGAATGGTTAGACCTTGGGATAGGTTAACCTAAAATTAATAAAAGAAAACAATTAATTTATTAATGTTGATTTTTCCATATTCCAGGCTTAGGAGTGCTAACAGTTGTTATTTTATAAGTATGGCTCCAGGTCGACATCCTCATCAGGTTTACGTAGAATATTTCCAATAGGCTGTTCCAGAAGATCACCTCCGGTTAGATGTTGACGACAATGAGACATGGAGGAAGGCACTCCGAGAGTTTCAGCGCCAGAGTCTACAGAAGTACTAGGGATCCATTTCAGATGCAGTCACAGAAGACTGGTTGGATGAGGTCGAGATAAGCTTTAGTACGATTCGTGCTCGGAAGGAACACTGGGTGTCCTTGGTTGTGATGATGCTGCGTGGAGTAGCGAGGTAGTGGTGGTTCTTGTTCCTCAGGGATCATGAGGATTCAACGATCTCATGGGAGGAGTTTCAAGATACGTTTAGAGTTGAGTTTCTATCATCAACATCAAAGGCATCTGGTCGCCATGAGCTTCTTACCCTTAGACAGGGGAGCTACAATGTTCTAGAGTTTGGAATTAGTTTCAGGAACCTTCTACGATATGCTTCAGATCTATTACCATATGAGGAGGACAGGGTGAGGCATTTCGAGGAGGCTTTGTTTCCAGAGATCTAGCGCCAGGTCTCCCCATTTATGCTAAAGACATATCTTGAGGTGCTGGCGAGGGAAGAGGATATTGAGAGGACTTTGGCAAGGACTGGATCGTCACGAGAGGGGAATCGTCATGATTCCTCAGGAAGTAGAGATGTGGTCCAGGGTTCCCATTTTTCAGGGTAGAAGAGTTTCCGTTCACCTAGGGGTAGGTTCCAACCCTTCCCATATCATTTCTCTGGAGGCAGAAACTCTCATGCCTATGACAAGGTATCAGGAGCCTATTTTTCTTATGGTGTTCGTGGTCATCAGTAGTGGGAGTGCCCGGTTTTTTAGAGCAGTCATCCTGCACCGGGCACTCCGCACCAGGTTCCCCCATTGAGGCAGTTCTAGCCGAGACAACAGCAGCAGGTTGCACCAGCTTTTGATCACTAGAGGGTAGATGGAGCAGGCAGAGGACAGCCCCATGATGCTCCCCTTCCTCAGATAGTAGAGCGCGGCGACGGTGGTGGTCGTCATCAGGGTCAGAGCGGTTGTGTAGGAGGTCGTGGCCAGCTTCATTCTCTAGCATTAGCAGCCCCAGGTGAGCCAGATGTCGTTCGAGGAACCCTTTTCTTGTTTTCTACCTTGGTGTATGCCTTTTTTGATTCAGGAGCAACACACTCCTTCATATAACATACCCTTTTCCATGCTTTGGTACTTGAGGTAGAGAGGCTTCCAATGCCCTTGGCGTTGACTACACCAGTTGGAGGTCGACCCGACTTGTTTGAAGTATGTAGAGACTCCGAGCTAGTGTTGGGGCAACACTGCTCTTGGGGAGATTTCATATGTTTACGAATACAACCATATTATTTCATCCTTGTCATGGATTGGTTGTATTCGGTGCAAGATATTGTGGATTGCTACAGGAAGAAGGTCGTTTTCTTTGATGCAAATGGAGAAAAACTGTGTTTATTGGTGAGCGAGATCCTCAGATGGGTTATAGACGAGTTCCATCCTTATCATCCATGATAGATGATATGATGTTGATTTTATCAGAGGTTCAGCAGTTGGCGTTTCCTAGGGTCATAGAGGAGTACCCTGATGTCTTTCCAAAAGAGGTTGTAGCATTACCCCGTCGATGAGAGATCGAGTTTGGGATCAAGCTACAGCCAAGAGCGTCTCATATCTCTATGTCACTGTATAGGATGGCCCCTTCTGAGTTACGAGAGCTACGTATATAGCTTGATGGTTTGTTGCAGTGCGGTTTTGTTCGGCCAAGTGTGTCACCATGGGGTGCACCAGTTTTGTTTCTAAAAAACGCTGAAGACCGTTTGTGGGTGTGCTTTGATTATTGTTGATTAAAAAAAGTGACAATAAACAACCACTATCCTCTCCCATGGATTGATGACTTATTCGATCAACTGAAGGGTGCAAGTTGGTTCTCTAAGATTGACTTGCGGTCGGGATATCATCAGAAGCGTGTAAAGGATGAGGATATCCCGAAGACTTTTTTTCATTGTCGTCATGGGCATTATGAGTTTGTTGTAATGCCATTCGGGGTGACGAATCCTCCAGCAATTTTCATGGGGTTGGTTAATGTTGTGTTCCATGAATTCCTAGACAAGTTTGTTGTGGTTTTCATCAATGACATCCTTGTGTAATCCACATCTGAAGAGGAGCATGCAGAGCATCTACAAGCCGTTTTGGGAGTTCTTCGCTAACATCAGCTGTTCGGGAAGTTGTCGAAGTGTGAGTTTTGGGCTCGAGAAGTTCATTTCTTAGGGCATGGTGTGTCCCAATAGGGAGTAGCTGTGGATCCGTCGAAGATAGAAGCATTGGTGTCATGGGAAGCCCCCAAGACCGTGTCAGAGGGGCGAAGTTTCCTTGGTCTCACAGGCTATTATAGGAGGTTTGTAGCCAATTTCTCCCCAGTTGCGACTCCTTTGTCATATTTGACCAGGAAGGATCAGGCGTTCATATGGACTGATCAATGTCAGGCAACATTCGATTATCTAAAGTATAAGTTGGTGAGTGCTCCAGTCCTTTGTCTTCCAGCAGAGGGAGTCGAGTTTGATGTTTTCTGGGATGCTTCACATCTGGGACTAGGCTGTGTTCTCATGTAGCAGAGTTCAGTTGTTTCTTATGGGTCTCAGTAGTTGCGTCCCCATGAATGCAACTATGCCACCCATGATCTTGAGTTGGTAGCCGTGGTGTTTTCTCTGAAGTTGTGGAGAAATTACCTCATTGGTGAGCACGTTTTGTTTTTCACCGATCATAAGAGTTTGAGGTATGTTTTCTCCCAATGTGACTTGAACTAGCGGAAGTGTCAGTGGATGCAGTTCTTGTAGGAATACGACTTTGAAATATCGTATACACTTGGAAAAGGAAATATTGTAGCTTATGCACAGAGCTGAAAGTCACGTAATGATGTTGTGCATGGATCTGGTGATTCCTAGAGAGTGATGGAAGAGATATCAGCTTTGCATCTTGATATGGGAGAAGTTGGGGGTAGATGTTGTCTTTTCTAGATGACGGTGCAGTCATCCCTGATGAAGAAGGTGGAAGAGTCTCAGTTGGGTGATCTAGAGGTGGAAGTTTGGAGAGATATAGTTTTTTGTGGTGAGGCCCCTGATGGTTGGTCAGAGGATTAACAACACTGAGTGTTGTATCATGGTAGGCTTTTTGTTCCCTTGGAAATGCATAAGATGGTTCTTTAAGAGTTCCATAGTTCACCCTTGGCAGTACATCCGGGTGTGACAAAGATGTACTGATCTTTGAGGAGTCAGTTTTGGTGGCCTGGGCTCAAGTGTGTGGTTGTAGAATGTGTGTCTCAGTGTTTAGTCAACTAGAAGGTGAAGGCCGAACACCGTGTTCTTGGTGGTCTTCTCCAGTAATTATATATTCCTTGGTGGAAGTGGGAGGACATATCAATGGACTGTGTTATAGGTTTACCTAGAGCTCCAGGAGGACATGATGTTATATGGGTGGTAGTGGATCATTTAACAAAATCGTCCCACTTTATAGTGATCAAGGAGTTGAGATCAGTGGAAGTTTTGTCGAGGCGGTATCTAGAAGAGGTGGTGAGACTTCATGGAGTACCTAGGACGATCATTTATGATTGAGATAATAGTTTTACCTCTAGGGTGTGGAGAGGTCTCCAGCATGCTTTTGGCTCTCAATTGTGCCTTAGCACTGCTTTTCATCCTCAAACGGATGGTCAGACAGAGCGAACTATCCAGAATCTTGTAGACATGTTGCGCTCTTGTGTTCTTGATTTTGGAGGTTCATGGATGAAGCACTTAACCTTGGTAGAGATTTCTTACAATAATAGTTTTCTCTCTACCATCGGTATGGCACCATTTGATTCATTGTATGGCTGGCCATGTCGTCCTCCGTTGTACTGCACTAGGGTCGGAGAGTCAGCAATTCTCGGACTAGAACTAGTGTAGAATACAAAAGAGATAGTTCAGGTGATTAATGAGAGGATGAAGATAGCGCATGACCTTTAGAAATCATATGATGATCAAAGAAGGAGATCGTTAGAGTTTAATGTTGGGGATCATGTGTTTCTGAAGGTGACTCCCCATCGTGGGATGTGAAGGTTTGGTCATGGAAGTAAGCTTTCTCCCTGGTTTGTTGGGCCTTTCGAGGTGTTAGATCATGTTGGAGCTGTGGCATGTCGAGTATCACTTCCCCCTCAGATGAGTCGGATACATGATGTTTTCCATGTATCACAGCTCCATCATTATCTTCATGATGAATCTCATGTTATCAATTGGAATGAGATCAATAATGACGATGATTCAACCTTCGAGGAGCGAACTGTGGAGATACAAGACCGCAAGGAGAAGGTGTTGCATGGGAATTCTATCCCCTTAGTTCGTGTCTTGTGGCGACACGGTGGCATGGATGAGAGTACCTGGGAGCGTTAGTTACAGATACAGGCTCATCACCCAGAGTTGTTTAATGTTTAACACCTTTCATGTAATGATGTTTCCTTTGTGGTTAGACCTTTCATGTTTTATTTATCTACCTTTGATGTGATGTTATGATTGAATTGTTTGGATACGGATTGTTTGTTCCCATACTCTCAGATGTCGTAGTTTTGTTCCAACTTTCGAACAACTCATGGGGGTTTCCCCCCTGAGAGGTACCTTATGGGGTGGTTGTTCAGACCCCTCTTTTCTTCTGGGTTGGTTTTTAATTCTCGAGGATGAGAATGTTTTGAGAGGTATCTAATGTAATGGCTCGGAGCTCTCCGGTCCATTACTTTGTGAAAATGTGGTGTTGGAGGTGTTCCGGGAGGTCAAGGTCACTTATCCCAAAGACTTTGCCAAATTTCCAGTTCTGTGAATAATATTTCCAGTTTTATGAACAGTAATAGTAGACTAGAACAATGTTTCCAGAACTGTAAACTTCTAACGGTGAGCTTATAACGGTAGAATTGAACAGTGTTTCCAGAATGGTAACCTTCTAACGGTGACCTTATAAGGGTAGACTTGAACAGTGTTTCCAGAACGGTAACCTTCTAAGGGCGACCTTCTAACGGTGGACTTGAACAGTTTTTACAGAATGGTAACCTTCTAACGGCGACCTTCTAACGGTGGACTTGAACAGTGTTTCCAGAACTGTAACCTTCTAACGGTGACCTTCTAACGGTGGACTTGAACAGTGTTTCTAGCTTCCTACAGTTTCTTCCCTTTGACGTTTCCTTTAACATAAAATACATTTAAAGCCTTATTTTAAGCACTCTTAAGGCTGATTCAAATGACATAAATTTTATATTATGTATTCATATGGCTCAGTATGTTTTACTTGGTCAAACCACGTGGGTTAATTCGATCCATTTTTAATGGATAATTAACCGGATCTTAAACCGTCGCTGCGTTAAATCTTCAAAAAGGAACCATATATCATTCTCCCTTGTTCTTTCCCCATGTTCTCAGCTATGAGACACTAGAACCTTTAAATCCTTCACGTAGGAGTTGCACAATCAAACTTTACTCCTAGGATTGGTTCTGCTCATTGTTGATGCAACCGAGCTGTGTCAATCAATCTTCCATATAAGGTATGTTGTATCATCATTCATTTGGGGTTGATCTTCTCCAGTTCTCTTTTCTATATTATAGCATGTAATCTCCATGCTTATAATGGGTTTTTCTTGGGGTTTGATTGGTGTTGTCGTACAGTGGCATCTTTAGGCGGATGCAGTTGTCGCGAGAGGAGGATTGTGACCCGTTGCGTAGATAATGAACGTCAAGAACTCTTCGAGGCAGGGGATTTGTGGCTTGTCTAATTGTATATGTGAAATTGTAGAATTAGCATGATTTATCCCTTTGGATCACAATGAAATTGAACTAACTAAATACATGAACCGGATTAAAATAATTGGTTGATCGCATGTTGTTGCTTTGTATTGTGATAATGGTTTGCCTCATGTTTTTCTAGATAGATTGATATCTATTGTTTCATTGATTATTTGTTCATTCTTGATGGAAATTGATAATGAACATAAAGCCAGAATTAATTTTCAATTAATTGGCTAAAGATAAAGAGGCATGTAAATGAATCTGGTTGTTGCCATTGTTGTAGTTGTTCTAATTTAAGGTTAATCAAATTAGGGAAGTAAGCATGGTTATTTAATTATGGTAGCTTACTGATTTGGTATCACGTAATTGGAACCTACGAATAACAAATCTTCTAATTCAATATGGATTAAAGAAAAGATTGTGTGGAAATTTCTTAGAGGGGTTTTGAGTTACCCTCTTGATTATTAAAGCGCCAAGATCCCATTTATGTGATGTTTTTTTTCAGCTTCTTGTGATGTAATGTGATCCTGGATGGCTGTTGTGATATGTGGAGGCATGGGGACTTGTGGTTGTGGTAGTGGATAAGGCCTAGGGTGGCGAGATGCATCAGCTTATACATGTGGGTGTCAGGGAGGACACCAAGGTTGATGGTATGGGATGAATATGATGGATGGATGTTGGTGGTTTTGTTTGGTTATTTGTCTACTTTACTTTTCCCCACTGCTCAAGGCAGCTGGTCTTGCTTACCCTCCTTCCGAAAGAGGTGAAGACACGCGGGGTATTCCATGTGCTTTCTGTGTTTAGCCTCTCAAGGGAGAATGGGTCTATGCTCTTGCTATAAGCGGAAAATACTCGATGGGTAGTATATCTACTCACTGTGTTCAACCCCATTTGTGTTTAGTAGCATATGATGCCTTTCTAGAATGCCTGGGAATATGAGAAAGTAATTCTGTAATGAAAGTTTGATTAAATGGTGATAATCCACAGGGATGGAGATACTGGAATTTAAAGGTGATGTAAATCTTAAAAGGAGCAGTTGAATTTGAATGTGATGTGAATTCAGTTTAATGTGGAATTGTTCATGGTTAATTAATGTTTAAATAATTAATTAATGTATAGTGGAACTGATAAAATGAGAATGGAGTAGTCTAATAAATCTCTTCAAATGTTTGTGTGCTTATAGGATACCTAGTCATAGAAGTAACAACATAGAGTCTGAGAGACATTAGCTGTAATTGTATCCAAGGCTAGGTAATGCCCATAGTGTGGATGTGAGTTATATATATATTCTGAAAATTTTGTGTTTCTATACGCTACTCCACCATGTCGGTAAGGGAAACTGACACCCCAGGGATTCTAAGCCCTAGGGGGTGTTTCCCCAACATTTTGATGGGAAGTCAAATGGATGACTACCCCCTTTGGCCCCACTCTCTTCTCTTGGTAGATACATGTGCCAACATGCACAACAATTATGTTCCCCATATATGTGTGTAGAGGGCTGTAATGGCTTGTGGTTATTTCACACACATATATTCTAGATATAGTATCATGTGGACTACTATAGGTGTAACGTGTATAGGTTGTGATGGCTTGAGGATCCCTACTAGGTGTATGGGCTATAATGGCTTGAGGTATAATACCCGATGTATGATACACGTTAGGCGGGCTGTGGTGGCTCCCGGAACTTACCTAGTTACTTTTGGTTGGGAGGATGGTGTGGTGCTTCGCCCAGGTGTCTGCAGGAAATCCATTGTGGTGCACGAGGTGCAGATTATGGAACTTAGCCCAGGTGTCTGCGGGAAAGCCTTTGGAGAGAGATGCACAGGGTGTATGTCATTGGGGAAAAGTGGAAAACCAGTGGGGAAGTAGTAGTGGGTTACCCTTGATATTTTTCATTATATTCAATATTATTGTATGCGTTACTTGGCGAGAGTGGCCATGGTGAGGTTGGGAAATTAGTATACCTGTTTAGGTGACGAGTTAGTTTCACTTGTTGTTCACTAGGCTTTAGCATGCTTTCTTTACTTTTGTATGAGAGGCTTGGGAAGGATCCTAATGAGTATACTGTTATACTCACCCTATGTATATATAAACTCTTTTTCAGGTCACTTGGAGCAGGTTGGAGATCAAGCTGGTTACTACTAGCTTGTGGTTGGAGGAGGAGTTGTTCGGGCTTGTGGTCGCTGCCATTTTACGTTCTTTTGGGTACTTTTAGTTTCCCCTTTCAGTTGTAGTACTTTTGCATGATATTTCATATATGTACTTGGGTTTCTTTTATATTTCAGTTCTGAGTTGGAGTTGATTGGTGTCTATCTTATCTCTCTCTTCCGCATGTTTTCACTTAGAGGGTAATGCCTCCCATTTGTGTGTTTACTATACCCTCGGTGCTAGTCGCCAACCCGGGGCCTACTGGAGGCGGGACTCAGGGTCATTATCATTCTTCATACATTGTCGGCCCAGGAGGGGTACACTTTGTGGGGAGGGGGTCGTGATAGTTTCACCCACTCATATTGATGAGTAGATGTATAATCGAGCCAATATATTTAAGAAGTTCTACTAGAAGAATAAATTATTCAATAAATCAAAATATCGAGGAACGTCTGAAAGAAGAGGATACTAAAAAATCAACCAAGATAAGTAGATTCTTATGAATTAAATTAGAATTTGAATAAAAAAGTAGAATTTCAAATATAAATGTATAAGAAAAAATAATATAAAAAATGAAATCATCTAATGAATGTGATTAAAACAACTTGGATAACCAATGAGGATAGTTCCAGTGAGTCTAATTTGGGCAGAGAAGACAAGGTGATAAGGGGAAATATTTTTTATGGAAAATTCTTCTAAGGTAAAAAACATTGTATCTACGTGTCCATATCATATTTATAATATCTATAAAAATGAAAATATTGATGAAACTATGTGAACTAAGTATTTATTTTACTATTTATATATATATAAAGATACATTTAATGAACATAAAAATAATATTAAAAATTTAAATTAACAATGTGAAATGTTTATTTACATTAAATCAGATCTTTAAATAGGAAAAAAATAAAAGAATTTATTTTTAATAAAATATATCAATTAACCTAAAGTGTCAAATGTTATATATAAAAAGGCTTTGAAAAGGTATACTAATGAATTAAATACCTTATTTATAATGTGTGGTAAAAAAACCAAACTCCAAACACAACTAGGAATGGATACGATCCTAGTTAAAGGTGAATTGTAGGGAATTAGTTTATTCCTAGACTAGGATCATCCAATTCTAAAATAGTTCATGTTCTTAGGTCAAAAAAAGTTTTTTATTTTTAAAATTATTAACTCTTATTATGCTAAAAATCCTATATAACATTATGTTATATAATATCCTTTTACTAACTACACATGACCTAATAAATTTTGAGTACCAAAATAATTTATTATCTACATCAATTTTAGGAAACAAGCTTGAAGAGTACTAGTATAAATTTATTGTATTAGGATAGTGAATGTTCTAGACACATTAATAGAGACTAATCACGATTTAAGAACATTATATAGGTTTATGGTGGACCTGTTAGTTTTGGTCAAATTTCCAATGAAAAAATTATAAAACATGTCCAAATTAGTAACTATAATTCAATTTTTGTTTTTAAGGTCCAATTCATGAAATCCTTAATTTTTATATAGTAAGAATTGCATAATTTTGTGATGATTTTAACCATTTAATTCATGAAAAAAAGCATTCAAAAACTATGATTCAAATCATACATTAGTCTTTATTACATTATGCAGTGATAATGTATATGGATCTGATTTAAAGTCTATGTATTTTCAAAAACATACGTTCATAAGTTCCGTTCATATAGAATCATGGCTATGGAATACGAGACTATTTCAATATAACCTTCACTCTCGTAAAAAGATGACATGGAAATGTTTATTTAAGGATCTTCTTAAATTAGATTTCCCAAAATGTATATTATGTAACCATTCTCAAAAATAGAAGTAACCTCTATTCTCTTCAAACCACAGAATAAATTATCAACTACGTAACCACTATAACTAGTTCACACAAAATTATTTAAACAATCTAGAGTTTCTATCATAAATGGGAATCATTATATGAACATTCATTTAGATGAATATTCTAGAAATACATAGGTATTGTTTTTTAGATCATAAATGTAAATATTTTTACAATATTGGAAAATATTATAAATCAGTATAATATAATAGTGGAAATTCTATTAGGAAAAGAAGAAGTGATCATGGTTCTTCATTTGAAAGAAATAGATATCGAAACTTTATGTTCACAACATGTTTACAGTCACAATGATTCTACTCCTATGACTCCCTAACTGAATGGTTCTTAATAAAAATGGAATAGGTCCTCAGAAGATAATTTTTGGACCATAATCAATTAGTATGAAAATTGAATTTATTTTTAGGTATATGTTTTTATACAATTGTGTATATTATCAATTGAGATCTTATAAACACAATTTTTATAAATAATCCATATTATTTGTGAAATGGAATAATTCCAAAGATAATTAAATTAACAAATTTTTCTGTAAGGTTTTTATTCTAAACATAATGAAATGTTTAGATAAATTTGAATCCAAGATTTTTAAAGTAATCCACCATTAATGTTGAAACACTAGTAAAACATATGGGGTGTTTACTAAATAGTAAAAAAGTTTCAAGAATGTTTATAAACCAAATTTAATTAAAAATACAAATTAAGAGAAAAAAAAACTTTATAAAACCTTGAGGATGACCATTATAAAATGAATATCAATTCCTCAACAAATAATAGTGTCTTCACCGTATAATCTTTTTTTGGAAAAGTCTACCAGCACAAAAGAATTTTATGAACTTGACCGTGATGATAAAAATCAATTACAAAGTTCTTCTATGTCTTGAGATACTATTACCCATAAATACCATCCTTTATATGATATTTTAAGATATCAAGAGAGTGGCACTAGAGTCACATATTTCCTTGGGAACCCGGTTGAACATTAAGCCTAATTTTCATAGCATGAACCTAAAAGCATCATTGAATCTATACATGATGAGTTTTTGGTTACAAATATATATGAAGTGTTGATTATAAATCATAGTTACATATTTTTGGGTAAATTTTGAATTACCTAAATACTTTATGAACATTGGTAAAAAAATAGGTGATTGGAGCAAGGTAATGAGCCTATCTGGTCAATAAGAAAAAAAATAGGCTAGTTTCACAAGGATATAGTCAAGAGGAAGTCACTAACTATGAAGAATTTTTTTGAATAGTAAAAATATTTAAAACTATTAGAATTTTTATCATCTATAAATTACCTTTTAATTTTATAATATATAAAATTTATAGTAAGTTCAATTTTTATAGTGGTCATATTGTTGAGGATATTTTTTTAAGTATCCCCTAGATTTCAAAACACATATTTTTAAAATTTCATTGTCAAGTTAAAAAATATTATTTATGGTTTAAACTATTATCATAGATATTGGTTTGATAAAATTAACTCCTATTAGATTTAATTTTTTTTATCAAAATGTATTGTTGAACCAACAATACTTATAAAATGAATTTCCAAATAGGTTTTGGTAGTTTAGATTTTTTATGATCTTATTTTTAGATCATCCAAAAAATCCTTCTATATATAATTTAGGAAAATGATGAAAATTGATTTTCCAATGGGTTTAACGAATGAGTTAAAATTATTCCTTGGTTTCCACATCATTCAAGATAAGTAAAGAATCATTTGAAATTCAAAAATAAAGAATATTTCTTTTAAAATGCTTTGTATTGGATAACTCAAGTGGAAGTGATATTTTAATGATTACCACCCATAAATTAGATCTTGATGAACCAGGGAAACCAATTTATCAAACTATATACAAAGGCATGATATGTAGTTTACATTATGTAACGTCTAGAATATAATATATTATGCGTAGTATGTGTATGTTTTAAGAATTTCACGAAAAACAAAAATAATCCACATTAAATGTTTTCAAAAGAATATTTTAAATGAGTCAAGAATACAAATAAAATTGAAATATTTTAATCTAAAGGAAAATACATTCATTAGGGTAGTTATTCACATTTTATGTTTTCTATATTTATGTTATTCAGAGATAAAACCATTATAACATGAATCTTTTTGTGCAAGTGACTGGTTTCATGTTGTAGTGATAAACAGAAAACATTTTAATTAACCAATATTGAATTTAAGTATGATGTTGTTGGAAGTTATTACATAGATATTATATGCGTGAGACACACATTAGTATATTATTGAATCTTGTCTATACATGTTCTTATAAACTATGATAATAAAAGAGTTATCAATATTTATAAAACTCATGTAAGTCATTTAGGGACATACCATTTTGATTTAAGACATATATTTCTTCGACAAAATTAAAAAATATATATTATTTCTAAGATTGTTTTAGAACTAAACATAAGATTTTTTATATTGATTGAATATCTCTACATATTGGAAGAATAAATTTTATCAGACATGAGTTATAAATAACTAATTGTTACTAAATCATTCAATTAATTTTTAACTATTATTTTTTTTCGATATTCTGGTTATAATTATTCACATATGTTATATATAATGTTTTTTATTTAATATTTATCTAAAGTATTTTCTACCCTTATTAGTAATTAATCATGAGGCTTAGTTCACATGGCAATTTATGTGGCCATGGGATTATTGTTCACATGGTTAGTTATGATTTCATGATATTTTTGTTCATATGACATGTCACATGACATTGAAAATTTAGTCATGTAGTATTTGTTACCACCTACAACCTTATAATTTACCACATGTTTATAAAATTTTAACCTATTATAATGTTTTATGTTGAAATATTATTTAAAGTGTTTTCCATAGATTTTCCATACTTATTTTTATTTTATAAATTAAATGACTAAATACATTTTAAATTAGATTTTGAATTGTTGTATCTGTCTTCCCCAAACAATTATTTCCCTTTTTCAAATCCTTATTTTATCTCACTCTATTGAATCCATCAATCACATGCATTTTTTCCATTAAAATTCATACCCAAACATTCCATGATTAAAATAGGTATGTAATGATTGTTATAGTAAAAAAGATATCATGATGTTTAATCTCCTACTAGATCACCTCCCTTAGGTTTTAAAATGGGCAAGGTAGCATTATTTTTACGTTCTAGACATGCAAGCATAATTTTCTAGATAGGTATGTATATAAATTAACGGAAATAAATGTTGATAGGACTTTGTCTTGAAAATCATTTGCCTGCATGTTGATTATGAAGAAAGGATGGATTGAAGTGTATAAAGATAATTGTAAGAAATTTTATCCTTGACTAGTAAAGAATTTATATACTCATAAGGGACATATTTATATTGACTTAAAGAATACCATAGAAAAAATAGTGAATAGAGAAAATATAGTTTTTTCTGTAAATCAGTAAGATAAATTCATTTGTGGGAATTAAATAGGATAGTATAAAGACTATCCAAGATCATGTCCTATGAATCATTATCACTTTCGGTAATTGAGTCCTCTAAAGGAATTAACTTGGAATATAACTCATAGGTGATCAATATTAAATTAATTAAGTGGAGAATTTAAACTATTGGTATGTTTTATCCAGGTATTTATTAGTCCTATGAATGTGGAAATATGTATCTTATGGCAATAAGAATTATTTTTTATTTTTTATAAGGAATAGAAAAAAGAATCGTTTTCTAGCTATGTAATGAGGTACCTGAATGAGAAAAAATATCCTCCAAATATTTTAATTCACACAAAAGAAATTCATCTCATCAATATTTTAATTTAAATGATAATTTTTTTGAGGTGGTGGAATATTTCATTTCCATTTATGTGTTTTCCTAAATAATAAGATCTTTAGTAATAGTAACATGAACTATAATCTATATAGAATAGAGTGGATAAATGATACTAAAAAGATTTATTAAATGGTTAACCCTGATCAAAATACTGTCTAATCAAGAGATCAAGTGGTCCCCATCATATAATCCTATGATGAAGAGTAATATTATTTTTATGAGAATTAATTTACTATGGATATTTAAGAAGAAGAAGAAATAGATGTATCTTACATTAATGTGGATGCTAGAACCACCATTGAATATGTTAGTAATCCCTCTCATGTATTTATTTTTCTTCTTTGGGACCTCCCATTCCATTTCCTACTCATGAAGAAGAGTTGGAAGATGTTGATCTTGGGGACACAATAGATTTTGTTGGTGATTTTAATATAGAACCACATTGAGTGTACAATTAATCATGTGATTCTGAAGAAGTTTTTCGAAAATCACCCACACTATTCCATGTCATTCGATGTACCCCTACGAGAAGATTAAAATTATTACCTGTAGAGGTGGAGGACTCTAATGATGATGATCGTTGGGTAATTCCACCTAAGTATGGTAGACATGCTATCTCATATTATCAGAAGGTAATAGATGGATAACTAATTAATGAAAATGATTCTCAAGAAATACATGTAGTATATAGTCATAGGCTATTAGTTGACCATGTTCATGATGAAATGTTTATTCCGAATCATAGTAAATATGTTGAGGATCATATATAAAATTATTTTAATCCTCCTGTTAGATATTTTCTTAATGTCATTATTGAATTATTTTGGGAATCTATTTTTGAACATAGAGTTAAATACTTGAAATATGAGTCATTGGAGAATGAATTTTATGTGGATTATATGTAGTCTAATTAGGACCATATACTCATACAACTTGTTCTATCTCTTCTATATCCCTTCTGAATAAAGAATATCTGGATCAATTAAAATCTAGTTTGATGGATTTTATAAAGAAATTGTTTATCGGTAGACCATAGAACTAATCATATATGATGAAATTTCAAGGACAATCACTCTTGTAATTTATCATTTCTATCCACAAAATCATCTTAAATTGGATCTTATGAAAATTTAAATTTCTGATTTAAGATCTAAAGTTGGATATTTATATGAGATCATTAGGATATGATATAAATGATAGATCATATATTTATTATTTTTTTTCAGTATTCTATATCACCTAATCCTATATCACCATATTCATCTCTAAGTATACACCTACTAAATATGTCATTAGTGAAGAACACATTAAAAAAATTTATTCAATATGAATTGAATTGTTTCTTGGAAAATTTTCAATAAAAATATTTATGGACTTTGAGTTATTTTACAAACAATCATTAAAGACCTTCGAGATGGTAAAAAAATATGTAAAGAAAGATAAAATATATAAAGACACAATCCAAAGGGAAATTTATTTTTATCTCTGTAGGATATTCTTCCATTTTTATTGTATGAACTTTTTCAGATCATTAGAAAATGATCCCAGAATGCATCCATTGATTCATGCATTTGAATATAATGTGATGATATTAAATTTTTTTTACAGTTGTTTTGGAATAAATATTTCAAGAATAAGGAAGAATATTTAAAAGACATATATAATGGTTTACGAGATGTTAAGGACTTCACTGACTTTCTAGGGAAATTCCCTTATACTAAACATACTATCATCTTAGCTCCTCTTACCATACCCTTTTTTTCATCCCCTCCATCCACACATTAATCTATTAAGCTTTTGAATTTTCTTTTAGATAAATAGTTCCAAATATTCTTTTATTTAATAGGACTATATTTCCTAGTTTGTGTCTTGTGGCAACACAGTGGCATGGAGGAGAGTACTTCGGAGCATGAGTTACAGATACATGCTAAGCACCCATAGTTGTTTAATGTTCAACTCCTTTCATGTAATTATTTTTCCTTTGTGGTTAGACCATTCATGTATTATTTATATACCTTTGATGTGATGTTATGATTGAATTGTTTGGATATGTATTATTCTTTCCCATACTCTCGTATGTCGTAGTTTTGTTCCAGCTTTCGAACAACTCATGGGGGTTTTCCCCCCTGAGAGGTATCTTACGGAGTGGTTGTTTGAACCCCTCTCTTCTTCTAGGTTGGTTTTTATTCTCGAGGACAAGAATGTTTTGAGAGGTATCTAATGTAATGGCTCGGACCTCTCTGGTCCATTACTTTGTGAAAATGTGGTGTCGGAGGTGTTCCGGGAGGTCAAGGTGAATTATCCCCAACACTTTGCCAAATTTCCAGTTCTGTGAACAGTGTTTCCCGTTTTATGAACAGTAACGGTAGACTTGAACAGTGCTTCCAGAATGGTAAACTTCTAACAGTGACCTTATAACGGTAGACTTGAACAGTGTTTCCAGAACGGTAACCCTCTAACGGTGACCTTATAATGTTAGACTTGGACAATGTTTCGAGAACGGTAACCTTCTAATGGTGACCTTCTAACGGTGGACATGAACAGTGTTTCCAGAACGGTAACCTTCTAACAGTGACCTTATAACGGTAGACTTGAGAAGTGTTTCTAGAACAGTAACATTCTTAACGGTGACCTTCTAACGGTGGACTTGAACTGTGTTTCCAGCTTCCTACAGTTTCCCCCCTTTGACGTTTCCTTTGACGTAAAATACATTTAAATCCTAATTTTAAGGACTCTTAAGGGCAATTCAAATTTCATAAATCCTATATTAATTATTCCTATGGCTCGGGATGTTTTACTTGGTCAAACCGTGTGGGTTAATGCGATCCATTTTTAATGGATAATTAACAGGATCTTAAACCGTCGCCGCATTAAATCTTCAAAAAGGAACAAGATGTCATTCTCCCTTGTTCGTTCCCTTTGTTCTCAGCTATGAGACGCTAGAACCTTTAAATCCTTCATTTATGAGTTGCACGATCAAACATTACTCCTAGGATTGGTTCTTCTCTCTGTTGATGCAACCGAGCTGTGTCGATCAATATTCCATATAAGGTATGTTCTATCATCGTTATTTTGGGGTTGATCTTCTCTTGTTCTACTTTCCATATTATAGCATGTAATCTCCATGCTTATAATGGGTTTCTCTTGGGGTTTTGTTGGTGATGTCGTACCGTGGCATCTTTTGGTGGATGCAGTTGTCGCGAGAGGAGGATTGTGACCCGTTGGGTGGATAAAGAACATCAAGAACTCTTCGAGGTAGGGGATTCGTGGATTCTCTAATTGTATATGTGAAATTGTAGAATTAGCATGATTTAGCCCTTTGGATCACAATGAAATTGACCTAACTAAATACTTGAACAGGATTAAAAGAATTGGTTGATCGCATGTTGTTGCTTTGTACTGTGAAAACAGTTTGCCACATGTTTTTCTAGATAGAGTGATATTTATGGTTTCTTTGATTAGTTGTTTGTTCTTGATGGAAATTGATAATGAACGTAAATCCAGAATTAATTTTTAATTAATTGGCTAAAGATAAAGAGGCATGTAAATGAAACTGGTTGTTTCCATTGTTGTAGTTGTTCTAATTCAAGGTTAATCAAATTAGGGAAGTAAGCATGGTTTTTTAATTGTAGTAGCATACGGATTAGGTATCCCGTAATTGGAACCTACGAATAACAAATCTGCTAATTCAATATGGATTAAAGAACAGATTGTGTGAGAATTTTCTAAAGGGGTTCTGAGTTACCCTCTTGATTGTTAAAGGTCCAAGAGCCTATTGTTGTGATTTTTTCCGTATTTCTTATGATGTAATGTGATCCTGTATGGCTGTTTTGATGTGTGGAGGCATGGGGACTTGTGGTTGTGGCAGTGGACGACGCCTAGGGTGGGGAGATGCATCAGCTTATGCATGTGGTTGTCGGGGAGGACACCAAGGATGATGGTATGGGATGAATGTGATGGCTGGATGTCGGTGGTTTTGTTTGGTTGTTTATCTGCATTACTTTTCCCCAATTCTCAAGGCAGCTGGTCTTGATTACCCTCCTTTCAAAGGAGGAAAAGACACGCAGGGTATGCCACGTGCTTACCGTGTTTAGCCTCTCGAGGGATAATGGGTCTATGCTCTTGCTATAGGCGGAAAAGACTCGACGGGTAGTATATCTACTCACCGTGTTGAGCCCCCTTTGTTTTTAGTATCATAAGATGCATTTCTAGAATCTCTGGGAATATGGGAAAGTAATTCTGCAATGAAATTTTGATTAAATGGTGATAATCCATAGGGATGGAGATACTGGAATTTAAAGGTGATGTGAATCTTAAAAGGATCAGTTGAATTTGAATGTGATTCCAATTCAGTTTAATGTGGAATTTTCCATGGTTAATTAATGTTTAAAGAATTAATTAACATATAGTGGAACTGATAAAATAAGAATGGAGTAATCTAATAAATCTCTTCAAATATTTGTGTGATTATAGGATACCTAGTCCTAGAAGTTGCAGCCTGGAGTCAGAGAGACGTTAGCTGCAGTTGTATCTAAGACTAGGTAATGACTATAGTGTGGATTTGAGTTATATATATATATTCTATACTTTTTGTGTTTCTATACGCTACGCCACCCTGTCGGTAAGGGAAATTGACACCCCGGTGATTCTGATCCCTTGGGGGGTGTTTTGCCCAACATTCTGATGGGAGGTCGAATGGCTGACTACCCCCTTTGGCCCCGCTCTCTTCTCTTGGTAGATACATGTGCCAACATGCACAACATTTAGTTTCCCCATATATGTGTGAAGAGGGCTTTAATGGATTGTGTTTATTTCACACACATATATTCTGGATATAGTATCCTATGGACTACTATTGGTGTAACGTGTATAGGCTGTAATGGCTTGAGGATCCCTACTCGGTGTATGAGCTATAATGGATTGAGGTATAATACCTAATTTATGATATACGTTATGCAGGCTGTGGTGGCTCCTGGAACTTACCTGGTTACTTTTGGTTGGGAGGATGGTGTGGTGCTACGCCCAGGTGTCTGCGGGCAAGCCATTGTGGTGCACGTGGTGCAGATTGTGGAGCTTAGCCCAGGTGTCTGAGGGAAAGCCTTTGGAGAGAGATGCACATGACGTATGTCATTGGGGCAAAGCGGCAAACCAGTGGGGACGTAGTAGCGGGGTACCCTTGTTATTTTTCGTTATATGCTATATTCCTGTATGTGTTACTTGGAGAGAGTGGCCATGGTGAGGCTGGGAACTTAGTATACCTGTTTAGGTGACGAGTTAGTTTCACTTGTTGTTCACTAGGCTTTAGCATGCTTTCTTTACTTTTGCACGAGAGGCTTGGGGAGGATCATACTGAGTATACTATTATACTCACCCTATGTATATATAAACTATTTTTCAGGTCACTTGGAGGAGGTTGGAGATCAAGCTGGTTACTACTAGCTTGTGGTTGGAGGAGGAGCTGTTTGGGCTTGTGGTCCCTTCCGTTTTACTTTCTTTTGGGTACTTTAAGTTTTCCCCTTTCAGTTGTAGTACTTTTTCATGACATTTCATATATGTACTTGGGTTTATTTTATATTTCAGTTCTGAGTTGGAGTTGATTGGTGTCTATCTTATCTCTCTCTTCCTCATGTGTTCTCTTAGAGGGTAATGCCTCCCATTTGTGTTTTCACTATACCCTCAGTGCTAGTCGCCAACCCGGTGCCTACTGGAGGCGGGACTCGGGGGTCATTATCTTCCTTCTCACATTTCTGGCCCAGGAGGGGTACACTTTGTGGGGAGGGGGTCGTGACAGAGTGGTATCAAAGGTCTGGTTGAGGGATAGGATGGAGTTTGGAGTTATCCACAGGTGAGGTTGCATGGAATGATATGGCAATCATGTAATTCATGTTTAGCAAGTGGGGTAAACACTATAGAACGGCAGAGACATAGGCATTTAGGGCCCCTTATGATATGTTTCACAGACCTTTATGTTTACGATGGCTACTAAACAAAGTGATACTGGTTGTAGGGTAGAGACCTAGGAAAGGATCATGCATCATTATTCTTTGCGCATGTGTTTGAATGGTTAGACCTTGGGATAGGTTAAACTAAAATTAATAAAAGAAAACAATTAATTTATTAATGTTGATTCTTCCATATTCCAGGCTTAGGAGTGCTAACAGTTGTTATTTTATAAGTATGGATCCAGGTCGACATCCTCATCAGGTTTACATAGAAGATTTCCAATAGGTTGTTCCAGAAGATCACCTCCGGTTAGATGTTGACGACAATGAGACTTGGAGGAAGACACTCCGAGAGTTTCAGCGCCAGAGTCTACAGAAGTACTAGGGATCCATTTCAGATGCAGTCACAGAAGACTGGTTGGATGAGGTCGAGATAGGCTTTAGTAAGATTCGTGCTCGGAAGGAACACTGGGTGTCCTTGGTTGTGATGATGCTGCGTGGATTAGCGAGGTAGTGGTGGTTCTTGTTCCTCAGGGATCGTGAGGATTCAACGATCTCATGGGAGGAGTTTCAAGATACGTTTAGAGTTGAGTTTCTATCATCAACATCAAAGGCATCCGGTCGCCATGAGCTTCTTACCCTTAGACAGGGGAGCTACAATGTTCTAGAGTTTGGAATTAGTTTCAGGAACCTTCTACGATATGCTTCAGATCTATTACCATATGAGGAGGACAGGGTGAGGCATTTCGAGGAGGCTTTGTATCCAGAGATCTAGCGCCAGGTCTCCCCATTTATGCTAAAGACATATCTTGAGGTGCTGGCGAGGGAAGAGGATATTGAGAGGACTTTGGAAAGGACTGGATCGTCACGAGAGGGGAATCGTCATGATTCCTCAGGAAGTAGAGATGTGGTCCAGGGTTCCCATTTTTCAGGGTAGAAGAGTTTCTGTTCACCTGGGGGTAGGTTCCAACCCTTCCCATATCATTTCTCCGGAGGCAGAAACTCTCATGCCTATGACAAGGTATCAGGAGCCTGTTTTTCTTATGGTGTTCGTGGTCATCAGTAGTGGGAGTGCCCAGTTTTTTAGAGCAGTCATCCTGCACCGGGCACTCCGCACCAGGTTCCCCCATTGAGGCAGTTCTAGCCGAGACAACAGCAGCAGGTTGCACCAGATTTTGATCACTAGAGGGTAGATGGAGCAGGCAGAGGACAACCCCATGATGCTCCCCTTCCTCAGATAGTAGAGCGCGGCGATGGTGGTGGTCGTCATCAGGGTCAGAGCGGTTGTGTAGGAGGTCGTGGCCAGCTTCATTCTCTAGCATTAGCAGCCCCAGGTGAGCCAGATGTCGTTCGAGGAACCCTTTTCTTGTTTTCTACCTTGGTGTATGTAACAGCCCAAGATTTTATAAAAAAATATTCTTTTTAATTTTATTAAAGTCTTGTGTTGTACACTACACCAAAAGGAGCTTGCACAACACACATCCTTGACTTGCCTTGCATTACACGCAATCACGACCTTCCTCGATAGCGTGTGTAATACGCAATACCGAGTTTCACTAAACAACGATATGCTATTAAAATATTATTAAAACTAGCCTTTATGAATAGTAATAACCACTTTTTAAAACTCTGTAAATCTTATTTTTCAAAATGAACTTCATTTTTGGATTCGGAGTATCGAATTTAGCCTAAGGTGAAATTTTGGTACTTTTCGGATAACTTTCATATTCTGATGAATAGTGAAAATTACTAAATTATAATTAAAAACAACTTTTTTAATCGAAATAATTAATAGTGATAAATTATTAATTTGAGTGGTTTTAAAGTATATTTAGAATATATTTTTAC
This sequence comes from Viscum album, assembly GCA_963277665.1. NCBI lineage: Eukaryota > Viridiplantae > Streptophyta > Magnoliopsida > Santalales > Viscaceae > Viscum > Viscum album. The sequence continues at coordinate 318,607,895 of OY728145.1, read as the reverse complement.
AATTTAATACAATGTTGGTCATTGGATGTAATTTCACATTTAAACCAGACATAATCAAGTGTCAATCTTTTGATAGATATTGTTTCTTAAAAACACGCTATTTGTTTTAACAGTGGGATTTAATTATAAAATTAATTAATGAAAATACTATGATATGAATTTGGTAAAATAGACTTCATTTTTGAATTCGGAATATAAAATATAGCTTAGGATGAAATTTTGGCATTGTTCTGAAAAACATCAATTTTTGATGAATAGTGAAACTACTAAGTGGTAGTTAAAAAAATTAATTTCTTCATAAATCTTAATTTTACAGCTTCTGTGAATGGAATTTCAAAAATCCGAGAGACACGGTTGATGTCAGTAAGTAAAATGTGGTTCAATGAGATTAAAATAATTTTTGGTGAATAGTAACTTTTTACTTTTTTTTTACCACGGTTAATAGTAAATAGGGTAACTAAGGGTAAATATGATATTACTATTACCCTAACACATGTCCTAATTCTATTGGATAAGTGTAATTCGACCAAAAACAACCTTATGAATATAATATGACCATTTAGGTCCACTTGGATTAGATTATGACATTTAATATTATATTATTTAATGAATAGTTAAAATAGTTAAAATCAAAGTTTAATAACTAAAACATTTTTAATATGGGGTTATACATAAGATAAATTCGACTATAACTATTCATTAGAAAGATAAAAATATTTCCAACATAATGATATTTTATTTATAATTTTTAGACTTTAAATAAATTAATTTATTTATGACACAACGATGATGCAGTAATTACCCTTTTAAGGAAATATTAACATAATTGATGTTATAAATGCTCAAATGAATGTAATTTGAGACTTTCTATGAATTCCACTAATTTTCTAGGTTACTATGATATATTAATGTTGATTTAATCAACTTTTTTCGAACATATAATTCTGTTATGACTTTCACAAAAATCATATATCAAATAGTGTCAAAATTGACACAAAATAGTTTTTAAATCAAATATTATATTATTAATTATTATTTTTTTCCTAAAAATCTAAGGTTCGGCCAAATGACTTAGATAAGGATATATATATTAATAATAAACAATTTGGGGTACTTTTGGCATGTTATAGTAAGTGTATTAACCATATAGTGAAAGAAAACAAAAAGACACGGTAAAAGTTAAATTATTTAACTTAGAGTTAAATCTAATTGATAAGGTTAAAATAATACCCTAAACTTGTCTAAATATTATTGGTTGATAGTATTTCGACCCAACCCCACTGTAGCTTCGAAATAAGACCCTTTGGAACCATTATAAACCGATTTTGACATTAATATAAAATAATATTTTGAGGTATTCCTAAGGTGCCCTTCTCCTCCCTTATAAAAGGACACCTCATCCCCCTCCTCCTCACACCAATTTGAGCACTCATGCTCGGCCAAACCCTGCCATTTTCTCCTCTCCACTTCTCTAGAATAATCCTAGAGGTCCTGGTCTTCTCCAAAGACCAATCTTAGTTCCTTAAGTGGAGGATTCAAAGAGGCGTTCCAAAGAAGAGGTAATATCCATTACCGATCTTTTCAATTTCTTTCTTCTTCAACTTCTTCTTCTTTAGTTGTTTCATGATAAAGTAATAACATCAGTATTACTTACATACTGATATGTTATTATAAATATGAAACAACCCTAATTCACCTTCTATCCATCCTACGGAAAAAATGAAATCACCGCGCGTGCGTACCTACGGAATACCGTCTCCACGCCGTGGTGTAATCTATTTTTCCACCATCACCTTACAAGGATGGGTATAATGGTGTAATGAGTAACTATATATGATTATTATGAAGTAATATTGATACTGAAATAATATATATATATACTCCAATACAATTCCACGATCATAGGAACGATATCATCACTCGTGCGTACGTACGGAATACCGTCTCCACGATGTGATGCGACTCGTTCTACATGATCTTCATTTCATAATGATTATATAAATGAATTAAATGAATGAATATGGTATATACTACACTAATACCATTCTGTAAATGAATTATCTATAACCTGAAGATAAGAATAAGAATTTATTCGACAAAACACGCATAAGAACAAAAAGTTATAAAGACCCGAGTAACAAGTAACAATGAAATATTACTAACAAGAAGCTAATAATATGACCATATATGATATCATATCAATATGTATGATTCTGGAATAAGTCAATAACATTATTTAAACCATTATACAGGAGCTTCGGACACGAACAAAGCAAATCGGACCTAAGGTAAGGGAAATATCACAATCTCATTTTTATCCGAGATTGTTTATTCGTAAGTATTTACTGGGGTGTATTTTATCATCCACATCCATGTTTACTCAATATGTAATATTATTTCCATCCACCTAAAATTGTTTAAATCCATTTTTACCCTTCGGTGAGTTTTTAGTAATACGTATGAAAGGAATCTTTTGTCGTTTTTCGTACGAGGTACTTTTTGACTTTTCCGACAAAAGTACGAAGAATGTTTTTTTAAACTTATACGGCACGAACGGATTTTTACGGTTTTATAAAGCCTTATTTTCATGAACCTTCTTCCAAAATATTTCATGACTATTTTCAATAAAATCTCTTTCATTCATGATGTTTTGTGAAAAGGAATTGATTTTGAAGAAGAAAGGATATTTTCCTCTGGAATTCATTTCAAGTGTTTTATCAAAATTATTTTCCATCTAAAATAATAAAGGGTTCTGTTTCTATCCATATTTTTACATTGATTTAACTATGTTGTGATGGAATTAGGTTTATGAATTCTATTATCTTATATGAATTGTCTTATGATGTCATGTTGTTTAAGAATCCCATTTTTATTACATGGGTTATGCGATGATGTATGATTTATGATTATGTGGAACACATAAGAAAGGATTCATTATAAGATGGGTGGGACCTATATCTCCCTCCAATGCATTGGGTAAATATTTTATATCTCATGAGATAGACATGGCTGGAATGGTAGGTTATACCGGTTCAGTAAAACAGGACTGAAACGAGGGTTACTCGATTCAGAAAGGGACTTTGTCCACTAAGATAGTCTTGGCAATGAGTCTTGACTAACAAGAAATGATTCTCTATGATTATGTGTGAATGCCACAAAGTTTCATGTTTTATGTTATGATTATTGTGATTACATTTCACTGCCATGATTTACCCCATGTTATGAAATTATGATCTCTTTTGCAGGTTAAGATTTCCAAAAGTTATGTGCTTATGTATATGATGTGATTGATATTTCTTTTGTTTACCCTTACTGAGCATTTGAGCTCACCCTTTAATGTTTTTTTCCCCAGGATATAAAGAAAGGTTTTAGGTATAAAAAAAAGATGATCTTTATGGGAGATGTTGAAGATCTTTCACCACGATTAGAAGATTATATTCCGAGTTTCCAAAGACACTAAACTATTACGGTCCTTGCGTGTGTGTTTTTGTTATGTACTAAGTATTCCGCAAATGTAATGTAGTGTCCATGTACGTCAAGATACGGGTCTCTACAGTTGGTATCAGAGGAAAGGTTTAGTCAACCTTTGGAAACTAGGATGCGAAAACGTTAGTGTGATCCCTAGAGATATTTCTAAGGTATGTCTAGGGATGTCCCTAGGGATAAGTATACGTATAGGTTATAGTAATAGAATTACGCTAACGATCATAGAATTAAACCTAAGATGTTGGATATTGAAGGTACTCCCCCTTTATTATGTTGTTTTCCCTAGCATGAATTTTGCCTCCCACACTATTCTTTTTGGGTTTTAGACGATGGCTGGAACCCGAAGGAACCGTGTTGATCAATGCAATGGACAATGCAATGATTGCCCTCCTGAACAAACAAATGTTATGGGAGATGGAGTGAAAAATCTTATTGCTATACTTACACAAGCTATGAATCATTCTGGACTTCCAAATGAGAAGAGAAGGGAACTATATTCTATTGAGTCCTTCATGAGGCAACGTCCACCTTCTTTCAGTGGGTCTTCTGATCCACTTGTGGCTGAACAATGGATCAGTACTACTGAAAAGATATTTTCAGTTCTTCAATGTTCTGAACATAATAAAGTCATCTTAGCAGTATATCGTTTGGAAGGTGAAGCTGATCAATGGTGGAATCTTATCAAGAATATGAGGCCAAGAGATGAAATTGAGTCCATGGAATGGGACGAGTTCAAGAACTTGTTTTTCAGTAAGTACTTCCCTCATATTCTTCGAACAAAGATGGAGAAAGAGTTTCTTGAACTGAAGCAAAGGGACGATGAATCTGTTGGTACCTATGAAGCAAATTTTACAAGACTTGCAAGGTATGCTTCTGGTATTATCATCCAACCAGAAAGTAAAGTTTATCGATTTTTCAGTGGCTTAAAACCAAGTCTTCGAAGGGAATTAGCTATAAGAGACTTCAGTAGCTATGAAGAAATTGTGCGTTGTGCTATCAAGGTAGAAATGGAAGTTGGTGTTACATATCCATCTCATGGTTTTGACAAGAAACGAAAGATGGAGTTCAAGGAGAAATCTCAGAATAATGGTGAGAAGAAGATGAATGTTTCCTTATGCACAAAGTGTGGAAAGAAGCATGGTGGAGATTGTCTTAAAGGGACTAGAAAATGTTTTAAGTGTGGAAAAGAAGGTCATCGAGCAGCTGAGTGTCGAAGTAATGGAAAAAGGGATTCTAATGAAGTGAATAAAGAAAACACTGCAGAGAACGCACAACCAACACTTCAATGCTTCAAGTGCAAGGAGATGGGACATTATGCCAATAAATGCCCTAATCCAAGGGTTAGTGATGATCGACATGAGCAACCGCTTAAGGCAAAGGACAAAGGGAAGTCACATGCGATCACTATTGGCAATGTTGAATATGACAACGATGTGGTGGAATGATTAAGTGTTTATGTAATGGGATTCCAAAATAATGTTGTATCTTGGAATATTGGAATATTTATGTATTGGTTTAATGTGGTATTCAAAGTGATTGAGATATTTTTGGAAATAAGATGATATGCACATAATGAAGGGAAAACAAGAAAATGAAATGTTTAACAGTATTCATGAGCTCGTGATTGATATAAGGACTAAGTGATATCATGGTTTGAGTATATAGAATTTTGAGGATTTTGGTATGTGGAAAGTGTTAACTTTTAACTGCATTCATGTTTTCACTAAGGTTCAATGGGTATTCAAGAGAATACATGATTAAGGACTTTGAATGTTTATAATGTGACCAACAAGACATATCTTATGGGGATCAAGGATGGTATTAAATCTCTGGTAATTGTTTTCACTATATTATGAGAGTGGACTGCAGTATTATGGATAAGCCTAAAAGATTGGAATGGATTATGTTGGAATAATTTAGTATTGTTTAAGGATAGAAGTTTTTTTTCGATATTATTGATGGGATGTTATAGTAATATAGTTTTAGAAAAAGGACAACCTGCAGGACGGGCGACAACCCATCGCGTCGGACAAGGCTGTGGGAATCGAACCCACAACCGAAGTGCGACTGGCCTTTATTGCCTACCACTGGCCTACAGGAAGTCCCTGTTTATTAGAAACTAGTTTTATTATATTAAGAAGTATGATATATGAAGTATAAGTCCATTTTAGGAACCATATATGATTAATCTCACTATAGATCGACTTATGCATATAATTTTTGCTAACCTTTTGTTTGAGACAGATGGAATGACCCGTCATTCTATCACATGATCTGCTAACATTTCATGAATAACAAATTCAACTTCATTTATTTAAGAGATGAAGTGGAAATTGTTCAAGGCACGAACAACAGTGATATTGTACCAAAATAAAGTAAGTATTTATTCTAATTCAAATTTTCAACTTTAGGGAAATGATCGTGAAAACCAAAAATGTTGTCCTAGTGATCTTATACCTGATGAATCAGATGGTACCTTATATCATCACAAATCTATGGATTTGTGATTACTGGCTTTTCCATAGCCATGTTCTCTACCACTCTCCATCAGAACATGATGGTTAGATTTCTCTTCCATATCCATATTTTCACCTATGTGGAAACCCAATGATTAGTTTATTTGGGTAACCGTTACGTTTCATACTTTTATTTTTAAAGATTGGTTTTGATATTCCTTTTTACGATGTGGGTTTCAATTAAAGAAACTTTCGAATAGTAAACCATTTATAACCCCAACGAATTTCGAGGGCGAAATTCATTTTAAGGGGGGTAGAATGTAACAGCCCAAGATTTTATAAAAAAATATTCTTTTTAATTTTATTAAAGTCTTGTGTTGTACGCTACACAAAAAGGAGCTTGCACAACACGCATCCTTGACTTGCCTTGCATTACACGCAATCACGACCTTCCTCGATAGCGTGTGTAATACACAATACCGAGTTTCACTAAACAACGATATGCTATTAAAATATTATTAAAACTAGCCTTTATGAATAGTAATAACCACTTTTTAAAACTCTGTAAATCTTATTTTTCAAAATGAACTTCATTTTTGGATTCGGAGTATCGAATTTAGCCTAAGGTGAAATTTTGGTACTTTTCGGATAACTTTCATATTCTGATGAATAGTGAAAATTACTAAATTATAATTAAAAACAACTTTTTTAATCGAAATAATTAATAGTGATAAATTATTAATTTGAGTGGTTTTAAAGTATATTTAGAATATATTTTTACAATTTAATACAATGTTGGTCATTGGATGTAATTTCACATTTAAACCAGACATAATCAAGTGTCAATCTTTTGATAGATATTGTTTCTTAAAAACACGCTATTTGTTTTAACAGCGGGATTTAATTATAAAATTAATTAATGAAAATTCTATGATATAAATTTGGTAAAATAGACTTCATTTTTGAATTCGGAATATGAAATATAGCTTAGGATGAAATTTTGGCATTGTTCTGAAAAACATCAATTTTTGATGAATAGTGAAACTACTAAGTGGTAGTTAAAAAAATTAATTTCTTCATAAATCTTAATTTTACAGCTTCTGTGAATGGAATTTCAAAAATCCGAGAGACACGGTTGATGTCAGTAAGTAAAATGTGGTTCAATGAGATGAAAATAATTTTTGATGAATAGTAACTTTTTACTTTTTTTTAACCACGGTTAATAGTAAATAGGGTAACTAAGGGTAAATATGATATTACTATTACCCTAACACATGTCCTAATTCTATTGGATAAGTGTAATTCGACCAAAAACAACCTTATGAATATAATATGACCATTTAGGTCCACTTGGATTAGATTATGACATTTAATATTATATTATTTAATGAATAGTTAAAATAGTTAAAATCAAAGTTTAATAACTAAAACATTTTTAATATGGGGTTATACATAAGATAAATTCGACTATAACTATTCATTAGAAAGATAAAAATATTTCCTACATAATTATATTTTATTTATAATTTTTAGACTTTAAATAAATTAATTTATTTATGACACAACGATGATGCAGTAATTACCCTTTTAAGGAAATATTAACATAATTGATGTTATAAATGCTCAAATGAATGTAATTTGAGACTTTTTATGAATTCCACTAATTTTCTAGGTTACTATGATATATTAATGTTGATTTAATCAACTTTTTTCGAACATATAATTCTGTTATGACTTTCACAAAAATCATATATCAAATAGTGTCAAAATTGACACAAAATAGTTTTTAAATCAAATATTATATTATTAATTATTATTTTTTTCCTAAAAATCTAAGGTTCGGCCAAATGACTTAGATAAGGATATATATATTAATAATAAACAATTTGGGGTTCGTTTGGCATGTTATAGTAAGTGTATTAACCATATAGTGAAAGAAAACAAAAAGACACGGTAAAAGTTAAATTATTTAACTTAGAGTTAAATCTAATTGATAAGGTTAAAATAATACCCTAAACTTGTCTAAATATTATTGGTTGATAGGATTTCGACCCAACCCCACTGTAGCTTCGAAATAAGACCCTTTGGAACCATTATAAACCGATTTTGACATTAATATAAAATAATATTTTGAGGTATTCCTAAGGTGCCCTTCTCCTCCCTTATAAAAGGACACCTCATCCCCCTCCTCCTCACACCAATTTGAGCACTCAAGCTCGGCCAAACCCTGCCATTTTCTCCTCTCCACTTCTCTAGAATAATCCTAGAGGTCCTGGTCTTCTCCAAAGACCAATCTTAGTTCCTTAAGTGGAGGATTCAAAGAGGCGTTCCAAAGAAGAGGTAATATCCATTACCGATCTTTTCAATTTCTTTCTTCTTCAACTTCTTCTTCATTAGTTGTTTCATGATAAAGTAATAACATCAGTATTACTTACATACTGATATGTTATTATAAATATGAAACAACCCTAATTCACCTTCTATCCATCCTACGGAAAAAATGAAATCACCGCGCGTGCGTACCTACGGAATACCGTCTCCACGCCGTGGTGTAATCTATTTTTCCACCATCACCTTACAAGGATGGGTATAATGGTGTAATGAGTAACTATATATGATTATTATGAAGTAATATTGATACTGAAATAATATATATATATACTCCAATACAATTCCACGATCATAGGAACGATATCATCACTCGTGCGTACGTACGGAATACCGTCTCCACGATGTGATGCGACTCGTTCTATATGATCTTCATTTCATAATGATTATATAAATGAATTGAATGAATGAATATGGTATATACTACACTAATACCATTCTGTAAATGAATTATCTATAACCTGAAGATACGAATAAGAATTTATTCGACAAAACACGCATAAGAACAAAAAGTTATAAAGACCCGAGTAATAAGTAACAATGAAATATTACTAACAAGAAGCTAATAATATGACCATATATGATATCATATCAATATGTATGATTCTGTAATAAGTCAATAACATTATTTAAACCATTATACAGGAGCTTCGGATACGAACAAAGCAAATCGGACCTAAGGTAAGGGAAATATCACAATCTCATTTTTATCCGAGATTGTTTATTCGTAAGTATTTACTGGGGTGTATTTTATCATCCACATCCATGTTTACTCAATATGTAATATTATTTCCATCCACCTAAAATTGTTTAAATCCATTTTTACCCTTCGGTGAGTTTTTAGTAATACGTATGAAAGGAATCTTTTGTCGTTTTTCGTACGAGGTACTTTTTGACTTTTCCGACAAAAGTACGAAGAATGTTTTTTTTAAACTTATACGGCACGAACGGATTTTTACGGTTTTATAAAGCCTTATTTTCATGAACCTTCTTCCAAAATATTTCATGACTATTTTCAATAAAATCTCTTTCTTTCATGATGTTTTGTGAAAAGGAATTGATTTTGAAGAAGAAAGGATATTTTCCTCTGGAATTCATTTCAAGTGTTTTATCAAAATTATTTTCCATCTAAAATAATAAAGGGTTCTGTTTCTATCCATATTTTTACATTGATTTAACTATGTTGTGATGGAATTATGTTTATGATTTCTATTATCTTATATGAATTGTTTTATGATGTCATGTTGTTTAAGAATCCCATTTTTATTACATGGGTTATGCGATGATGTATGATTTATGATTATGTGGAACACATAAGAAAGGATTCATTATAAGATGGGTGGGACCTATATCTCCCTCCAATGCATTGGGTAAAGATTTTATATCTCATGAGATAGACATGGCTGGAATGGTAGGTTATACCGGTTCAGTAAAACAGGACTGAAACGAGGGTTACTCGATTCAGAAAGGGACTTTGTCCACTAAGATAGTCTTGGCAATGAGTCTTGACTAACAAGAAATGATTCTCTATGATTATGTGTGAATGCCACAAAGTTTCATGTTTTATGTTATGATTATTGTGATTACATTTCACTGCCATGATTTACCCCATGTTATGAAATTATGATCTCTTTTGCAGGTTAAGATTTCCAAAAGTTATGTGCTTATGTATATGATGTGATTGATATTTCTTTTGTTTACCCTTACTGAGCATTTGAGCTCACCCTTTTATGTTTTTTTCCCCAGGATATAAAGAAAGGTTTTAGGTATAAAAAAAAAGATGATCTTTATGGGAGATGTTGAAGATCTTTCACCACGATTAGAAGATTATATTCCGAGTTTCCAAAGACACTAAACTATTACGGTCCTTGCGTGTGTGTTTTTGTTATGTACTAAGTATTCAGCAAATGTAATGTAGTGTCCATGTACGTCAAGATACGGGTCTCTACAGTGTATTCCTTGTTTGATTCAGGAGCAACACACTCCTTCATATAACATACCCTTTTCCATGCTTTGGTACTTGAGGTAGAGAGGCTTCCAATGCCCTTGGCGTTGACTACACCAGTTGGAGGTCGACCCGACTTGTTTGAAGTATGTAGAGACTCCGAGCTAGTGTTGGGGCAACACTGCTCTTGGGGAGATTTCATATGTTTACGAATACAACCATATGATTTCATCCTTGTCATGGATTGGTTGTATTCGGTGCAAGATATTGTGGATTGCTACAGGAAGAAGGTCGTTTTCTTTGATGCAAATGGAGAAAAATTGTGTTTATTGGTGAGCGAGATCCTCAGATGGGTTATAGACGAGTTCCATCCTTATCATCCATGATAGATGAGATGATGTTGAGTTTATCAGAGGTTCAGCAGTTGGCGTTTCCTAGGGTCATAGAGGAGTACCCTGATGTCTATAAAAAAGAGGTTGTAGCATTACCCCCTCAATGAGAGATCGAGTTTGGGATCGAGCTACAGCCAAGAGCGTCTCATATCTCTATGTCACTGTATAGGATGGCACCTTCTGAGTTACGAGAGCTACGTATATAGCTTGATGGTTTGTTGTAGTGCGGTTTTGTTCGGCCAAGTGTGTCACCATGGGGTGCACCAGTTTTGTTTCTAAAAAACGCTGATGACCGTTTGTGGGTGTGCTTTGATTATTGTTGATTAAAAAAAGTGACAATAAACAACCACTATCCTCTCCCATGGATTGATGACTTATTCGATCAACTGAAGGGTGCAAGTTGGTTCTCTAAGATTGACTTGCGGTCGGGATATCATCAGAAGCGTGTAAAGGATGAGGATATCCTGAAGACTTTTTTTCATTGTCGTCATGGGCATTATGAGTTTGTTGTAATGCCATTCGGTGTGACGAATCCTCCAGCAATTTTCATGGGGTTGGTTAATGTTGTGTTCCATGAATTCCTAGACAAGTTTGTTGTGGTTTTCATCAATGACATCCTTGTGTAATCCACATCTGAAGAGGAGCATGCAGAGCATCTACAAGCCGTTTTGGGAGTTCTTCGCTAACATCAGCTGTTCGGGAAGTTGTCGAAGTGTGAGTTTTGGGCTCGAGAAGTTCATTTCTTAGGGCATGTTGTGTCCCAATAGGGAGTAGCTGTGGATCCGTCGAAGATAGAAGCATTGGTGTCATGGGAAGCCCCCAAGACCGTGTTAGAGGGGCGAAGTTTCCTTGGTCTCACAGGCTATTATAGGAGGTTTGTAGCCAATTTCTCCCCAGTTGCGACTCCTTTGTCATATTTGACCAGGAAGGATCAGGCGTTCATATGGACTGATCAATGTCAGGCAACATTCGATTATCTAAAGTATAAGTTGGTGAGTGCTCCAGTCCTTTGTCTTCCAGCAGAGGGAGTCCAGTTTGACGTTTTCTGTGATGCTTCACATCTGGGACTAGGCTGTGTTCTCATGTAGCAGAGTTCAGTTGTTTCTTATGGGTCTCAGTAGTTGCGTCCCCATGAATGCAAATATGCCACCCATGATCTTGAGTTGGTAGCCGTGGTGTTTTCTCTGAAGTTGTGGAGAAATTACCTCATTGGTGAGCACATTTTGTTTTTCACCGATCATAAGAGTTTGAGGTATGTTTTCTCCCAATGTGACTTGAACTAGCGGAAGTTTCAGTGGATGCAGTTCTTGTAGGAATACGACTTTGAAATATCGTATACACTTGGAAAAGGGAATATTGTAGCTGATGCACAGAGCTGAAAGTCATGTAATGATGTTGTGTATGGATCTGGTGATTCCTAGAGAGTGATGGAAGAGATATCAGCTTTGCATCTTGATATGGGAGAAGTTGGGGGTAGATGTTGTCTTTTCTAGATGACGGTGCAGTCATCCCTGATGAAGAAGGTGGAAGAGTCTCAGTTGGGTGATCTAGAGGTGGAAGTTTGGAGAGATATAGTTTTTTGTGGTGAGGCCCCTGATGGTTGGTCAGAGGATTAACAACATCGAGTGTTGTATCATGGTAGGCTTTTTGTTCCCTTGGAAATGCATAAGATGGTTCTTTAAGAGTTCCATAGTTCACCCTTGGCAGTACATCCGGGTGTGACAAAGATGTACTGATCTTTGAGGAGTCAGTTTTGGTGGCCTGGGCTCAAGTGTGCGGTTGTAGAATGTGTGTCTCAGTGTTTAGTCAACTAGAAGGTGAAGGCCGAACACCATGTTCTTGGTGGTATTCTCCAGCAATTATATATTCCTTGGTGGAAGTGGGAGGACATATCAATGGACTGTGTTATAGGTTTACCTAGAGCTCCAGGAGGACATGATGCTATATGGGTGGTAGTGGATCATTTAACAAAATCGTCCCACTTTATAGTGATCAAGGAGTTGAGATCAGTGGAAGTTTTGTCGAGGCGGTATCTAGAATAGGTGGTGAGACTTCATGGAGTACCTAGGACGATCATTTATGATCGAGATAATCGTTTTACCTCTAGGGTTTGGAGAGGTCTCCAGCATGCTTTTGGCTCTCAATTGTGCCTTAGCACTGCTTTTCATCCTCAAACGGATGGTCAGACAGAGCGAACTATCCAGAATCTTGTAGACATGTTGCGCTCTTGTGTTCTTGATTTTGGAGGTTCATGGATGAAGCACTTAACCTTGGTAGAGATTTCTTACAATAATAGTTTTCTCTCTACCATCGGTATGGCGCCATTTGATTCATTGTATGGATGGCGATGTCGTCCTCCGTTGTACTGCACTAGGGTCGGAGAGTCAGCAATTCTCGGACTAGAACTAGTGTAGAATACAACAGAGATAGTTCAGGTGATTCATGAGAGGATCAAGATAGCGCATGACCTTTAGAAATCATATGATGATCAAAGAAGGAGACCGTTAGAGTTTAATGTTGGGGATCATGTGTTTCTGAAGGTGACTCCCCATCGTGGGATGTGAAGGTTTGGTCGTGGAAGTAAGCTTTCTCCCCGGTTTGTTGGGCCTTTCGAGGTGTTAGATCATGTTGGAGCTGTGGCATATCGAGTATCACTTCCCCCTCAGATGAGTCGGATACATGATGTTTTCCATGTATCACAGCTCCATCATTATCTTCATGATGAATCTCATGTTATCAATTGGAAAGAGATCAATAATGACGATGATTCAACCTTCGAGGAGCGAACTGTGGAGATACAAGACCGCAAGGAGAAGGTGTTGCATGGGAATTCTATCCCCTTAGTTCGTGTCTTGTGGCGACACGGTGGCATGGATGAGAGTACCTGGGAGCGTTAGTTACAGATACAGGCTCAGCACCCAGAGTTGTTTAATGTTTAACACCTTTCATGTAATGATGTTTCCTTTGTGGTTAGACCTTTCATGTTTTATTTATCTACCTTTGATGTGATGTTATGATTGAATTGTTTGGATACGGATTGTTTGTTCCCATACTCTCAGATGTCTTAGTTTTGTTCCAACTTTCGAACAACTCATGGGGGTTTCCCCCCTGAGAGGTACCTTATGGGGTGGTTGTTCAGACCCCTCTTTTCTTCTGGGTTGGTTTTTAATTCTCGAGGATGAGAATGTTTTGAGAGGTATCTAATGTAATGGCTCGGAGCTCTCCTGTCCATTACTTTGTGAAAATGTGGTGTTGGAGGTGTTCCGGGAGGTCAAGGTGACTTATCCCAAACACTTTGCCAAATTTCCAGTTCTGTGAATAGTATTTCCAGTTTTATGAACAGTAATAGTAGACTTGAACAGTGTTTCCAGAACTGTAAACTTCTAACGGTGAGCTTATAACGGTATAATTGAACAGTGTTTCCAGAATGGTAACCTTCTAACGGTGACCTTATAAGGGTAGACTTGAACAGTGTTTCCAGAACGGTAACCTTCTAAGGGCGACCTTCTAACAGTGGACTTGAACAGTTTTTCTAGAATGGTAACCTTCTAACGGCGACCTTCTAACGGTGGACTTGAACAGTGTTTCCAGAACTGTAACCTTCTAACGGTGACCTTCTAACGGTGGACTTGAACAGTGTTTCTAGCTTCCTACAGTTTCTTCCCTTTGAAGTTTCCTTTAACATAAAATACATTTAAAGCCTTATTTTAAGCACTCTTAAGGCTGATTCAAATGACATAAATTTTATATTATGTATTCATATGGCTCAGTATGTTTTACTTGGTCAAACCACGTGGGTTAATTCGATCCATTTTTAATGGATAATTAACCGGATCTTAAACCGTCGCTGCGTTAAATCTTCAAAAAGGAACCATATATCATTCTCCCTTGTTCTTTCCCCATGTTCTCAGCTATGAGACACTAGAACCTTTAAATCCTTCATGTAGGAGTTGCACAATCAAACTTTACTCCTAGGATTGGTTCTGCTCATTGTTGATGCAACCGAGCTGTGTCAATCAATCTTCCATATAAGGTATGTTGTATCATCATTCATTTGGGGTTGATCTTCTCCAGTTCTCTTTTCTATATTATAGCATGTAATCTCCATGCTTATAATGGGTTTTTCTTGGGGTTTGGTTGGTGTTGTCGTACAGTGGCATCTTTAGGCGGATGCAGTTGTCGCGAGAGGAGGATTGTGACCCGTTGCGTAGATAATGAACGTCAAGAACTCTTCGAGGCAGGGGATTTGTGGCTTGTCTAATTGTATATGTGAAATTGTAGAATTAGCATGATTTAGCCCTTTGGATCACAATGAAATTGAACTAACTAAATACATGAACCAGATTAAAATAATTGGTTGATCGCATGTTGTTGCTTTGTATTGTGATAATGGTTTGCCTCATGTTTTTCTAGATAGATTGATATCTATTGTTTCATTGATTATTTGTTCATTCTTGATGGAAATTGATAATGAACATAAAGCCAGAATTAATTTTCAATTAATTGGCTAAAGATAAAGAGGCATGTAAATGAATCTGGTTGTTGCCGTTGTTGTAGTTGTTCTAATTTAAGGTTAATCAAATTAGGGAAGTAAGAATGGTTATTTAATTATGGTAGCTTACTGATTTGGTATCACGTAATTGGAACCTACGAATAACAAATCTTCTAATTCAATATGGACTAAAGAAAAGATTGTGTGAAAATTTCTTAGAGGGGTTTTGAGTTACCCTCTTGATTATTAAAGCGCCAAGATCCCATTTATGTGATGTTTTTTTCAGCTTCTTGTGATGTAATGTGATCCTGGATGGCTGTTGTGATATGTGGAGGCATGGGGACTTGTGGTTGTGGTAGTGGATGACGCCTAGGGTGGCGAGATGCATCAGCTTATACATGTGGGTGTTAGGGAGGACACCAAGGTTGATGGTATGGGATGAATATGATGGATGGATGTTGGTGGTTTTGTTTGGTTATTTGTCTACTTTACTTTTCCCCACTGCTCAAGGCAGCTGGTCTTGCTTACCCTCCTTCCGAAAGAGGTGAAGACACGCGGGGTATTCCATGTGCTTTCTGTGTTTAGCCTCTCAAGGGAGAATGGGTCTATGCTCTTGCTATAAGCGGAAAATACTCGATGGGTAGTATATCTACTCACTGTGTTCAACCCCCTTTGTGTTTAGTAGCATATGATGCCTTTCTAGAATGCCTGGGAATATGAGAAAGTAATTCTGTAATGAAAGTTTGATTAAATGGTGATAATCCACAGGGATGGAGATACTGGAATTTAATGGTGATGTAAATCTTAAAAGGAGCAGTTGAATTTGAATGTGATGCGAATTCAGTTTAATGTGGAATTGTTCATGGTTAATTAATGTTTAAATAATTAATTAATGTATAGTGGAACTGATAAAATGAGAATGGAGTAGTCTAATAAATCTCTTCAAATGTTTGTGTGCTTATAAGATACCTAGTCATAGAAGTAACAACATAGAGTCTGAGAGACATTAGCTGTAATTGTATCTAAGGCTAGGTAATGCCCATAGTGTGGATGTGAGTTATATATATATTCTGAAAATTTTGTGTTTCTATACGCTACTCCACCATGTCGGTAAGGGAAACTGACACCCCAGGGATTCTAAGCCCTAGGGGGTGTTTCCCCAACATTCTGATGGGAAGTCAAATGGATGACTACCCCCTTTGGCCCCACTCTCTTCTCTTGGTAGATACATGTGCCAACATGCACAACAATTATGTTCCCCATATATGTGTGTAGAGGGCTGTAATGGCTTGTGGTTATTTCACACACATATATTCTAGATATAGTATCATGTGGACTACTATAGGTGTAACGTGTATAGGTTGTGATGGCTTGAGGATCCCTACTAGGTGTATGGGCTATAATGGCTTGAGGTATAATACCAGATGTATGATACACGTTAGGCGGGATGTGGTGGCTCCCGGAACTTACCTAGTTACTTTTGGTTGGGAGGATGGTGTGGTGCTTCGCCCAGGTGTCTGCAGGAAATCCATTGTGGTGCACGAGGTGCAGATTATGGAACTTAGCCCAGGTGTCTGCGGGAAAGCCTTTGGAGAGAGATGCACAGGGTGTATGTCATTGGGGAAAAGTGGCAAACCAGTGGGGAAGTAGTAGTGGGGTACCCTTGATATTTTTCATTATATGCAATATTATTGTATGCGTTACTTGGCGAGAGTGGCCATGGTGAGGTTGCGAAATTAGTATACTTGTTTAGGTGACGAGTTAGTTTCACTTGTTGTTCACTAGGATTTAGCATGCTTTCTTTACTTTTGCATGAGAGGCTTGGGAAGGATCCTAATGAGTATACTGTTATACTCACCCTATGTATATATAAACTCTTTTTCAGGTCACTTGGAGCAGGTTGGAGATCAAGCTGGTTACTACTAGCTTGTGGTTGGAGGAGGAGTTGTTCGGGCTTGTGGTCGCTGCCATTTTACGTTCTTTTGGGTACTTTTAGTTTCCCCTTTCAGTTGTAGTACTTTTGCATGATATTTCATATATGTACTTGGGTTTCTTTTATATTTCAGTTCTGAGTTGGAGTTGATTGGTGTCTATCTTATCTCTCTCTTCCTCATGTTTTCACTTAGAGGGTAATGCCTCCCATTTGTGTGTTTACTATACCCTCGGTGCTAGTCGCCAACCCGGGGCCTACTGGAGGCGGGACTCGGGGTCATTATCATTCTTCATACATTGTCGGCCCAGGAGGGGTACACTTTGTGGGGAGGGGGTCGTGATAGTTTCACCCACTCATATTGATGAGTAGATGTATAATCGAGCCAATATATTTAAGAAGTTCTACTAGAAGAATAAATTATTCAATAAATCAAAATATCGAGGAACGTCTGAAAGAAGAGGATACTAAAAAATCAACCAAGATAAGTAGATTCATATGAATTAAATTAGAATTTTAATAAAAAAGTAGAATTTAAAATATAAATGTATAAGAAAAAATAATATAAAAAATGAAATCATCTAATGAATGTGATTAAAACAACTTGGATAACCAATGAGGATAGTTCCAGTGAGTCTAATTTGGGCAGAGAAGACAAGGTGATAAGGGGAAATATTTTTTATGGAAAATTCTTCTAAGGTAAAAAACATTGTATCTACGTGTCCATATCATATTTATAATATCTATAAAAATGAAAATAAGGATGAAACTATGTGAACTAAGTATTTATTTTACTATTTATATATATATAAAGATACATTTAATGAA